>CM060939.1:350353288-351603288 GCA_030765085.1 Allium cepa | reverse complement strand
ATGTTCCACTAGATTTTTCGTAGGTTCCATCCTACTTAGGGTTCCATCCCTTTAACAGGCTCGAAGTGGATTCCATTCCACGAATAAATTGGATTTTAAGATGCCAGTGCTTTTCTATGAGTTTTAATAAAATTACTAATAAAAAATACTTAACTTTGATATCTTGTACTCTTGATAATCTTGATACTCATGAGTCTTCTATCTTGATATCTTGAATCTCTATTATGTACAATCTTCTTTCTTAGTACTTGCATGGTTAAATCCTACATATACATATATATCTAAACTTATAATGTTAGTGTTTATATTTTATAATTTATTCTAAGGTTGTTGTCATCAAAACCATCATTTTACGGACTAACAAATCTATCAGATCATTGGGGCATGTATCATTTTAACCCATATGGAACGTGCAATATTACAAATATATAAAATATAACATCCGATCATCTAATATCAATAAGCAAACGTCCACCAAATTCATCATCCAAATCAATCAATAAACATCAATAGCTAACTGATTATCAATAACAAGTATAAACTAACAAATTAAAATTTAATATTAAATTAAATGATGATTAAATGCAATAAAAGTAATATTTAACTGAAATAACAATTTAAATATACCAAACATCATCAATCAATTTCTATTCACATCATAAACTTAATTTAACCAACATAAGATAATTTAGTGGTTGCAAGTGGGTTAAAACACTCACCTTTGATTTTAGCCCATAAAAATCCAAACAGAAGTGCAAAACTCAACAGTCTCCAAATTCAACTAAATCAATTTCATGTTGTCCAGAATTTAAATATGAATCCAACATAAGAAATCGCGTGAATCAAATTCTATATACAAAAGATATTCATGTTATAAGAAAAATTATTTAAATAATAATTAGTACGCATAAAAAAATGAACAAATTTTAATACTTATGTTTCTCTCTAGATGAGGCTTAAGGAAAAGGTTGAAAAACAACTAAGATGAGGACAGGGCGTGTATGAAAAATGAAAAAAATTCATGTTTCATAAAAGAAAGCAATTGGATTTACAAGAATAAGAGCTTTTGAATATGAAGTGTCAGGAGAAACAAAACGCAAATGAAGAAAAAAGCTGCAGGTTATTTATAATTAGAAAATGAAGGTGGAGGGACAAAAATAGCTGTCATGTTTTATTTTGAAATCTCCAGGCATTAATAATGCATAATAAAATGTATGTAAAAATGAAAAAGTTTGCAAACCAAGAAAAGTAAAACTTTGTATACGTGAAAATGAGATGGCAAGAATTAAATGCAACCGAAAAGTCTAGGCTCGGGTATTAAATGGAAGGAGAAATGAACGGATCAAGTATTAATAATAAGGTGACTATTTTAAAACGTTCATGCAATAATGAATAAAAAAAGAAATGAAGGGACCATGTACATCACACAGCCTTTTGAAATTCATTTTTTTTAAACGTAACCAAATTAACTTCATTAACTCAAATAATATTCTAATTTGTATGTATTTAGGATTTTATCTACGCATAATAAAAATTTTATACTTACCTTAAAATGGAAATGTTAATTTGGTCTTTCCAAAATGATCTTTTATTTCCATTAAAACGCCCTTTTTGTTTAACACAAAACGTGCATTTCTTTTATTCTCAAAATACAAATCAAGTTACCTTTACGGAAATTATCTCTTTGGACTTTATTCTCGAATTCTTATTTCAAAACTTTTGAAATATATATATATATATATATATCCTTTATATTCAAATTATACTTTACTTCGGGATCTATAATCAAATCACCTTTGAAAAGTTTATTTGGAAATCCCAAATACTGTAATAAAACATATCAAACCATATGCAACCAGATCGGGAGGTTTCTCCCAATAACAAGGCAACTGGGTTCCAGCCTTAACGCAATCGATAAATAAGTATATCCCTCTATTTTAAGAGCAGACTATACAGAAAACACATGCCCACCTTTTTAGTGACGGGTTACCCGAATCATTGGTAACATAACAAATCATTTTATATCCCGAAGCGATAAATCATTTCATACTAATATTCACAAGTAATTTCAAATCTATAATAATTTTCATTTCCCAAATCTGTTCAAAAATCATCTTAAAACCATCGGGTTTAGTCCTCGAAATTCTTTTCGTTTTATAAAACATTTTTATAAAACCATTCTTATATAAATCACTTTTATATAATATAACTTAAAAATATTCATTACCAAAAATTTCTATTTCTTTTAAAGGGATAACTTTTCATAACAATTCCATTTGAAAACCAATTTTCAAAACAATTCATTAAATTGAAATGAACCAAATATTACCGCTAAACACCTTATAGTCAAATTGTGAAATAAATCACAAGGTGTTAGCTTACAATTATTTTCTACCCAGCCCATGCATATGGATAATAAATTGCTCATAAACTGGTCGAGGAAAGTCAATAATCAATAAATAATAATAAGTGCTCATAAACTGGTCGAGCAAAGCCAATAATCAATAAATAATAATCAGTGCTCATAAACAGGCCGAGCCTAATTCAAACAATCAATAAATGAAATAAACGCAATAATAATTGATAAACAATGCTTCATTCTATTAAATATTTATAACACTTTAACGGTTTGATATTTATTTTGGAGCATCCGGGCTTTCCCTTCACATGTTTCATCCCTCACCCAAGTCTCCTAGGATCTCACAGACGAAACACATGTACTAGTCATTTTCGCATACCCCATTAAGTATATAACTTCTAAGTTTAAATTACTTAATTAATCATCCAAACATAATATCAAGAAAGGAAATCAAACCATTGTTCTAGGAAACAAAGTAAACAAGCATTTAACAAGGGTTTTCAAACAACTTAACGCTTAAAGTTCTTTCAACATAGCAATGGTTTTAATGAACATAAAATAAGAAATAACTTACTTTGGATTCCACTCCGTCAAACTTTAAGGCAAGGAACTTAAGATCTAACGCACACTTCCTACCATGCTTCGGAACCAAATGAATATAAGCACGAATTCCTCCTTCCTAGTGCTTGTCCAAGGCTTGAGATGGAAGTTGGCCAAAAGTATAAAGAAGAAGTGGTGGAGCTTTGAACTTGAATTCTCAAAATTAGATCCAAAAATAGGTCATACTCTCTTATTTTTGACTCTTTTACTCTCAAAATTTGAAAAACTTGTTAACATAAAAGTTGTTGCAAATTCTTTTCTTTTGAATTTAAAAAAAGAATCACTTGATTTTGGTTAATTTTGAGCAAGATATGGTCGAAAGAAAAAGAGATATTCTTGGATTCACAAAAATAAAGCCCGAAAATGCACTACAAAGAATTGAGTTTTAGGTATAGCAAACCTAAAAACTGGAAAAAGTAATCTACGTAAAAGTTATAGCCACCTAAATTTTATATGGTTTAAAAAAAAGAATTTCTTAATTTGGATCTGTCATGATCAAGTTATAATCAAAACAAATTGGCTTATTCTCTGGTTTAAAAACTGGGCCAGAAAATGAACTGGAAAGAAATTTATTTTTGACATAGTTATCTTTAGAATTTAACAAAGTGGTCAACATGGAAGTTATAGCCAATGAAAAAATACATGATTTAAAAAAATGAATTTTATATTTTGATTCGGTTTTGAAGAAGTTATGGTCGAGAGAAGAAGAGGTAAAATATGAAGAAAAGAGGAGTTCAATTTGAAGAGAATGGACATTGATTTCTTTTGAATATTTTATAAATATTTTGACATTATTTCTTTCTACTTTTTTATATGGCATGGAAGTCATTAAAGAGAAGAGGAAGAAGATGAAAAAGCTTGAGAAAATAAGAAGAAGAAATGTGAATGAAAGTGAAGAAGGAGGTGGATATTTATAGAAAAAGAAAGAAAGTGGTAATTTACCAAAATAACCTTTTATCAAATTACCAAACTAACCTCACTTTAACCTAAAGAAATTTCCACTTTTTTAATATTTAACATCATCTTTCACATCCTTACTTTATGTCTTATTCACTTAAAGATTAAGTAAAGAATATCATAATTATGTTGGCTTTGATTTGATGTGATTTAATGTTTACTTTTTCTTACTTTTGTTAATTCTTACTTACTTTTACTAATGACTTCTAGAAGTTTTCTAATTTTATTTAGTAAAAGTAAACATGTTTAGTGAATTAATTAATATTTTCACTATTTGAATATATGTTCCTATATAAGAAAACAAAGGTGCGGCGATGTTGCGACAATTTTTAAACGACAAAACATTGATTTTCGACAAAATGTTTTACGGTCACATTATAACATTTTAGTTAAACTATTTATTTATGTAAACCAAATTTAAAATAAATTTTTATAATGCTATTTAAAAATATAAACACTCATAAATTAATTAAGATAATTTATTTAACCATTGAAACATACTTTTCTGAAATCGGCATTTTGTCACTTTTGTCGATATAGGCAAATGTTACTATTTTTAAGTTTGTTTCTATTTCCAAATCCTATCTAATATTATTTAAATCATAAAACCTTTTATATTTTATATTTAAAATCACTCTAAATAATGTATTTTAAAGCGGTCAAATTCTGGGTCGTTACACAAAACAAATGCATTGTCTTGGTTCAGAAACTTTTCATCGTACAAGAATGATAAATTAACTATCAAGTGTACCTTACGCTCAATAGCCTTAAATAATTCCTTAATGGATTATTCATACAACCTCAAACAATTTGAAGTATCATTTTCCAAACTTCCCACAAGCCGAACAACATAAAAATTTAAATATTATTCTATTGGTTTCTCTCACACGTTATTTACTTTTCACTTATTTTATTTTATTCATCCAAGGTTATCTCTTATTAATTTACATTCATTTACTTGCATAAATTATTTCCCTTACAATATTTAAGATCATCAATGGATAAATTCTCAAAGTATTACATTTGTTTCTTTGCAGTTTAATTCCCATTCTTTATTATATAACTTTGATTTCCATTTAATATTAATATTCATTACTAAATCATTTTATACTTCAGTTTCTCTATTCTTTTGATTTCTATTTATTTCTTTATATATAGCATCATTTAATATTAAAACTATTCATGAATCATTTCAACATTATCTTCAGTTTATAATCATTTACTTAAATGGTATTCTCCTTTTTACTATTAAATTTAATTACTAAGCATTCAAAACATTACTTAAGTTTATAATATTTGTTGTAACATCTTATTATTTACTTATAGACATGAAGTCCATTTTGACACGTTTTTATTACATATGTTATTTTTTCTTGTATGATATTCCATTATATTTTAATTTACAGGTTACAAAATTCATCATTTTTTCCTCTAAAGTTCATTGACACTTAGCTTGAGTTATAGATTTCCATTTGGAAGCTTTCAACCATTAAAATAGTTAAAGATTTCATTCAATTACAATAATTGAAAATCACTAATTATCAGAAATTAAAAAACTAAATACCGGGTATCACTCCAATTCATCTTGAAATAATATATACTTATATCTTTAAACATATCAAATCATACTTAGGGAACAAAAAAAATTAAATTTATGTTCCACCAAAACAACAGTGTAGCAAATCTAGTATATTGGTCTTCCCAGTTTGAAACTCGAAAATGAACGTTGTTTGCGCCAAAATTGGTCACAAACCCCAAATATCGTGAAAGCACCAGTGTATGAATATAAATCAGCAATATTCAAACACAAATCACAGATTTCAGCAAACAACAATCAACAATTTAGAAATAATAAACAAGAACACACGATTTATGGTGGTTCGGCTATCTCCGGCCTACGTCCACTTCGAAGGTTTTAACTTTTATTGATGTTCTTTTCTGGTTACAAGTGAATGCAGTAGTTACAATAATTGTATTTCGGCTATATCAGCTATGGAAGGAAGTAGAATTGATTCCGTCAGAGTCTGTACGCTCAATGGCCCGAAAGTCCCTTTTCTGTTGGTTTTGGGGCTCTATTTATAGGCGTAGGAGGCTCAGATCTCGCTCAAATTTCGGGAGACTTTTTTTGGCACGTGAGTGGGCCCATGCGACCAACCTTAGGAAGTTTCAAGTCCATCTGTGATCGATACGAAGCCATTTTGTATCGATCAAGATGATGTCCAATTGAGCTGAAATTTGGTGGAGACATTCTTCATCATGCATGCAAGCTCCTATGAAAATTTCATGGCATTTGGATCAGTAGATCTCGAGTTATCGTGGATTCAAAATGTTGTTCTTCATGTGGCTGTCGGCTTCGAACCCATGGCCTCCAATCGATGCCTTCGACTCCATGAACTCACGTGATTCTGTGATGAGTTGGCGCACTTCCTTCGAGTCGATCCGGTCTTTTCTCCTATTTGAACGCATCAACTCCCTAGATCTCGCCTACTTCGTATCGTGGAATGACACGTCATCCATGCTTGTTGACTTGGTGGGTACGAATCGTTCGTGGATTCGAAATGGTCAGCACCTGATGGATACGAAGGACTTTCGATGGATTCAAATAGGTTATGGGCCATGGATTCGAACGGCAGTTATATCGATGGATACGAATAAGGCTTTATCTATGGATTCGAACAATCTTCTTTATAATGGATACGAGGCATACTATCTGTTGACGGATGCGAAGTGAGATCATCTGACGGATGCGAACTAGATGGAGTCGAACTGAGGCGTGAGGATGGGTACGAACTTGATCGATACGAATGAGATCGGTTCGAAGTGCCTAACTCCTGATGGATTCGAACCTGATGGATTGAATGGAGCGAGATGATGTTAAGTTGATGGATTCGAACCTGATGGGTTCGAATGGACCATCACCTTTCCCTCTTCATGGATACGAACAGCATGCTCTTTCCTTAGATTGAATCGATCACAACTTGCACATACAAGCCCGGATTGACTTGAGATTTGAAACACTGGCTTCTACAGCTTTTCTCATCATGTCCTGTCAATTGTGGCCCGATCTGGACTCGAACAAAATTCATCGATATCCATGGTGGCCTTATAGCATACAATCGATATTTGTGACTAGTACTCATCGATTTTCTATTAATTTTTGGGTATCCGGCTTTGCCAAAAAGCGGGATAACACTTTGCCCCCCCCCCCCCAAAACATGCCTTTTTGTAAAAGGTATGTTGTGAATGGTCTAAATCGAGTGTATTAAATTCACGTTTTATTCATAGTTGCAGTGTTATCAATCAAGTTTATGGCTATTCGAAGCTAAATCGTTATCAATTTCTTTCAGTGGAAATAAAGTATGAAGTTTTTTAATCTCTCCGGACTATCGTTGGTCACTCTGGACCCTTGACATGCCCATTCCAGACTTGGCGATTAAGTAGAAAGATCCCATTGCACTCCGGCCCCAGCTAGGGCATATAGTGATGTCCTAGTTGTTCTAAACCGATCATAGCCTCTTCGGGCTCTTACTGAATCCCATCCTGTCACTCTCTGGTTAAGGGGAAACAACGTTAAGTGGGTCGATCCTGTCTCTCTCCGGCGAAGCAACTCACTTCCTGCACTCCGGTTCAGTGTATCTGAACACTAAGCGATGTCATGGTCACTCTAGACCGATCATAGCCTCTCCGGGCTCTTGTTGGATCCCATCTCGTCACTTTTCGGTAAAGGGGAAACAGCGCTTAAGTGAGTTGGTCTTGTCGCTCTCCGGCGAAGCAACTCACTTCTTACACTCCGGACCCGTTTTTCCGGGTAGGGTCATAAAGCGATCAATTTTATATTGGTTTTTAATGCTCATCCTTTAACTCTCCGGTCAAAGGTTTATTTCAAGAGATTCAAATTTATTTATTCAAATTAAGGTCCCAAATGTTCAATCTCAAACATCAGGATAAAGCTAAAAATCGCCTCTCCGGGCATATCGGTCTATCTCCATCTCAGAGCATGCCTAGGGATCTCTCCGGTTCCCGTACATGAGTAAGTGGAGTAGCCATTTATTCCAAAAAACAAATCTAAACAAAATTATTCGACCGAAATCCCAATCCTGGACTTGGCCTCTGCCATCTTTAATCAGTGGATGACGAGTTGTGATCCCGATCCAGGATCGTTCCTGTTAGATGGAGGCGGTAGTTGTTCAGGCCTTGCCGTCGCTGTCCGTTCTCTGACTATTGTGGAAATCTACCACTCCTGGCATGTTCTTCCACCTCATCTTTCAAATGGAGAAATTCATCTGTAGTATGCCCATCCAGCTCATGGAATAGGCAGTATTTACCAGTTCTGCGCTCCCACTCAGTAGGATCTCTCCTGGGTGGCTTTCGATAAGGGAGTTGCCCCCGAGTATCAGTGTAAATTCGTTCCAGGCCTGTAGTCAGATCTGTGTACTACCTGAATCTCGGTTCCCGGAATTTCTTCCGTTTATCAGGACCATCGTATCTGTCATCCTGTTTCCTCTTTCCTTTATCTACTCCGGACTGTTCCCTGGAGGTTCCTTCGCTTTGCGCGGCGTTTGTTTCCTGCCTCTCGGCCCGTGATTCTTCTAATCGGGTGAACTTTTCAGCTTTGTGATAGAACTCTCCGAGATCTTGCGGTGGATCTTTAGTCAGAGAATCTTTAAATTTGGTGCCTTCCCCAACTCCTGCCACCGCCGCCATCAAAATCATCGATGGATCCGGGAGATCTACAGAAGCCACCATTGCTTTGAATCGTAATGAGAAATCTTTTATGGACTATCCGGTCCTTTGCTTTATCGAGGCTAAAGTCATTACACTCTTGGGTCGCGTCACATGGACCCTAAATTGTCTCATGAAGCAGTCTACAAGCTCGCCCCATGTTCTGATTGATCCAGTTTCTTGTTGTCTGAACCAAAGCGCAACCAAATCCGACAAGTATAAAGGGAAGCATCGAGCCATCACTTCCTTGGATGCTCCTAGCACTTCCATGTGCCTAATATATCTGGTGATGTGCATGGTCGGGTCTGACCTTCCGTCATAAGGATCTAGCATTATTAGTTTGAATTTTGGGGGGTTCCTTGCATTTCTGATGTTTGGAGTGAACGGACTCCGACTGACTTCTTCCAACCCTCCGCCAGACAATCCTCCTCTCATGATTCGTCGCATTAGACCAATCATTCTCTCATCTCCGTCCAGGGGTTGACCCCTGGCCACATTCTCGTCCTGCCCCCCGAGCCTTGAAGGGAATTCTGGTACATACTCTTCGGGTGGCTCGTTAGTGTAAGCATCGGCTCCAGCTCGTTGAGCTCCGTCTATTGGTCTTCCAGTATCGGACCCCGAGGGTCTTCCCCCAAGCCCTTGTTGATCACCTTCAGCTCCTGCATTCTGGTCCTGAACCTGACCTTCATTAGCCTCTGTAATCCTGATTCCTTGTCCCACACTTGCAGTCGTTGTAGTTGGTCCAAGGTTTTGCACATTCGCCGGCCTCATCTGTTCGAGGAAATTCTGCAGCATCTCCTGTTGAGTCTTCACTATGCTTTCGCGTAATGAATTAGCCATAGCTTCCATCTCATCTCTAGTGATATACATCGAAGCATGTCCCTCTCCGGCTCTAGAGGATGCTTCATGGCTCCCTCCTTGTTGGCTCCGATCAACTCTTTGTCTTGTTTGTCGAGTGATTGTCTCTGAATCGGATTCTTCAAACTCTTAAATCTGAATTCCGAATCTGGTGTAGCGGGTGCTAGTCCTTCTCAGTGAAAGCACCAAAGTGTTTGCGCCAAAATTGGTCACAAACCCCAAATATCGTGAAAGCACCAGTGTATGAATATAAATCAGCAATATTCAAACACAAATCACAGATTTCAGCAAACAACAATCAGCAATTTAGAAATAATAAACAAGAACACACGATTTATAGTGGTTCGGTTATCTCCGGCCTACGTCCACTTCGAAGGTTTTAACTTTTATTGATGTTCTTTTCTGGTTACAAGCGATTGCAGCAGTTACAATAATTGTATTTCGGCTATATCAGCTATTGGAGGGGAGTAGAATTGATTCCGGCAGAGTCTGGACGTTCAATGGCCCAAAAGTCCCTTTTCTGTTAGTTCTGGGGCTCTATTAATAGGCGTAGGAAGCTCAGATCTCGCTCAAATTTCGGGAGACTTTTTCTGGCACGTGAATGGGCCCACGCGACCAACCTCACGAAGTTTCAAGTCAATCTGTGATCGATACGAAGCCATTTCGTATCGATCAAGATGATGTCCAATTGAGCTGAAATTTGGTGGAGACATTCTTCATCATGCATGCAAGCTCCTGTGAAAATTTCATGGCATTTGGATCAGTAGATCTCGAGTTATTGTGGATTCGAAATGTTGTTCTTCGTGTGGCTATCGGCTTCGAACCCATGGCCTCGAATCGATGCCTTTGACTCCATGAACTCACGTGATTCTGTGATGAGTAGGCGCGCTTCCTTCGAGTCGATCCGGTCTTTTCTCCTATTTGAACGCATCAACTCCCTAGATCTCGCCTACTTCGTATCGTGGAATGACACGTCATCCATGCTTGTTGACTTGGTGGGTACGAATCGTTCGTGGATTCGAAATGGTCAGCACCTGATGGATACGAAGGACTTCCGTTGGATTCGAATAGGTTATGGGCCATGGATTCGAACGGCAGTTATATCGATGGATATGAATAAGGCTTTATCTATGGATTCGAACAATCTTCTTTATAATGGATACGAGGCATACTATCCGTTGACGGATGCGAAGTGAGATCATCTGACGGATGCGAACTAGATAGAGTCAAACTGAGGCGTGAGGATGGGTACGAACTTGATCGATACGAACGAGATCGGTTCAAAGTGCCTAACTCCTGATGGATTCGAACCTGATGGATTCGAATGGAGCGAGATGATGTTAAGTTGATGGATTCGAACCTGATGGGTTCGAATGGACCATCACCTTGCCCTCTTCATGGATACGAACAACATGCTCTTTCCTTAGATTGAATCGATCATAACTTGCACATACAAGCCCGGATTGACTTGAGATTTAAAACACTGGCTTCTACAGCTTTGCTCATCATGTCCTATCAATTGTGGCCCGATCCGGACTCGGAAAAAATTCATCGATATCCATGGTGACCCTATAGCGTACAATCGATATTTGTGACTAGTACTCATTGATTTTCTGTTAACTTTTGGGTATCTCGGCTTTGCCAAAAAGCGGGATAACAAACGTCGATGATGTCGTAGTCATCACCGAAATTATTTCCAACGACAAAAGAGCGGAGTACAGAAATTATTTTTTTTCAAACCCTTTAGAAACATATCTTTCAAAGTTCATTGAAATATTTCTATCCGAAAATACTTTCAAATAATACTAATACTATTTTTCCAAAAATCTTTGAAAACCAATTTCAAAACACCAAAATTTAAGTCCCTAAATTTCCATTTAAATTCATTTTATTTGTAAATCATAATTTACAAACCATATTTATAAAATTACATTTTCTTATAACATGCAATAGTTAATAGTTTCAAAGAACGCTGACTAATCAAATAATAAATGACAATAATGGAATATTATCATTTCCTAACAACCAACACACCAAAATAATAAAATCAATTTATGAAAAATTATTCTTTGAAATACAAAATAAAATATAATACTATGTAAAATTATTTCATTTGCCGCTTTCAAAACAATATTGTGTTAGTTTGTCCTATTTAAGTGTTTAAAAATTCCTATCGATACCATAGCGTCCTATGTACCGACTAGAATACATAAATACTCAAAAGAACAAATTAAAAGAATACAAATTTTTTTTACAGTACTAATAAATACGCTCTCTCATATATGTACACTCAACTCATTCTAGGGTATTATTAACCCAATCTCTAATGAGTTGTGATATCCCGTAATTTTTGACAATATCAATTTAATAATCTTTATATAAAATTAAATTGATATTGACAATATTGATTAATAAAACATGATTTGGTTTGATAATCAGAATAAATAAATATTTAATTAGTGATTTATCTTTTAAAAGTTAAAATAAATGTTTTACATTATAATGTATATTTATATATATATTTGTATATATATTATAGTTTATCTTTGTTTTGGAATTTAATAAATAAAAAGTTTTGTTTTTAAATTCTAATAATATATCTAGTAATTAGGAAATTATGTTTTAAATTAATATTAGGCTTTTAAAAATCTATTTAAACTAGTAATTATATGGTTTGATAATATTTAAAATAAATGTAATTGTTTAAAATTTATCTTAGTTTAATTTTTGTTTTAAATTTAAATAAAGGTTGATTTTATTTTTTTAAATATTATTTGATTATATATGATTTATAAATATTATATATAAGTCTAAAATATAAGATAGCATATGATTTAAATTCAATTGATAATAAAAGTGGTTTATAATCTTTTTGTAAATCATATAAAAATTTGTTAAATTGTTATTTTCAAGCCATATTAATAAATGTATTATTTTTCCATAAATATAAAAAGAATTAAAATAAGGAAATAGAATCTTCATTTTTAATTTGAATAAATTGATTTTAATTTGGAATTCAAAATTTTAATTTGAATTGAAATTGTTTTTGAAATTCAAATTAATTGATTCTTTAAAATATTTGTATAAGTTTTAATTTATAAATTGTCATATTTACATTTTCTTTAAATAAGAAAATCATGTATATTTTCATAAATATAAATAAATTAAGTTTAAAGCTTTATCTAACATTTAAATAAAAAGAAAATATAACTAAAATTAATTTAAAGACAAGTGTAACCTAATTAGCAATCTAAGCAACATGTGTCTATTTAAAAATAAAGAAAACATGGCAAGTGTCATTGTTTTATTTTAATTTATTTTTGTTTTGAATTAAAATAAATTTGAACATTATAACAATTTTCATTTCTCCCCTCATTCTCTTTTCAAAATCAAAGAAAACATTGCAATTAAAAATCTGAATTCCTCAAAGAAGATCAACCTGCAAAAAATGAATTCATGCAAAAGAAAAATCAATCAACCTGTAGATTAAAAATCTGCATTTTTTTTACAACCTGAAGATCACTGCATTTGCATCTCTGGAATCAACCTCGAAATGACCTGCATGCATCTGATTTTGGTTGGAGTTTCAAATGCAAGCATTCTAAAAGAAAACCTGTATTTCTTAAAGCCTGAAGCATGTAAAGCATTTTTCATCTCTGTTTTCAAGTATCATGCTTCAGCAACTCAATTCTATTTTCAAAAGAAAGTTCAAACCAAAATCCTATCATCATCAAATCAGTAGTTTGAAGCATTTTCTTTTCAACCTGGATTCAAAGCTTTTCAAGATCCATAAAACTGCTCTGTTCTTCAGATTTAAGGTGAATAACACTTATTTTTAAAATTCTAAGATAAATCTGGTTGTTGAATCATGTTTTTAAATAAGATGTATATGTATATGTGTTGAAACTTCTGTGCATTTTTTATGTGAGTTATTTAAAGATTTTGAAATACCTGTAGAACATTTCAATTCTAAAATTCAAGTCTGGTTTCAACTTAAAACATTCCTCTTTGTCCATTAATATTTAAAACTTAGGATTTAGGTAAATATTGTTTGTATTAGGCTATGAACTAAATTATAAAAACTTGTTTAACTTAAATAGAAACTGTAATTTACTCAGGAAATCAAGTTTAGAGGTAAAAATCATGTCACTGTTAAAATTCAAACCTGTTGATTGTGCAATTCAGATATACAAATCAAAACCTTAGATAAATTCATGATTTTTTTAAGAATAAAATCATAAGCTCTAAAATGGGTTTAACTGTGCATATGGGTGTTGAGCAGAATTGGGTTTTGAGGGTGTCTCTGATGATTCAGGTGAATTTGGGGTTCATGTTTTTGTATGATGGTAGATGGGTGATCAGGGAATCGAGGAAAAATAGTTGTACGGTGATCAAATTTATATAGAGACAGCGGTGGTCAAATTTGTTCTGTAACCCTAATGTTTGAGTCTGTTAGCAAATAGGATCGTTCCCTCTCAATATTGGATCGAGTGTTTAGCAACTCTGGGGATTGGTTGCTGGGCCCTAGAGGAGGAAGTAGCTGGAGTTGTCGCTTAAACGATGGTCGAAGGAAGGAGAACACGCCGTTGACAGGTTTTGGGGTTTGGGTTTGCACTGTGTTTCCAGGTTTGTGAAGAGAGGTTGGTTTTGATTTTCAGGTGAATTGGATTGTTTTGATGATTGTGTTGATGAGTGGGGTTGTATTCTGGTGGGTTAACGTTGCCGGGGTTGGCTGGAGGAGGTCAGAGCCACCGTGCATGTGCACGGTGCTCATATTCTCTGATGATCTGGAAATAAGGGGTGGGATATTGTACTCGAGGAAATGCTCGAGCATTTGGGAGTTTGCTCGAAGTTGAGGGGAATTTTACTCGAAGTAAATCAGTTATGGCTCTGGTAGTTTGTTTCTAGTTTTCAGGTTTGTTCCCTGAAACCTGAACTGCTTTAGTTTTTTTAAAATTTTAAAACTAAATTTAAACAAAGCAAAGCAAGTTTAAATCTAAACTTGAAACAAGTTTAATTTATGAAATCAAATGAATTTGAACTCCAGATTTTAAATAAACAAATTTGCAGTAATAAAATATTTAAAAACTTAAACCTGCATAGTTTTTATATAAAGTGATTTATAAATCTGAAAATAAGATTTTAAAACATGATTTAAAATTTAAGTAAATCTGGATTTGAAATCCTGAATTCAAATTAGAATTTGAATCTGGAAGTTTTGAAAAGGAAGTAAGTTGATAAATTCAAATGTTATAATCAAGTTGAATATTTTAGTATTTTTTAACATATGATTTATAAATCTGAAATGAAATTTAAAACAGGATATTAAATTTAAATTTTTGAATCTGAAAACTTAAACACAATTTAAATTCTAGTTGTAATATAAATAAGATTTTGAATTTAAAAGTTTCAGAATCACTTGAATATATTTGAAGTATAATATAAATTTATTTAAATGGATCTTGGGTTAAATCATTTTTAAATTTTACCTTAGGTAATTCTTTAAACTGAAATTTAAAGGGTTTTGGAATACTTAAACCTTGTTTAAGTTTAAACTTGATTTCATTTTAGTTTAAATGGGATTTAGATGAAATTTAAAAGAAAATTGTTTTTAAATTACTTTGATAATGATAATTAAATCATTAATGAGGTTAATGGTTTTCATTAAATTGTTTTGAACTTAATAATTTATTATTTGATCAAGGTAATTAAGATTTTAATTAATTAATTTAATTAATTAATAATAAGGTTAATTAATTAAATAATTAAGGGTTTTATTTAATTAATTAAAGGATTTAGTAAGTTAATTAAGATTGATTAAATTGTAATTAAGAAATCATTAAGTTAAATAAGATTTGATTTAATTTAATTAATGAATTGAATTTATTAATCAAGTAATTAATAATTAATTAAGTTTTTAATTATCACTTGATTAATTTAATAATTAGAGGCAAATCAATGAGTTTTATAAGCAAATTAAGAATTAATATTGATTAATTCAGTTAACTTCTTTAGAGAAGTAATTAAAGTTTTGTTATTGGTTAATAAAGGTTATTAACTAAATATTATTTTATAATTAATTAATGTGATTAATTTTAATGATTAATTGTATTAATTAATTTAAAGATAATCATTTGAGAATTATTTAAGCATAATTACTTAATGAAAGTAATTAAGGAAATTAATTACCAATTGTAATTAATTAATTTTGTTTTTTATTAATTAAGTTAATTAATTAAATTTAATTAATTTAATTTAATCACTGGTTGATTTGAGAAGTAATTACCAATGTAATTAAAAATGAATAATTACTTAGTTAAGTAATTAAGAAGATAAATTACTTGATGTAATTTAATTGAAGGATACTTGGATAATGGAGGAATTTTGGAAAATTAATTATTTTGTGTAATTAATATGTAATTTGTATGTTGAATAATTACTTAAAGTAAGTAATTAATAATTAATTACTTAGTGTAATTAATTTTGGGTTTGATAATTAAGTTATTTAAAGATAATTAAAAATGAAATTGATTAAGTTAATTACTTAATATGATTAATCTAGAATGATAATCAATAATTGATAATTAATTTAATAGGGTAATTTTAAAAATAAAATAATTTGGGATCATTAATTTAATAATTAATGATGTAATTAAGGATGGATTAATTAAGAACAATTAATCAATGAAGGAATTAATTAATGTAATTAATTAAGGATTAATGTAATTAATTATTATTAATAAAGTAATTACAGGTTAATTACTGAATCTAGTTTGGAATAATTAATTTTTGAAATTAATTGGAGGTTAATTACTTGAATGTAATTAAATAATAATTAATCAAGATGATTAATTAGGGTAATTTATTTGAGGGTAATTAATTAATTGATTTATAATTAATTAAGGAATATGTAAGCAAGATTTATATGGATAAGTAATTAATTTAATTCATTTTAAATTAATTAAGGAAGAAGTAGTTAATTTAATTCATTTTAAATTAATTATAGAAAGGTGATTTATAAGTCATTGCTTGTGAATGTTGTTTAATAACTGATTACCCTGAATGGTTGAGATCTCAGTTATGAGATAAGTGATGTTGTGTGATTTGGATGCTATGGTTGCATTGAGTTGATGATATGAATTATCTGTTTGGAATGATAACATGGATTATCTGTTGTGATGATAATGATGATTACCATATTGTGATGTTGTGTATTATCTATCTGTGTGTATATAGATATTGAATTGAATTGTTTTGAACTTTAAAACAACTTGGACCTAAAAGACACATTTTTGGATTTCGATGAGACCGGGATCGGTTTTCCATATTTGGATATCCGAAAACCACATCGATCCAAATTAACGATAGGTCGTGAATCTCAAGTGAAGATAAAGATTCAGAGTGCACGGGTTATCGTCGTTAACTCTGAGGGCGATTCCAAAATAAGTGTAACGAGATAATGCCTTCGGTTTCGTTCGAACCCGGAATGAACTTGTATGGATTGAATGCTTTCAGAACATTGTCAAGTGGACGATGAGCATTCTAAGAGATGTGTTCTCTAAAGGTAATCGTAGCCTCAAGCCTCATCAACCGGGAATGGCAAAAACAGAGGAGGTGCAACAAGGCTTCGTGGGTAGCACCCACTGGAGAGCGAGATTTACCCCTGTCTAGAAGTCCCTTTATATTCGGCTGTGTGGGCAGTTGGTTGCAAACAACTACGGGGTTGTCTTGTTCGGAACTGTTCAGTAAGGAATGGTTTCGGCCTTGTGTTGCAGGGGAGTTAGGGTGGCTCCTCGGTACGGTGATCTAGGCCACGTACTGTGACGGGCGGTACCCCAGTAGCCCTGCCATTGTATGGAATCCGAAAACCAATAAGTGCCAACGGTTTTAATTGTATTACCCACTTTTGTGGCTAGTATCTGGAATTTAATCATGTAACAATTTCGGCTATTTCATATTTACTTGAAAACCCTAGACACTATTATAATATCACCGTATTTCCTATCAAATGTTTTGGTGAGCGTAAGGTAAAAACTTTTCCATGTTTATGTGTGAGAAGTCTTACGTGATACCTTTCTTTTCAAAGGTTTTTTTAAAGTTAAGCAACCTTAACCTGTTACTCACACCAGACCCATGTCTGAACTGGAGTTTATCTTTGTTTTCTTAAACTCTTGGGTACTCAAATTTTTACGAGTAGCCAAGGGATTCAGGTTGGCTTTGACGAATATTGGAGGAGCAATGGAGCAGGAGGCTTCTGCGTTAGAGATATAGTTTTCCGCTGTGTATTCTCTGTGTTGTGTTGTATTGAGTTGTAAATACTAGACAGGTGTTTATAACTATCTAGTATATGTGATGTGTATGTTGTGTATCTCTGATTATTGTTGTATATTATGTAAATACTTATGTTATTAATATAATTTATTCATTCCGCTGTTGAGATTCTAGTGTTGTTTCTTCTTTCTCTTCTTTCTTTTCTTCTTCTATCCCTTTCTTTCTTAATTGATGATGCGATTTTCTGGGAGTAGAAAGTTGGGTCGTCACATGAATTAACCCCTAATAGGCTAAGATATCTCTAAACCAAAGCTCTGATACTAACTGTGATGATCCACTTTTTTGGATGGTTTAAATCGATAATAAACCACATACGTCGAACTAAAACCATTCAAATGGGTGGATTATCAATGGGTTTTAATAAGAAAATAAGAGAAAAGAAGGAAAACAAAATTCAGAATCTCACAACGAAATGACAAAATATAATAATCAAATAAACAGTTCATGAAGCAATTTTATAATATAAATTTGATTACATAATCTTTACAACGTAATCAGAGTACAAACAAAAATATACCAATAATAATGCAATGGAATAATACTAATAATATGATATACCAAACTTCGTCTTCGTCCCCTAGAAATAATGTCTTCAAACACGGAATAGCTAAGGCTGACCCGAGCATAATGAAAAGACAAAACACTCGAGTCGGAACTAAAAATTATTATGTAAGTTAAATCAATAACATGTAACCATATGTGTGATAGTTTCAAAGTTGTTTACAGGGTTTTCATCTCCTATTCAGTGTACAACGTGAGTGCAATAACTTAAGAGATGTTATGCGATTTTCCATCTCCTTAGGATCCATTAAACTATCTAAATGTAGTAAGATATGCTATATATAGTGTTTATCAATAAAATAAATATTAAAATAGTGTTAAGGCTATACATTAATCTCACTTAACACATTTTTAAGCAGGTAGTCTATGCAGGTCCTGTGACACAACCAGTAACGCCGGTAGCTAGTGAGTCCCCTATAGGCACCATGCTAAAACAAAGTCTTAATGGCCGCATATAAGAATAAAAGTATGATAAGGAACGTGAGACAATTCCCAGGATAGGATACTACCAATTTAGGTCGCAAGGCTGGTGGTATTACATTATAGCAACGACTTCTATGACGAACCTGATTTTCGACCCTCGAAAATCAACATCAATATGTCCACTGTATAGAATGTTGAGCAATCAAATGCTAGAAATACCATATAATAAGGGAAAAAGAAGAAAGAGGTAGAAAAAGAAACACAAAACAACAACACAGAATCTCACAATCGAACGGAACAGTATATAATAGATATCAACATGTCTTTATAAAAAAAGAACTATAACTATTATTTAGACATTTCATCATCAGAGTACAATAAATCCATGACTCAGTATTGGACAGTTATAATAATTTGTCCTTACAAATGCTGAATATACTGCATACAATATACAGTGGAATATAATCAAGTACGTGTCCAGCTCGTCTCCTGAGCTCCGTAGCATCCTAACCTGGATCTGTAATACTCGGTCTGACCTGAGCATTATAATAAAATAACACCCGAGTCAGTCTGGAAAACCAGCGTGAGAAAACATACTCAATTTGAATTATTAAAGTGATCAAAATCCTTTGAAAACAAAGGTATCTTGTAAGACCACGCCACACATGAACACGATGGGTTTTACCTTATGATAACCAAATCATTTTATATCAAAATAATCTAAATTATAATAGTGTCTAAGTACAAATACTTATTCAAATAGACAAAATTGTTACATTAATTAAATTCCAGCATACTATGCTCTACAACTAAAACCGTAAAGGCACGCAGTGGAGAATGGATTCCATTCGAATGACTAGTCAATGGGGTACCACCTGTCACAGTAACGTCGAGAAAAATGTACTAAGGACTAAGCCGGGATCCCCTACAACACAAGACCGGACTACCCCTACCCTGGATAGACCGAATATGTTATCACTCCGGGTGTTCTTACCCTTTCTGAGCTCCTTCTATGTATCGTAGTAATAATTTCCGAGGGTATCTTGAAGGTGATAAACATACCCTAATTGGGAGCAACCCAGTTAGCCTTGCTGCATCCCCCTCGATTTTCAATCATTCCCGGTTGATGAGGCTAGAGGCTAAGATTACCTTTTTAAGGAATTTTCACTTAGAATACTCACTATCCTCCAATGACAATGTACCGATAGCATTCATCCATACAAGTTTGTTCTGGGTCTGAACGAATCCGAAGGCACTATTCCTTCTACATCCATTTTGGAATCATCCTCAGGATTAGGAGCGATTAGCTCTTGCACTTCACTGCTCCATCTTTGATTCCATGCTCTTGTTTTCACTTTCAAAACGTACTCGTTGGATCGAAATGGTTTTCGGATAACTTATCCGATCCCGGTCTCTACGAAACAATGTCGATATTTTCGGTAAACTCAACCTCGGTTCTTTAGGAAATAAACAGACGAAAATAAGATGGGAGATCACCTCCTAACCGCTAGTGGATGGATTTCCTTATCATCGTCCTATAAGAATGAAGAGAGTTCATACGTACAGTATATCACCTCAAACGGCAACTGTACCATATAATTCTCATATTTCTTCAAGATATTCCCAAAGTTATATTTTTAGGTCCAGATTTTTGATAGTCGGTGATTTAACTATCAAATAAACAATCATTCAACCAAATATTTTCTTTTTCACTGAAAGCGCTAAATCTCTTTTTAATTTAATTTTAATAAATTAAATCTCTTTATTCAAAACATTTACTTATCTTGCCGAATTTAGCATATTCTCAAACTATACTTTTTAAAAATATTTGAAAATCCTTTTAAATAATAAGGAAAGTACCACAATGTTATCAACCATGGATCCACAGCTCAATGTTCATGTCTCTATCCCAGAGAAATCCAAAACTTAATTACAGGCACTCACTACCTCCGATTATGCCATGAAAGTATACCATTGCTTTCCAAAAAAATTATTAATTTTTTTTAAATAATACTTATAAAATTCCTATATAAATTTCCATGTTTATTTTAGGAAAATACTCTTTTTATAAAAGTTATTATATAGTGTCAATATTGAATAATTTAATCTTTTAAAATAATAATACTTATTAATTCTAAATAATAATTGACTTAATATCAACTCATTATAAACTAACTTAATTAATATTAAATATACTTAAAAAACAATTTAAAAAAACTAAGTAATTAATTTTCTGAAATATTCTTAGAACACTTTTTTTTCAAATTACCTAGTTAATACTTAAAAATCCTCCTTTTTAAAACAAACTTAACTTTTCAATAAAATTATATTTTTCACTTCCAAAATAGCTAGTCTAATATTTATAAATCCCTTTCTATTTATCACCAATTTGATTTACGTCCCAATTCGTAATTCCCTTTCCATTTCTCTAAAAATAATTCTATCATTTATTTTTAAGCTGATTTACCCATTTCCTTACAAATCCTCACCGTGAATTTATAAATTAAGTTTATCCATTAATAATTACTTCACTTTATTTATAAACCTCGTTATTAAATTCCATAGTCGCTTTTCTCGTTTATAATGGTTTCACCATACTTAATCGATTACAAAGCGATTTCTAAATTGAATTCCATTTCTAAATCAATTTCCCAAGTAACCCCACTATATTCCAAAATCCAAACAAATTCAGATTCTACTTCCTTTTCATAATTTAACGTCCTATTTAAAATATATTATAACAATTTCATATTTTATTTTCAAATTTCATTTTTATTTTCCCAAACTATTTTAAATCTCGATTTTTTAAAAAAAACTTTTTACACTTAAACAAATATCGCTTAAGTTTTATTATTTGAAATCCTCTTATTTACTTTATTCCAAAATCTCTATTTGCAATACCCAGAAATAGTTAAGTACAAATTTAAAACCATTTGTTTTATCCAATCAATTAATCCAAAATTCTATATAAATAATTCACTTCGAAAATCCCTTTTTAATTCCTTTCAAATTTCAAATATTCTTTTTTACGGTATCTTAAATACCAAAAAAGGTCAATACTATCGTAGCATTCAATCAATTCAAATCACACTATAGTATACCATAGACTATTCAAACAGACCATGCATCAATATATATGAAAATTAAATTCAACATTTTTGAGGAATCCAGTTGGATCCCTCCAACCTATTTTCCTGCAACCACGGTGTTAATATAACATAAAAATACCAATAATGCTTTGAAGTGGAATATCGCGGTAATATGGGTCATCCGCTATTATGCGGGGAGTATAGGGTCTCATCCACTCCAATAGGCGGGAATAATCAATCCTACTACTAATATATATACTACTATATATATCATAATATGCAACTGATAATAATGATAATTATTATTATCAATTGATTCAATCAACCAATAATTTAAATTTTCAAAATTTTAAATTAAAGTAGCCATCCAAAAATGAGTGAGATTTACTCACCTTGAGTTTCAATTTGCCAACGTTTCGATTTAAAATTAAACCGAGCAACGTTCGACTTAACCAAAAAATTTAGCTATTCCCAAACGTCTTCAATTCTATCCCAGAGCATAGTGCTCAGCGCCATGATTCTAAAGCCTCTTGTTTCATCCAATTCTAACAATGTATGACAAAGGTATGCATTTTATAAGATTCACGATTTAATGTATATAATTAAATTTACAATTCTTTTTTTGTTATTTTCATTAACTTAAATATATTTAGGCCATAGATCTAGCAAAGAGAGAATCTGGCCGCACTCCTATTTCGTTTTCCCCATTGCGTACGCTCTAGCTCACGGATATATTCAAACCCATCAACCGCGAAAAACTTCGAATGCTACGCCTCGCTCTAACCATCAATGCAACGATTGACTACCATCATTTGAAACATCAACACAAGCTCCACCTTCGGCCACAAGCATGTGGCACACGGTCCCATCTATATCTCAAAAAATGCACACGAACGTAGCTCAAATGCAAGCCTATTTCTCTTCGCTTGCTGCAAATCAGGCGATCTCCACTGTTGATATCGTAGAGCTTGCCGAGCTCTACAATGTTGCTTTAGAAGTAGAAGCCTAATTGTTAATGGATGTGGAGAAATTGAGGGTGGAAGCATGGGTATATTTGGCCATTAAAACATAATGGAGGCGGCTGCGTTGATTTAGGGCTAGGGTTTGTGTGCGTATGTGTATATATATGCGTATATGAATTATTTTATATATATATTTTTGTTCACGTGCTTTTCTGGATGAACTCCAAAAGAAGCATGTTGCCTGGCGTTTATAATGTTTTACCCCGATTTTGAACATAATGGAACATGTTTCGAGGCCTAATTCGAGCGTACATGGAAGATAGCTTTTCGAATCGAATTAAAATATTAAATTTTCGATAATAATTTCAATGCGTTTCTATCCCGTATGACCAAATGGTAACTCCAATCGCTATGAAAAGTTGAAATCCGATAATAATACACTATTACGGATCTAATGGAATAGATTTCGTCGAATTCTCAGACTGTGCCTCGGATACTACCTATCAGGCAAAATTCATCTTTCCATGATACTACCACCTTCATTTATCATTACACGCAGCTATAAACATATACATATATTTTTATTTTTATCATTTATTTCTCCTTCATTTTTAAAAAAAAGGAAAAGGGAGGGGTCAGCATATAAAGGTCGATCCCTCGATTGGTTTATCTAGGCTTGGGTTGGCATGTTGACTAGCTGACACCTTGAAACAAGGTGATCGCGTCTTTAGGAAAACACCAGTTCACATCCCACTCTCTATATAAAATCCCAGGCCCCTACTTTCTTCTTCCTACTTTCACTTTATTATTTTACTCCTTTGTCTCTACTCAAAACCCAAGCTCCATCTCTCTACCGAATTGCCATCCTCTTCCATTCAATCATCTTCCCGAACGTGCTCCCCCATCATTTTCGACTTCAAGCCTCAAAAATCACTCGCCCTAGCTTCAAGTTACTGCATAGGTAAGGATCCACGCTCTGTTTAGAACTATTAGGGCTTGCCTTCCTGAACTCGACCTAAGCTCGAGCCGTGTATGCATACGACTCTTCATAGTGTGTGGGAGAGAGATAAATATGGGGATTGAAAGTATAGGCAAAGATAGTGGAGAGTTTTTTGGCATGGATTGGCACCGACTCGAGAGAGTTTGACATAGGTGTTTTTAGAAAGGGAGGTTGGTAAGTTTGGGATTGGTGCATAGGCTACAGATTCGTTCTCAGCATACCGATCGAAGGAGAGGAGTCGGTAGGTTCATGGAGTTGGATTGGATCTGTAGGCATTCAATGGAAGTACGGGTCGGTAGGAAATGTGAGCGATCGATTGGCATAGGTCGTGTGAGGCTTGGTCGGTTTTCTGAGAGAAAGTGGGTCGGGCGTTTTAGTTTAGAGGAGCGATCGACATAAGTGATCATGAGGACGGATCAGCGTTTTGAGAGGAAGTGGGTAGGTCATCTTAGTTTAGAGTGTAGGATCGATTTCACCCTGGGGGGGTGAATAGGGTGATAGTGTAAATTATAAAAATTAAACGTGGAAGCTTATCAATTTATTTCAATTCAGATCACAGAACAGCAGCACAGATATCGCAGAATATAAATAACAGAATAAAATAGAACAACACAGAATTTACCCAGTTTCGGCAAAACCCTGCCTACGTGCTGCCCCCAAGGTTTCTACTAGAAATTAGATAGTCCCTCGCTTACACACGTAAACTCGCTATACCCGCTATTGACTAATCTAACTCTACGCTCAAAACCCTGACCACAACTCAACCACCGAGTTGCGAATTCCCAAACTACACACCGTAGTTTGTACCCTAGTCACACGACTAGAAAATTAAAAACGGTTTAAAAGAAAAATATAAATTAAAAACAAATTAAAATAAAAAAACCCTATTTAAAAAACAAAACCCAAATTAATAAACCAAAGGCCGGCCCCTTATTCTCTTCAACCCGTTCCTTTTTTTTATTTTTTTTTATTTTTCTCGTTCGTGAAAAATGGCCGCTCCTTAACTCAATTAGGGCTTTTGTTTGCTCCTTGCAATTCAAGCTAGGGTTGTGCAAAATTGAAGCGCCGCTCGATACAGTTTGATTGTATGCTTCGATGCAGTTTGCTTTGCTCACGGCTCTTCAATTTTGATCGAGTTCGATTCGTGATTTCGGTATGTATTTTATCCTTTTGCTTGTCTGATTTTGGCTTGTTCGAACTCAATCAATTGCCGATGATGATTTGTGGCAATTTATAGGATTTCAGTTCCTATAATTGCGTTCGTATCAATTTTGTTTGAATTTGTCAAATTCTTCATCTCGGCCACTTTATTATTCTTGAACGATTGAGATTGATTCTGACTTTGTCACTTCGTATATATTTTGTGATGCTTGCTTCCCACAGCTTGGTTGACACGGTTTTGATTATTGACTCGTTCAATATTGACTGTGACGATTTTTGGCTTTGCTATGCTCCCACGGCTTCGACATTTTGTAGATTTGCTTCGGCCACTGTCTGCATTCCTGTAGCTTTGTTCTAGCAATCTTGAGCATTTTTGTATCCATTGCAGTTGCACTTCTAGTCTGTATTTCATATGCTCCTTCTGTCCATGTTGGTACTGACTGTTGTTATGTAGTAATTGACTTGTGCTTAGTTGCATCACTGGTATATGCATATTTGTTTGATGATAATATACATTCGTTTAAATGTAGTAATTGGGTCGGAGGTTTGCCACCATTCAATTCATTTCTATGTGAAGTGTTGTCATATATCGGGATTGCTCTGGCACAGCTACACCCTAATAGCCATGCGTTTATTCATGGTACCCGCATCCTCTTTATTATCATCAAACAAAAATCATATAAGCGCATATTCAACATAGAGGAGCGGTCGGGTCGGTTTTAAGAGTTAGGCATAGGGGTCGGTACTGATTGGTTGCGTTCAGCATTGGCAATTAGCACCACTCCAATTTAATCAACACAAACACTATGAACCATACACTTCCTTTCCTGAGCATAAAATAATGAACAATGGCTTGGACTATTGACTTATATGCCTATGGACTTAACTTCGACCAACGAATCCACCGCCTAAGCAACTTTAAACGGGAATTTAACTCGACAAATGCAAGAAACAGTCTTTGCAATCTATAATGCCAATGCTTGATTCCAAGACTTCTGCCATTGACCATATGAAAAATTACTGGAGATGGTCAGTGATGATAGTATCCAGGGAGATAACTCAAAACCTCATTATGCCACATTTGTTTTTAAAATCATAAGTACTCTGGAACCATGTTTGAATCGTCGCACTAGTTCACACACAACAAGGGGGAATATTTTGTTGTTATATCTGATGTCTATTATCTTTCAAGTATAGCTTAAACAAGTGTCTATTCACATCGATCGTTCTTTAGAGATGTCTAAAAAATCAAGCTCCACTACAGTTTTTGACAAGCCTGAGCCAAGTTCTCGACAGGAAGCAGAGGGAACCTTGAATCCAACATCAACCTCTACACATGGCATTTTGGATCCACATGCCATGGTTACAGGCCCGACTCCTTATGTCGTAGACGGAGCCGTTGTTCTGGACAACCCCATTGATTCTCAAGCCTCAAAAATTGGCAAAATGGCTCCTTGTCGGTTGTGCTCAATCCATTGAATACCCTTTAACGACGTTTTGGTTTAGTCAGGACAAAATCGACCTCACCTGACCCTAACCGGATATACAACATGCAACAAATTTGTGTATTGGGTCGGAGGTTTGCCACCATTCAATTCGTTTCTATGTGAAGTGTTGTCATATATCGGGATTGCTCTGGCACAGCTACACCCTAATAGCCATGCGTTTATTCATGGTACCCGCATCCTCTTTATGAGCACCTTATTTAGACTTCCTACTCCCGAGGATATCCATTATATTTACCACTTTCAAGAGATGTTCCAACAGTCTATCCTTCATATTCCTCGAGGCACACTCCAAATGCAAAATCCCGATGGGTGTGTGGAGTAAATTTTCCCAGTACAAATAAGAGTGGTTTTACATACGCTATCCTTTCGGGTTTGCGAGAAGATGGCTAGAAGGGAGTAAGTCTCATTTTTATTTCAATATTCGTCTTAAGGCTTAAAGTTCTCCTTTTCTAAACTTCTTTCAACTCTTAAAGATATTCGCCCACGACCTGAAGGCGTTGGATATTCTTAGGTTATCGAGGCCATTCGAGCTATTTCCGTGAGTGACCGGGGCATCAAATATGGTATTTCCAATGAGCTGCTTTTGATGTTCGAATTACAGGAGGAGGGCTGTTGGACTAACCTTCCAATCGATTCCCCTACAACCGGACCCACTATAGAAAAGGCAAAGAGCAAGTCGGACCTTTTGTGCTCCCTACAGGAGGGGCCCCCGATACAACCGAGGAAGGTGAAATCAAAGAAACCGAGGTGCCAAAGGCGATAGATGAAAACATAAGTTCCGACTAAGCACCAGGGTCTGATGCACCCGATGCTGATGAACCACTGCCTCCTTCGAAAAGGAAGAAGAGCCTAGCTTACAAGCTGAAAAAGAAAAAGGTTGGTGGAACTTCAAAGGTTACGATACTCCGATTGAAAAGAATTCGTCTTCCCAAAATTTAGAAGGCTCCCTAAAAGGACTATCTGACTTGACCATTCCTGACGACATATTGAATTACAGTTTTCAATAACCCTGAGGCTATGAGATTCAATTCACCCACGAGAAGCGATGAAGGCGTTTAGACTCACCGTCAAGGAGAGTAAACTCCAATAAGTAAAGCAAAAAACACTGGTCCGTCGGGGGGGGGGGACACTAGGATACACACAAACACTTACACTCCACCACGAATTCAAATTTCACTCATCGCGTGATTCCTACTAACTCGTTCTTATTTGGCTTTCTATGCAGGTGACATGGGGTACACATGGCATTGATCGCCTCTGCGGATCTTCCATCTTTTATCATTCCAGTTATGATTCTGGACCATGGAAACGGCGAGACAGGGACGGCAGGGTGATAGAGATTATCATCCCGAAAAGTCATCGTCTTCTAGAAGAAGAATTTATAGCCATTCTTCACATCTAAGCAATCCTCCCCCTCAACCATAGCATAGTAGGGAAAAGACTACTCGAAAGGGATCTCATTCTAAAGTTCCTCATGACCAATATTCTGGCTCTTCAAGTACTAAGCAGTGCGATCCCTATAAGAAATTTGTAACTCTGGTTAGGTAGAATCCTCCAGCCTCCACACACGATCCATCGATAGTAGAAAAATTAGCTGAGCTCAAGACTACTTCCCGAAGATTTTTTTTGATGGATTGAAATATATCCCTGTGATTCATCCTATCCCCTGACATTTCAAACAAAGCACCATCGCATGCAACAATGATGTTTATGTTCAGCGTGTTGCGTTCGTACACTTGGGGGGAGAAAGTTTCAGAGGTTTCCATAGAACGTCAACACGAAATTGGTCGCTTGAAACTCAAAGTTGTTCATGACAAAGATATCATTAAAGCCCAAGATGAAGAGCTATCCTCATACAAATCTCAACTTGAGGCCGCCTAGAAAAATGCCAAGGAAACGACCGAGGCAGTTAGTTGCTTGGAGGCCACTCACAAGAAAGAAATCGATGAGGCGATCCAGTGCAACGATGCTCTAGCTTTAAAGAAAGATTCTATCCATAAAGAAAAAGATACTCTCGCTCGACAAGTTAAAGAGCTGGAGGAGCTGCTCTCTGAAGAGAAAGAAGATAAATTTGTTGCATAGGAAGAGTGACAATGATATTGCGATGAAATTGTCGCAACATGACTTCTAAAGACGAAGCTCGATGAGGAGCTTTTCAAGGTTGAAGTGCTAAAGGAGGCAGCTCATGAGGAGGGTAAGAAAATGGCACTCACAGAAGTTGACTCTCACCTTGAGGCAGCTATTGAGGCCGATAGAGAAGAAATTAAGTGCTTATTTGATCTGCTCATTGCCGAGTACAATGCACGAGTCCTCATGCACTGCGACCTACCTTTTCTACGCAATGGTTACCTCAAATCATTGGCCGAAGCATGGGACACTTTGATAAAGATTAAAAAAGTCGACCTGGGCATAGAAGAGGTTAATGAAGAATCTCTTGTGAAGGAAGTGCTTCGAGGAGACAAACCTTCAGACTTATCCGCGGTAAAAGCCCTCTTCGGAAGAGACTCCTCGTCATCAAAGGATAAGGACGATATTGCTGGCCCGTCAGGCACTAAGCCTCCAGTTCCTCCTCCGTTCAGCCGTTCGATGGCTCATCACTTGGGCCTCCCGGGTAGCATGTTGGCTATGACCCGGAGAAGCCCGGGCTTAGTGTTCACATTCTATCCCCTATTTTGGAGGGTGATACTCCTAAGATGGCTGAGAGTCAACAAGAAGCCGGTATGTAGTTTTTCCTTCTAAAATTCAGGAAACCATCACTTTTGGCGAGTAACTGATGTATTCTAACATTTGCCTTTTATGACTTCATGTATGCCATTTCGATCTAAAACTGATTCCATGGAGCGATGTTACCACAATGTGAGAAGAGAAAGCTACTAAGACACTTCACACTGGGGATGTCCCTGGTCCCGATGCTCAAGTGATCGGGGCGCTAGATGAAGATAAAATTGGAATCCCTCGCTTGTAGATGAACACGACGAGGTCAAAATCACAGGCACTTTCGAGTATTCTTCCAAGCTTAGCATGAAGGAGCAAATCAAGGAAGACGACAAAAAGAAAACTAAAGTTAAGATAGAACCCTAGGTGATGGAACTTGATGACCCCCTAAATAGGCCCCTGAAGATCATTCTACCTGGTGGGACCACACCTGAGAAATTTCCCTTTCCTCTCTCAGATACCTCGTCGTTGGGAAGAAAGGGGTATAGGAGAAGACTTTCGGTTAAGGAGACTTCGGACAAGCTGAAGAAGGACAAAAAGCCGAAGAAGTAGCCGTCGTCCGGTCATGTCTCATTTAGCTTAAATAAGCAAAAATCGTGTAGTTGTTTCCTTTTTTTATAGTCATTGTTGATATACTTTGGCTTCGGACTTCGAAAAAGTTGTAATAGAACTTAACTTTTTATTATTAAATAAAATTTTGTATCTTTGTACTCCCAGACTCTCATCGTTTAGCCTATCACCTAACTTGTAATAGAAATTCAGAGTCTTGTGGGATAGGTAAGCACTAGGCCGCTTTCACATGACTTGGATATTTTCGAATTATTTATACTCTAGTCCACACTTCGAGAATTTAGAGTACTCTAGTCCGCGCTCCGAGGACTTAGAGATTTTGTGAATCTTTTATACTCTAGTCCGCACTCCGAGGACTAAGAGTACTCTAGTCTGCACTCTGGGGACATAGAGATTTTTGAATCATTTATACTCTAGTTTGCACTCCGGGGACTTAGAGATTTTTGAATCGTTTATACTCTAGTCCACACTCTGGGGACTCAGAGTACTCTAGTACGCGCTCTGGAGACTTAGAGGTTTTTGAATCATTTATACTCTAGTCCGCACTCCAGGGACTCAGAGTACTCTAGTCCATGCTCCGAGGACTTAGAGATTTTTGAATCGTTTAAACTCTATTTCGCACTCTGGGATTAAGAGTACTCTAGTCCGTGATCCGGGACTTAGAGATTTTTGAGTCGTTTATACTCTAATCAGTACTCCTGGGACTCAGAGTACTCTAGTCCACGCTATGTGGACTTAGATATTTTCGAATCGTTTATACTCTAGTCCACACTCCGGGGACTCAGAGTGCTTTGTTCCGTGCTCCGGGCACTTAGAGATTTTTAATCGTTTATACTCTGGTCCACACTCCGGGGACTCAAAGTGCTCTAGTCCACGCTCCGGGGACCTAGAGATTTTCGAATCGTTTATACTCTAGTCCGCACTCCGGGGATCAGAGTACTCTAGTCCGCGCCCCTGTGACTTAGAGATTTTGTGAATTGTTTATACTCTAGTCCACTCTCTAGGGACTCATAGTACTTTAGTCTGTGCTCCGGGGACTTAGATATTTTCAAATCATTTAGCCGATCGACTTTTAGTTTTGTGTGTACATTCATATGCTAGATAGATTAATGCAGTTTTATTTTCCCATGAAATTGCAAAATACAAAACACTAATAGTTCATAGGAATGCCTTTATTGATTGTATAAAACAATGACAAAATGAATTGTCTTATTATATGTCAGAAACCGAGAACAACAACAAAAGAAACATTTACCAAAACAATTGCCATGAAAATGCAAAAGAAATGGACTAAGTATAATAACGGTGCAAATGCTTGCCTATTCCATGCTCTGGAAAGTGTCATGCCATTAACAGTCGCTAGCCTGAAGGTTCCTTCTCCAAGCTTCCGTTCGATGATGTAAGGACCTTCCCATGTAGGATTCATATACGATGGGACCAAAAAAAACATGCTTCAAAACAAGGTCGCCCACATCGAAGGTTCTCGGTCGAACTTTTTCACTATAATATCGAGTGACTCGGTGGCAATATGCGGTCGCCTTTAAATCAGCTTCTTTATGTTTCTCATCGACAAAGTCCAACGATTTCAGTAAAAGATCTTGATTCATTCTGGGATCATAATGCATCACCCGATGAGAGGGAACTTCTAGTTCAACGGGTATAACAGCTTCAGTGTCGTATGCCAAGGCGAATGGAGTATGGCCAGTCGCGGATTTGTGGGTGGTTCCGTAGGCCCAGAGTGCTGTTGGAAGCTCATCCACCCACTTCCCTTTAGCCTTCTCCAAATGTTTTTTCTAGATGGACTTGATTATCTTATTTACGGCTTCAACTTGCCCATTTTCTTTGGGATGAGTGACTGCTGCAAACATTTTCTCCATGCAATATTTTTAGCAGAATTCTTTGAACTCTCTACTTTCAAATTGATTTCCGTTGTCAGTAATGATAGTTTGTGGGAGGCCATAGTGGCATATAATGTTTCACACAACAAAATTAATGACCTTCTCGGCGGTGATCATAGCTAAGAGCTCTGCTTCTGCCCAATTGGTGAAGTAATCAACTGCGACAGTTGCGTATTTCGCACCACTTTGGAGATTGGCAAGGAGCCGATTATATTAATCCCCCATATTGCAAATGGCCATGGACTAATCAATTGCGTGAGTTCCATCGGTGGTGCTCTTGGGATTTTTGCATACTTTTGACATCTGTCGCACTTCCTTACATAGTTTGTGGCGTCCCGATTCACGGTCGTCCAATAGTATCCATAGCGGAGGATCTTTTTGGCTAATGTCTGCCCCCTAATATAGTCGATGCATTCTCCTTCGTGAACTTCTTTCAAGACCCGCTTTATTTCATCATGGGCGATGCACCAAAGTAAGGGAACTGGGAATCCCTTCTGATACATTATTCCATCCTACATTATATACCGCAAGGCCTTGCGAACAACTTGTCACCTCTCATTCTTTCTCTCGGGTAAGGTTCTATGTAGTAGACATTCTTTAAATAGGGTCATCCAAGACTCCCTTTTAGTTTCCGTCCCTAACGCTAAATCTATTTCCATTTCATTTATACTCGGGCCATGTACGGTTTCAACGAGAACTAAACCCATCTGTTGTGCATCACCAGTACTTGCGAATTTCGCCAATGAGTCGGCTTCCCCATTTTGTTCATGTAGGATACACAAAATATCATAATACTTAAGGTCCGCTAATTATTCTCGAATCCGAGCGAGGTATGGGGCAAGCCTTTGCCCATTTGCCTGATAGTCTCCCTATACTTGGTACACCACCAACTGTGAATCATAAAAGATTTCACTCCAAGTTCTTTGGTGAGTTTCAAGTCTATAATCAACAATTCATATTCGGCCTTATTATTCATAGCGGGGAAACCAAGTTTCAAAGCATAACAAATCGAACGGTTCTCAGGGGTTACAAGAATAACACCATCCCTAGAACAATGCTCGTTGGATGCTCCATCTATATATAGCTTCTATCAAACAGCGGGAATTACATCACTACCACTTGGCTCGTCTGATATGGTGAACTCTGCAATGAAGTCTGTTAGCACTTGTCCTTAGATTGCCCTCCATGGCAGGTAAGTGATTTCGAACTGACTCAGCTCAATGTTCCATTTGAGTAGCCTTCCAAAAGTTTCTGGTTGTTAGAGCACCTACCGCAGAGGTTGATCGGTATAAACACTGATCGGGTGTGCTTGAAAATACGGATGGTGTTTGCATGATGCGATCACCAAGCAGTAGGCTAGCTTCTCAATCTTAGGATAATTTCTCCCTGTCCCCCTTAAATGCTTACTAACATAGTACATTGGCTTTTGGACTCGGTCCTCTTCACGAACCAAAGTTGCACTAATGGCATGCTGAGATACGACCAAGTAAACATATAACTCTTCATGGTCTACAGGCTTTGACAGAATCGGGGGCCTCTCCAAGTGTCTCACCAGAGCTCGGAATGCATCCTCACAGTCCGGCGTCAATTCAAAATTTCTCTTCCCTTTCCTTATCACATTGAAGAAAGGAATACACTTGTCGGTCGCTCTAGATATGAATCGACTCAATGCGGCGACTTTTCCATTCAGGCTTTATACTTGCTTTATAGTTCTGGATGCTTGTATGTCTCGAATAGCCTGAATCTTTTCTGGGTTGGCTTCGATTCTCCACGCATTGACAATAAAACCCAAAAAATTTCCCGACGCAACACCAAAGGAACATTTTGGTGGATTGATTTTCATTTCGTAATACTTGAGTATATCAAACGTCCTTACTATGTCTCAAATGTGGTCGTTTGACTGTCGTGACTTCACGAGCATGTCATCCACGTAGACTTCCATTGCCCTACCAGTCTGGTCTTTAAACATCTGATTCACCAAACACTGATAAATTTCTCATGCGTTCTTCAACCCGAAAGGCATCACTGCATAATAGTACAGTCCAACATTTGTGTGAAACTGGTGTGCTCCTAATCCAGAATGTGCATAGGGATCGAACTGTATCCTGAATACGCATCCATGAATGACAATAATTCGTGTCCTGCTGTCGAGTCGACCAGATGATGAATTCTAGAGAATGGAAAACTATCCTTAGGTCACGCTTTGTTCAGATCTGGGTAATCAACACAGGTCCCCCACTTCCCATTTGCCTTCCTCACCAGTATGGTATTAGATACCCATTCAGGATAGAGGGCGACACGGACGAACCCATTGGCATTAAGTTTATCCACTTCCTCTCTGAGCGCAGCAGGCCTCTCCGGGTCCATGCCTCTCCTCTTTTGTTTCACTGACACATACTTGGAGTCAATGTACAACACATGACTTGTGATGGCAGGAGAAATCCTGCACATATCAAAGTGGGTCCAAGAAAAAACATCCAGATTCCCTCATAAGAAATCGGTAAGATCCTCAATCATCGCGGAGTTGAGTTATGATCCAATCTTAAGCAACCGTGTAGGTCATCATGGCTGACTGGAATGCCAATCGTCAATATAGCCGGTGCTACTTTAGCCCACTTGGGTTCTTCATCATCGTCTCTTGGACCTGTCTCTATAGAAACGACACTGTTTCCCAAGCCAAGGCTCGGGAATTACTTGTCAACTTTCAGCAACACAGATGCGGACAGAATTTTCCACACCCTTTCCATTCTCTCTTCACTGGGCCTCTCTTAGGTCAGCCATGTAACATGCACGACCAGTCGCTTGATCACCATGCACTACACCAACTCCTACATCCGTTGGAAATTTCAAGGTTAAACACCACGAGGCCAAAGCTGCCCGAAACTACGCTAGGGTCGGTCGGCCTAAAAAACATTATATAGGGAATCAATATCCAAAACAATAAACGGTAGGATCCGTACCCTCCTACATTCACCTTCTCCTAACTTAACTAGCAATATAACAAAACCTAACGCATAAGTGGCTGCACCATTAAAGTCGTGAACGTGGGCTTTAGATGGTTTTAGATCATTCGCCTCCATCTTCATTTGGTCATACGCCTTTTTGAAGATAATATTAACAGAACTTCCACAATCAATCAGTATCCTTCTCACAAAAACCGGCCCAATCGTGACTGAGATGACCATCGGGTCAATGGTAGGTGCCTCCACCTAATCGGCATTCCTTCTCCTGAATACTATATCATCCATCATCATTCACTACTATTTCGCGGGAGTCCTACCTTCTGTGTTTGAGAAGCATTCGAAATTCGCATGCTTTAGGGAATTAGCTTAGCATTCCATTTCTTGCCAACTCTTATCTGTCAGGGGAGGCCCACGGACTATCGTGTTTATTTTCGGCCTACCTCCAGTCTGAGCGTGTTCCTCAGTTCGATGTAGGGCCTGCCCGTGATTGGGTCGGATGTCCCCTATCCGCCTTCCTGTGGATTCTTAACAAACTGCTGTAATTTCTTCTACCGAATCAGTTTTTCTATAGCATTATAGAGGTGTCTACATTACTTAGTGTTTTGCCCGTTGTCTCATGAAACAGACAGTACTTTCCAATTTGTTTTTCTTCCTCAGTGGATTCCTTTGGGCGCGGCTTTCGGTATTGGAATGTATTACAAGTTGATAAATAAATATTCCCTAGAAATGTTTTCAGAGGAGTGTATTCGCCATAGGTTGGGATTCTTGGTTTCCACTTTCCTGCTTCCCTCTTTCTTTCAGAATTTCCTCCTCCAGATCCCTTAGACTGCTTCAACTTATTTTGAACATTTACTTGGACCTTGTCAGAGTTGTCGCCATATTTCTTTAACGTAATGTTGCTTTTCACTGCTTTCTTACTGGGCCCTATCACACTGCTTCGCCTTGTCCACCTAGCCTCTTCCCTTCTCATGAATTGGTTCGACTTTGAATAAAAGCGTTCCAAGGTAGTCGGAGGTTTTCCTCCAGCCAATCACCAAACTATGATTCCGGATCTACTCCTTGAATCACGGCCATAAGAATAGCATGGTTATTCGGATTGCTAATTTCGGTAGCAGCAACGTGAAGTCTTTACAAATAATCCATAAAGATTTCCTCAGAGCCTGGGTTACACTGGATAGAGACATCACGTCCTTTGGGCAAGTGACATGGATCCTAAACTGCTCCATAAATTTCATAGCTAACTCAAACCATGGAGATAGATCGTAGGGGAAATCTGGTGAACCACATGGTCGAGATCCCGGACAAGGTTATTGGGTAGCATCTGCATTTGGTCTCATCATTGGCTCGCGCCGAATCCACCACCCACTCATATCTCATTATATGCTGTCAGAGATCAGTTTTCCCTTCATAAGCTGGAATAGTAGGCATACAGAACCTCCGGGGGTACTCAGCCTGTTAGATAGCATCTGTGAATGGAGTGTCGCTCCTAGATGCGCCCCAATGATCATTAGATACCCCTGATTCTCCCTCATCTATTGTCTGACCATAGCTGATAAATCCGGAACCTGGATGGAAGGTGGCTGGCCAGAATCCATCCCATATGATCGTTCCAGCTAGTGCCTCCTTGGTAGGCGATCTCCCAAGTTCACGTCCCGAGGAACCGCTTCACTACGATCCAGGCAAGGTGGTGGACTAGCTTCCACTTGTGCTCCAGATCCTAAGTTTCCCACTCCAATTTGGGTCTTAGGTGTAGGCGAGAGACCATGGTCTCAGGTAGAGAACTTAGACCAATTCTGTTGGATTTCTCTACTGCACCCGTTTGTGCCCGTTCAGTCCCACGGCAACTACACCTGGAATGTTCATCTGACGAAGTGGAGCTGTCAGACGATGAGTATGAAGCGGGGCTTCCTCCAACTTTCTAACGTTGTTGCTGAGCGATCCGGGTCATGAGGTTGGCGTTTGTTTTAATTTGCTCGTTAAGTTGTCTCCTACTTTCTACGAGCTCTCTCATCAGCTTATTAAACTCCTCCCTGATGACAACTTCTGATTGGTTTAGGGCGGTGGTGGTTCTTGCTACTAGATTAACTTGATGATTACTGGGTCCCACTTGCTGGACGCTGGCTGTCTCATAGACATGTGTGTTGTGGGAAGCTAATTTGGTAAGTGGTCTTCCATCTTACAGTTATCTGTCGGAACTCTGAATAAAATCTATGAACTCTTTCGAACAAACTTGGATCTCCTTCGGGGGATTTCTTCAATCAAATAGTGACAAAGTAGATCTTAACAGTCTGAGTTCAACTCTCAGTGAAAGCACCAAAATGTTAGTGCCAAAATTGGTCACTAACACTCTTGACTAGAGTAGTGTAGAGGGATTGATGAAGAAAATAAATTAAAACAAAGGAAGTAACACAATAGCGTATAAAAAGAACAACAGAAAAGGAAACACTAGATTTATAGTGGTTCGGCGTAATTGCCTACGTCCACTTCGAATTATGATCTTTATTACTTTTCCAATCACTTGAGTATAGACACAATCCGTAAAAAACAGCTTCAATGCAAGTTTGAAGAGAAAGGAAATGAGTACAAAAAATAGCAGAGTATCCCTGGAGTTCCCAAAAAGAAGGTCCCTTTAACTGGAGCTATGTCCCTCTATTTACAGATGAAGATAGGCTGGTTCCCCTTTACAGACCCATGAAGTAGACAGTTTGGCCCATAAGAGATGATTCAGGTTAACCGATCCTGATGCACCAACCCTCTACCACCGACCCACATGATGCTGATCCATGGTTTCCTTGTGGATGACTCGAAGCGAGCTGTCATATGACTCGGAGCAGCTAGGTACACGACTCGAAGCGTGAAAGCAACGACCATATCCCCATGTGGTAATTTGTAGGCTTCCCTGATACATTTTTAACTAGATATGCTAAGGTACCATGACTGGATCCAAGCTACCAAATCATAGGTACTGAGTGACACATGTCGAGCCATGTATGACCGATCCACCTTAGCCTTCACACCATGACCGAACGATATATGCCGAGCCATATATGACCGGTCCACCTTGACCAAGCGGATCCATACCGAACCATACATATCGTTCAACCAAACCATCCAGGACCGATCTGTCTGATATAATCCCTCCTAGACCGAACTAGTCAAGCCAACCTATCATGACCGAGCCAGTCTGACAAACCCACGAATGACGCTGTTCCAACAAGGCCGAAATCATCAATACTGATCCATATGCATCTTCCCTCAATGCCGAGCCACTCAAATAGGCCGACCCACATATATCTCCCGAACCATGTATGTACGTTGAACTATCTAGATTGGATCAATCCCTTAAATCTCCAATCTCTCCTTGGCGCGAGTATTGTCTAGATTCAACCAAAGCCTCTGCTAATATCACCTTGTAGCCGAGCCAAGTAACTGGGTGTCAATATCCCCCTTAACACGTTTTAGATAATGTCATAGTCTATACAGATATTGTAAACTCCACCCACAGGTGGGCTATTAGGGAGCACTCCATAGGTACGTCACAAAGCAAACTCGTAGAAGGCGCGATAGGGCATGTGAACACGGCAGCCGAGGCAATGCCAGGGTAGGTATACCAATTGTTGATCCGGACTGGTGGCAACGCATAGCAGCTACTACCTCCCACCTCGGAACACACTCCCATAATCAAAATCGTGGGGTGGCCACCAAATCATCACATATTTCATAATATGGTCATCGAAGAAATGTGTCCGATCGGAGGTGCGACCTCACTTGGCCCGACGTGGCTTCTATTTTAGTCACATCTAAGCTCACTCGTGGGAGTCAGGGTCAAGTAAATACCTCATACAGAATAGTTCGCCAAACAACCTACTTCATTTTTGGAATCTCCACCATGTACACAGTTGTTTTAAGTGGTTTTCGGTATTGGCAGAGTGTATGACAATATCTAATCCCTGCCTCTTTAACAACCAAACACTTATTTCACACTGGATGGTTCTTTTACATTTAAAAAGTCAAATAACAATTGATATCATAATATCATATTCTCAAAATTATATCATTTTCAAAATCACATTTACTTTCGAAATTATATCACATTTAAAATCATATCATCTCCGAATTCATATTTCCAAAAATAGATTAAATCCTCATTTAAAATCATCATATTCCTCAAATATGTCATTTAAATCGGTACTTATGTTATAACATCATAAACCTTATTCACTTAAAAATCAAGACTTTAATTAAAAACATTTCCACTTTACACCATTTGAAATGTAAACAATTTAGATAGTTATAAATAGTTTAATTAGTTTACATAGTTTTAAATGGAGATAAATTAGGTTGAATAGGTTTAAAATAGATTAAATAAATTTAAAATAGATTAAAATACTTTAATTAGATTTAAAATAGTTTAAATGGTTTAAGATAGATTAAATAGGTTTACTATGGATTAATTATATTTAAAATAGATTAAATGAATTTAAAAATAGATTAAATAGAATTAAAATATCGTTGAAAATAAATTAAAATAGTTTTAAATAGATTTAAATAGTTCAGTATAGTTTAGTAAAGTTTAAATGATTTAAAATAGATTAAAATACATTCAAATTGATTAAATAAATTAAAATAGATTAAAATAGGTTAAATAGGTTAACTAGTTTAAAATAGGTTAAATTAGATTACAATAAATTAAATAGTTTAAAATGATTAAGTTTGCTTAAAATAGATTAACTTATTTTAATAGTTGAAAATCTTAAAATTAGAATTTAAAAGAACATTTACAGTTTATATTAAGATAATAAATTTTGAAATTAACATCATATTTAACCATTTCTTCCATTCTAGAATTTCAATAACTTAATTTCTATAAATGTCGTTTATACTTCAGTTACAACTTCAACATTTCAATTTAAACCAATTCCAATTTCAACATTTAAAACTCGGATTTTCGAAAATAATTCAGTTTATATAAATCAAGTTTTCTTCAAATATCATTTAATTAAATTCAAAATTTAAGGATTTAAAATCGTTTAATTTAACTAATCAGGTGTCCATATATAATTCTCTATCCCATGGTCAAGTGTTATGGATATTTATCATTTCAATCCTAATTTAAAATTCTACGGGTACATATCATTTCAACTCGAAATCCTAAAATTAATTTCAATACATGAAATCGCTCGAGTCTGTCATTTCAATCCATAACAATTTCTCCCTAATCAATCAGATCATTCGGGTATGTATCATTTCAACCCATAGGGAACTTGCAGTGTTACAACAATATAAAATATAACATCCACTCATCCAATATCAACAATCAAACGTCCATCAAAATCGTCATCCAAATCAATCAATAAACATCAATAGCTTACCGATTATCAATAACAAGTATAAACTGACAAATTAAAATTTAATATTAAATTAAATGATGATTAAATGCAATAAAGGTCATACTTAACTAGAATGACAATTTAAACATACCAAACATCAATCGATCAATTTCTATTCATATCATAAATCTAATTTAACCAACATAAGATAATCTAGTAGTTATGAACCGGTTAAAATACTCGCCTTTGATTTTAGCCAATAAAAATCCAAATAGAAGCGCAAAACTCAACAGTCTCTAAATTCAACTAAATCAATTTCACGTTGTCTAGAATTTAAATATGAATCCAGCAGAAGAAATTGCGTGAATCAAATTTAATATACAATAGATATTCATGTTATAGGAAATATTATTTAAATAATAATTAGTACGCATAAATTTTTTTTAATACTTACGTTTTCTAGATGAGGCTTAAGGAAAAAGTTGAAGAACAACTAAGATGAGGCCAGGGAGTGTATGAAAAGTGGAAAAAAAAATCATGTTTCATTAAAGAAAGCTTTTGGATTTGCAAGAATAAGTGCTTTTGAATATGAGGTGTCAGGAGAAACAAAACGCAAATGAAGGAATAAGCTGCAGGTTATTTATAATTAGGAAATGAAGGTGGAGGGACAAAAATAATAGTCACGTTTTATTTTGAAAGCTTCAGGAATTAATAATGCATAAGAAAATATACGTAAGAGTGGAAAAGTTTGCAAACCAAAGAAAAGTCAAACTTTATATACGTGAAAATGAGGTGGCAAGAATTAATGCAACCTAAAAGTCTAGGCTTGGGTATTAAATAGGAAGAGAAATGAACAGATCAAGTATAATAATATGGTAACTCTTTTAAACATTCATGCAATAATTAATAACAAAAGAAATGAAGGGACCATGTACATCGCACATCATTTTGAAATTCTTTTTTTTTTTGAAACGTGACCAAATTAATTTCATTAACTCAAATAATATTCAAATTTATATGCATTTAGGATTTTATCTACGCATAATAAAAAAATTATACTTACTTAAAAATGGAAACGTTTAATTTGGTTTTCCTAAAATGATCTTTTATTTCCATTAAAACGCCCTTTTTGTTTAACACAAAACGTGCGTTTCTTTTATTAAATCTATTAATTGCAATCAACGTTTTCTTTCCTTTGAATTGAAATATTTGAATTACATTAATTGCAATTGCTTATAAAGTTAAATTTCAACACAGAACTAAAATGGATGAAAAATAGAATAATTATTTATTTAAGCACGTTTATAAATTTGTTGTTTATACACAACAGTAATAAATAACTTACTGAAATAGATTATTTTCCTACTCTTATAATCAATCTGTAAGCTAAAACATAGTTCAAATAAACATATATTTCTTCCTTTAAAATCAATCATTTTATTCTTTTTTTAATGAAATTAAACCTTCATTCACAAATGAAACATTCATTTTATTTGATGTAGATGTTCATTTCATTAAATCAAACTTTCCTTATATTTTCACAAAATATAAGCTACTTTTAATTACACTTATTAATTTACAATTTAGTGTTCTCTCTCCTATTAATTGAAAATTTTCAATTACATTAATTTCAGTTGATTAAGTTTCAAAATGGTCTAAATGAATGTAATGAGAAGTAGAACAATTATTTCCTATCTAATAGTAATTTAAACATATTTATACACTATTAGATACAAACAGTAATTACACATTTGTCACTAAATAATAGTTTCTCATCTCTACAATCAACCTTTCAGCTATCAAATTAACATTTCAAATAAATAAACATATGTTTACTCCTTTACTAAACTTATTCATTTTTATTCTTTTATTTTGACTTACACTTCTACTATTAAATCAACCAATACCTTATGAAATTGTTAACATAGATTTCTTTCGCGTTATTCTCATTTTCTACAATTGACGCCATTTCTTACATTAACCACAATATTTAAGTACATTAAATACTAATTAATTATATTCTAATTCCAATAAATTGATTTAATTAGATTTCAATCTTCTATTCAATCAGTCATTACTCTATAGACATTGTTAACATTTGTTTATATTTTATTACATTAATATTCATCTCCGTTAACGCAATATTTAATTACATTTATTGCAATTTATTTTCAATTTGATTTCAACAAGTTAAACAAATAGGTAACAAATAACAATTGTCACCTTTAGCTTAATTTAATCACATTTATAAGTTGATTATTTACAACAAATGTGACGATCCAGAATTTCGAACATTTGAAATTGAATATTTAATTGATTTTAAATATTTAAAAGTTGATTTTAACTTGAATTTAAAATGCAACCAATTATTATATTTTAAAATTATTGAATTTAATTACTGAGAATTGGGTAAAATGTTAAATCGGGAGTTTTAAGCTCGTTAAAAATAATTGAAGGGTTGTAAAATTTATATTAATAATATTGAAGGTGATAGAACTATTAAAATTGAATTTAAAAGTGGTTTGTTCAATTTGAAAATATATTGTTTAAATTAACGTTTAAAAATAGTTTTCCGAGGCACAGTCTCGAAATTCGACGAAACCAGTTCCATTGGATCCGTAATAGTGTATTATTATCGAATTTCAAATTTCTAGTGTTTGGAATTATCTGTGATTGTATGGTAGGCAAACGCGCTGAAATTTGTATCGAAAATTCAATATAATAACTGGGTTCAAAAAAGCTATCCTCTCTATACGATCGAATTAGGCCTCAAAACCTTTTCCATTGCATTCTAAATAGGGGTGTAACATTATAAATGCCTAGCGGCATGCCTCGACAGGAGGTCGAGATTGTGAGTTGTGGAAATCGAGATATTTTAAATTTTAAATTATTTTAATTATTGGTCAAACCTCTTTTCAGCTTGAGCTTTATCTTTCACTGTGACATTCTTCCCTTCAACATACATGGCATCCTTTATGTCTTTTCTATAGCCATGCGTCCCCTCTTCCTCATCTTTTTAAAAATAAAAAAAAGTAAGTAAATCGATTCCTTCCCCTTCTTCCAGTTATCACGCAAACTTCCCTCTTTTACTCAGAAAAATTCAAATCGAATTCATCATTTGAAAAAAGAAAAAAAAAAGATCTGAGTTGCGAACCATTTCTCTCTATAAATCATGGCCGCGTTGTGAAATCGCATGATAGGCGATTTTGTGTCAAGCTCAGGCAGCGAGTGCGATGGAGGGGAGTGCGCTCGAGAGCGGACACGTTGCTCGTGGCGTCGACACGTTCGCAAGGGTCGACGTTGGGATTCGAAGGAACGAGTGGATCTCGATCAGAGAGGAGTGGAGGGGCGACGAATCGAGTATTGGGCATTTGACTGTTGAATGAGGCTGGGTTGCAGTTGTAAGGCGATGGGCTTTGGGATGCTCGTGACGGTCGGCGAGGCTCTTTTGCGTGCGCTGGTGGTCAGGGTCTCGGGCTCAAGCTTCGAGGCATCGGCGATGATCACGAGAGTGGCCAGAGGTTTGACTAGGCTTGGTGTATGCGAGTTGGCAGCAAGGTGTATTTCGATTTAAATATTATAACACATATATGAATATATAGAAAGAAAATATATATAGTAAAATATATAAATGCAGATTTTCGTTGAACAGCAGAAAAGAAGAAAATAAATTACAATAGGGTATAAGACAATTTTTTTTACTACATATAGGATAAAAGGAAATTGTATTTTTATTAGACTATATATATATGTGTGTGTGTGTATGTATGTATGTATGTATGTAAATGTATATGCATATAAGGTTTAAAACGGAATACATATTTATATATGTATATACATAAGATTTTGGAATATAAGAGTTTATATAAAAGTTAGATTTTTTTAAGCCTGTATAGATTATTTTATATGCAGTTTGGAAATGAAAAATAAAAAAATACATATACACATTTTTAAATCTACTAGTTTATTTTAAATAATGTTCTATAGTGATTAATTTATTTAATAAACATATTTAATTATTTTAGTTGCTAAAAATTATTTAAAGGAAAATTAGTTAAATTAAATTTATTAAAAGGGTAATTAATTGTTTGATTTTTTCTAAAATATTAATAAACTGTATCATATATGTACAAGGTCTGAATCGTGAAGAAAACAAGCCGGGATGGAAATGGGTTGCAAACAATGAAAATCAAAGGTGAGTTAATCTCACTCAACTTTGGATTTTTGGTTAATTTAAATAGTTTAAATTTAAATTATTGGTTGATTGCGTGAATTGATGATTTATTATCAGACTGGATGTGATATTATATATAGTAGTATATATATGGAGTGATTGATATTTTCCGCATTATATAGCGGATGAGACCCTATGCGCTCTGTATAATAGCGGATGACGCTTTTACCGTCATATCACCCTCGAAGTGGAATTGGTATTTTTATGTTGTGCTAACATCTATGGATGCTGGGAAACAGGTTGGAGAGATCCAACTGGATTCCTTAAAAATATTGAAATTTATTTTCATAGTCTATGATTGTGATTTATTTGATAATCTTTGATAGATTATATTGAAAATTGAAGCTATTGAATGCTATGTATTCATTGGCTGAATATATTTTGGATATTTTATGATATCAAAAGTAAAAGTATTAGATTTTGGAAATAAAGAAAATGGAAAGAAAATGAAAAGAAAATGGTTTTAAAGTAATTAGTTATGGTTATTTTACTTAAGTAATTTAAAAACCTTACGTGAACTTAAACCTTAGAATTGGTAATGGATAGGATAAATAAAATAATTTGAATTTAAAATTAATTAAATTAAGGTAATTATATTAATTATTTATTAATTACTAAGGTTTATTAAAGTAAATAAATAGTTGTAGTTAGTTAATAGTTAATGATGAAATGAAATGATCTAACCTTTAATTTGTTAAAGGTCATAAGTTAATTATACTTGCAAATCATTAGTTAATTCTAGATTTTTAATTAGAATAAAATAAAATGGTTTGTAATTAGTCTAATGATAATCAGACATAATTTGAAAATAATTAATTAATTTCGTTTAAGTAAATTAATGATTTGTGGGACTAGTTAATATAGTCTATGCATAGTTTAAATTGTGATAACCTGGAACGAACAGTTAAATGTAAGGCATTTGAATAGATATTGTGATGGAATTTTTATGAGGTTGACATTCTGAAATTGAATTGTTTGCTAAAAACAACTTGGCTTAAAAGATGGTGTTTGGATTCGAAGAGATTGGGATTAGATAATAGCGATATCCGGAACCGATTTAATAACTACTTCAATCTTTATGGGTTTGATTTATAGAATTAAATAGGCTGGAATAAAATAAATTAAGCAAATTCGACTATATTTGAATAAGTAATTGAGCTTAGATATTATTTTAAATAATGGATTTAGCAACAGGTGTTGGTTATAACAAGATAAGAACTCGTAATGTTGGACATGTTACCTTGGTTTTCAAAGACATTTTTATAACTCTAGTATTTCAAATTGAAGAAGTTTACTCACGCTGGTTTCCAGCCTGGCTCGGGTGTTACTTTATTGTAATGCTCGGGTCAGAACGAGTATTACAGATTTTTAAGTTAGGACGTTTTGAAGCTCAGGAGACGAGTTGGGTGGCAGAGACATATTGACTTCCGTGGTGTATTAGAGACTATATAGATAGTATTCAGGAAAAAGTATTTACAACTGTCCAAATTCTTTGTACTCTTATATCTTGTATATATATATATATATATGTATATATATATATATATTGATGGTTATAGTTTTTCATTGTATAAAAATGCTTTTATTTGTATATTATATTGGTTCCGCTGTGATTGTGAGATTCTGCACTATTGTTTTATGTTCTTCTTCTACCTCACTTTCTTCTTTTTCCCTTACGGTCTGGTATTTCCGACATTCGATTGTTCGGCACGTAATACAACGGACGTATTGATGTCAACTTTCGGAGGTCGAAAAACCGGGTCGTGGCATTTGGCATCAGAGCTGAAGGGTTGAGCGAGAACCTTCGCTCTGGTGGGGATTACTCATTAGAGATAGGGACAGTAGTACCCTTGAATGAGTTGAATGTATTATATGAGAGCGTACTTGTTATTTTTCTTATATAATGATTTTAAAAATGGTTTTTAAAATGAATTTTTTTATATAAGCTTAAACTTTAATATATAAAGAAGTAGTTTTTCTAATTATTATATATATTAAAGTAATTGGTTGTTGCGTCTTAATAAAGGGATGTTTATTTTTTTTTTAAATAAACAATGATAAAGCAGAATGAAATGTTTAAAGGAAGTAACAATTTATATAAGTATGATTTAAAGATTGAAAAAGATTTAAATTGTGAAGTTTTAAAATCTAAGTCCATGAAATTTTAATTGTTTCAAAGTGTTAAAGAAATAATAAATAATGTTTTTAAATCTGGAAATCTTGCTTTAAAACAAGAGTTGTTGGAAGATGGAATTTTTTTTGAATTAAAAACAAGAATGGTTTAGAATGGGAAGTATAACTTGGTGTGCAAATGAAATAAGAATTTACATATATACGTGGATATACATAATAACAAAGGTTGATTTGAAATAAAAACTATGTAACAACACGTTATTTTCAACCATTCGCATCTGCACGTGTCGGACTTGAATTGCTCAAAATACCGTTGTAAATAAAATATGGAATATCTTAAAATATACAGGAAACAAATAATCACATATCACAGACACAGAGTATTTAATAATGCAGCGGAAGCAAAAGAGATAGTAGTTCGTGAAGCTACTATATATATATATATGTATATGATACATCAGAGTTAAATAAGATACAACAGAAGAGTAACAAGATACATCAGGTACAAATCAGAATACATCACTAGAATCACTGGATACTGAAAGCAAAATAGATGGCTAGATCTTCTAGCAGAGCACCAACTCCGAAGGTGACTCTTAAATGCTAAATTTCTCAGTCTGACTCGAGCGTAAAGCAAAACACAAAACGCTCGAGTCAGGACAAAAATACTTATGAACTGTAAATCAACTCAAGTGAACAGTAACAAAATGCATCAGTAACTTAAAGGATGCTTGGGACCACCCATCCTCTAAGGATCCGTTAAACTATTTACTATGTAGTAATATTGCACTATTATAATAATGTCTACAGTAAAATAAACTTATTTTAAAATAGCGTTAAGGAGTGACCCAATATTCCCCTTAGCACATAATAGTGCCAATAGTCTATACAGTACCTGCATATCTCCTGATCTGGAGACTATGAGAAGATACTCCATAGGTACGACACAAATCAAACTCGTAGTAAGGCTCGCTATCGTAGGTGACACGGTACACAAGGCAATGCCAGGGTAGATATACCAATTACGCACATGGGCTGGCGGTAACGTAGCAGCCACTACGCCTACCTCAGAACACACTTCCAATCAAAATCAAAGGATGGCCGTCAAATCAATCACAAGTAAGAGTATAGTATCGAAGAAGTGCGTCCGACCAGAGGAGCTACCCTTTTTGGCTCGAGATCGCTCCTTTTTTAGCCACCTTAAGCCAACTCACGGGAGTCGGTTCCACGTAATATACCTCAAGAACGTCGCCACCATCCTACTTCATTCTGGAATCTCCACCGCGTACACAGTTGTTAAAGTGGTTTTCGGAGTTGGCAGAGAGTATGACAACTTTCGATCTCGGACTCTTTAACAACCAATCATTATTATAACATCGTAGTCATTTCAAAATAGTTATACTTCAAAAATCAAATCATTCATTTCAAACTATATTCCTTTCAAAATAGTTTATACTACGAAACCAAAACATTTTATTTCAAAACTATATTCATATCAATACGATATCATTTCCATTTCAAACATATATTCACCTTTCAAAAAAATCATAATACTTTCAAAGTTATAACTCTTTCAAAACTAAAATACGTGAAATCATTACACTTTGAAAATCATAACATTTCGAAATCATATTTTTGAAATCATGAAACATTCCTTTAATTCTTTACATTTTACCAATTTTATTCAATTAAACACAAATTTCAAATTTCCAATTTAATTCAATACAAACCATTAGTTTCAGTTCAATTTAGTTTCCCAACAAACCATTTCAAATCTTATCAATTTCAAATATAGATTTGATCCACAAAAATAAACTATTAAATTTTAATATATTTCAAAGCTTTAATATACCATATTTCAAAACTAAATTTTATAATTTCATATATATCAAATTTAACTTCACTGTTACTTAGTTTTAAAATATTCATTTCATAAATCCAATATCACTTAAATAAACTCAAATTACAAGTAAAGCAAATATCCTTTCATACTGATATAAACCTCAAATATTCATTTATCAAATAGATCAAAATAATCAAATATCATTCCAAATTCACATTCTTTATCAAAATAAAGATTATGTCATTCAAAACCATTTCAAAATCATTAAAATATCATATCCTTTCAAAACCTCATTATCAAATGATTATTTGAATTCAAATTCAAATATTCAAATTTAAATATCATTTTAAAAATCAAATATGTCATTCAATTATTATTCCAAATATCATTACAAAACACATTTCAAAATTCCATTCAAAAATTCACTTATCTCATTACATTTCATTCCATTTAACACATAACAAAGTAAACCTTATTTAAATACAAATTCAATTTAAATTCCTTAAAATTTCAAATTTAAATATTAAAATATATTCTCCTTAAATTTTACAAATAATCAATTCCAAAAGTTAAATCATTTAACTTTTTTAAAATATAACTCAAATAGTGTTAAAATCAATAATATTTCAAAACATTGTCAAATTATAGCAACGACAGCATTTATAAAGTGCTATCGTAGCTTACAGTTTCCAAAATAGTTTAGTTTAGGAACAACGGCATTTATAAAATGACGTAATAGATATTTAGTTATTTCAAACATAGTTAAATTCAAAAACAACAGCACTTAAAAATGCTGTCATAAGATCACAGCATTTTTGGAAATGCTATTAATAAAATTTCAGACTTTATTATAACATAGGAAACATTAACACTCCAAATTTTTGTTATTTAAACTTATAAATTAAATTTCTAGACTTCAAAATTTCTCATTTACATAAATTTTAACATATGATTTACCACAACAAAATTTAAATCAAATATCCAATTTAAACTCAATTCATTTGTTAAGTCAAAATTCATTATTTCTTAACTTCTAAATTAAGTAAAACTTAACATTGTACTTCGAATATCATTTCAAACTTTAAATTTAATTTCCATTATTTACCTACATTTTAAAAATAAAATTTAAAGTCAAAAAATCACATATACTTCAAATTTACATCCTTAAATTCACAAATTCAAAACTTAATATTTAGCCTTCTTAAAACCATAAAATATATATTTTAAATCAAAATTTCATACTTTTAAAAAATACATATCTTTAGAAAAATCATTTAAAAATATACCATGGGGTCTGTATATAATTTTCTAACCTCGGTCGAGTGATACGGATATGTATTATTTCAATCCGCAATTTAAAAAAAACCCGGGTTCTACCATTTCAAACCCGCAATCCCAGGTCAAATAAAATACAATAAAAATCACTTGAGCCTATCATTTCAGCTCGTAATGATTTTTCCCTATTCTAATGTCCGTTCGGGTATGTATCATTTCAAACCATAGTGATTCTATCTTAACAGGGAACTTGCAGTGTGAACATATGCATAAACAATATAAACAAATACACTAACATGTCAATGTCACAATATACTGTCATATGTCATATGTCAGGTGATAATTAACAAAGTTAACATGGTAATAATATAGCATAACATATCATATAATCATTATTAACTTGCATAAACACTTTAATTACTCACTTGTCATTCATTTACCATTTCATAAGTAACAATGTCAGAGTGAGAAGGACTCACCTTTATCAAAGCTAGAGACCACTATGACACACAAGAACGATTCCAAAGGCACGACAAGCATGATACATCATGACTTTTGATTTGAATAAATGGAGAGCCTTGATATTGATCTTGTATACAATAATTAAAATAAAGCAATATGAATATATATACAATACAAAGATTAATTGAAAAAAGTGGAAATTTGAATTAACAAAGAACATCGCTAGCCTTTTCATCAAACTTTGCTTGACCAAGACTCGGCATAGGCTCGGCCACCTTCAATATTTTGCTCGGCCATGGTGTAAATATGATGCTGAGGGCTCGGGTTTGGCATCACATAAGCACAGCTAGGGGAATGTGAAGTGTAGGGGTTACAACATGAAGAAGACAAAGGGTCAAGGCAAGATAGGATGGCTTTTGAGCACAACAAGGTTCGGCCATGTCAAGATTGGGCTCGGCCTTGGTCAGGTACAGGTCAATTCAGTACTGAAGTGATGGCCAGAGGTGGTGTCATCAGGTGGTGGTGGTCCTAGGGTGGTGGCCAAAGCAAGATATGAAGGGGTGGTGAAGTCATGAGCTCGGCTAGGCCAGTTTTCAAGGAGTGTTGCAAATTTTTGAGGTGCTAGCTTCAGATAAAGGCACAGCTAGATCTGGACAAGGGCAAACGAGTGGTTGCTGCCGTGTATGGTGATGGTGGTTGGTGGAGATGAGGGTGGTAATGGCCTAGCAAATACAAGAAAGATCAAGTCAAAAATCAATGAAAACAAGAAGAAAAGTGAAGAGAAAACGTAGAAAAATGGAAGAAGCCATTACCTAAAATTCTTTTGGCCGTGAGTTTTGAAATGAGAAGGATTTCTTTCACGTGAATGAGTAATAAGAAACACACGGCTAAACGAAGAAATGTACGGCCAAAAACAATGAAGTGAAAAGCCAAAAGAAATTGAAAAGTCAAAGTGAATGAAAAGTCACCAGAAAATGAAAAGGCTTGTCTCTTCAAATTTCTATTTTCTTTTATTCAAATAAACTAATAGAAAATCAAGTAAATAAAATATAAAAATGAATGAATAAATATTTTTAGGAAAATTAGAAAATAGATAAGAAAATAGTTTATTAATTTGAAACTAGAATTAAAATTGTAAACAATATACAATTAACATTGGAAAATTATAGCTACACTTTTAAAATCTTTTAAAAATAAAATATATACATAACGTATCATGTTACACATATATACACAAATTAGAACATGATATGACAAATAAAAATATTATTTATATAAATTAAAATAAGCAATTTTGTTAAATAAACAATTTACATACAATGGTTTAAAAAGCATAACTTTCACAATATTAATCCAACTTCAACGAAACAAAAAGCAGTATACTTGAAATTTTATTTATTTTCATAATAAAAGATAAAATTCAAAAATTCAAATTTTTAGAATTTTAAATTTAAAAAGTCTAAGTTTGACCACATTGACCAAAATTCACATTTCTGAAAAATATTCTATTTATTCATGTTTGGAATTATAATTCACATAAAAATAAAATTTATATTTAAGATAACAAAATTTATTCATTTAATAAATAAAATAAAGTTTTTAAATGAGGAATTTCAATTAAAATATACAATTAAAATAATCACAAAATACAGGGTTGTTACAAACTAAGTGTTGGATTCTGAATTTCCCTTGAAATGAGAGTATAACCCAAAGAGAAATAAGTTTTGAACATATAAGTGGGAAGGGATATTAATAGGAATTTAAATTTAAATGGAGAATTTAAATTGAGTAAGGTTGAATGGATTAAATGAATGTAATTGAATTTAACTTACGAAAAGTTAAATAAGTTTGGACCTATAATCCAAAATTGGAAAGTTTCAAGATAGGGTGAGATTTAACTTAGGAAAGTCAAATGGCCGGTTAAATTGAAGAGGGAGTTATGTGTGGTCTCAAGACGGGTTTTGAATTCTGGAAATTGGTAATGATTGCTATTAATTGGTGCTTTACATAATTTGATGTTTAATTTCTATGCATATTATGATATCAACCTTTGGTTAGTGACGGTATATATAAAACAGTGAATTGAATTATTTTGAATGAATTAAGAAGTGGATTGAAATGATACACACCATTGCTGAAATTAAATTGAAATAAAACTTTATTTTGAAACTATTTAAATGATTTTGATTAATTTGAAATAAATTAATTGGAATTGTAATCGAAGTTGAATAAGTTTAAAATTCAATTGGGAATAAATTTGAAATAGAATGGGAATCGAAGTTAATTCAAATTGAATTGGAATTGAATCAATTTAAATGGAAGTGGAGATTTAAATTAAAAATTAAATTGAGATGGAGATTGGGAAATTGAACCATTTTGGCTCCGAACTATTTTCAAACAAATTATTTTAATATAAACTCTCTTAAATCTCTTTTTCCAAGCTATTTATTATACAACCTTTCTTTTTAAAACCCAAACTATCTTATGTTAGCAATTTAACCATTTTACAACTATTTTACAACTATTTAACTATTTTACCACAACTTGACTATTTTAGACTATTCAAACTATTTTCTAAATTTCAAACTGGTCAGAGTGGAACTAATTGATTTCGAAAGGCTTTTGATTTTGGGAAAGATCAATTTTGGGAATTTGGAAAGCTAAGTTTGAGATTTATCGATTTTGAGACATCGATTTTGAAGTTGATATGTGATACATATAAAGAGTATGTTTTGAAAGATACTATATGTGTACAGTATAAAATGTTTTGAGAATGCTGTGGGGAAAAGGGCGCTCCCATTTAGAGTTGAAACTTATAGTAGGGGATCCATTGGGTGGTTCTGCCTTCAGCCCTAAAGGGGGTTCTAAATTTTGATCCCAGAGGAGGTCTGGACTAAACTTTAGTTCCTGTGGATTGTGGATGGGGTAGCGAAAGTCGAGGGCACGATGCCTACAGAGACATTGGGGTTATGCTGTGACAGCAGTTTAACTCGGTGTAACTATGATCTATTGTGTTTCCATAATATAAGTCGAGGGGCAGTGATTGCCTAAAGTTTACGTTCGATTTCACTAGGATAGCGACGTAACATCGGTAGATTGCGATCTATGTGGACATTGTGAAAGTCATGTGGCAGTGAGTGCCTACAGGCTACATTGGGACTCGACTGATGTAGTATGCGATATATGTGGTGACGTACCATTTTGCAGCGAAATTCGAGGGCGCTGATGCCTACAGTTACATGGGTTTTTCCGTGATGGCAACGTAACCATGGGTGTAGCTGTGTTCTATGGGGGTTTCATGGTGAAATCGAGGGGGGCGGATGCCTACTGTTTTCTATGGTTTTGTCGAGATGCCGACGTAATCGTCGGGCTAACTGTGATCCATGGACGGGGTGATGATTTCTAGAGAATTCTCACAAAAGTTTTTTCCAAGTATTTTCACTGGGCTAACTGTGATCCATGGACCTGGCCAATGTTTGACTGAATTTCTATGAGAACAAGGATGGACTTGTTAAAACATCGACTTATAAAAAGCATTTTTATAAAAAATAGTTATGGTGATAATAAAAATGAAAGGTAAATTGAACTCAAATAGAATTGGAAATTTAAGTTAAATGAAAATAGATATAAAAACTTAAGTGGTAAAGTGAAAATAAATATAAGAAGTATATAAAATATTTATAGTGGACGTAAGAAATCGATGGTGAAATTCTTAAGTAAATTGGTATTAGAAATATACTAAGTTAATATGTGAATGAGGAATTAATAAAAGTTAGGTAAAAGGGGAAATTTGGATAAGAGAATTGACATAAACAATAATCAATTGGAAATTAATATGTAGGATGAACGTATATTATTTTATCCGCATAGCGATTTGATGCAGATTCGAGCAAAGAATTTTGAGATATTTATAACCATCTGAGTAAGGATTTTTCACTCGATTTTCGATGGCGAACCCTGGATATGGATTTTTGATTGATCCTGAAATTCTTTATCATGGTCTATGGCTATGTAAGGAGGATGACGGTTTCCGATCACGAAAATAGATCTTAGTTCGCACAAGAGAGTCCGGTGGAGGATACCAGTTCGAAAGTGAATTGTGTGATCGAGTGAGCGATCGGATTTGATATTGCATGTGGATGATATATGTATATCGTACGAGATTGAATCAAAATAGGTATTGAAAATCTTGAAAAGAAATGAATAAAATGATTTTGAATTTTGTGACTAGATATTATTGCTAAGTGAGGTACGAGAATTTAAAAGCAAAAGGAAATTGGGTTTGACTTCAGAAGATAAACTTGAATTGCCCGACAAAACGTACGTATGTAAAATTTTCATATGAAATTTGATGGATTTCTGATCTAGCCACTTGGATTTGTTTTCTTTTGAAAATTTGGGGCCCGTAGAGGCGTTTTGTAGTTGTGCCAAGCTAGCCGCGCATAGGAAACGCTGGCGAAGATTTTCGAAAATTTAGGGAGTTAGAAAAATTTTGAGAAAATTTTGACAATGTAAAATTTGGGTATAAATTTAAAATATGGATGATTGAGAGAATAGTATTGATTGGGATTTATGGATGGTTTTGGGAATTTAATAAGAATGATAGAGTGTCTTTACTAAAAATATTGTTTTGGAAAAATTATTAAAAACCGTAAGGTTTTGGAAATACTTAAGGGGTTTTGGACCATTCTTCTTAATTAGTAATTTCGGGAACGAAATTCTTTTAAGAGGGAGGAATGTGACGATCCAGAATTTTGGACATTTGACATTCGAATATTTAATTGATTTTATATATTTAAAAGTTAATTTTTAACTTGAATTTCAAATGCAACCAATTATTAGATTTTTAAATTATTGAATTTAATTACTGAGAACTGGGTAAAACGTTACATTAGGAGTTTTAAGCTAGTTAAAAATAATTTGAAGGGTTGTAAAATTTATATTAATAATATTGAAGGGGATAGAACTTTTATAATTGAATTTAAAAGTTGTTTGTTCAGTTTGAAAATACATCGTTTAAATTGACGTTTAAAAATAGCTTTCCGTAGCACAGTCTCAGAATTCGACGGAACTAGTTCCATTGGATCCGTAATAGTGTATTATTATCGGGTTTCAAATTTCGTAGTGTCTGGAGTTATCGTGTAATTGTATGGTAGGTAAACGAGCTGAAATTTATATCGAAAATTCAACATAATAACTAGGTCGAAAAAAGCAATCTTCTCCATACGATTGAATCAGGACTCGAAACTTATTCCATTGTGTTTGGAATAGGGGTATAACATTATGAACACCTAGCGGCATATCTCGATAGGAGGTCGAGATTGTGAGTTGTGGAAATCGAGACATTTTGAAATTTAAATTATTTTAATTATTGGTCAAACCTCTTTTCAGCTGTAGCTTTATCTTTCACTGTGCCATTCTTCCTTTCAACACACATGGCATCCTTTCTGTCTTTTCTATAGCCACGCATCCCGTCTTCCTCATCTTTTTAAAAATAAAAAAAGTAAGTAAATCGAGTCCTTCCCCTTCTTCCAGTTATCATGCAAACTTCCCTCTTTTACTCAGAAAAATTCAAATCGAATTCATCATTCGAAAAAAAGAGATCTGAGTTGCGTACCACTTCTCTCTAGAAATCATGGCCGCGCTGTGAAATCGCGTGCTCGCCAATTTTGTGTCGGGTTCAGGCAGCGAGTGCGATGGAGGGGACTGGGCTTGAGAGCAGACGCGTGGCTCGTGGCCTCGACGCGTTCGCAAGGGTCGACGGTGGGATTGGGAGGATCGAGTTGATCTCGATCGAAGAGGCATGAAGGGGCGGCGGATCGAGTATTGGGCATTTGACTATTGAATGAGGCTGGGTACGGTGGTAAGGCGATGGGATTTGGGATGCTCGCGACGGCCGGCGAGGCTCTTTCACATGCGCTGGTGGTCAGGGTCTCGGGCTCAAGCTTCGGGGCATCGGCGATGATCATGCGTGGCGAGAGGTTTGAATAGGCTTGGCGTATGCGAGTTGGCAGAAAGGTATATTTCGATTTAAATATTATAACACATATATGAATATACATAAAGAAAATATATACAGTGAAATATATATATGCAGATTTTCGATGAACAGCAGAAAAGAAGAAAATCAATTACAGTTGGGTATAAGACAATTTTTTTACTATATATAGGTTAAAAGGAAATTGTATTTTTATTATATTTTACAAATATATATATATATAAGGTTTAAAATAGAATATATAGATATACAAACGTAAGGTTTTGGAATATAAGAGTTTATATAAAAGTTAGATTTTTTATAAGCCAATATAGATGATTTTATATGCGATTTGGAAATGAAAAATAAATTAAAAATACATATACATATTTTTAAATCTACTAGTTTATTTTAAATAATGTGTTATAGTGGTTAATTTGTTTAATAAACTTATTTAATTATTTTAGTTCCTCAAAATTATTTAAAGGAAAATTAGTCAAATTAAATTTATTAAAAGGGTAATTAATTGTCCATTTTTTTTAAATATTAATAAACTATATAATGTGTGTACGAGGTTTGAGTCGTGAAGAAAACAAGCCGGGATGGAAATGGGTTGCAAACAATAAAAATCAAAGGTGAGTTAATCTCACTCAACTTGGATTTCTAGTTAATTTAAATTGTTTAAATTTAAATTATTTGTTGATTTCTTGAATTGATGATTTATTATCAGACTGGATGTGATATTATATATAGTAGTATATACATATAGGAGTGATTGATATTTCCCGCGTTATATAGCAGATGAGACCCTATGCGCCACGCATAATAGCGGATAACCCTTTTACCGTGATATCCCCCTCGAAGTGGGATTGGTATTTTTATATTGTGCTAACATTCATGGATGTTGGGAAACAGGTTGGATGGATCCAACTGGATTCCTCGAAAATATTGAAATTTATTTTCAGTCTGTGATTGTGATTTATTTGATAATCTGTGATAGATTATATTGAAAATTGAAGCTATTAAATGCTATGGATTCATTGGCTGAATATATTTTAGATATTTTGTGATAACAAAATTAAAAGTATTGGATTTTGGAAAGGAAGAAAATGAAAAGAAAATGAAAAAAATGGTATCAACGTAATTAGTTATGGTTATTTTAATTAAGTAATTTAAAAACCTTATGTTAACTTAAACGTTAGAATTGGTAATGGATAGGATAAATAACATAATTTGAATTTAAAATTAAAATTAATTAAGTTATGATAATTATATTAATTATTTATTAATTACTAAGGTTTATTAAAGTAAATAAATAGTTGTAATTAGTTAATAGTTAATGATAAAATGAAATGATCTAACCTTTAATTTGTTAAAGGTCATAGGTTAATTATACTTGCAAATTATTAGTCAATTCCAGATTTTTAATTAGAATAAAATAAAATGGTTTAGAATTAGTTTAATGATAATTAGACATAATTTTAAAATGATTAATTAATTCTGTTTAAGTAAATTAATGATTTTTGTGACTTGTTAATCCAGTCTATGAATAGTTTAAATTGGGGTAACCTAAAACGAACAGTTAAATGTGAGACATTTGAATAGATATTGTGATGGAATTTTTATGAGGTTGACATTTTGAAATTGAATTTTTTGTTAAAAACAACTTGGCTTAAAAGATGGTGATTGGATTCGAAGAGATCAGCGATATTTGGAACCACTTTGATTTAATAACTACTTCAATCTTTACGGGTTTGATTTGTATAATCAAATAGACTGGAATTAAATGAATTAAGAAAATCCGACTATATTTGAATAAGTAACTAAGCTTAGATATTATTTTAAATAATGGATTTAGCAACGGGTGTTGGTTATAACAAGATAAGAACTCGTAATGTTGGATGTGTTACCTTGATTTTCAAAGACATTTTTACAACTCTAGTATTTCAAATTAAAGAGGTTTACGGAACCTTGTTTCCAGCCTGACTCGGGTGTTACTTTATTGTAATGCTTGTGTCAACCCATGTGTTACAGATTTTCAGATTAGGACGTTCTGGAGCTCAGGAGGTGAGCTGGGTGGCAGAGACATATTGACTTCCGCGGTGTATTAGAGACTGTATAGATAGTATTCAGGAACAAGCATTTACAACTGTCCAGATTCTTTGTACTCTGACATCTTATATATATATATATATATATATATATATATATATATTGACAGTTATACTCTTACTTGTATAAAAATGTTGTTATTTGTATATTATATTTGTTCTGCTGCGACTATGAGATTCTGTGCTGTATTTTCTATTCTTTTTCTACCTCTCTTTCTTCTTCTTCCTTTACGGTCTGGTATTTACGGCATTAGATTTTTCGGCATGAAATACAACGGACGTATTGATGTCAACTTTCGGAGATCGAAAAGATGGGTCATGACATTTGGTATCAGAGCTGAAGGGTTAAGCGAGAACCTTGGCTCTGGTGGGGATTACTCATTACAGATAGGGACAGTAGTACCCTAGAATGAGTTGAGTGTATTATATGAGAGCGTACTTGTTATTTTTCTTATATAATGATTTTAAAAATGGTTATAAAAATGATTTTTTTATATAAGCTTAAACTTTGATATATAAAGAAGTAGTTTTATTAAAGTAATTGGTTATCGGGTCTTAATAAAGGGATGTTTATTTTTAAAAAAAATAAACAATGATAAAGAAGAATGAAATGTTTAAAGGACGTAACAATTTATATAAGTATGATTTATAGATTGAAATAGATTTAAATTGTGAAGTTTTAAAATCTAAGTCCAGGAATTTGGAATAGTTTCAAAGTGTTAAAGAAATAATAAATAATATTTTTCAATATGGAAATCTTGCTTTAACAAGAGTGGTTGGAAGATAGAATTCTTTTGAATTAAAAACAAGAATGGTTTAGAATGGGAAGTATGACTTGGTGTGCAAATGAAATAAGAATTTACATATATACATGGATATACATAATATCAAAATTTGATTTGAAATAAAAAATAAGTGTTGAATTCTGAATTTCCCCTGAAGTGAGAGTATAACCCAAAGAGAAATAAGTTTTGAACTTATAAGCGGGAAGGGATATTAATAAGAATTTAAATTTAAATGGAGAATTTAAATTGAGTAAGGTTAAATGGATTAAATGAATGGAATTGAATTTAACTTAAGGAAAGTTAAATAAGTTTGAACCTATAATCTGAAATTGGAAAGTTTCAACATAGGGTGAGATTTAACTTAGGAAAGTTAAATGGGTCAAATTGAAGAGGGAGTTATGTGTGGTCTCAAAACGGGTTTTGAATTCTGGAAATTGGTAATGAATGCTATTGATTGGTGCTTTAGATAATTTGAATGTTTAATTTCTTTGACATATTATGATATCAACCTGTTGGTTAGTGATGATGTACATATAAAACTATGAATTAAATTATTTTGAATGAATTAAGAAGTGGATTGAAATGATATACATCCATTGATGAAATTCAGTAGAAATAAAACTTTATTTTGAAACTATTTAAATGATTTTGATTAATTTGAAATAAATTAATTGGAATTGTAATCGAAGTTGAATAAGTTTGAAATTCAATTGGGAATAAATTTGAACTAGAATGGGAATCGAAGTTAATTCAAATTGAATTGGAATTGAATCAATTTAAATGGAAGTGGGGATTTAAATTAAAAATTAAATTGAAATGGAGATTGAGTAATTGAACCGGTTTGGCTCTGAACTATTTTCAAACAAATTATTTTAATATAAACTATCTTAAATCTCTTTTTCCAAGCTATTTGCTATACAACCTTTCTTCTAAAATCCAAACTATCTTATATTAGCTATTTAACCATTTTACAACTATTTTACAACTATTTAACTATTTTACCACTACTTAACTATTTTAGACTATTCAAACTATTTTCTAAATTTCAAACTGGTCAGAGTAGAACCAATTGATTTTGAAAGGCTTTCGATTTTGGGAAAGATCAATTTTCAGGAATTTGGAAAGCCAAGTTTGAGAATTATCGATTTCGAGATATCGATTTTGAAGTTTATATGTGAGACATATAAAGAGTATGTTTTGAAAGATACTATATGTGTATAGTATAAAATGTTTTGAGAATGCTGTGGGGAAAAAGGCGCTCTCATTTAGAGTTGATACTTATAGTATGAGATCCACTGGGTGAATCTGCCTTGAGCCCTAAAGGGGGGTTCTAAATTTTGATCCCAGAGGAGGTCCGGACTAAACTGTAGTTCCTGTGGATTGTGATTGGGGTAGCGAAAGTCGAAGGCGCTGATGCCTATAGAGACATTGGGGTTATGCTGTAATGGCAGTGTAACTTGGCGTAACTGCGATCTACTGTGTTTCCATAGCGTAATTCAAGGGGCAGTGATTGCCTAAAGTCTACATTTGATTTCGCTAGAAGAGCGACGTAACATCGGTAGATTGCGATCTATGTGGACATAGCAAAAGTTGTGGCAATGAGTGCCTACAGGCTACATTGGGACTCGACTGATGTAGTCTGCGATCTATGTGGTGAAGTTTCATTTGGCAGCGAAATTCGAGGGCGCTAATGCCTGTAGTTGCATGGTTTTTACCCTAACGGTGCAAAAACCATGTATTTTGTGATTATTTTAATTTTATATTTTTATTATTTTAATTGAATTTATGATTGAAATTTTTTATTTTATTTATTAAAATGAATAATTTTTTATTTTAAATATAAATTTATTTTTTATGTGAATTATAATTTCAAACATGAATAAATAGAATATTTTTTAAAAATGTGGACTTTGGTCAATATGGTCAAACTTTGACTTTTAAAATTAAAAATTTAAATCTTTGAATTTCTGAATTTTATCTTTTATTATAATAATAAATTAAATTTTAAGAATACTGCTTTTCATTTCGTTGAAATCTGATTTATATTGTGGAAGTTATGCTTTTTACAATATTGTATGTAAATTGATTTATTTAACAAAATTGTTTATTTTAATTTAATAAATAATATTTTGTTTGTTTTAGTTTGTATATATATGTGTGACATGACATGTTAGGTATATATATTTTATTTTTAAAATATTTCTAAAAGTGAAGTTATAATTTTCTAATGTTAATTGTATATTGTTTACAATTTTTATTCTAGTTTAAATTATTAAGCTATTGTCTTATTTATTTTATATTTTTCCTTAAAATATTTATTTATTTTCTTTTTCACTTTATTTTTTTCAGATTTTTATTTTTATTTACTGAAATTTTATTTGTTTAATTTAATAAATGAAATTGGAAATTTCAAGAGACAAAAGTCTTTTAAACTTATGACTTTTCATTCACTTGTCTCTTCGTCTTTTGGGCCGACCTTTCCAAGCAAATTGCTATATCTATTATTTTGTAATTCATGTAAAAGCTTCTTTCTCATTCCACTACACATGCCTATATTCAGATCTGAGAAAAGGTAATGTCTTCTTCTCATTTTTTTTCTACTTTTCTTTCACTTTTTCCATAGATTTTTCAATTGGTTTTGGCTTGTTTCTTTTATGCTTTGATTGGCCTATACCTCACCACCTCCTCCAACCACCACACCACCTCCTCCCCACCACCATACATAGCCTGTCATCCCCCTCACCTGACCATATCTGGTCACTCCATGTTGCAAACAACTCGAAAATTTGCAAAACACCTTGGAATATGCCATAGTCGAACCTAGTTTCACCATACCCTTCACATTTCCACTTCGGCCTTCCCCTAAGCAACCACCACCTGCTTGTTCACCACCACTAGCCATCTCTCTAGCCACCATTAGGCCTGCACATGCCAAGGCTGAGCCCATTTTTGCATGGCCGAACTAATTTTTGCACCAAAAAGTCCAATTTCGCCTTGTACTTGACTTTCTTCATGTTGTAACTCAAAAACCCCTTCACATATCCTTGTAGTTAGGCCCGTACATGCCATACCCTATCCCAAAATATCATCATGGCTGAACCAAAATAGTGTTGTGGCCGAGCCAAGATGATTTGGAGTCAAGCAAAATCAATTGAAAGCTTGGTGATGTGTTTTGTAGACTATATTTCTATTTTGTTCCAATAAATTTAGTAGTGTATTTATATTTATATCTAGTTTTGTTTTGTTGTCAAATACAAGATAATCATCTTGACTCTCTCCATTCACTTGAAACAATTGTCGTGCTATGTCATGTTGTGTCGTGCTATCGTGCTTTCTGGATTTATTCGGTGTGTTTTGATTTGCTATCTTCAGCGTAAAAAGGTGAGTCTTCACTCACGACATTTATACTTATATAATTGTGAATTGACAACATGTGAATTTGTAGAATTTATTATATCATGTTATACCTGCTTGTGATATGAATCATATGATGTTAAACCTATTTATAAACTTGTCATATCATCTGTTACTGCCACATATTGCTATATTATTTATTTATATCTGTTTATCACACTACAAGTTCCCTGTAGAATAGAATCACAGTGGGTTGAAATGATACATACCCGAACGGACTTTAGAATAGGAAAAAATCATTATGGGCTGAAATGATAGGCCTGAACGATTTTTATTTATTTTATTTAACTTGGGATTGCAGGTTTGAAATGATAGAACTCGGATTTTTCTTTGTAAATTACAGATTGAAATGATATATTATCTGTATCACTTGATCAAGGTTAGAAATATTATGCAGGCCCGTGGTTATTTTAGAAGTTTTTCTGGAATTTCTAAATTATTTTAAAAAGTAAAATATTTGATATTTTGATTTAAATTGAATTAAAATGCTTTTATAAAGGATTAATGATTTTCTACAAGTTAAATAAGTGAAATAAATAAATGGTAAAGTTGAAATTTGAAATATAAATAAAATTTGAAATTTTACTTTATAAAAATCGTAAATTAAAGGGTATTTTAAATGACCAATTTAAAGTGGGAAAATATGAAATTTTATAAGTTAAAAATGGTTTTAATTGGAATTTTATTATTGTTGAAATTGTATTGAAAATCTAGAAATTTAATTTACAGCACTGCAGAAATGCTATTGTTTCTGAAGTTAACTTAAAATCTATTGTAAAGGATACGACAGCACTTTGTAAGTGCTATGGTGGATGCAAGTGAACTAAAAGGCTAGAATTAACTAAGAGCTACTATAGCACATGGTAAGTGCTGTAGCTGCAGAATAAAAATTAAAACCTAAAATTAATAAAAGAGCTATAGTAGCACTTTGTAAGTGCCGTAGTTGGCTGAAATGAGATTTTTTAATATAACTGAACTATTACAGTAGTTTTAAATGCCGTATTTGTTGGACTGAATTGTTTTCAAATGTAACTTACCGCAGCATTTTCTAAGTGCTGTGGAAAGCTGAAATTTCACTGTTTTATGTATTTAAGTGAATAAATGAACTCTTAAAAAGGCCTAAATTTTGGGAATTTAATATCCGATTTGAAGGTATAATGGCTCCACCTTTTCATGGTTTGAATGAATGATTTTAATTCGAAATTATAAACCATTTTTGGAATTTTAACCATGGGTACATTCCTCTGTATGCCTTGTGATTTTGGATGTACACCTTAAATTTGAGAGTGTGACTAGAGGTGAGCGATTGCTGCAGCTTTGCGCTACACTAGCCACATTAGCACTATTATTTGCATAATTTACTTTAATATAGGCATTTCTATGATATCATTTATTATTGTTTAATTGATAGTTTAACGGGTCCTTAGAGGATGGACGATCCCAAGCATCCTTTAAGTTATTATGCATTACTACTACAGTTCACTTGAGTTGGTTTACATTATATAACTATGTATACCTGACTCGAGTGTTTTGTGTTTTATTTTACGATCGGCTCAGCATGAGTATTCACAGCTTTGGATTTCTCTTTCTGGAGATAGGAATCGCTGGAGATTCTGCTCATCTAGTTATCTATCCATTTTAGTTTCAGTTGTTCTATTTCGGCTCTTGTATTAGTAGACTTCTATGCATTTGGGATTTCTATTGTGTTTGTTTTCAAAATGATAACATGTATTTTATTTTGAGACTTTGTTATTTTAGCTTCATGATCTACTATGGTATTTTTATTTCCGCTGCGAGTTATTCTGATATTTCTGTGTCTGTGATTCTGTGATTGGTTTTATTTGCTTCAAATTTTATTACAATCTGTTATTTTGAATTATTCAAGTCTGACATGTGTGGATTATTGTCGATTTGAATGGTCCAAAATAGTGGGTCATTACATTTGGCATCAGAGCTTTGGTTCTAGGAAAACCTTAGCCTGCAGAGCAAAAACTCATTAGAGATAGGGTAGAAAGACCCTAGAATGAGTGAAATCAATCTCAGAATCTTTTCTTTATGAGAGAACGTATTTTCGAAGTGTAAAAGGATTTCCAAATGATTTTAAAGGATTTTCAAAGATTATTAGTATAAAAAATTTCTTATTTTGAAATCAAGATCTTCTAAACTTCATCCCTTTGGTAACCACTTTGTTAGTAATCTCTTGGTTAGGATTCATATCGATTAGGAATCCTCGAACTTTGAAACGCTTCCACTTTTTTTGAAATCCATTCCTATCTTTCCTATTTGTATTCCATTGATTTAGGAGAATTCCATAACTCCACTTTGAATGACCTCTAAAGATCGGTGATTTCGCAAATTTTTGAATGATTTGTAAAGGGGAGAAACTCCTTTACAACTGGCATTGATTCACCAGAGATTTCTGTATCCTCGGATTTCGATGCTATCTATCTCCTGCTCTACCTGGATTCTATCTCTGACAATCAAATGTCGATTTGCCTTAGATTTCCGCATTGATTATATTCCTGAAGTCACGGTTGATCGGTTAAGGTCGCCTGCGATTTATAAAAGCTTATCCATCTTCTGTTTGGTAATTAAATTATCTCATCTTCGTTCGAGTTTATCTTCGTACCAGAATTCTATTTGATTAGAGTTTCTCTAAATCTGAATCTCTGTTTGTTTGAAATCTATCCTTGAATTATTACTTGGAAATCTATGCTTGGTTGTATTTTGAAATTGTGCATACATCGAAACAATTAGTTTGATAAGGATGACCACATTTTATATATGAGAGTGAAATGTTTTCGATAAGGATTGTATACCTTTTAAAAATGAAAATTTAAAGATTTGAAAGGATTTGAAATTTTGAAAATTTTATAAGAAATTTGATTTATATAAAATGATTTATTCCTGGAGGGTTTTGAATTTGAATTTCGAGGAATCGAACTCCGGTGTGTTGAAATCGTTTTAAGGTTTTGGAAAATATATAATAATAATATGATTTAAAGATATTTTTCGAATAAGAAATGTTTCCAATGTATTCGAATGAATCCAACGATTTCGAAGAGATTTCAAAGAAGTTCAAGAAAATAGAAGTCCAGAACTCACTTGTGGCACTGGAAAATAATTTCGGTGATGAGTGTACGCATCATCGACATTGATTTTCGAGTTTCAGAGTGGGGGAGAGGCCACTCTAGTAGCTTTGTTATGTGAGTGATGTTGGGAAACAAATTTTGATATCAAATTTTGAAGTATGGTTTGATATTCGAAAGATATATATATATATACATATACATATACATATATATTTGAAATGATTTAAAGTAAGCCAGTGTTCAGTCCTCGAGATTCAGATTTGTTTTGGTATAACCTTATCTATTGAAATTGATTAACTGATTTGTTGTTGATTTCCAACTCTTGCATTGGAAAATTTGGTTTCTTCGACTATTTTTAAAGTTCGAACACTTCCAAATCAAGGTTAATTTAATTTAGTTTTGTATGAAAGTTTGATAAAGTATATAAGTTTAGTTTTGTATGTTTTAATATAATTTAAATAAGTTTGAAACTGTTTTGTTAAGTTAATGAATAAAACTATTTTGAATTATACTAATATGAAATTTAGTTTTGAAACGTTTTGAATAAAAATTTAGTTTTCAAAATATTTTGTATAAAATTTAGTTTAAATGCTTAACTTAGTAACATCTTTTATAAAACTATATATATAATAATAATAATTTCCAAAGGTAAAGAAGATCTTTCAAATAAATATATATATATATATATATATAGTAAATTAAAAAAAAGGATTTAAAGGGATAGTTATAAACTTGGAAATCATTTTGGGTATAATTGATTTTGAGAAAATATTTGATTATGAAAATTGATTGGATAGTAAAACCCAGTATTTATATGATGGTTTGGAAATGAATTTGTTTGGCCTAAATTTTGTCTATTTGGAAACCAGGATTATTTTCTAAACATATTGTTTTGAGAAATTTTGAAACTGAATATATATAATTTGAAAGACATGATTTGGTGAAATTATATATGATTTTGAAACTGAAACGTTGTTGAAAGGAATTGAAATTTAGAATCTTGTTTTATTAAATACTTGATTTGGGAGTTATGGAACTTATATAAAATTGATTTGTATAAGTATGAAGTCGAGTTGAAACTATAGATTTGGAAAGTATTCGATTTGAAAATGGAATCTTATATATAATGGACTTTATATAAGTATGATAATTGAAAGTGATTTGAAAGGAACTATATGATACATATTTTCGAAGTAAAGATATGGAAATTTCCTTCTGCTTGATATCTTCTTTGTGGCCACATTGTGGATTTATTCTATTGATAATATTCTCTCTGATTTGGATTTTTCGGATATGATACTCGATTGTCCATCGAATTCCATGGTGATCTCCATGGTCTTACGAGTGCGATTGCATAACGTAATTCGCCTGGCTGAGATGGCTTGAGGGTATGGATGTTTCCTGATGGATCCAGGCGTTACCATTGTGTATCTGCGATCTATGTAGGTTGTTTTTAGTAGCGAAATCCGCAGGTTGAGATAGCTTACAGGTACGGATGTTTCCAGGGGGATCCAGGCGTAACCATTGTGTATCTGTGGTCTACTAGTCATCATGGCATAATTTGTAGGTAGAGATAGCTTACAGGTACGGATGTTTCCTAAGAGATCCAGGCGTAACCATTGTGTATCTGCGATCCATGGTTGGACAATGTTTTGGTTTGGTTGTTTTGTTTGGATTGTACTTTCCATATCTGTTTTTAAGGGTTTTCCAGTATTTTCACTGGGTGTTGAAACAAGTCTACTAAGTACCTGGAGAATTCTAGCTTTGCGCCTGATCAACGCATGGCCAGAGTCTAGAGGAACGAGAGTAAACTTGTTAAGACATCGAATTATAAAAGTATTTTGATAAAGTATTATATAAAGGATATTTTGATCATTTATTTTTCTTTACTAAATAATTTAAAATGTTTTAAATGTTGTTTACTTCGAACTAACAAATTTGAATCAAATGACTATTCATCATATTATAAAATGTTTAAAATGTTATAAAAAATTTAATTGAAATTTATATAGTTTTACAAATAATGGTTCATCCTTGTCTTTCAACCTACTTTCCCTTCTAGTTATTCCAACCTTCTTCCTCTTCGAGGTTCCTTTCCGCATTGTGGAAGGAGTTGGTTCTTTGGCTTATCGTTTGGATTTTCCTGATAAGCTTTCTGGAGTGCATGTTGTATTCCACGTCTCACATATTCGTTGGTATCTTCATGACCCATCCCTTTTTGTTCAGCCTTCTTCTCTTGATAGTTTGGATATTGAGCTTAATCTGACTGTCGAGATGAAGCCACTTTGTATTGTCGACAGAGATACGAAGCAGCTAAGAAGGAAAATCTGTTAGTCTGGTCAAAGAACAGTGGAGTATTGATGATCGGGATTGTACCTGGGAGACGGAGGAGAGCATTCGTGCTTCGAATCTGGAATTGTTATTTTCAGGTACTATTTGTTTTTTCTATCCTGCATTTCCTTATTTTCCTTGTTCGTTCTTTTCGAGGACGAAAAGATTTGAGTGGGGGAGAGTGTAACAACCTTGTATTTTGTGATTATTTTAATTTTATATTTTTATTATTTTAATTGAATTTCTTATTTATAAACTTTATTTTATTTATTAAAATGAATAAATTTTGCTATTTTAAATATAAATTTGATTTTTATGTGAACTATAATTTCAAACATGAATAAATAGAATATTTTCCAAAAATGTGGATTTTGGTTAATATGGTCAAACTTTGAATTTTAAAATTAAAATTTTAAATTTTGAATTTTTGAATTTTATCTTTTATTATAATAATAAATTAAATCTCAAGAATACTATTTTTCGTTTCGTTGAAATTTGATTTATTTGTGAAAGTTATGCTTTTTACAATACTGTATGTAAATTCATTTATTTAACAAAATTGTTTATTTTAATTTAATAAATAATATTTTTTTTGTTCCAATTTGTATATATATGTGTGACATGAAATTTTATTTATATATTTTATTTTTAAACCATTTTTAAAAGTGAAGTTATAATTTTCCAATGTTAATTGTATATTGTTTACAGTTTTTATTCTAGTTTAGATTATTAAACTATTTTCTTATTTATTTTATATTTTTCCTTAAAATATTTATTTATTTTCTTTATCATTTTATTTTGTTCAGCTTTTTAATTTTATTTACTGAAATTGTATTTGTTTATTTGAATAAATGAAATAGGAAATTTCAAGAGACAAAAGTCTTTTAAACTTATGACTTTTCATTTACTTGTCTCTTCATCTTTTGGGCCGACCTTTCCCAAGCAAATAGCCATATCTTTTATTTTGTAATTCACTTAAAAGATTCTTTCTCATTTCACTACACATGCCTATTTTCAGATCTGAGAAAAGTAAATGTCTTCTTCTCATTTTTTTCTACTTTTCTTTTACTTTTTCCATAGATTTTTCAATTGGTTTTGGCTTGTTTCTTTTATGCTTGCTCGGCCTATCACCTCACCACCTCTTCCTACCACCACACCACCTCCTTCCTATCACCATACATGCCTGTCATCCCCCTCACCTGACCATATCTGGCCATGGTCACTCGATGTTGCAAACATCTCTAAAATTTGCAAAAACACCTTGAAATATGCCATAGCCGAACCTAGTTTCAACATACACTTCATATTTCCACTTCGGCCTTCCCCTTAGCCACCACCACTAGCCATCTCTCCAGCCACCATCAAGCCTACACATGCCAAGGCCGAGCCCATTCTTGCATCGCCAAATCAAAGTTTGCACCAAAAATCCACTTTTGCCATGTACTTGACTTGCTTCATGTTGTAACTCAAAAACCCCTTCACATATCCTTGTAGCCGTGCTCATACATGCCATACCCTTGCCCAAAATATCATCATGGCCGAACAAAAATAGTGTTGTGGCTGAGCAAAGATGATTTGGAGTCAAGCAAAATCAATTGAAAGCTTGGTTATGTGTTTTGTAGACTATATTTCTATTTTGTTCCAGCAAATTTAGTAGTGTATTTATAATTATATCTTGTTTTGTTTTGTTGTCAAATACAAGATAATAATCTTGACTCTCCCCAGTCACTTGTAACCATTGTCGTGCTATGTCGTGCTATCGTGCTTTCTGGATTTATTCGGTGTGTATTGATTTGCTATCTCTAGCGTAAAAAGGTGAGTCTTCACTCACGACATTTATACTTATATAATTATGAATTGACAACATGTGAATCTGTAGAATTTATTATATCATGTTATACCTGCCTGTGATACGAATCATATGATGTTAACCCTGTTTATAAACTTGTCATATTATCTGTTACTTCCATATATTGCTATACTGTTTATTTATATCTGTTTATCACGCTGCAAGTTCCCTGTAGAATAGAATCACTATGGGTTGAAATGATACATACCCGAACAGACTTTAGAATAGAGAAAAATCATTGTGGGCTGAAATGATTGGCCTGAACGATTTTTATTTATTCAATTTAACTTGGGATTACGGGTTTGAAATAATGGAACCCGGATTTTTCTTTGTAAATTACGGATTGAAATGATTTATTATCCGTATCACTTGACCTAGGTTAGAAATATTATACTGGCCCATGGTTATTTTAGAAAGTTTTTCTGGAATTTTTAAAGTATTTTAAAATGTAAAATATTTGATATTTTGATTTAAATTGAATTAAAATGATTTTATAAAGGATTAATGATACTCTACAAGTTAAATAAGTGAAATAAATAAATGGTAAAGTTGAAATTTGAAATATAAATAAATTTTGAAATATGAGATTTTGTTTAAAAATGGAGTTTAAGTTAAGTAAATAAAATATGATAATTTGATTTAAATTTGAATTTAAAATGATTTTATAAAGTGTTATTGATTTTCTATGAATTAAAAGGGTTAAATAAATGAATGTTTAAAAGTGTAATTTGAAATATAACTTAACTTGGAAATGTGAAATTTGTTTTAAAAATAAAAGTTAAGTTAAGAAAATAAATTGGGAATTTAATTTATGAAATGGTAAATTTGATTAAAGTGTAAAGTAAGTGCAATAATTTGAAAAAATACATTGATTTTTATAAATAAAACATTGAGAATTTGATATTTATTTGTGAAATTTTACTTTATAAAAAACATATTTAAGGGTATTTTAAATGACCAATTTAAAGTGGGAAAATATGAAAATTTATAAGTTAAAAATGATTTTAATTGGAATTTTATTATTGCTGAAATTGTGTTGAAAATCTGGAAATTTAATTTACAGCACTTCAGAAATGCTATTGTTTCTGAAGTTAACTTAAAATCTATTGTAAAGGATACGACAGCACATTGTAAGTGTTGTGGTGGATGCAAGTGAACTAAAAGGCTAGAATTAACTAAGATCTACTATAGCACTTGCTAAGTGCTGTAGTTGTAGAATAAAAATTAAAGCCGTAAATTAATAAAAGAGCTACGGTAGCACTTTGTAAGTGCTGTAGTTGGCTGAAATGAGATTTTTGAATATAACTGAACTATTACAGCAGTTTTAAATGATGTCTTTGTTGAATTGAATTGTTTTTAAATGTAACTTACCGCAGCATTTTCTAAGTGCCGTGGAAAGCTGAAATTTCACTGTTTTATGTATTAAAGTGAATAAATGAACTCTGAAAAAAGCTAAAATTTTGGCAATTTAATATTTGATTTGAAGGTATAATGACTCCACCTTTTTATGGTTTAAATGAATGATTTTAATTCGAAATTACAAACCATTTTTGGAATTTTAACCACGGGTACATTCCTCTGTATGCCTTGTGATTTTGGGTGTACACCTTAAATTTGAGAGTGTGACTAAAGGTGAGCGACTGCTACAGCTCTGTGCTACCCTAGCCACAATAGCACTGTTATTTGCATAATTTACTTTAATAGGAATCTATATGATAACATTTATTACTGTTTAATTGATAGTATAACGGATCCTTAGAGGATGGGCGATCCCAAGCATCCTTTAAGTTATTATGCATTACTACTACAGTTCACTTGAGTTGGTTTACATTGTATAAGTATGTATGTCCTGACTCGAGTGTTTTGTGTTTTACTTTACGCTCGAGTCATCCTGAGTACTCACAGCTTTGAATTTCTCTTTCTGGAGCTAGGAATCGTTGGAGATTCTGTTCATCTACTTATCTATCCATTTCAGTTTCAGTTGTTCTATTTCAGCTCTTGTATCAGTAGACATCTATGTATTTGGGATCTCTATTGTGTTTGTTTTCAAACTGATAATATGTATTTTGTTTTAGGACTTTATTATAGTAGCTTCATGAACTACTATGGTATTTTTATTTCCGCTGCGTGTTATTCTGATATTTCTGTGTCTTTGATTCTGTGATTGGTTTTATTTGCTTCAAATTTTATTACAATCTATTATTTTGAATTATTCAAGTTTGACATGTGTGGATTATTGTCGATTTGAATGGTCCAAAATAGTGGGTCGTTACAGATGGCAACGTAACCCTAGGTGTAGCTGCGATCTATGGCAATTCCATGGTGAAATCGAGGGGTGTGGATGCCTATAGTTTTCTATGATTTTACCGGGATGGCGACGTAATCATCGGGCTAACTGCGATCCATGGAGAGGGTGATGATTTTAAAAGCATTCTCACAGAAGTTTTTTTTTCAATTATTTTCACAAGGTGTTGAAAACAGGTCTATTAAGTACTTATATATTTTCGGTCCTGCACTTGGCCAATGTTTGACTGGATTTCTGTAAGAGATGGACTTGTTGAAACATCGAGTTGTAAAACGTATTTTTATAAAATAGTTTTGGTGAACAATAAAAATGAAAGGTAAGTTGGACTTAAATAGAAATGGAAATTTAAGTTAAACGAAAATAGATATAAATGCTTAAGTGGTAAAGTGAAAATAAATATAAGAAGTATATGAAATATATATACTTGACGTAAGAAATGGATGGTGAAATTCTTAAGTAAATTGGTATTGGAAATATACTACGTTAATATGTGAATGAAGAATTAATAAAAGTTGGGTAAAAAGGGGAAATTATGGATAAGAGAATAGATATAAATAATAATTAATTGGAAATTAATACGTAGGATGTACGTATATTATTTTATCCGCATAGCGATTTGATCCAAATTCGAGCACAGAATTTTGGGATATTTATATCGATCCGAGTTAAGATTTTTCACTCGATTTTCGAAGGCGAACCCTGGATATGGATTTTTGATTGATCCTGAAATTCTCTATCATAGTATATGGCTATGCAAGGAGGAAGACGGTTTCCGATCAGGAAAATAGATCTGAGTCTGCACTAGAGAGTCGAGTGGACGATACTAGTTCGGAAGTGAAATTGTGTGATCCAGTGAGCGATTGGATTTGATATTGCGTATGGATGATATATGTATATCGTATGGGATTAAACGAAATAAGTATTGAAAATCATGAAAAGAAATGAATAAAATGATTTTGAATTCTATAGTTGGATATTATTGCTAAGTGAGGTACAGGAATTTAGAAGCAAAAGTAAATTGGGTTTGACTTCAGAAGATAAACTTGAATTGCCTGACAAAAGGTACGTATTTAAAATTTTCATATGAAATTTGATGGATTTCTGATCTAACCACTTGGCTTTTGTTTTCTTTTGAGAATTTGGGGCCCATAGAGGCGTTTTGTAGTATTGCCAAGCTAGCCGCGCAAAGGACACGTTGGCAAAAAATTTCGAAAATTTAGGGAGTTGGAAAAATTGTGAGAAAAATTTGATAATGTAAAATTTTGATCTAAGTTTAAAATATGGATGGTTGAGAGAATAGTATTGATTGGGATTTATGGATGGGTTTGGGAAGTTAGTAAGAATGATGGAGTGTCTTTAATAAAAAGATTATTTTTGAAAAATTATTCAAAACGGTTGGGTTTTGGAAATAGTAAGGGGTTTTGGACCATTCTTCTTAATTATTAATTTCTGGGACAAAATTCATTTAAGGGAGAAGGAATGTGACAACCCGGAATTTTGAACATTTTAAATTGGAATATTTAATTGATTTTAAAAATTTAAAAGTTAATTTTTAACTTGAATTTCAAATGCAACCAATTATTAGATTTTTAAGTTATTGAATTTAATTACTGAGAATTTGGTAAAACGTTAAATCGGGAGTTTTAAGCTCATTAAAAATAATTTAAAGGGTTGTAAAATTTATATTAATAATATTGAAGGTGATAAAACTTTTAAAATTGAATTTAAAAGTGAGTTTGAAAATATATCGTATAAATTGAAGTTTAAAAATAGCTTTCTGAGGCATAGTCTCGGAATTCGACGAAAAAAGTTCCATTGGATCTGTAATAATGTATTATTATCAAGTTTTAATTTTCGCAGCATTTGGAGTTATCGTGTGATCATACGGTAGGTAAACATGCTGAAATTTATATCAAAAATTCAATATAATAACTGGGTCCAAAAAAGTTGTCTTCTCCATACGATCGAATAAGGACTCGAAACCTTTTCCATTGCATTCGAAATAAGGGTGTAACATTATAAATGCCTAGGGCATGCCTCGAAAGGAGGTCGAGAATGTGAATTGCGAAAATCGAGACATTTTGAAATTTAAAATTATTTTAATCATTGGTCAAACCTCTTTTCAGCTGTAGCTTTTTCTTTCACTGTGCCATTCTTCCCTTCAACACACATGGCATCCTTTCTGTCTTTTCTATAGCCACGCGCCCCATCTTCCTCATCTTTTTAAAAATAAAGTAAGTAAATCGATTCATTCCCCTTTCTACTAGTTATTACGCAAACTTCCCTCTTTTACTCAGAAAAATTCAAATCGAATTCATCATTCGAAAGAAAAGAGATCTGAGTCACGAACCACTTCTCTCCGAAAATCATGGCCACGCTGTGAAATCGCGGGCTAGGCAATTTTGTGTCGGGGTTAGGCAGCGAGTGCGATGGAGGGGGTGCACTTGAGAGAGGACGCATTGCTCGTGGCCTCGACGCGTTCGCAAGGGTCGACGCTGGGATTCGAAGGATCAAGTGGATCTCGATCGAAAGGCGTGGAGGGGCGGCGAATCGAGTATTGGGCATTTGACTGTTGAACAAGGCAGGGTTGTGGTGGTAAGGCGATGGGCTTTGGGATGCTCACGACGGTCGGCGAGGCTCTTTCGCATGCGCTGGTGATCAGGGTCTTGGGCTCATGCTTCGGGGCATCGGCGATGATCACGAGGGTGGCAGAGGCTTGACTAGGCTTGGTATATGCGAGTTGGCAGCAAGGTATGCTTCGATTTAAATGTTATAACACGTATATGAATATACGAAAGAAAATACATACAGTGAAATACATATATGCAGATTTTCAATGAACATCAGAAAAGAAGAAATTACAGTAGGGTATATGAAAATTTTGTTTTTACTATATATAGGTTAAAAGGAAATTTTATTTTTATTAGACTTTATAAATATATATATATGTGTGTGTGTGTGTATAAAAGGTTTAAAGCAGAATATATATACACACATAAAATTTTGGAATATAAGAGTTTATATAAAAGTTAGATCTTTTATAAGCTTATATAGATTATTTTATATGAAGTTTGGAAATGAAAAATAAATTAAAAATACATATACGCATTTTTAAATCTACTAGTTTATTTTAAATAATGTGATATAGTGATTAATTTGTTTAATAAACTTATTTAATTATTTTAGTTGCTAAAAATTATTTAAAGGAAAATTAGTTAAATTAAATTTATTAAAAGGGTAATTAATTGTTTGATTTTTTTTAAATGTTAATAAACTGTATAATGTATGTACAAGGTCTGAATCATGAAGAAAATAAGCCGGGATGGAAATGGGTTGCAAAAAAAAATCAAAGGTGAGTTAATCTCATGGATGTCTGGTCAATTTAAATAGTTTAAATTTAAATTATTGGTTGATTACTTGAATTGATGATTTATTATTAGACTGGATGTGATATTATATATAGTAGTATACATATATATTGGAGTGATTGATATTTTTCGTAGCGGATGAGACCCTATCGCCCCGCATAATAGCGAATGACTCTTTTACCGCGATATCCCCCTCGAAGTGGGATTGTTATTTTTATATTGTGCTAACACCTTTGGATGCAGGGAAACAGGTTGGGGGATCCAACTGGATTCCTCGAAAATATTGAAATTTATTTTCATAGTCTGTGATTGTGATTTATTTGATAATCTATGATAGATTATATTGAAAATTGAAGTTGTTGAATGCTATGGATTCATTGGCTGAATACATTTTGGATATTTTTGATATCAAAAGTAAAAGTATTGTATTTTGGAAAGAAAGAAAATGAAAAGAAAATGGTTTCAAAGTAATTAGTTATGGTTATTTTAATTAAGTAATTTAAAAACCTTATGTTAACTTAAACATTAGAATCGGTAATGGATAGGATAAATAAAATAATTTTAATTTGAAATTAACTAAGTTAAGGTAATTATATTAATTATTTACTAATTACTAAGGTTTATTAAAGTAAATAAATAGTTGTAATTACTTAATAATTAATGATAAAATGAAACGATCTAACCTTTAATGTGTTAAAGGTCATAAGTCGACTAGCAAATTATTAGTCAATTCCGGATTTTTAATTAGAATAAAATAAAATGGGTTGGAATTAGTTTAACAATAATTAGACATAATTTGAAATTAATTAATTCCGTTTAAGTAAATTAATGATTTGTGTGACTGGTTAATCTAGTATATGAATAGTTTAAATTGGGATAACCTGAAACGAAAAGTTAAATGTGAGATGTTTGAATAGATATTATGATGTAATTTTTATGAGGTTAACATTCTGAAATTGAATTATTTGTTAAAAACAACTTGGCTTAAAGGGTGGTGTTTAGATTCGAAGAGACCAAGATTGGATATCAGCGATATCCAGAACCACTTCGATTTAATAACTACTTCGATATTTACTGGTTTGATTTGTAGAATCAAATCGGCTGGAATTAAATAAATTAAGCAAATCCGACTATATTTGAATAAGTAACTGAGCTTAGATATTATTTTAAATAATGGATTTAGCAATAGGTGTTGGTTATAACAAGATAAGAACTCGTAATGTTGGACGTGTTACCTTGATTTTCAAAGACATTTTTACAACTCTAGTATTTCAAATTAAAGAGGTTTACTCATGTTGGTTTCCAGCCTGACTCGGGTGTTACTTTATTGTAATGCTCGGGTCAGACCAAATGTTATAGATTTTCAGGTTAGGACGTTATGGAGCTCAGGAGACGAGCTGAGTGGCAGAGACGTATTAACTTTCGCGGTGTATTAGGGACTATAAAGATAGTATTCAGGAACAAGTATTTACAACTGTCCAGATTCTTTGTACTTCGATATCTTGTATATATATATTGACAGCTACAGTCTTTCGTTGTATAAAAATATTGTTATTTGTATATTATATTTGTTCCGCCGCGATTGTGAGATTCTGTGCTATTGTTTTATGCTCTTCTTCTACCTCTCTTTCTTCTTTTTCCCTTATGGTCTGATATTTTCAGCATTCGATTGTTCGGCAAGTAATACAATGGACGTATTGATGTCAACTTTCGAAGGTCGAAAAACTGGGTCATGACATTTGGTATTAGAGCTGAAGGGTTAAGCGAGAACCTTGGCTCTGGTGGGGAATACCCATTATAGATATGGATAGTAATACCCTTGAATGAGTTGAATGTATTATATGAGAGCATACTTGTTATTTTTCTTATATAATGATTTTACAAACGGTTTTAAAAATGATTTTTTTATATAAGCTTGGACTTTGATATATAAAGAAGTAGTTTTTCTAATTATTATATATATTAAAGTAATTGGTTGTTGGGTCTTAATAAAGGGATTTTTATTTTTTTTTAAATAAACAATGATAAAGCAGAATGAAATGTTTAAAGGAAGTAACAATTTATATAAGTATGATTTATAGATTTAAATAGATTTAAATTGTGAAGTTTTAAAATCTAAGTCCAGGAATTCGGAATTGTTTCAAAGTGTTAAAGAAATAATAAATAATATTTTTGAATTTGGAAATCTTTCTTTAAAACAAAAGTGGTTGGAAGATGGAATTGTTTTGAGTTAAAAACAAGAATGGTTTAGATTGGGAAGTATGACTTGGTGTGTAAATGAAATAAGAATTTTCATATATACGTAGATATACATAATATCAAAGGTTGATTTGAAATAAAAACTAAGTGTTGAATTCTAAATTTCCCCTGAAGTGAGAGTATAACCCAAAGAGACAAAAAATTTGAACTTATAAGTGGGAAGGGATATTAAAAAGAATTTAAATTTAAATGGAGAATTTAAATGGAGAATTTAAATTGAGTAAGGTTGAATGGATTAAATGAATGGAATTGAATTTAACTTAGGGAAAGTTAAATAAGTTTGAACCTATAATCTGAAATTGGAAAGTATCAAGACAGGGTGAGATTTAACTTAGAAAAGTTAAATGGGTCAAATTGAAGAGGGAGTTATGTGTGGTCTCAAAACGGTTTTTGAATTCTGGAAATTGGTAATGAATGCTATTGATTGGTGCTTTAGATAATTTGGATGTTCAATTTATCTGACATATTATGATATTAACCTGTTAGTTAGTGATGGTGTATGTATAAAACTATGAATTGAATTATTTTGAATGAATTAAGAAGTAGATTGAAATGATATACATCCATCGTTGAAATTAAACAGAAATAAAACTATATTTTGAAACTATTTAAATGATTTTGATTAATTTGAAATAAATTACTTGGAATTGTAATCGAAGTTGAATAAGTTTAAAATTCAATTGGGAATAATTTTTATTTCTTAAAGATTAAGCGGGGTTAAACTGGGCCCCTACCAGGTTTATTAAAGAAAGAAGAAATTACAGAACAAGAGAAAACACACCACGGAAAAGAAAAAAGAAAAGAAAAAACAAAGACACACAAAAGACACAAATAAATAACGCAAAGGGAAAAAGACTAACAAGGTAGAAACTATGGAATCCATGGCTCAAACTGATTATCAAGAAACATGTGCACGCTAGCCCTCATCCCCTTCAATATTTCATGCCTTAAAATAGTCCAAACAACTTCCTTGCGTCTGAAAATTCCATCAAAACATCTCTTGTTTCTTTCCTTCCAAATTACTATCATAAGCTTTTTCAAAATGAAGAAAAAATATAGTTTTTTGTCATCCCTCCACCTAGTAGCTCTCTCAATAAAAATCCAATGATTTTTAGTGATAGGTGAAGCAACCACCCTTAGTAAACTACCTATCATTTTTCTCCATATATTAAGAACATAAGGACATTCCAAGAATAAGTGTTGAACACTCTCACATTGATGATTACATAGCTCACAAGAGGGAAGCACAGACAAACCATATCTAATCAGCTTGTCCCTTGTCATAAGTGCATTATTAGTCACCTTCCAGAACATAAGGTTGTCACTGCTACTAGAGATGGTAGTCCAAGTCACCTTCCTCCACCTACATTTAGACACGGATTCCAGTCCCTATAAGGCCTCATAAACACTGGATATGGTATGAGCCTGACCATTCCACTGAATCGTGTCATGATCATAAAATTCATATTGGGAATAAATTTGAATTAGAATGAGAATCGAAGTTAAAACAAATTGAATTGGAATTGAATCAATTTAAATGGAAGTGGAGATTTAAATTAAAAATTAAATTAAGATGGAGATTGGGAAATTGAACCTGTTTGGCTCTGAACTATTTTAATATAGACTGTCGTAAATCTCTTTTTTCAAGCTATTTACTATACAACCTTTCTTTTTAAAACCCAAACTATCTTATATCAGCTATTTAACCATTTTACAACCATTTTACTATTTTACCACTACTTAACTATTTTAGACTATTCAAACTATTTTCTAAATTTCAAACTGGTCAGAGTGGAACCAATTGATTTTGAAAGGCTTTTGATTTTGGAAAAGACCAATTTTTGAGAATTTGAAAAGCCAAGTTTGAGAATTATCGATTTTAAGATATCGATTTTAAAGTTATATGCGAGACATATAAAGAGTATGTTTTCAAAGATACTATATGTGTATAGTATAAAATACTTTGAGAATGTTGTGGGGAATGAGGCGCACCCATTTAGAGTTGAAACTTATAGTAGGAGATCCACTGGGTGGTTCTGCCTTGAACCCTAAGGGGGTTTCTAAATTTTGATCCCAGAGGAGGTCCAGACTAAACTGTAGTTCTAGTGGACTGTGATTGGGGTAGCGGAAGTCGAAGGCGCTGATGCCTACATAGACATTAGGGTCATGTGGTGACGGTAGTGTAACTCGGTGTAACTACGATCTACTGTGTTTCCATAGCGTAAGTCGAGTGGCAGTGATTGCCTAAAGTCTACGTTTGATTTCACTGGAAGAGCGACGTAACATCGATAGATTGCGATCTATGTAGACATAGCAAAAGTCGTGTGGTAGTGAGTGCCTACAGGCTATATTAGGACTCGACTGATGTAGTCTGCAATCTATGTGGTGAAGTTTCATTTGGCAGCGAAATTCGAGGGCGTTGATGCCTACAGTTACATGGTTTTTACCATGATGGCAACGTCACCTGGGTGTAGCTGCGATCAGTGGCAGTTCCATGGTGAAATTGAGGGGTGCGGATGCCTATAGTTTTCTATGGTTTTGCTGGGATGGCGACGTAATCATCGGGCTAACTGCGATCCATGGAGGGGGTGATGATTTCCAGAGCAATCTCACAAAAGTTTTTTCCAAGTATTTTCACTAGGTGTCGAAAATGGGTCTACTAAGTACTTAAAGATTTTCAGTCCTACGTCTGGCTAACGTTTGATTGAATTTCTATGAGAACAAGGATGGACTTGTTGAAACATCCAGTTATAAAAAGTATTTTTATAAAAATGGTTTTGGTGATAAATAAAAATGAAAGGTAAATTGAAATCAAATAGAATTTGAAATTTAAGTTAAATGAAAATAGATATTAAAGCTAAAGTGGTAAAGTGAAATTAAATATAAGAAGTATATAAAATATTTATACTGGACGTAAGAAATGGATGGTGAAATTCTTAAGTAAATTTGTATTAGAAAATATACTAAGTAAATATGTCAATGAAGAATTAATAAAAGTTGGGTAAAAAGGGGGAAATTGTGGATAGGAGAATTGATATAATAATAATTGATTGGAAATTAATACGTAGGATGTACGTATATTATTTTATCCGCATAGCGATTTGACCCAGATTCGATCATAGAATTTCGAGATATTTATACTGATCCGAGTTAGGATTTTTCACTTGGTTTTAGACGGCGAATCCTGGATATGGATTTTTGATTGATCCTGAAATTCTCTATCATAGTCTATGGCCATGCAATGAGGATGACGGTTTTCGATCAAGAAAACAGATATGAGTCTGCACTAGAGAGTCGGATGGACGCTACTCGTTCGGAAGTGAAATTGTGTGATCGAGTGAGCGATCGGATTTGATATTGCGTATGAATGATATATGTATGTCATACGGGATTGAATGAAATAGGTATTGAAAATCTTGAAAAGAAATGAATAAAATGATTTTGAATTATGTGATTGGATATTATTGCTAAGTGAGGCACAGGAATTTAAAAGCAAAAGGAAATTGGGTTTGACTTCAGAAGATAAACTTGAATTGCTCGAGGAAAGGTACGTATTTAAAATCTTCATATGAAATTTGATGGATTTCTGATCTAGCCACTTGGCTTTTGTTTTCTTTTGAAAATTTGGGGCCCGTAGAGGCGTTTTGTTGTTGTGCCAAGCTAGCCGTGCAAAGGAGACGCTGGCGAAATTTTTTGAAAATTTAGGGAGTTGGAAAAATTTTGAGAAAATTTTGATATTGTAAAATTTGGGTCAAAATTTAAAATATGGATGGTTGACAGAATATATTGATTGGGATTTATGGATGGGTTTGGGAAGTTAGTAAGAATGATGGAGTGTCTTTAATAAAAAGATTGTTTTGGAAAAATTATTAGAAATCGTTGGGTTTTGGAAATAGTTAAGAGGTTTTGGACCATTCTTCTTAATTAGTAATTTCGGGGAAGATATTCTTTTAAGGGAGGAAGGAATGTGACGACCTGGAATTTTGGACATTTGAAATTGGAAGATTTAATTGACTTTAAATATTTAAAAGTTAATTTTTAACTTGAATTTCAAATGCAACCAATTATTATATTTTTAATTTATTGAATTTAATTACTGAGAATTGGGTAAAACATTAAATTGGGAGTTTTAAGCTTGTAAAAAATAATTTAAAGGGTTGTCAAATTTATATTAATAAAATTTAAGGTGATAGAACTTCCAAAATTGAATTTAAATGTGGTTTGTTCAGTTTGAAAATATATCGTTTAAATTGACGTTTAAAAATAGCTTTCCGAGGCACAGTCTCGGAATTCGATGAAATAAGTTCCATTGGATCCGTAATAGTGTATTATTATCGGGGTTCAAATTTCGTAGTGTTTGGAGTTATCATGTGATCGTAGGGTAGGTAAACGTGCTGAAATTTATATTGAAAATTCAATATAATAACTGGGTCCAAAAAGCTTTCTTCTCCATATGATCATATTAGGACTCGAAACCTTTTCCATTGCGTTAGGAATAAGGGTATAACATTATAAACGTCTAGTGGCATGCCTCGATAGGTGGTCGTGATTGTTAGTTGCAGAAATCGACACATTTTGAAATTTAAATTATTTTAATTATTGGTTAAACCTCTTTTCAGCTGTAACTTTATCTTTCACTATGACATTCTTCCCTTTAACACACATGGCTCATTTCTGTCTTTTCTATAGCCATGCGTCCCCTATTCCTCTTCTTTTTAAAAATAAAAAAGTAAGTAAATCAATTCCTTCCCCTTCTTCCAATTATCATGCAAACTTCCCTCTTTTACTCAGAAAAATTCAAATCGAATTCACCATTTCGAAAAAAAGAGATCTGAGTCACGAACCACTTCTCTCTGGAAATCATGGTCGCGCTGTGAAATCGCGTGCTCAGTGATTTTATGTTGGGGTCAAGCAGCGAGTGAGATGGAGGGGAGTGCGCTCGAGAGCGGACGCGTTGCTCGTGGCCTCGACGCGTTCGCAAGGGTCGACGTGGGATTCGAAGGATCGAGTGGATCTCGATCGAAGAGGCGTGGAGGGGCGGCGAATCGAGTATTGGGCATTTGATTGTAGAAGGAGGCTGGGTTGCGGTGGTAAGGCAGCGGGCTTTGGGATGCTCGCGATGGTCGGCGAGGCTCTTTCGCGTGCGCTAGTGGTCAGGGTCTCGGGCTCAAGCTTTAGGGCATCGACGATGATCATGGGGGTGGCCAGAGGTTTGACTAGGCTTGGTGTATGCGAGTTGGCAGCAAGGTATGTTTCGATTTAAATATTATAACTCATAAATGAATATACAGAAAGAAAATATATACACTGAAATATATATATGCAGATTTTCGATGAACAACAAAAATGTAGAAAATCAATTGCAGTAGGGTATTAGACAATTTTGTTTTTACTATATATATGTTAAAAGGAAATTCTATTTTTATCTGACTTTATAAATATATGTATGTATGTATGTATGTATATAAGGTTTAAAACAGAATATATATATATATGTATATATACACACACATATACATAAGATTTTGGAATATAAGAGTTTATGCAAAAGTTAGATTTTTTTTAAGCCTATATAGATTATTTTATATGCATTTTGGAAATGAAAAATAAATTAAAAATACATATACGCATTTTTAAATATACTAGTTCATTTTAAATAATGTGTTATAGTGATTAATTTGTTTAATAAACTTATTTAGTTATTTTAGTTGCTAAAAATTATTTAAAGGAAAATTAGTTAAATTAAATTCATTAAAAGGGTAATTAATTGTCCTATTTTTTTTAAATATTAATAAACTGTATAATGTATGTACAAGGCCTGAATCATGAAGAAATCAAGTCGGGATGGAAATGGGTTGCAAACAATAAAAATCAAAGGTGAGTTAATCTCAATCAACTTGGAATTCCGATCAATTTAAATTATTGGTTGATTGCTTGAATTGATGATTTATTATCAGACTGGATGTGATATTATGCATAGTATGTGTGTGTGTGTGTGTGTATTGGAGTGATTGATATTTCCCGCATTATATAGTGGATGAGACCCTATGCGTCCCGCATAATAACGGATGACCATTTACCGCGATATACGCCTCAAAGTGGGATTGGTATTTTTATATTGTGCTAACAACGATGAATGCAGGGAAACAAGTTGGAGGGATCCAACTGGATTCCTCGAAAATATTGAAATTTATTTCCATAGTTTATGATTGTGATTTATTTGATAATCTGTGATAAATTACATTGAAAATTGAAGCTATTAAATGCTATGGATTCATTGGCTGAATATATTTCGGATATTTTGTGATATCAAAAGCAAAAGTAATGGATTTTGAAAAGAAAGAAAATGGAAAGAAAATGAAAATAAAATGGTTTCAAAGTAATTAGTTATGGTTATTTTAATTAAGTAATTTAAAAACCTTATGTTAACTTAAACCATAGAATTGGTAATGGATAGGATAAATAAAATAATTTAAATCTAAATTAATTAAGTTAAGGTGATTATATTAATTATTTATTAATTACTAAGGTTTATTAAAGTAAATAAATATTTGTAATTAGTTAATAGTTAATGATAAAATGAAATGATCTAACCTTTAATTTGTTAAAGGCCATAAGTTAATTATATTTGCAAATTATTAGTTAATTCAAGATTTTTAGTTAAAATAAAATAAAATGGTTTGGAATTAGTTTAATGATAATTAGACATAATTTGAAGATAACCAATTAATTCCGTTTAAGTAAATTAATGATTTTTATGACTAGTTAATCTAGTCTATAAATAGTTTAAATTGAGATAACCCGAAACGAACAGTTAAATATGAGACGTTTGAATAGATATTGTGATGGAATTTTTATGATGTTGACATTCTAAAATTGAATTGTTTGTTAAAAACAACTTGGCTTAAAAGATGATGTTTGGATTCGAAGAGACTGGGATCAGATATCAACGATTTCCGAAACCACTTCGATTTAATAACTACTTCAATCTTTACGGGTTTGATTTGTAGAATCAAATAGGCTGGAATTAAATAAATTAAGAAAATCCGACTATATTTGAATAATTAATCGAGCTTAGATATTATTTTAAATAATGGATTTAGTAACAGATGTTGGTTATAACAAGATAAGAACCCGTAATGTTGGACGTGTTACCTTGATTTTCAAAGACATTTTTACAACTCTAGTATTTCAAATTAAAGAGGTTTACTCACACTGGTTTCCAGCCTGACTTGGGTGTTACTTTATTGTAATGCTCGGGTCAGACCGAGTGTTACAGATTTTCAGGTTAGGACATTTTGGAGATCAGGAGATGAGCTGGGTGGTAGAGACGTATTGACTTCCGCGGTGTATTAGAGACTGTATAGATAGTATTCAGGAACAAGTATTTACAATTGTCCAGATTCTTTGTACTCTGATATCTTGTATATATATTGACAGTTACAGTCTTTCATTGTATAAAAATGCTGTTATTTATATATTATATTTGTTCCGTTGCGATTTTGAGATTCTGTGATGTTGTTTTCTGTTCTTCTTCTACCTCTCTTTCTTCTTTTTCGTTACGATCTGGTATTTCTGGCATTCGCTTGTTCGGCATGTAATATAATGGACGTATTGATGTCAACTTTCGGAGGCCGAAAAACCGGGTCGTGACAACAAATATTATAACTATTTACATGACACTAATTTTGTTCAATTACAATTTATTTCATACTATTTCATTTGTTAATACAACATATAAATTATCAATTACTCCTTCAATCCAATTACAAATTAATACACAAATTATTACAATTAATTTACAGCCTATAACCAATTATAACATTTTAATCATTTTAATTAATTGGAATTACACTCAAAGCAGTTATCAAATACCTTAAATTAATACTCTTACATTTCATTCCAGTTATATTCTTACTATTAAATCACAAATTTTTATTCTTCCAACATTAAATCACAAAACCTTATTGAATTAACTAATTTTAATTATCGAAATTTATGGGTCGTTACAACATAAAAGAACAATATGTAATCCGAGATATGTACTGTGACGACCCACCTTTTTGGATGGTTTTAATCGACAATAACCATACATGTCTAACTCAAACCATTCAAAAGGGTGGATATTATTAATGGGGTTCAATAAGAAAATAAGAGAAAAGAAGGAAAAAAATACAGAATCTCGTAGTGGAATGAAAAATATAATAGCTAAATAAACAGTTTATGAAGCTGTTTTACAATATACATTTGATTACACAATTTTTACATCATAGTCAGAGTACAAACAATAACATACCAATAATGATGCAGCGGAATAAAACTAATAATATAATATACCAAACTCCATCTTTGTCCTCTAGAAATAATGTCATCAAACATTGAAAAGCTAAGGATGACCCGAGCGCAATGAAAAGACAAAAAACTCGAGTCAGAACTAAAAATTCTTATGTAAGTTAAATCAATAACAAGTAAATATAGGTGTGATAGCTTCAGAGATGTTTATGGGGTTTTCAATCTCCTATCCAGTGTACAACATGAGTGCAATAATTTAAGAGGTGTTACGGGATTTTCCATCCCCTAAGAATCTGTTAAACTAACTGTATGTAGTAAGATACACTATATATAGTGTCTATCAATAAAATAAATATTAAGTAGCATTAAGGCTTTAAATTAATCCCCTTTAACACATTTTTTAAGCAAGTAGTCTATGCAGGTCCTGTAACACAACCAATAATGTAGGTAGCCCGTGAGCCCCCTATAGGTACCATACTAAAATAAAGTCGAAGTGGCGTGTATAAAGATAAAAGTGTGACAAGGCACATGAGGCAATGCCCAAGGTAGGATACTACCATTTTGGGTCACAGGGTTGGTCGTAACACATCGTAGCCACGACCGTTCACCGTGTCCAACACCCCCAAAATCAAATCAAGGTGCACCAATCAAGTCAACATCAACAGTAATACAAAGAGGTGTCTCTACTAGAGTTAGCTAGCCTACTTGGCCTTGCCAAGCCGTCCTACTTTAGTCATTTCAAATTGGCACAAGTGCCGGTGTCATCCATTATCATTCTCTTTCTTCAAATCCAGCAATCGTTCACCAAATCCAACCACTTCATTCTGGATCATCCACCACATACACAGTTGTTAAAGTGGTTACAATATTTGCAGAGAGTATGCCAATAAGAGGCCTGAGTCTCTTTAACAACCAAATGTTATTTTTCACATTGGTTGATTCTTTTACATTTGCAAACCGATTCATATTTGATATCAAAATATCATATTCACTTCAAAAATATAACTTCATTTGAAAATACCATATTTACTCAAAATATGTCATTTCACTTGAAAATATCATTTCAAATTCCAACTTAGGTTATAACCGCATTTAACCACCTTGCACTTAAATCAATGATTTAAATATAAACATTCAAACTTGCACAGTTTAAAATTTTAGAAAATAGTTTGAATTGTTATAAATAGTCTAAATAGTTTAGAGAATTAAAACGGTTTAATATAAAATGGTTTGAGTGTTTAAAATGGTTTATATAGTAAAATAGTTTAGAAAATTAAAATAATTTGAGTATTAAAAATTAGATTTTAAACAGTTTAAATTAAAATAATTTATTTTGAAAATAATATCAAATCAAACCGTTTCTTTCCATTTCAACAGTCTGGACCCATGCCAAATTTCAAATCAGTAAAATTTAATTTCCAATCTTTCAATTCAATTGACTCAATTTTGATTTAGTGTCAAATCAACTTGATTTCAATTTCAATTCAAATTAACTTCAATTTTTGAAACTTTCATTTTTAAATTCAAATTTGATTCAACAGTTCAATTCAGTGATTTAACTCAATTCAATTCTTATTTTAAACCATTTCAATTCATATCAATTTCATGTCCAATTCCAATTTATTGATTTAAATCGCTTAAATCAAAATAAACCTCATTGTTTAATTTTAAGGTCCAAATCTGAAAATAATTCAGTTTCCAAATTAAAGCCATATATCGATTATAACTTCACATTTCTTATTCAATTCTTTAAAACAATTTCTTTTAACCAATTTCATTTTTCAACATTTCAAAGTTTGAATTAGAAATAATTCAATCCATATAAATCCACAATTTACTTCCTTTAAAACAATATCATTTAACCAAAGTCCTAATTTATGATTTTTAATACCACTTAATTTAACTAATTCGGTGTCCGTATATAATTTTCTACCTTATGGCCAAGTGATCAGTTAATTCAAAAAAATTCTTTCTTCAGGGCTGGAATATATCATATCAATCCAAATCAAAGTGTCATAAGTATATATCATTTCAACCAATTCTTTAATTTATTCGAAATAATTCAAGTAACAGTTTATATGATATATAAAATAAATAAACATCCAATCATCTAAAATGTCAAAAAAATAGACATCCATCACAATCAACATCCAAAACAGCCAATAAATTAGAAAAATTAACTGGTTACCAATATCAGGTATTTAACTAGCAATTCAATTTCAATATTAATTTAAATGACAATTTAATTCAATAGAATTCAATTTCAATAAAAATGTCAACATAAACTATCAACAGCAACCTATAACATTATTATCGCTTCGTAAACTTAATTCAACTAACATAAGTAGATTTAGTATTGCATGAGTAAGTTGAATCACTCACCTTTGATTTATAGCGGATTAAAAATCCAATAAAGGCCCAAAATTCCAACATTCTCCAAATTCACCAAATTAGTTTCATATTATCCAGAAATTTAATACGAACCTAACATAAGAAACCGCGGGCGAATCTGAGTCTGTATGCAAAAATTATTAACGTTAGAAGTTTAAAATTTAAAAATTAAATTAAAAATAAACTAAGGGTAATTAAGTAAATTATACATAACCTTCTCAAACTCATCTAACGAAGCACGTACAAATAGAGCAAAAACCGTCGACATCACCTCCAAAATCGCCGATGGCTCGTGCCTCGCGGCCAAGATCCGAGGCCACCACGCCCCTGCGCAAGCTCAGGCACACCCACGGCTAAACACGCAGCCGCCTCCGCCGCTAGAAAAGACTCCGCTTCCACTCTTTGACCTCGATTTCTAGTGAAATAGAGAACCGATACGATGAGCAGGCCCTACCATTGAGCAACGTGCATCATCGTCTACGCGTCAACGCTTCTCGACCGTCGATTGGTCGACAATCCACCGTTGAATCAAAACCCTAGAATGAACGACCGAATTTTTTTTCCTAATTCTAGACAAATGGAGCCTCCAATCGAAAACGAATTGCTCACGCAGATTATATTCATCGAGAGCTTCGCGATGATATATTATATGATAGGATTTGAGCAGTTTAAATTATTGGAATTTGATTTTGAAATCAGTAATTAGGGTTTGGGTTATTCACCATTGAGGAGGAGTAGATAAGAATAGTAATTGTACATATAGGAAATTTAATAGAAGTAGCTAGGGTTTATAACAGTATATATACAGACAAAAATGGATAAGAATGGATGGAACAGATTGAATGGATCGAAGCGATAACAAAGATTTGAAAAGCCCGTTTCGTCTCCGAAACGAAAATAAGTCATCCTATATGTCAAAAAATAGGTTTTCCCTATTTTTAAACTCAATGAAACTAATTTCAAACCCTAATTATGTTGTATACAGAAGTTAGCTTTTAAAATCAAATTATTTTAGTTAATTTCTACGTGTTTCGAACTCGCACGATCAAACGATAAGTCTGATCACTATAAAACTTTAAATCCTATTCACTATTATGGATCCGATGAAACTAGTTTCATCGAAATCCGAGACAGAGCCTAAAAAGACTAATTTTAAATGTTTATTAAATGACCTCGATTTTTGGTGAAACAAAGTGCTGATACGATTATCGGACCCTACCACTGAGCGATGCGCGTCCTCCTCTACGTGCCAGCGCTTCCCGATCGTCGATTGGTCGACAATCCACCAATGAATCAAAACCCTAGAATGAACGGTCGAAACTTTTTCGCCCAATTCTAGACAAATGGAGCCTCCAATCGAAAAATGAATTGTTGGCGTAGATTATGTTCGTCGAGAGCTTCGCGATGATATATTATATGATAGGATTTGAGCAGTTTAAATTTTGGAGTTTGATTTTGAAATCAATAATTAGAGTTTGGGTTATTCACCATTAAGGAGGAGCAGAAAAGAATAGAAATTGTACATATAGAAAATTGAATAGAAGTGGTTATGGTTTATAACAGTATATATGTATAGACAAAAATGGATAAGAATGGATGGAACAGATCGAATGGGTCGAAACGATAACAAAGATCTGAAAATCCCTTTTCATCCCCGAAACGAAAATAGGTCATCATATATGTCAAAATATAGGTTTTACCTATGTTTAAGCTCAATGAAACTAATTTCAAACCCTAATTCTATTGTATACAGAAGTTAGCTTTTAAAATCAAATTATTTTAATAAAATTATTTTAGTTAATTTCTACGCGTTTCGAACTTGCATGATCAAACGATAAGTCGGATTGCTATGAAACTTAAAATCCTATAATAATTCACTATTACGGATCCGATGAAATAGTTTCATCGAAATCCGAGACAGTGTCTGAAAAGACTAATTTTAAATGTTAGTTAAATGAACTATTATTTTAAAATCAATTTAATCTCTTTTAAATTCAAATTTAATAGTTAACAATTTTCATCATTCCTGATTACACAGGAGTTAATAATATTTTATAAATTAAATTTCCCATGTTAAATCTAATTTTTAAATATTACATGAATTACAACATCTAGTTACAAATGTAATGAAATGCTAGTTTATTATAATTTAAATTCCAACATTTTCTTTTATTTTGATTTAAGTTCTTATTATTAAATCAACAATTCCCTTATAAAATTTATTAACATAAGTTTTCATCATATAACTCTCACACTCTATAGTTATCCTCTTTTACCATATTAATTGCAATATTTCAATTACATTAAATTTCATTAATTACCAATTTAATATTCAAAACAGATTACTTAATGAGATGAGGAATAAACCCATTGTTACAACCTAGTAATTTAAACACATTTATCAATTTATTGTTTACAACAAAGGTTAAAAAGCTTCGTACTAAATAATTGATTCCTTATTGCATGTTAAACCAATTAAATTAAATAATCTATGATTTCTCTTTCAATGCAACATTTAATTTTATTCGTTATTAACTTTATTATTATCGTTAATTAAAATTACATTAATAGTTGTCAATTACATCCAATAAACATTATTAAATTATATTCTGATATATTTTTCCATTTATAAATCCTAAATTTTAATTTCTCACAATATTAAATTCCAAAAATATTATTAAATTAAATATTTTTAATTATCAAAAATACGGGCCGTTACAATATTCCCCACTCAAAACTTTCGTCGAAAAGGAACAAGAAAGAATCAAGAGGTTTGATATAATTTTACTCAAAATAATTAATTTATAAACAATTTAACTTTCATATTTAAGTTTAGTATACATTTGAAAATGACTCAACTTCCACACAAAAAATTCTATGTCCTAAATTCATAGAAAATTTCAGCAGAATCTCCTTTGCACGGTTAGGTCCGAAAAATAACAATATCAATAATTACATTGTATATATCATATTTCAATAATAAACATCCCAAATCTTAGGAAAAACAATAAAATATCATTCCAAAAACCGTAATCCGAAAACGTACTTATTTGTCGGGCAAACAAACTTTATTTATAAAACCAAAGGCAACAGCTATTGCTTCCATAAACCTGTATTTTACTTACATAATCCAAAAGAGTTAAAATTATGTAAAAGAGCGATATATTAGTTGTTTCAATCAAAAGCACAAGCAACACAACATATATAATAATCATATGCAAACAAAAGCAGTACAACCATTATATGAAATAAAAGAATCAATCATACATCCATAGCAACCAAAACAAATGGGTTGTCTTGGTTCAGAAACTTTTCATCGTAAAAGGATGATAAATTAACTATCAAGTGTACCTTACGCTCAACAGCCTTAGGTAATTCCTCAATGGATTATTCATACAACCTCAAATAATTTGAAGTATCATTTTCCAAACTTCCCACAAGCCAAACAACATAGAAGTTTAAATATTATTCTATTGTTTTCTTTCACACATTATTCACTTTTTTATTCACAATGTTATCTCTTATTAATTTACATTCATTTACTTGCATAAATTATTTCACTTACAATATTTAATATCATCAATGGATAAATTCTCAAAATATTACATTTCTTTATTTGCAGTTTAATTCCCATTTATTATTATATAACTTTGATTTCCATTTAATATTAATATTCACTAGTAAATCATTTCATACTTAAGTTTCTCTATTCTTTGATTTCTATTTATTTCTTTATATATAGCATCATTTAATATTAAAACTATTTATGAATCATTTCAATATTTTCTTCAGTTTATGATCATTTACTTAAATGGTATTCACCTTTTTACTATTCAATTTAATTATCAAGCATTCAAAACATTACTTAAGTTTGTAATATTTCTTGTAACATCTCAATTCTTTGCTTATAGACATGAATTTCATTTTAACACATTTCTATTGCTTAAGTGATTGTAACAACCCTATATTTTTGAATATAATTTTAAATTTGAATTTATTTCATTTTGAAATTATATTAAATTTATTTTTATTTCAAGATTTCATTTTTAAATATTTTTAAAGTGATGATAAAAAATTTCCAAAGTTTATTGTATTTATTTACAATTTTTATAACCTAGTTTCTATTTTTAAGCTATTTTCTTAATTTATTTATATTTATTTAAAATTTATTTATTTATTTTTATTCATTCATCATTTTGTTGTGTTTTTATCTTATTTATATTCATTTCTCATTTGTTTAAAAATGCAAAAAGAAATAAAGAAATTTGAAGAGATTTTAAACCTTTTATATGCCTTAGAACTTTCACCTTCTTTGCCTTTTCAAATCCAAAAAACATTTGCATTAACTTTTGGCCCACCATAACATTTCCTTCAGCCAATTACTTCCTCATTTTTCTCACGCAAAAATAATTTCTCAACCTCAAAAATTTTGGCCATCATCATCTGAGAAAAATTTTTGGTAAATATTTCACTTTTCTTCCTTGTTTTGTGTAAATTCTTGCCTTGCTTTCATTATGTATGTTCGGCCTGTAGCCTCCACCTTCACCACCACCTCCATCACCACCTTGTCCAGCTGCAAACACCTCCATCTCCTCTATCATGTCATGGCCGTGGCCACCATTGATGACAAGATCCAAAAAAAATGCAAATACTACCTATTAATGCATAGCCGAGCTCCTTTATGGCCATCATCACCTCATACAACCCCTTATCCACCCTTTGCACCACCTTCTCCAGCGTATACCTAAACCAAAGACCTATTCCACATCATTATCTGACCCCACCAGGCCTGGCTGTGCCAATACATGCCTATGGCCGAACCATATTTGCACAAAAAAAATCAGTTTCAGCTACTACGTTACCACCAGCCCGTGTGCGTAATTGGTATCACCCTGGCATTGCCTTGTGTGTCGTGTCACCTACCATATCGAGCTTTACTACGAGTTTGTTTTTCTCCTCTAGCCCATGGAGCATTTAGGGTAGTCTTTCGATCTGGAGATATGCTGATACTGGATGGACTACTGGGACTATTATGTGTTGGGGGCTATATGGGTAACCCTTCGACGCTATTTTAAAGTAAATTTATTTTACTGTAGACATTATTATAATAGCGAAATATTACTGCATAGTAAATAGTTTAATGTATCCTTAGAGGATGGACGGTCCCAGGCATCCTTTGAGTTACTTGTACTTTATTACAGTTCACTTGAGTTGGTTTACATTATATAAGTATATATGTCCTGACCTGAGTGTTTTGTGTTTTGCTTCACGCTCGGGTCAGCCTGAGTATTCACAGCTTTGGATTCTCTTTCTGGAGCTGGTCTTTACTGGAGATTCTGCCTATCTATTTATATATCTATTTTAGTTTCAACTATTCTAGTTTATCTCATGTATTAGTGAACTCCTATGTATTTGGGATTTCTATTATGTTGTTTTCGGACTGATATTATGTTTTTGTTTCGAGACTTTGTTATAGTAGCTTCATGAACTACTGTGGTATTTTATATTCCGCTGCGAGTTATTCTGATTTGTTCTGTGTTTGTGATTCTGTGTATTTAATTTCATTTGCTCTAAATTTATTTACAATCTATTATTTTGCTTCATTCAAGTCCGACATGTGTGGATTATTGTCGATTTGAATGATACAAAATAGTGGGTCGTCACATTTGGTATCAGAGCTTTTGTTTTAGGCAAACCATTGCTTGCAGAGGGAAAACTCATTAGAGATAGGGTAGAAATACCCTAGAATGAGTGAGATCAATCTCAGAATCATATCTTTGTGAGAGAACGTATTTTCAAAGTATAAAATGATTTTTCAAAATGTTTTCAAAAGATTTTCAAAGATTATTTTGATATAAAAAAAAATTCTTGTCCTAAAGGATTTTCAAATGTTTTCTAACTTCTTTCCTTTCGTATCCGCCTTGTTAATATTTTCTTTCTTTAGGATATTTATCCAAGTGAATTTATCTTGTCTTGTCTTGTCTTCTCTGTATCTTATCCTAAATTCATTCTTGTTTTTTTTTCAGGATGAATTGAGGAAATGCCAGAAGAGGTAGGGGTCGTGGTATTGCCCCAGCTCCACAGCCTACTGCACCTGTTAGATTCACTGTCCTCTATAAGGAATTCACTCAACTTGGTGGAACCCCATTCACTGGTTCAGAGAATATCATTGAGGCTCAGCAATGGTTGTGGAGTCTAGAGAGGATATTTACTAGCCTTGATAATAATAATGCCCAGAAGCGTCAGCTAGCAGCTTGGCAGCTGTAAGAATCTGCCCTAGATTGGTGGGAGTCTGTTACGGCTAACACCGTCGAGGCTGATCTTACTTGGGAGCAGTTCAGGTATCCTTTGTGTTATCTTGAATTTTGTTTCTATTTTTCCTTTTCTTTTGAATCTATCTTAGTTTGTCCTGTATCTCTTTTCCAAGGAGGCTTTTGTGGCAAAATGGATGCCAGAATCCGGTAAATCTCAGCTTTATCATGAATTCATGGATCTCAAGCAGGGTACCATATCCTTTTCTGAGTATGAAAGGAAGTTCAATGAACTTTCCAAGTTCGGTCCTAGCCTGATTGACCCTCCTCTCAAGAAGACTGAGAAATTCATTGCTGGTGCTCGTCCAAAGTACTATAGTCGTCTCATTTCTCATGTTCATGGAAATATCACCCAGCTTATGGATATGGCTATACGTTATGAGAACCCTACTTCTAAGGGTCCTGCTACTGATGGTCCTCCTTCATCTCAAACTTCCTCTGCTAATTCCAAGAAGATAAAGTCTAATTTCCACCAATAGAAGAAGAATTTGCACAAGCGTCCTGGTTTGGGACCTTCATCATCTGCTCCTTCTTAGAGGCAACCGGTTGATCTTTTCTCTATCACTTGCTTTAGATGTGATCAGAAGGGACACTATGCGAATAGCTGTCCTACTTTACCTGGTGCTGCTATTCCTCCTCCTGCTCAGTTGGCTAGACGTGATCTCTACCACATCTGTCTCCAGCATGGTCATTTTAGGAAGGATTACCCTACCCAGTAGGAGGGTACGCCTTCTGGTATATTAGCTATCACATCTGCATCATCTCTAGTTCCTCCACCTGCTCCTGCTCCTAGTGATGACCAAGGTACTCTACAGGGCACATTTACTTCATTCCATCATACTGTTCGTGTTTTATTTGATACTGGAGCTTCCCACAGTTTTATTTCTGTTGATTTGTGCGATAAGTTTGAGCATCTCATTTCTCCTGAGTATGCTTTTGTTCCTTTATGTGTTTCAAATCCCATTGGGGGCCCTGCCAACCTTAATCGGATTTGTAAGCAAGTGAAACTTCTCTATTCTGATCATCGCTTTAGTGGTGATTTTTATGTTCTGGACTTCGATGCTTTTGATTTATTGCTTGGTCAGGATTGGTTAGGGAATCATGATGCCCGTATCTCTTGTAAAGCCCGGTCTGTTAACCTTGTTGATGATCAAGGAAATTCCTTGATTATTCGGTGCCGCATGCCTCAGGATTTTGCTGGCAATTTTATTTATTCTCTGGATTCTTCTCTTGGTGATCTTGATTCGACTCCTGTGGTTAGACTATATCCCGATGTATTTAGTGAACTCACTTCTTTGCCTCCGAAGCGGGAAATTGATTTTCGTATTGATCTTATTCCTGGTGCTCGGCCTGTAGTTCTTCCTCCTAGAAGAATGGCACCCTGCGAGAAGATTGAGATGGGAAAGCAAATTGAGGACTTGCTCTCCAAAGGTCTGATCAGACCCAGCTATTCAGAATGGGGAGCAACGGTGGTTTTTTTCACCAAGTCTGATGGTTCTTTGAGGATGTGTGTTGATTATAGGGAGCTGAACAAGCTCACTATGAAAAACAGATATCCAATGCCTCGTATCAATGATATGTTTAATCAGCTTTATGGTGCCACTGTTTTCTCTCGTCTTGATCTTGCCACAGGTTTTCATCAGCTCAGGGTTGCTGTGGAAAGTATTCCCAAGACTGCTTTCCATACTGAGAATGGGTTTTATGAATGGTTAGTCATGCCTTTCGGTTTGACTAATGCTCCTGCTTTCTTTGTTGATTTGATGAATCGTGTCTTTCGTGATGTGCTTAATAAATTTGTTCTAGTCTTTGTTGATGATATCCTTGTCTTCTCCAAGAAAGAGCATGAGTCGCATTTGAAATCTATTTTGGGGACTCTTAGAAATCATCGGTTGAAGGCTAAATTCTCTAAATGCCATTTCTGGGAGAATGAAGTCCGATTTCTCGGGCATATTGTTTCTAGTAATGGAGTTTTTGTTGATCCGGTCAAGATCGCTGCGATCAATGTAAGCTTTCTTTCCTCTCTTTTCTTTTTTCATTTGATAATCCTATCTTTCAAGTTGTCCTTATTTTTCTCCCTATTCTATTACAGGATTGGGAAACTCCAAAGACTCCATCTGCTATTCGTAGTTTTCTAGGCCTTGTCGGTTACTACCGGAGATTCATTGAGAATTTTGCTAGGATTACTGCACCTCTCACTGCTTTAACTCGTAAGAATGCCAAGTTTATCTAGAGTGATAAGTGTAAGGTTGCATTCAATGAGTTAAAGTGCAAGCTAACTTCCGCACCAGTTCTCACCGTTCCGAATGGAAGTGAGGGATTGATGGTATACACTGATGCTATTCGTGAGGGTTTGGATGTTGTTCTCATGCAGGATGGTAAGGTCATTACCTATGCCAGCCGTCAGTTGAAAACCCACGAGGAAAATTGTAACGACCTAATTTTTCGACGCCCAAAAGTCGACATCGATACGTCCACTCTATCCAATGCCGCACAGTCGAATGCCGGAAAACCGAATCGTTAGGGTTTAAGAAGAAGAAGATAGAAGAAGAAAATAGAACAATAACAGAATCTCACATATCGTAGTGGAACAAATATAATAGACAAATGAGTATCTTTAGAACAAAGAACTATATCAGTTGTTACATTACATCACATTACATTATCAGAGTGTCACAACAACAAACAGCGGAAAAGAATATAACATATACTAGTGATATGCTTCGCCATCCAGCTTTCTCTTGATCTCCACAGCATCTCTTTTTCGACTCCCCACAGCATCTCTTTTTCGACTTCGCTCCAGAATAATGATAACCTGACTCTAGGCTGCCCGTGTGGAAAAATTGTGGGCACCCAGAGTTTAGAAAGGGAACAATAAACTCCAGGTCAGTCATAGGACTGGTGTGAGATCTTAAAAACAGTTATTTCCACAAAGAAAGGAAAAGAAATCCGCTATGCTTTTTGGAAAATGAAACTACCATAAGACCTCCCGGCACACACACAATGCAATCACAGACTTGGGGGAGATTTCTCCTTATGATAATCAAACATGCTTGATACACAAAATCCTTTTTAATATTATCATTAGTGCATAGTGTAGAAACATTGTGAAAGTATAATACTAATCTTCGCCAGCATAGGTACCATTATATTATGCCTGCTATAGCTACCTCCTGAGGAGGCAGGTTATACAATTGCACTCGTAAAGGGCTCGTATTGTTTCTTTGGATTTCCAACAAATGGTCAGGCTAAGGAACTTCCTATTGTCATATGGGTATGCCTCTGGAGGGATGCCCCGAGAACCTAACTGGATCTCTGCCAACACAAGGCCGGGATGCCTCTGTAACTAGGCAACTACTACACGAGTATGCCATCCCCCGGTCGTTTGCGACCTTTATCCGAGGATCCTCAATCACAAAGCAACAACCACAAAGTATAATAAATTTGCAGCATCAACATAGGTAAAATATCAGGGCTCCATATCATGATACTACCCTTTTCCAAAAGGAAATGACATACCCTCAGGGGGCGCTACCCCCAAATAACCTTGTTGCATCCTTCCTGTTTTGACCATTTTCGGGTTGTGAGTTCCAACGAGGTATCGTCCACAAAGCAACACTTTTCACAAAGTCATGCTTCGATCAACAAATGATCAGCAGCACATCGTATGCCACGTTACCAAGTTGGGAATGTATCATTAGTAACCATCAACTACATTACCTCTGAGCTCGTACGTCTCAGAGAAGGGTGTCAAGCTAAGAGAATAAATTCTCCGCCACCAACAGAAATGTATTTGATAGAAACCAGCTTTACATCTCAAAGTGTAACATCAGATACACATCCATACAAGTCCGTTCCGGGATTGAACGGAATCGAGGGCACTTCAAAGAAGCCCTTGCAATCTAGATATTCACTAATCACGTCCGGAATCCCGATCACAAAGGATGATAAAATCTCTATACCGGAGCAACCCGGTGCACAGACATTCGACAGGTAATCCTTTCGATTTCGAAAATACCCGGTCTTCAGCACCATCTTCAAATGAAATCCCATTTCGTCGTATCATTATTCGGAATGGGTTTTATGACACAAGGTCCTCTCCCGGCTAATCCGAATAATGAGCGCTTATTTTTAAAAATAAGTGTTCAATCAGATTTCAAACAAATCACATAAATTTCCACATTGACCTTCTTAAACAAAAGATCCATCACAATCACAAAGGTTCGATGTGGGTTTCGAATATCCATTTGGAATATCCCTTCTTGGACTAGGATCTTCATAAGGTATTCTATGAGATTCCCTAGCTTTGTTTTCACTGCAACCGTTCTTTTCAAAAAATCTTGAATAGCTTCATTTTTAGTTAACCAATCCATACCAAGTAATATTTCGAATCCAGCAAAATCTAAGATCAAAAGATCAAAAGGAAAGTGATGGGGAGGGTAGGAAATTGGGGATTTTTCATAGTGCATACAAAGGTTAGTGGAATCTCCTATAAGATTCGTCATGCAGATATGGTCGTCAACAATTTTAGGTTCAAGTTCTAATTCTTCTGTAGTTGTTTTAGAAATAAAACTATGAGAAGCTCATGTATCAAACAATACTCTAACTAAAACATCTTTGATAAAAAATTTACCTTTCAACACTCCTTTGCCCTTCACTTCTTTGGAGGTTGAAGGCTTATCCTTGATAGCATAAACTTTGGCTTCTTCTCCTTCTTCATTAAGGGACAATCCTTAATTAGGTACCCTGGTTTATGAAAATTATAGCAGAGATAATTCTGAACCGTAGGAGAGGCAACACTCTAAGCTTTGGGACCCCAATGATTCTTCGCAATATGGCCTTTCTTCTTATAATTGTTACAATAAAGCAGTTATATTAAGATCCTCCTTTGAGTTTCTTGTTCCTTTGAAAGGTTTACCACCAAGGCTGGTATAGTTCTTGCATAAAGCTGCATAGTTAATTTGGGGCTGTATCGGAACTACTACTTCCTTGACTACTATAGCTGCTGGAGTTTGATCGTATGTGGTATTACTTCCTCCCCTATATCGTACTCTTCTTCCACTCATTTTCTACTATCTGTATATAGTAAGTAAAGGATATTTAGGATATATATATATAGATGAGTTATCTTAAGGGATGCTATACAGCATGAATATACTTATTTAAGTTAAAAGTTTCAATTATGCGCTCTCTCAGACAAAGCTCATTCTAGGGCATTACCAACCCTATCTCTAATGAGTCATACCCCAACAAAGCCAAGGTTCTCGCTGAACCTTATGCTCTGATACCAAATGTGACGAACTGTCTCCTCTACCCTCAGAAATCAACACTAACACATCCACAGTATTAACGTGTCGTAAATCCAAGTGCCGGGGAGGCAGATAATCAAGGGCATAAAAGAAAACAAAGATAGAAGATAATAAAATAATAGAATCTCACATCGCATTTAACATTAATTATACATAAAAGATCAGAGTCAAATACAAATCTAGAGGGATAGTTATAACTGTCTATCCATACATATGCTGGAAAATACATACTCCATGACACAGCGGAAAATGGGTACATATCTGCATAAGGTGCTTCAGCTTCATAGCTCCAAAAGACTTCTCCAAAATGCTCCCAAACATGCTCCAAAATGCTCCTAAGGTATCCTGACTACACGGCTGCCCGAAAAATAGGGCACCCAGAGTTTAAAGGGAAAAACAAACTACGGGTCAGTCATGGAAATGGTGTGAGAACTCAAAGTGCGATATTTTGAAAACAAAAGGAAATCTCATAAGACCACGTCGCATATAAACACGGAATGGGTTTTTACCTTATGATAACCAAAACTCTTTATTACGTAAAATTTGAGGATATTATTATTAATGACTTTCTTTGAAAACATTTGCAATTAAACTTATTAATCTTAGCTGAAATGATTATCCATACAGCATTTCAGGGCTATTTATTATGTCAATACAAACAAAACCGCAGGTTCTTATTGGAGAATGGATTTCCACACAAATGGCCATGTGAAAGGGACTACCATCCGATGGGTACACCTCTAGATGGATGTCCCGAGGTATAGAACATCTGCCCTCTACCAACATAAGACTGGCCTATCTCTATAACTAGATAGTACCGAATATGTCATGCCCCGGTCGTTACCGACCTTTATCCGAGAGCCCTCTTTGTATATATCCACATTAATTTACATCCCGAACGTCATAGCGGGAAGAAATATATCTAGAAGGGAATAATCATACCCTAATTGGGAACGACTCACTTAGCCTTGCTCCATTTAACCCTGTTTCGGTCATTTCTGGTTGATGAGGCTCGAGGCAACGATTACCTTTTCACATAACACATCTTCTTTTACTTTGAATGCCACATTGTCATTCTACATTCACACGACTGAGTTTTATAAACGTATAACTTCATGAGCTCATATGTCTTGGGAAAGTGTGCTAAGCTAAGAGAAGGTTTCTTCTCGCCACCGACTGATATACATCCATAGACACCACTCATTGTTATTTAGAATGTAAGGTCGGACATTCATCCATACAAGTTTGTTCTGAGATCGAATGAAACCGAAGGTACTTTCCTCAGCCATTACTAGGCGAGTAGTCCTTCTAGTTCTGAGATTTTTCATAACAAAGAGACCACTACTGCAGTATAGTGAATCAGCAGTTTATCCCCAATTAATCAACAGGTAGTCCCCTTGTTATTATTCATCTCAATATCTTCGTCTTCAAACATCTTCAATCTTCGAACATGTAAATTGGCTCGAAGTGGTTTTCGAATAGGAATCGTCCAAATCCGACCCCATTTCCTTCGAAATCCAATCATCGATAAAAATGATGTAATTAAGTGATTGTTTTTCAATTTATTCATTTTCCTTTACCAAAATATCTTCGAGAGATATATATTTTCAAAATATTCTTTTAATGAATACGGAATCATTTAAACATTTTTTTGAATATTTCTCAAATCATTTTTATAGAGTATATTTTGAGAAAATAGGATTATAGAAATCATTCTACTTTTATTCAAAATCAACTTCTGTATTCAATGAGTGCTATGGGCGGAATAATGGTTAGATCACCTTTCAAATTCCACGAATAGGACAAGTCCCCTCTTCGGATTTTAATAATGAGTATAAGAAGATTTTTTTCTGTAAAATCCAAGTTAAGCATCTGGGCTTTCCTTTCGATATGTTCCACCCCTCGCCTAAAAGAGAAAACAGGGCCAGGTAAGTTCAAGGCACTGGTTGCTCCATCCATAACCTTAGTTACACACCTTGTTTTCACCTTTAGATCTCACAGGCGAGACAAAGTACTAGTCATTTCCGCATACTGATTTTTCCGTTTTAAATCACTTAACTATTTGTTTAACCATATTTGAAATAATGTTAAATTGTTCATATTTCTTTTAAAATGCTTTATTATTTACTTAAAAACATTTAATAAGGATTTGGGAAAGAATTGTTAAGTTTCAACCTTTATTTCAAAAGTTATCGAAAAGAGTTACAAAAAGTGTTGCAAACAGTGTTACAAAAAGTGCTTTAAAAGCTATATTCTTCAAAACGACTTTTATATCACTTAGAAATTCATATTTTCAATTTAAATAACTTTTAAAACATTTTAAATGATTTTAGAATTTATTTCATATTTTTAACACATTAATTTTATCAATTTTCAACTTTGGTCACTTAGAGCAAAAATTAGATTTTTCTTGAAAATTTATTTTGCCATATTTCAAAATATACAATATGAAATCTTGATTTTCCTTTTTTATATGAAATATATTGATATAAGGATTCAGAAAATTCTTACTTCGAAGAATTCCAAACTATATTCCACTTCGTATGTTCATTTGAACTTTTGACGCGAAAACACGAATTACCGTTACGTGACGCATCAAATTTTAGGCGTGTTTTGAGATTCATATTCAAACTTTTCCGAGACAAATTTAAACACTTAAGAATCATGTCCAAAGCATATTCAAACATTTTTCAAAGGTATAAATGATTTCATATCACATTTTATTTCTTTTGGAAAGTGATTTCCATGTGATTATATGTCGTGTAAATCTGTGACTTGTTTCAACATATATATTCAATATACAACTAATAAACATCCAAAAAAATATTTATAACCATTTTAACATATCCTAAGATGTCATTTAAACTTTCAAATCAATTTAACAACTTTTTTATTACAATGTCACATTATTGTCATTTATGTACATATTTGTTTACTAACTTTTCCAAATGACTTGAAGGTGGTTGCTTTCTTCTTCAAGCACTTATCAAACATCATTATTAACATCCAAACAAAATGTAACTTGCAAAACACCATATAAACATTTCCTACTTAAAAATTTAGAGTTCTCACTTTTTGTTTCTTTCAAACTAATTTTAAACTTTTCTAACTTTGCTAAACTTTGCCTTAAGCTCTTAGAACTTGCTAAACTTCCTCGTACCTGTCTTAGGAGGCCACGATCAAGCTTGAAGGGGAAGATGTGCTCGGCCAAATTGAGGAAGGGGCGGCGTGAGCAATAAGAGGGGGAAGGAGGAGTTTGAAGTGGTTCGGACGTAGTTTTGTTGATATTTTTCTATATTTTATTTTTGGGAATATTTTGGCATAACTTTGTTAAGGTGAACAGCTATTAATGGATGTAAGAGAGCATAAGAAAGTAGAAAAGAAATGGTGTGAAAGTGAAGAAGAAGAGGATGGATATTTATAGAAAATATTTGAGATTAAAATATAGATTTGTGTTTTTACTTAAATAACCTTCCTTAATAATTAAGTAAACTTATTTAATTCAACACTAACCATCCACATCACATTTTTAAAATTCAAACACTTAAGAGTAAAGTAAAGAATAAGAATGGTTACTTTACCTTATGTCACATGTGATGTGACATGTGTTTTGTCATTTTTTAGTTTACTTTTGCAAATTACTTTATTGATTTTTCTAAGTGTGGTTATTAAAAGTAACCTTGTTTGGTTAATTGTTAACTGCCTTTATTTGTTAACATATTTATTAAATTGTGTACATAAAGGTGCAATAATGTTGCGACAACTTTAAATCGACAAAACGTTGATTTTTGACAAAATGTTTTACGGTCATATTTTGACATTTTAGTTAAAATATTTATTTATGTAAACCAAATTTAAAAATAAATTTTTATAGTGTTATTTAAAAATATAAACACTCACAAATAAATTAAAATAATTAATCAAACTATTTAAACTTACTTTTCTAAAATTAGGATTTTGTTACTTTTTTCGATACAAGCAAACGTTACTATTCTCATGTGTATTTCTATTTCCAAATCTTATCAAATATTGTAAATCATAAAACCTTTTATATTTTATATTTAAGATCACTTTAAATGTTATATGTAACAACCGGATATTTTCAACCATTCGCATCCGCATATGTCAGACTTGAATTGCTTAAAATACCGCATTGTAAATAAAAATTTGGCAAATCTCAGAATATACAGTAAATAAAATCATAGATCATAGACACAGAGTAATAATAGTGCAGCGGAAGTAATTGAAATAGTAGTTTATGAAGCTACAATGTAAATATATCAGAGTTACATAAGATACAACATTAGAAATAGAGTACAACAGAAGTCTCAATACATAGAAGTCTACTAATACAAGAGCTGAAAAGGAACAACAGACTGAAAAAGATAAAACTAGACAAGTAGATAATCTCCAGCGATTCCAATCTCCACAAAGTGGAAATCCAAATCTGCGAATACTCAGGCTGACCCAAGCGTAAATAAAAATACAAACACTCGAGTCAGGACATACATACTTACACAATGAAAACCAACTCAAGTGAACTATAGTAAAAGTACAAGGATCTTAAAGGATGCTTGGGACCGCCCATCCTCTAAGGATCCGTCAAACTATTTACTATGTAGTAATATTGCGCTATTATAATAATGTCTATAGTAAAATAAACTTACTTTAAAATAGCATCACGGGGTTACCCATATAGCCCCAGACACGTAATAGTCCCAGTAGTCCATTCAATATCTGCATATCTCCTGATCGGGAGACTACGAGAAGATAAGCATGGGCTACGAGAGAAAACCAAACTCGTAGTAAAGGCTCGATACGGTAGGTGACATGGCACACAAGGCAATGCCAGGGTAGATATACCAATTACGACACTCGGGCTGGTGGTAACGCAGCAGCCACATACGCCCACCGGGGAACACATTCCCAAAAATCGGAGGGGCGCCAAACAATCACAAGTAATAGAATGGTATCGAAGAAATGCATCCGCTATGAGGTGCGACCTCAACTGGCCTAAGACCGCTCCTATTTTAGCTACCATATGCCAACTCACGGGAGTTGGGTCCACGTAATATACCTCAAGAACGTCGCCACCATCCTACTTCATTCGGGAATCTCCACCACGTACACGATTGTCAAAGTGGTTTTCGGTATCGACAGAGATTATGCCCATATCCGATCTCGGTCTCTTTGCCAACCAATCGTTACTATAACCCATGGTTATAACTTAAAATTATATTTTATACTTCAAATAAAATATCATTTCAATCCAAATCTTTATCAAAATAAAGATTAAATCATTTCCAAACCATTTCAATATATCAACATACCATATCTTTCAAATTCAAATATTTATCAAAATAAATATCAAGTCATTTCCAACCATTTCAATATATTAAATTATCATTTCCTTTCAAAACTTCCTTTCAAATCATGTTGATACATAAATATCATATCTTTCAGAACTTCATTTTCTAATCATTTTAATATCAAAATATCATATCTTTCAAAACTTTATTTTCAAATCATTTTAATATCAAAATATCATATCTTTCAAAACTTCCTTTTCAAATCATTTTCTATCAAAATATCATATCTTCCAAAACTACATTTTTCAAATCATTTTAATATCAAATATCATATCTTTCAAAACTTCCTTTTCAAATCATTTTCTATCGAAATATCATATCTTCTAAAACTTCATTTTTCAAATCATTTTAATATCAAAATATCATATCTTTCAGAACCTCATTTTCAAATCATTTTATAAGTTCAAATCCAAATATTCAACTTTAAATACCTTCGAAATTCAAGACAAGATTCATTTATTATCCTTTCAAATATCCTTTAAATAGTTTATATTCCAATTAAATGAACTCATTCAAACCATTTAAAAGTGGAGTTATTATACTTTCAAATTAAATATTCAATTTCCAAAAATAATAAACTTCAATTTAAACCATTTAAACATTATAAAATCATATTTTAACATTCAAAAATGTTTATTAACATACCTTTAACACATGATTTTTATAAAATAAATTTATTACAAATAAATCAAATTTTCAATAAATTTACTTAACAAATTCAAGTGTACAATTTCCTTTCCTTTACATATGCAATTTATTAACACTTACATTTCAAATTTCCATTTCACAAATTAGACTAAATTTCCAATTGATTTCATTTAACTAAAACCTTTAGTTAAACCAAATTTCACATTTCCAAGTCAAGTTGTATTTTAAAATCACACGTTTAAGCATTCATTTATTTAACCATTTAAATTCATAGAAAAATCAATAATACTTTAATAAATCACTTAAATTAAAATTTAAAACAAATTATCATATTTACCATTTTCCAAATTAAATTAAATTTCCATTTTATTTATATAACTTAAATATCATTTTTAACCAAACTCCAAATTTCTAAACTTTAGTTATATTTCTAAAATTCAACTTAACCATTTATTTATTTAACATTTTCCACTTGTACAAAAATCATAAATCCTTTATTTAAAACACTTTAAAATCTATTTAAATCAAATTATCATAAATTTACATTTTAAACCACTTAAAATTTTATTTATATAATTAAGTGTCTTAGCCAAAGTCCAAATTTTCAAATTTAAGTTACATTTCAAAAATTCACTTTTACCATTCACTTAAATTACATTTTTAACTTCTAGAAGAATCCAAAAAAAATTATTTAAACATTAAAATCCAATATAAATCAAATTTTCATAATTATTCACTTTTAAAAATATTTAAAATAACCACGGCCTGTATATAGTTTTCTAACCTAGGTCAAGTGATACGGATATATATCATTTCAATCCGCAATTTGAAAAGAAAAATCCGGGTTCTATCATTTCAAACCCGCAGTCCCAAGTCAAAATAAATAATTAAAAACCGTTCAGGCCTATCATTTCAACCCATAATGAATTTTCCATATTCTAAAGTCCGTTCGGGTATGTATCATTTCAACCATAGTGATTTCTAATCTACAGGGAACTTGCAGTGTAAAAAGATATAAATGAACAGTTAACAACATATAATAGTAACAGATGAGATGACATGTAAATTAACAGGTTTAACATCATATATAAATAATCATAGGCAGTTATAACATAATATATCATTCTATGCATTCAATTGTTGTCGCTTCACATTTGCATAAGTATAAATGTGAGGTGACATTTACTCACCTCTTTGTGCTGGAGATATGAATTCAAACGACAGAAACGGATACCAGAAAGAATGATGACACAATGATGGATTCAAGTGGATGAGAACCATGCTTATTGGTCTTGTACATAACCCATGAACATGACAAATAAAATTATAAATCAATACAACATTCAATTTGAAACAACTTTGAAATAAGAAGCAATAATGGAATGAAATTTTTTTCCTGGCTTTCTACAATTGCTTGGTCAGCCTAAGAGATGTTTTGGCTTAGATTTGGACATGCTTTGGCTCAGGTTTGGACATAATTTGGCTCAGGTTTAGGTTCAAAGAGGCACGGCTACAAGGCATTGAAGTGGTGGGGAGTTACTACACCTAAATGCAAAGGGTCTAGACTTGATAGAGGAGTTTGGGTTCATCATATTGGTTCGTCCATGGAGTTTTGGGCTCGGCCCTGACATGTTCAGGTCTGTTCAGTATAGGAGATGGTGTGTATGGGTGGTAGAAAGGTGGTAGTGGCGGCTAGAGGTGATGGCCAAGGTGATGGGGGAAGGTATGTTGCAACTAGTGATGGCTATGCATTGTTTTAAGAGATTTGTTGCATTTTTGGTGGAGTTTCTCTTCATGGAGTGGTGCGGCCTAGCCATGGTCAGAGGAGTATGTGATGGTGGTGGCCGTGGCTATGGAGTGGAGGCTGAGCAAACTAGGCAAGAAAGCAAGGCAAAAATACATGAAAATAAGAAGAAAAGGAAGAAAAACATGTAGCCATTACCAATATTTTTCCAAGCCGTGAAAAATGAAGTTGAGATGAGGTTTTCATGTGAAAGATGAATGAGAAACTCACGGCTATCATAAGAAAAATGTATGGCCAAAAATAATAATGAGGAGGTTGTGGGAAAATGAAGATTTTTGGAAACGACAAGACTTAAGTTTCTAAAAGCACTTTAAACCTTTCATATATCCTTTTCTTTAATTCAATTTAAAACAAAATAAAATCTGCAATATACTTTTAAAAACTGAAACAAAGCAATATGAAATGAAAGTAAATAATTAAAATTTAAGAAAATGGAAAAAGAGTATAATAAATTGCTAAAAAATCCAAAACAGTGTCCAGAAATTACAAATAAATCACCATTGACTTTGGAAAATTATCAAATTCATTTTAAAAATATTCTAAAACAAAATTTGAAGTAAAAATGATTTTTAAAAATTTTCAAAGTGAAACAAAAAAAAATTAATTTAGAGAAAATAGAAAAAGAACTAAAGAAATTGTTTAAAAATTGGAAACAGGACTTAAAATTTACAAATAAAATATCACCAGCCTTATAAATTTCTATACCACTTTAAAACAAATAAGAAGTCAAATAAATAAAATAAATGAGGAAAAAAATAAAGTGGGAATGAGAAGAAAATAATTTCTTAAGAAAAATATAAAAATAAATAAATAATTTCTTTAATAAACTGAAACTAGAAATTAAAAATTATAAACAGAATACAACATTGAAAAATGTCAATTACACTTTTTAAAATGTTTGAAAACCAAAATATATACATAACATGTTATTTTACCCATATAAATATAAATTAGAACATTACACGACCAAATAAAATATTATTTATATAATTTAAAATAACAATTTTGTTAAATACAACAAATTACACTCAATAGGTAAAAAGGCATAACTTTCACATTATAAATCAGATTTCAACGAAACGAAAAGAAGTATTCTTAAAATTTTATTTACTTTCATAATAAAAGATAAAATTCAAATTTTCAAACTTTTAAGCTTTTAAATTTAAAAGTCAAAGTTGACCATATTGACCAAAATTCACTTTTTGGAAAAATATTCTATTTAGTTATGTTTGGAATTCAAATTCACATATAAATCAAAATTAATTTTTTAAGTAAAAAAAATTTAATCATTACAAATAAATAAAATAAGATTTTATATCAAAAATTAAATTAAAATAATTAAAATATACAATTAAAATAATTACATAATACAGGGTTGTTACACTCTCTCTCACTCAAAACTTTTCGTCCTCGAAAAGGAATGAGGTATGGGAAAGCACAGAAGAAGATAAAACGAAATAAGATTAAGACAAGATGGCAAGAAGATTGAACTTATACCTGGTAACTATTGTTATAGGTAAGATTAACAAGACGAAGATGGTCTTCCCAAGATCCTCCAGAATCAAGAACACAAGCACGAAGGAGATTCTTTAGAATCTGATTCACCCTTTCCGCTTGACCGATGGTCTGTGGATAGTAAGCAGTGCTCAGATTCAAAAATGATTACTAAAAATTATCAAAGACTATAGAAAGATTATAGAAAGATGTCTTTACCAGTCTGTAGCAAGATAAGGATAATAAGGATAACCAAAAGATAGTTTGGAAAACAAAATACGAAAATAAATTTGAAACCATGGAAATTTCAACTTAAATAGAAGATAAATTTTTACACAAGTTAAATAAATCCTAACTATCTCAAATTTCATTATCCTATCATCCAATTACCTTAAATTAACAATTTTAAAACCATGGGGTTTGAAAAATAATCATTTATTATACTCATAATGTACTTAATAAATTTAAATCTTTATTCCTAATTAAAATTAAATTTATTCCTCTCAATATATTTATCACTTATGTTAAATATACTTACACTTATTATAACTGCTTTATTTTATTCTTAGTTCTTTTAACATTATTTTATTGTAAGTTATTCAATTACCCTTTATTATATTTACCTCTGTTAATCATTTTATAGCTAAAATTTAAGCGTATAATATTTATTATAACCACTCAAATTTTTATTTATAAAATCTTTTTATTTTGTATATTATCCAATTACATTGTTAACTTCTGAAATTAAGGTAAGTTATATTTGAATGCAATTGTATTATACATATAAAACTTTCCAATTCAATCGTTTCAAGTTTGAATCATTTATTCAAAATTTTGATTTTCTTTTTATAATAGAAGTTATTCTTTAGAATTAAATTTAAGAATTAAATTTCCGATTTCTTCAAACCATTTAGAGATAAATAAATGTATATATATAATTTATCAAATCAAATTTAAATCATATATATATATATATATATTATAAATCAAGTCATATTTTAGAATTCAAATCAATTTGATTTCCCAAAACAAAGCTGTAGCAAGACTACAGAGCGGTCTCTTCACCTCGAAACTCGAAAATGAATGTCGATGATGCTGCAGTCATCACCGAAATTATATTTCAGCAACAAACAGAAGAGCACTAATTTTTAAACTTTAAAATTCTTTGGAAACATATTTTTATTTGAAAATACTTTAAATAATATACTTTAAAACTTAAACACGAGGTTTGAAACCATCGGAAATTAAATTCTCAAATTTCTTGTTTTAAATTCATTTCAGTTCCCAAATCAATTTATAAACAACTATTTATAAATTCATTTATAGAACAATAAATGATAAATCAAGTATTATCATTTCAAATAATCAATTTATCAAGTTCCATAAATTTACTTATATATCAAAATTTATTTCATTAACCAAATTTTAAAATAATATTGTGTTAGTTTGCTCTGTCAAAGTGTTTTAGAAATCCTATCGATAGCGTTGATCAGACGAATCGATCGGAAACCGAAATCAACATCAACAACTCAAACAACACAATATATAAAACAAAATATAGATTTACAAGTACAATTCAAAATGTTTGGAAGAATGGATTGGGAACAAAAGACCTAAGATGATTAAATAACAGAGTAGGGAGATGGGTAAACTTAAGTAAATCGCGGGCAACCTTAACCGGGTCAACCGTGACTTAAAGAATAAGATCAATGTGGATTTTCTGGGGTAAATCTACATTCGATCTCAAGAGATAGAGTTCGGAATAACAAAAGATATAAGCATCTTAACCAAAGATAGGTATAAATCCCTGGTGAATCGATGCTAATTGTAAAGAAGTTTCCCCCCTTTACAACTCAATTTCAAATTAGTGTGACCGCCGACTCACAAAAAAGATCATTCGAAGCGGAGTAATGGGATACTCCAGAATCAAAAGAAGATAAATAGTGAGAGACACGAATGAATTTTGGAACGGTAGGGAACGTTCCAAAATTCAAAGGAAATTCGAATCAAAGAGGAAAAATTTAAACTCGAACGAAAGTGATTCTGTAAATAATTTACCTTATATTCTAAGTTTTGCCTCAAAGAAAAAGCTCTGATACCAACTGTAACAACCGGATATTTTCAACCGTTTGCATCCACACATGTCGGACTTGAATTGCTCAAAATACCGCATAGTAAATAAAAATTTGGCAAATCTCAGAATATACAGTAAATAAAATCACAGATCACAGACACAGAGTAATAATAGTGCAGCGGAAGTAATAGAAATAGTAGTTCATGAAGCTACTATGTAAATATTTCAGAGTTACATAAGATACAACAGTAGAAATAGAGTACAACAGAAGTCTCAATACATAGAAGTCTACTAACACAAGAGCTGAAAAGGAACAACAGACTGAAAAAGATAAAACTAGACAAGTAGATAATCTCCAGCGATTCCAATCTCCAGAAAGTGGAAATCCAAATCTGTGAATACTCAGGCTGACCCGAGCGTAAATAAAAATACAAACAACTCGAGTCAGGACATACATACTTATACAATGTAAACCAACTCAAGTGAACTGTACTAAAAGTACAAGTAACTTAAAGGATGCTCGGGACCGCCTATCCTCTAAGGATCCATCAGACTATTTACTATGTAGTAATATTGCGCTATTATAATAATGTTCATAGTAAAATAAACTTACTTTAAAATAGCATCACGGGGTTACTTATATAGCCCCAGACACGTAATAGTCCCAGTTGTCCATCCAATATCTGCATATCTCCTGATCGGGAGACTACGAGAAGACAAGCATGGGCTACGAGAGAAAACCAAACTCGTAGTAAAGGCTCGATACGGTAGGTGACACGGCACACAAGGCAATGCCAGGGTAGATATACCAATTACGACACTCGGGCTGGTGGTAACGCAGCAGCCACATACGCCCACCGCGGAACACATTCCCAAAAATCGGAGGGGCGCCCAAACAATCACAAGTAATAGAATGGTATCGAAGAAATGCATCCGCTATGAGGTGCGACCTCAACTGGCCTGAGACCGCTCCTATTTTACCTACGATATGCCAACTCACGGGAGTTGGGTCCATGTAATATACCTCAAGAACGTCGCCACCATCCTACTTCATTCGGGAATCTCCACCACGTACACGGTTGTCAAAGTGGTTTTCGGTATCGACAGAGAGTATGCCCATATCCGATCTCGGTCTCTTTGCCAACCAATCGTTACTATAACCCATGGTTATAACTTAAAATTATATTTTATACTTCAAATAAAATATCATTTCAATCCAAATCTTTATCAAAAAAAAGATTAAATCATTTCCAAATATTTCAATATATCAACATACCATATCTTTCAAATTCAAATATTTATCAAAATAAATATCAAGTGATTTCCAACCATTTCAATATATTAAATTATCATATCCTTTCAAAACTTCCTTTCAAATCATTTTGATACATAAATATCATATCTTTCTGAACTTCATTTTCTAATCATTTTAATATCAAAATATCATATCTTTCAAAACTTTATTTTCAAATTATTTTAATATCAAAATATCATATCTTTTCAAAACCACCTTTTCAAATCATTTTCTATCAAAATATCATATCTTCCAAAACTTCATTTTTCAAATCATTTTAATATCAAAATATCATATCTTTCAAAACTTCCTTTTCAAATCATTTTCTATCAAAATATCATATCTTCCAAAACTTCATTTTTCAAATCATTTTAATATCAAAATATCATATCTTTCAGAACTTCATTTTCAAATCATTTTATACATTCAAATCCAAATATTCAACTTCAAATACCGTCTAAATTCAAGACAAGATTCATTTATTATCCTTTCAAATCACCTTTAAATAGTTTATATTCCAATCAAATCAACTCATTCAAACCATTTAAAAGTGGAGTTATTATACTTTCAAATTAAGTATTCAATTTCCAAAAATAATAAACTTCAATTTAAACCATTTAAACATTATAAAATCATATTTTAACATTCAAAATGTTTATTAACATACCTTTAACACATGATTTTTATAAAATAAATTTCTTATAAATAAATCAAATTTTCGATAAATTTACTTAACAAATTCAAATGTATAATTTCCTTTCCTTCACATATGCAATTTATTAACACTTACATTTTTAAATTTCCATTTCGCAAATTAGACTAAATATCCAATTGATTTCATTTAAATAAAACCTTTAATTAAACCAAATTTCACATTTCCAAGTCAAGTTTTAATTAAAATTACACATTTAAGCATTCATTTATTTAACCATTTAAATTCATAGAAAAATCAATAATACTTTAATAAATCACTTAAATTCAAATTTAAATCAAATTATCATGTTTACCATTTTCCAAATTAAATTAAATTTCCATTATATTTATATAACTTAAATATCATTTTTAACCAAACTCTAAATTTCTAAAGTTAAGTAATATTTCCAAAATTCAACTTAACCATTTATTTATTTAACATTCTCCACTTATACAAAAATCATAAATCCTTTATTTAAAACACTTTAAAATCTATTTAAATCAAATTATCATAAATTTACATTTTGAACCACCTAAAATTTTATTTATATAATTTAAATGTCATTTTAAAAGCCAAAGTCCAAATTTTCAAATTTAAGTTATATTTAAAAAATTCACTTTTGCCATTCACTTAAATTACATTTTTAACTTCTAGAAGAATCCAAAAACAATTATTTAAACATTAAAATTCAATTTAAATCAAATTTTCATAATTATTCTCTTTTAAAAATACTTAAAATATTCCAAAATACTTTATAAAATAACCACGGCCTGTATATAGTTTTCTGACCTAGGTCAAGTGATACGGATATATATCATTTCAATCCGCAATTTAAAAAGAAAAATCCGGGTTCTATCATTTCAAACCCGCGTCCCAAGTCAAAATAAATAATTAAAAACCGTTCAGGCCTATCATTTCAGCCCATAACGATTTTTCCCTATTCTAAAGTCTGTTCGGGTATGTATCATTTCAGCCCATAGTGATTTCTAATCTACAGGGAACTTGCAGTGTGAACAAATATAAATGAACAGTTAACAACATATAACAGTAACAGATGAGATGACATGTAAATTAACAGGTTTAACATCATATATAAATAATCATAGGCAGTTATAACATTATATATCATTCTAAGTATTCAATTGTTGTCGCTTCACATCTGCGTAAGTATAAATGTCAGGTGAGATTTACTCACCTCTTTGTGCTGGAGATATGAATTCAAACGACACAAACGGATACCAGAAAGCACGATGACACAACGATGGATTCAAGTGGATGAGAACCAAGCTTATGATGTTGTATACAACCCATGAACATGAAAAATAAAATTATAAATCAATACAACATTCAATTTGAAACAACTTTGAAATAAGAAGCAATAATGGAATGAATGTTTTTTCCTAGCTTTCTACAATTACTTGCTCAGCCTAAGAGATGTTTTGGCTCAGATTTGGACATGCTTTGGCTCAGGTTTGGACATACTTTGGCTGAGGTTTGGGTTCAAAGAGGCACGGCTACAAGGCATTGAAGTGGTGGGGAGTTACTATACCTGAATACAAAGGGTCTAGGCTTGGTGTGTATGGGTGGTAGAAAGGTGGTAGTGGCAGCTAAAGGTGGTCGCCAAGGTGATGGGGGAAGGTATGTTGCAACTAGTGATGGCTATGCATTGTTTTAAGAGATTTGTTGCATTTTTGGTGGAGTTTCTCTTCATGGAGTGGTGCGGCCTAGCCATGGTCAGAGGAGTATGTGATGGTGGTGATAAGGAAGCTATGTAGGAGGTGGTGGTCGTGGCTATGGAGTGGAGGCTGAGCAAACTAGGCAAGAAAGCAAGGCAAAAATACATGAAAATAAGAAGAAAAGGAAGAAAAACATGTAGCCATTACCAATATTTTTCCAAGCCGTGAAAAATGAAGTTGGTATGAGGTTTTCATGTGAAAGATGAATGAGAAACTCACGGCTATCATAAGAAAAATGTATGGCCAAAAATAATAATGAGGAGGTTGTGGGAAAATGAAGATTTTTGGAAACGACAAGACTTAAGTTTCTAAAAGCACTTTAAACCTTTCATATATCCTTTTCTTTAATTCAATTTAAAACAAAATAAAATCAGTAATATACTTTTAAAAACTGAAAAAAAGAAATATGAAATGAAAATAAATAATTAAAATTTAAGAAAATGGAAAAAGAGTAAAAGAAATTGTTAAAAAATCCAAAACAACGTCTAGAAATTACAAATAAATCACCATTGACTTTGGAAAATTATCAACTTCATTTTAAAAATATTATAAAACAAAATTTAAAATAAAAATGATTTTTAAACAATTTAAAAGTGAAATAAATAATTTAATTTAGATAAAATAGAAAAAGAACTAAAGAAATTGTTTAAAAATTGGAAACGGGACTTAAAATTTACAAATAAAATATCACTAGCCTTATAAATTTCTATATCACTTTAAAACAAATTAGAAGTCAAATAAATAAAATAAATTAGGAACAAAATAAAGTGGAAATGAGAAGAAAATAAGTTCTTTATAAAATATAAAAATAAATAAAGAATTTCTTTAATAAATTGAAACCAGAAATTAAAAATTATAAACAGAATACAACTGACATTGGAAAATGTCAATTACACTTTTTGAAATGTTTGAAAACCAAAATATATACATAACATGTTATTTTACCCATATAAATATAAATTATAACATTACATAACCAAATAAAATATTATTTATATAATTTAAAATAACAATTTTGGTAAATACAGCAAATTACACTCAATAGTTAAAAAGGCATAACTTTCACATTATAAATCAGATTTCAACGAAACGAAAAGCAGTATTCTTAAAATTTTATTTACTTTCATAATAAAGATAAAATTAAAATTTTCAAACTTTTAAATTTTTAAGGTTAAAAGTCAAAGTATCCATATTGACCAAAATTCACTTTTTGGAAAAATATTCTGTTTAGTTATATTTGGAATTCAAATTCACATATTAATCAAAATTTATTTTAAAGTAACAAAATTTAATCATTCCAAATAAATAAAATAATATTTTAAATCAAAAATTAAATTAAAATAATTAAAATATACAATTAAAATAATTACATAATACAGGGTTGTTACATTATATTTCGAAGTGGTTAAATTTTTGGGTCGTTACAATTGAATTTGACTTAAGTAAAATTTCTTTTGATAAATTAAAGTTAAAGTATATCTTATCACTTATACTTAAGTGTATCAAAATTTCTTTATTTGACATTCACTTATTTCATCTCAATTAGTTAATATTCTATTTATTAAACTCATTCCATTTGTATTCAATTTATTTATTCCAATTTAAATCAAATTCAATTACTCGCATGATTTTTACTTACACCCATTTATTCACAATTAATTTCTTTCACAAATCAAGTTGCGTTCTATTTTATAACTTAAGTTCGTATTCATTCTATTAGTTCATTTTGTAGCTTAAGTGGAATTAATTCACTTTACTAATTCATCTAGTTCCATTCAAATCCGATTCAATTCATTTAATCTTTATTATGTTAAACTTTATTTCATTTAATCCATTACTCAGTTTATTTAAATTTATTTAAGTTAAATATTTTTTTTCTTATCATCACCTTCAACAAATTTAAAATTTATTTTTAGCTTAATATTTCTCAATTCTATAAGATATACAAGCTTGTTCACTTAAAATTTCATTATTTTATATGATTCATTTCAAATACATTTCCCTTTCATTTAAGCTTTCTTGAGTTAAACTTCATTTTATTTACTTCATTTCACCAACTCGTTTTATTTAACATTTATTAGTTTAATTCTTTTATTTCGTATCTCAAATTCAAATTTTCTTTTGTTTTCTTAACCAAAATGTTCAATTGTTTTTTAAATTCGGTCTTAGTTTCCTATTCAAGTATATAAGTTATAAACTTATTTTTTTTATCCGTGCTATTTTCAATTTATAAGTTCAAAACTATTTACATATACTTATTAAATCACACTTTAAATTTTTTTCACAAACAAAACTTGTTTCAACTAGAAATAAATTTCCTTTGATAGCAATTATCACTTAGAAACCCAAAAATGAATATTGGCGATACTGCAATCATCCCCAGAATTATTTTCCAACGACTAAAGCGAGTTCAATCTTTTTGTTTCTTTCAAAAATCTTTTCAAAACATATTTTCTAGTCAAAACACTTTCAAATGGTATTATTATTAATTTTGAAGTCTTTGAAAACAATTTTGAAAGCTACAGGATTTAAATTTTATAATTCTCAGCTTTTAAATCCTTTCTGTTTATAAGCTATCTTATAAATATACTTACACAATTCCATTACTTATTATGGAAACATTTCGTTAATTAACAACATTGTTATCGTAAACAATTCTTATTGTAATTAGATTTCAATTCAATCTAATTATCGAACGCTTTATGAAATAAAGTTCATAAAGTATCCGGTTTTAGTTTAATTCAACCAATAATTGATGATAACTAAATATTATCATCTTCTAACAACTAACATCCATGAATAATCATACATGTTTATGAGAGTTATCATTTTATATATAAGATATAATTTAGGTCAAAATTATTTAATTTGCTCGATTTTTAAACAATATTATGTTGATTTGCCTTGTTTAAGTGTTTAAAAACCCTTATCGATAATATGGCTTCCCAGCACCGACCAGAATTCATAAACGACTCAAGGATAAGTAAACACAATATAAAACATTTTATAACATAACAAGTATGTTCTCTCTCTCTCTCTCACACACACACATACACTCAAATAAACTCATTCTAGGGTATTACTATCCTATCTCTAATGAGTCAAACCCCACAAAACTAAGGTTATCGCTAAACCAAAGCTTTGATACCAACTATTATGACCCACATTTCGAAAGGTTTAAATCGATAATAATCCACACATGTCCAAATCAAACAATCCAAAATACATATAGTCAATAAGGTTAATTAAGAAAAATAAGAATAGAAGAAAAAAAATACAGAATTTCGCAGTGGAATGATAAAATAATAATCAAATAAATAGTTCATGAAGTTGTTTATACTGTATATTTGATTATAATTTTACAACATAAATCAGAGTTACATATACAACAGAATATTTAATAAAATAATGCAGCAGAACAACAAGATGCAGGGAATTATGCGAGTAATATAATATAGCAAATCTTCATTTCGTTCTTTAGAAAATAATCTTCAAAGTGCTAAAAACACAAGGCTGACCCGAGCATAATTAAAACAATACACTCGAGTCAGGACAAAAATATCCTTATGTGAGTCAAATCAATATCACATATAACATCAGTGTAATAGCGTGAGAGATGTTTATAGGGTTTTACATCTCCTATCCAGTGTATAACGTGTATGCAATAACTCAAGAGATGTTATGGATTTTCCATCTCTTAAGGATTCGTTAAAATATTTATATATAGTAGAATACTCCATATATGTAATGTCTAATCAGTAAAATAAATATTTTCCTTAGCGTTAAGGTTTTACATTAATCCCCTTTAATGCGTTTTCAACTATTGTCGTACAGTTTGCATATAACGACCCAGTAGCACGCAGTGGATAGGGATGCAATGTGATATGGCAACACTAAACCAAACTCGTAGTGGCCTCATATAAGGATAAGAGCATGAGAAGGTATACGAGACAATGCCCAAGGTAGGATACTACCAGTTCAAATTGCAGGGTTGGTGGTAACGCATCGTAGCTACAATCGCCTACCGCGTCCATCCATCCTATATCGAGTCAAAAGGGAGGTCATCCCAATTCAAGGTTCACCAGCCGAAACCAACATCAAAAGTAATAGTATGGACCAAGTCCAAGAAGAAAATCGAAGAAAGGATGTCCGCTAGGGGTAGCTAGCCCATTCTGCCTTGTCAAGCCTTCATGTTTTAGTCATTTCAAATTGTCATAAGTGTCATGGTCTAATCATCATCGTTCTCTTTCTTCAAATCTAGCAAACATGCACCAAATCCAACCACTTCATTCAAGAGTCTCCCTCACGTACACAGTTGTTAAAGTGGTTCCAACATTGACAGAGAGCATGCCAATAAGAGGCCCAGATCTCTTTAACAACAAAACATCATTTTACACACTGGTTGGTTCTTTTACATTTCGATACGACATATTCGCTTTAAAAATATGCTTCATTTCAAAATATCATATTTACTTAAAATATGTTAATTTCACTTGAAAGTCATTTTCACTCCAATATCTCAATTTCACTTTCAAAATCATTTCGAATTTCAATTTAGGTTATAACTTCATTTTAATCCAATTAGCATTCAAATCACGATTTAAATATAAACAGTTCCCACTTTGACCAGTTTGAATTTTTTTAGAAATAGTTTGAATAATTTTAAATAGTTTAAAAAGTTAAAATAATTTAAATAGTTTAGATATTAAAATAGACTATATATTAAATGATTTGAAAATTTAAATAATTTGGAAATTTGAAAAATGAATTTTAAAACAGTTTATAGGAAAATAGTTTATAGTGAAAATAATTTCAAATTCAAAACTATTCTTCGCATTTCCAATAAATCTTAACTTAGGTCCAAATTTCAACCAAACAGATTCAATTTCAATTATTTTGAATTCAAATCATTTTAAATATTAAATTAATTCAAATCGAATAAATTTTGATTTCAATTCAAAACAATTTCAGTTCAAATCGATTTCGATTCAACTCAATTCAAAATAATTTCCCTTTCAAATTCAATTTCGAAACATTGCATATTAACTTCAAATTCGATTTAATGATTCGATCAAGTGGTTTAAATTTCAATTCAATTCTTATTTTAAACCATTTCAAATTATATAAATTTTGAGTTCGATTTCAAAACACCAATTTAAATCACATAAATCAATTTAAGCTTCAATGTTCAATTTAAGGTTCAAATCTTTAAAAGATTCAATTCCGAGACCAAGTTTGAAATATTAACTTATATCACTTTTACTTAAACAACTTTGAAGTTCAAGTAAAAGTTCAAACCTTTTAAAACAATTCAATTTCCATAATTCAAATCAAATTTCACTAACTTTAAATTTCAAATTGCATTCTTTACACAATTTCTTTTACCAATTTCAATTTCACATTTCAAGCTTGAGTGCGAAAATATTAAATTTTCATATTTCGATTAAATTTTATTTTTTATAAAATAAAATCATTTAAATATATTCAAATTCAAGAATTTAAAACCCTTTAAATTAACCAATTTGGTGTCCATACATAATTTCTACCATATGGCCAAGTGATCGATTAATTCAAAAAAAAATCATTCTTCAAGGATGGATATATATCATTTCAATCCAAATCAAAGTGTCATAGGTATATATCATTTCAACCTATTTCTTAATTTATTCGAAATAATTAAGTAACGGATTATATACCGTCAAATAATATATAGGGTGATAACAGGACATTAATAAAATAAATAAACACTCAATCATCCAAAATATCAACCAATAGCTATCTATCACAATCAACAACTAAATCAATCAATATATCACAATAATTAACCAGTTGTCAAAAATTGGGAATTTAACTAACAGTTTAATTCCAATTTCAATTTAACTATTAATTCAAAATTCCTAACATGTAAATTTCTATGCTGATCAGTCAAATCACCAAACAACAATCAATAAAATTAAACCACTTCATGATTTCAATTTAATAAAAATATTTCAGTACTTCATGCTTAAAACGCTCATCTTTATTTGAGATTCAAAAATATTTAGCTTCAAATAAATTCAGATCTAACTCCACGATGTAGATGGCTTCAATATGAATCCAATGCCACTTGTTTCGCTCGAATCAGACCTCGTATGAAAAAGTTATACAATTTCAAATACTCGAGATACTTAAAAGTTAATTAACATAATAATTAACTTAAAAAAATAAAACCATAGCCAAATTCTTCTTCCATTTCCTTAATCTCGAGCACACTCCAGGCTTTCCTGCTTCATTTATTTTACTCCACTTCGCTCGGCCGATCGTCAGCCTCTGTCGCGCTCCATCATCGCCGCACACACTGCCTCCTCGCCGCACGCACACATACGTGCATCTTTGACCCAAAAATTGCTCCAGGTCGAGAGTCCTTAGCTACCGCCACGCTCCACCGTTTGATGATCCAACCGCATGATGTGTAGAGCTCATCATGCTCTACATCTTTCCTTTTGGTGGCAATCGATATTGTTGAGTGGATAAAGAGAAATCAAAAGGAGAAAAGAGACTATTTCCAGCCATTAAATCGACAAGAGGAAGCGTGGCCGATACTTTTATCTCTAGGGTTACACGAATGAAGATATAAAGTGACGTTATAAATAGATTTTCGACCCGATTCACATATAAATTTTCCGACTCCAAACGAAGCGTGCCGTCTGGCATTCTATATCTTATACCCTTATTCCAAACACATTGGAACTAGTCCTTGGAGCCAATTCCATCATATTCAGAAGATAGCTTTTAAAATCAAATCTTTTTAATTAAATTCCTTTAATTAATTTCTACGTGTTTCAAGCTTGCATGGCCAAATGATAAGTTCGATCGCTACCAAACTTGAAGTCCTGTAATTATTCACTATTATGGATCCGGTGAAACTGGTTTCATTGAAATTCGAGACAGTGCCCAAAAAGTCTATTTTTACACGTTAATTAAAATAAGATATTTTCCAAAATCAATTTTATCACTTTTAAATTCAAATTTAAAGCTAAAATCTTCATTCTTGTTTAATAAAATTCAAATCAACATCCAACATCATTCTCATTCATGTTAAATTCAGGATTCAATTATTTAAACAATTTCCAATATTAAATTTCAAATAAATTTTAGTTGTTAAACAATTATTTTATTTTCATCTAAATAATTCAACATTTAGTATTCAATTCTTGCTATTGATTTCAACACATTAAATATATTGAACTTCTTTCTAACACAAATAATTTCCTTAAATCTTATCGAAATTGTTATTTCAAAATTTATTCAAGTTCATATTCAATAAACTACATAAATAATTCATTAAATTTTTATTTCTAACCATTATTGTTCAATAATTATATTAAATTTAATAATTTAAAACAGTTAAAAATATGGATTGTTACATAGCTTTTGGTCTAATGATACATTTAACACAACAAGATCATGATTGTAATCAATCATACAGAATACATGATCTCACACTATGGTTTACTCGCTTATTTCAACTATACTAATTTTATCGAAGTTTCGTACATTATGAATAATGAGTGTTCACTATATAATATTTATACGTGATCGATTATGGATCAAATATCCATACTCTGGTATTGCTTTTAGATTTCGACAACTCATAGAAGACGGTGCACAGTCTCTGGCAGGTAAACATGTCAGTAATCAGGTTACAAACATATTTAGTAGTGTAAAATTATGCGCTTGTATGGGTCAACATGGAAAGAAACTATTGGTAAGGAATATTTCTGTTTGTCGATATTAATTCAGTTCATTTGTATATTTTAATTGATAAGCGTTTAATCAATTTTATTAATTGCACAAATTTATCAATTTACATTAATTTAATTTATACATAGCAGATATTCTTCCAATATTAGAAAGGTTAATGTTACCATTTCATTTGCCTAATAAGGCTCCCACTAGTCTTTTGTGTTTCTCCAAACCCTAAGACGAAACATAGAAGTCTTTTGACTTCACTAGTGGGTGTTAGGACTTGTTTGTCCTAGGATTCCAATCTTAAGTTTTCTTATCAAGTCACAGCTCTACAAACAATGGATAACCCCTTATCAGTTGTATCATATACAACTCCTAACCCATAGTTCCTTGTCCTAATCTCATTTCGACCTTGAGTTTGCTTAACAAATCGAAAGACATTATTCACTCATACCTACCATTTCACGGTGGCCTAAGTATAGTATATGTACCTTGAGTTTTCTCTACATATATGTTTAATATATTAATAATATTACACATAACATCTCTAGCTTGAGTTTGCTCAACAACTAGAGAGTATGCAAGTAATTTATCAATATATAAATGGTAGAGGATAACGCTTATATTAAAAATACGTAATCTTCAATATATTTAATTAGATGATGTGGACTTATGAAATAATGTATTCCTTATTAAATACCCTCACGATTTAAATGTTGGACACATCAAAAATCAAGGTACACATATTATGCATACGTATTTATCCCTTAAGCCTATTTGGATTTCTTGTTATTCCTCCTTTAATTTATACATTCATATTATATAAATTTTAATTATTATATCACTTTTATAATTTAAATAACTTGTATAATAGTCTTACGTATAACATTATATTAATTAAATCGTATTTAATTAATGTTAATTAATTTTATATTATTCAATTAAAACATTTTATATTGAGTGTGTAAACTATAACATTTATACTTATATATGTATCTTATATATATATATATATATGTATGTATGTATGTATGTATTACCTTTTTTATTAACTAACATTTAACTAATTTATTTAATTAAAATGATTTTAATTAACTGTAATTAATTTTGAAAATTATATATATTTATATACTACCTTAACATTTTAAGATAATGTTACATATATTAATATATAAGTTATTTAATTTGGTTAACTAAATTTAATTTAATTATTTATTTAATTAATCAAATTAATTAATAATAATGTTTGAAAATAATTATTTTATTTCCAAAACAATTTTGAAAATTATTTTATAACATTTACAAATCATTACTTATTTTAAATTTAAAATATTATCTTCATTTGTTTTAAATTTAACCTTTTAAATTAAAAATTTTGTTTTAGTTTTAAATTAGTTTTTGAAAATTGATTTTGAAAGGTAGTTTAAATTGAATTTCCTTTTTTGGCTTCTAATGGCCACTTCCGCCCATACCCATCTCCATTCCTCGTCCTATCAAACTGTCAATCCCATTCTTTCTTCTATTCCTCCTCCTACTCTGCTTACGGCCACCCTTCCTAACTCCCCCCTAAACTTACCTCCCCCTTTTCCACCACCTGACTTACCCACTCTCATCCATCCCGCTTCTTCTTCATCCTCTTGGTCCTCCCTTTTCAAATCCAAACCGCGAAATGCTGGAGCTTACTCGCCTGTCGATTTTCGTCTTTCTTTTGATGGCCAAGTGCTAGTGCCTCCTCCTGATGTACTGGAAGCTGGTAAAGAAGTATGGGGAGGTTGGTTGGTTGGTTTTTTCCTTGACAAGCCCCTGTCCTACATGACAGTAATCTTCCATTTGAAAAAACTGTGGAAGCTCAAAGGCGAAGTCACTATAAAATCAGATGGTACCTTGTTCCTTTTCCTTCTCTCCAGTGCTGAGGATAGAAGGAGAATTGTTGAAGCCGATCCAATTTTCCTGCGGAACAAGATTTTCATAATCAAGGCATGGGATCCATATATTGGGAACAGCTGCAGTACCATCAAATCAGTGCCAGTTTGGTTAAAGTTATTGAACATACCCCTTTACGCATGGTCTCACTTAGGGATTAACTGGCTAGCTTCTAGAATTGGATGATTACTTTGTTTGGATACATCCACTGATAAACTGGAGCGTATTGGTTATTCCAAGTGTCTAGTTGATGTCACTCCAAATCAAGAATTGGTTGATGAGTTTCCAGTGAAATTAGTCGATGGGTCTACTCAAATGATACAGGTAAGCTATCTCTGGAAACCTGAAATTTGTACAGGTTGTAAAGTTTTTGGGCATATGGAAAATGTTTGCACGAGAGAAGGTGGGTTTAATGAGAGAGGTGAGGAAGAGATAAAACTGAAAGAGAAAATGAATGAAGAACTTGCACCTGTGCAGAAGGTTGGAAAGCAGACAAACAAGAATAAACAGTTATGGAGGAGAGTTGTGAATAAGAAGCATAGGGATAAGATTGAAAATACTTCAAAGTTGCCAGTGAAGGATGATAAAAAAGTCCATGATGAAGTAAATGTTGATATCCGTGCTGAACGTGATAATGATGACAAAGAAAACAAAAATGTTGGAAGTGGAACTGAGGTTCAGGTGGTGGTATGTGAAAATGGTAAGGTTCATAAAACATTAATGACAAGCAATGTTTTTGATGTGTTAAAAGACATGGATTCTGAGGGTGACTGTGTTGTTGTAGCAACTTCAAGGGAGGAAAATGTTGGAATAGAAGAAAAGTCAACTCCGTTGTATGATGAAAACACAATAAGTTTGGAAGGCAGGAAAATACCTCATAATCAACCAGTTGCATCATTTGTTGAGCAGCATATCTTGCAGTCCACACTGGTGGAAAATGACATTCATCCTGTGCAAGTATCTGTATCACTTGTGCATGCTAACATTAGTAAAAATACACATAGTACATGCTCCTTTCCCAATCTTGACATTCCTATTTCCACGTGTCAACAAGCTTTTGTTTCTAACACAGACAAACATGAGGAATCATTCTGTAGCACATTACAAAAAGAAATTTTTGATTTTGTGTACATCATGCACTCCCATCCTCAATCCTCAACTTCAGTTTCACCGCCAAGCCCTCCTCTTCCTCCTCCCATCATCCCAAAGCCATGTCAGCCTTATGTGTTTCTGGGCAATATTCCGGGATGGAAATCGCCACCTAAGGAACCAACGGAAGACAGCTGCCAATTTTATGACAATGACAAAAGCAAAAAGTCAAAAAAGACAAAAAACCAAAATCAAAACTTCACACGAATGAATTCTCTAGTCACTGGGAGCATGAGAGAAGGTGCTCACATAAACATGGGATAATAAATGATACACAATATAGGTGCTTGGAATATCAAAGGATCCCACAACTTTCTCAAACTGGATCAGGTTAAACAGTTGATCTCCTTACACTAGCTATCTGTTTTTGCAATCTTTGAAACCAAATTGAATTTTCCACTAACTGTAAATGCTGCTAAGTACATTAACCCATCTTGGGTTTTGAACCACAATCTTCTTGAAGCTAGTTACGGGAGAATTATGGTTCTTCACAATCCTGAGCAACTAACTCTTGATCTCATCCTTGCAACTCCACAACTAATGCACTTTCAGGCTAAGGATTTCAACTCCTCTATATCCTTCTATATTTCTTTCATCTATGCTTATAACTCCCCCCATTGCCAAACAAACTCTTTTCAATCTTATTCCTGCTTTTAGACAAGACACACATCCTTGGATTTTGCTTAGGGATTTTAACTGCTGTTTTACTTTGTCTGATAAACATGGGGGTCTCCCTATCTTGCCTAGGGACATTCTCCCCTTAAAAAATGCTGTTGATGACTCTTCTTTAATCCCAGCTCACAAATATGGTGCCCTTTTCTCTTGGAATAATCGTTCAAGAAATGGAGCCCGTATTTTCTCCAACATTGATCACCCTTTCTCTAATTTCAAAGCCCTAACCACATGGCCCAACATATCCACTTTTCTGCCCCATCCAATTCTATCTGACCACTCTCCCCTCATCTTGACCACTGGGAATAAGCCACTGGAAGCCAAAAGAGGATTTGAATTTTACAATGCATGGGTCCATGATCCAGAATATTACGATGTTATATGTAATGCTTGGACAAAAAGGTTTTTTGGAAATCCTACTTTTATCATTTGCAGTAAACTCAGAGCAGTTAAGGAAGTTTTGAGGGGTTGGGCTAGGGCAAGGTATGGAAGTGGCAACTTACAATCAACTAAACTCATGGTCCAGTTAAAGAATGCACAGGAGCAAATGATGGATCATCCTGACTGTGTCCTCTTGGCTGAAAAGGAAGCTTCACTTTTCAATGAACTTAACCTTGCTCTTGCTATAGAGTCTGATATGAAGAAGCAGCAATCAAGAGTCAAGTGGGCAGTTGAAGGAGATAGGAATACAAAAAAATTTCACGCCTCTCTGAAGATAAGGCAGTCTATCGATAATATATCTTCAATTGTTGATGAAGCAGGTATTCTTCATTCAACCCCTGAATCTGTGGAGAAAGCCTTTCTAATGTATTATGCAGGCCTCTTTGGTAATGCTAGCAATTTTGAACCTGAGTTAGGTATTCTCTCCACTATCTCTCTTCCTAGACTAAAACAAGATGAAGCTAGCCTTTTGATAGCTAAAGTGACTAATGAAGAAATTAAGAAAACCCTATTTGCAATGAACAGAAGCTCGTCAGGAGGTCCAGATGGTTTCAATGTCGTATTTTTTACATCTAGCTGGGAAATTGTTGTTGACCAGTTTTGCTATGTTGTCCACAATTTCTTTGACAAATTCAAAATGCTTTAATCTGTGAACTCTACCAATTTGGTGCTAATCCCCAAGACTAAACCTGCCTTGTCTGTCTCCTCTTTCAGACCCATCTCTTGTTGTAATGTGCTTTATAAATGCATTTCCAAGATTATTGCCACTAGGTTAGTTACAGTGCTTCAAAGAATTATTTCTAACAATCAAGTTGCTTTCCTCCTTGATAGAAATATCCTTGATAACATTATGATGGCCCATGATCCATTAAAAGGGTACCACTGCGCTAGTGCTTCACCACGTGCTATGCTAAAGCTTGATTTGCAGAAGGCTTATGACTCAATCCATTGCAAATCAATGGTTAGGGTTATGTCACTCATGGGTTTTCCCAAAGTATTTGTTGCTTGGATTTATGAGTGTATCTCTACCCCCTCCTATTCTCTTATTTTTAATGGTACTAGCACAAGCAATTTTGTTCCTAAGCAGGGTATATGACAGGAGGATCCCCTCTCTTCATATATCTTCATTCTGGTTATGGAAGTATTTACAAGTCTTTTAAGACCCATGTTTCAAAACAAGCAAATTCAATTCTACCCTAAATTCAAAGACCTTAGTATAACAGCCCTCCTCTTTGCTGACGATATTATGATCTTCACTAAACCCACTTTGCAGTCTTTTGAAGGCATTAATTGTGCTCTTCACAATTTTGATGACAGACCTTAAACTTAATCTAAACAAGTCCAGTATCCTATTCTATGGAGTTTCTAGTACTCAAGAATTGAATCTGACATCTTATACTGGTATGCAATCCATGTCATCTGATATGAATTACCTTGGGCTTCCACTTTGTACTTCTAGAGTTACTTATGCTGACTGTCAAGCTCTATATGAAAAGATCACTGCTGTTATGGATCTTTGGGCCAACAGATTCCTGTCACAAGCTGGAAGATTGGTGCTTGTGCAATCTGTTAGTTTCTCCATAACAGTATGTTGGGCAAGGACTTTCATTCTACCTTTAAAACTGTTGAAATTGGTTAGAAGAGCAATGATAAGATTTCTTTGGTTTGGAACCATACACACAAGAAAAGTCCTACCCTGCTCTTTCAAAACCATGGAGAGGCCAAGAAGCAAAGGGGGTCTGGGATTGCAAAGTATTGGGGTATGGAACAAGGCATCTTACAGCCATCATTTCAATGCTTTTCTCAACAAACATGATATACTGTGGGTGAATTGGACACTAAGAAATAATATTAGTATGAAAAACTTCTGGCAAATGGATATCCCCCAGTCTTGTAGCTGGATATGGAGGAATATATTAAAATTAAGAAGCATTTTCAAGCCTCTGCTTCAACTTAAACTTTCTGAGACTAGCATGGCAGTTTCTGGCATGACCCATGGCTAAGCAAAGGTATTATTCTTGACCTTGTTTTCAGCACTCAGCAGAAGTATCAGTGTGGTATTGGTAACAATGCTCTTGCCATTGATCACATTGATAATGGTAGAATTGTGTTGCCCTACACTAGTAACCATTTTGTCAGGAACTTTTAGAGCTTATTCGAAACAACCTTTTATGAATTATGTGACCATGACACTGTTTTATGGAATGGTCAGGGTCACTCCATTAAAAAAGTTTATGCTGCCTTGATTGGTTTGGAAACTATGCTAGAATGGAAGTGGAGAAAGGTAGCGTAGTCAGCGGCTTCATGTAGTAGTGAAAATCTAATGTTTTGGAAAGTTGCTTCTAATGCCCTCTTGACTAGAGATAAGTTATTGCGATATGGTATGGCAGTACTTCCTGTGTGTGAGTTGTGTTATCAATAGCCTGAAAGCTTATTACATATTTATTTTGATTGTCCTTACGTACAGTTCATCTAGACTAGTATGATTAGTTGTATTCTGAGGGTGTATGTTCTTCCTATCGATTTAACTCCCTGGAACCTGATGGAAAGTGCCATTCCTTGGTCTGAAGACATTAGGCAGTACTTTTTTTTCAATCTAAAGAAACTAATGGTGAATATCTGGAAGGAAAGAAATAAGAGATGCTTCGATGGTCCCTGCAGAAGCAAGGAAAATTTTTGGTCTTTCTTAAAGCATGACATACTGATGGGTTTGAGGATTAGCCCATACAAGTTTCTTGACATCCATTTTGAGCCTTGGACTCCTTAGCTACTACTTGTAGTTGTAATTTCTTTTCTGTGTTGTTGTGTGTTTTCTGTTCCTTTTCTTCTTTTTTCTTTTCCCTGTCTCCTTTGTAATGAGCTCTTGCTGTTTTTTCCTTTTCTATGTTTAATAAAGATGGTAGCGGCCCAGTTTTAACCCCGCTTAATCTGCAAAAAAAAAAAGATTTTGAAAATTTGCCGGAGGGCCAAATCAATTTTGGCCTTTATGTTGGGGATAAACTTTGTAGTTATCTCATCCTTTCGGACCAAACCAGTAGTCAAGTAAGGCAGAGTACTTGATTATCCAAACCCAACCTTGGGCACTTATTTTTTTAGACACTATACAGCATTAAATTAGCCTTTATTTTTCTAATTTAGGCCACGTAGGCTATTTTACTTTAGTACCATTGTTGAAACTGGGCCAGCATGGAGCGGAGCGTATGAGTAAATTTCAAAACAATTTTATTCCATTGTGGATCTTAAGGGTCGTACGAAATCTAAATTAATTTAGATCTTATCTAAATTTATTTTAAATAAAATTTATATTTTATCAATTTATAAATAAGGTTTGAGTTATTATTATGTTTGTTTATTATATAGTATAATATGTGTAACATTTACGCATATGTGTATCATTTACGCATATGTGTACGTGCTCGTGCTACAAATGGTTTACATGTTTGACATTCCCGTATGTAGATGTGGAATTTACAGCACAATAGACATGTTAGCCTCTCTATATATATGTGCGATGTCAATATATATATGTGTGTGTGTGTGTGTGTGTGTGTGTGTGTGTGCGTGTGTATAGTTTATAAAGTAATTATAAATTTCAAATTCAAATATTAAATTCAAAATTCAAAATTTATATCTAAATCCAGATCTATAAAATGAAATATCAAACATTTTCAAATTCTAACTAATACATTGGTTTTGTGTAAACACATATATATGTGTGTGCATATAATTTGAAAAATTAATTAATTTTTTCTATTAATATATATATGTACTATGTATATATATTAAGTAATATTTAGAAATGTTATATATGTAAAATGTATATGTAGAGGCCCAAATTTCGGTACCCTTTGAGTCGACAATAAACAACATATGTCCAATCCAAATTGAACGAAACGATGGATCTTTAAAAGTAAGAAAAAAAATAGATATAACAGAATCTCACTCGAATGGAATAACATATATTATTAAACAATGATCTTTATAATGGAAAATTTTAAAAAACATATATTAGAGTCTAACCTAATTTAGCCTAGACAGTTATAACACATGTCCTTACAATTGCTGAAAAGCATCAAAGAAATGAAGCGAAAATAGAATACGTTCATACGCTGATAAAGATCTCCAGCTTTCCTCTCGAAACACCAAACGTCTTCAGCTAATCCAGAAACTACTCAGATCTGACTCGAGTATAAAATTACCTAGATCAGTTTGGCAAATCAACATGAGAAACTCAATTCATACATGATAGTGTTATAGATCAGAGATTTGTGACAAAATCGTTACGAAAAGAAGACCATGCTATAACATCACCCTACTTGGAGGCCCAAAACTAACGGCTACAAATGTTGCAGTCATCCATGGTTATTAATCCGCATCGAACAAATACGGCAATGTTTGATACATTGACACACAGAAACACAAGAATATGGAAAAAAATTAAAACAACAAATAAAGTCCATATTTCATTTCAAAATATTTCAAATTCATTACATAATCCCAGTGCACTAACCACGTTTAGAGAAAATATACTTATTACAAAATACGCCAAAAGCGACATATGAAGTTACACCCTTGGATGATCAGAGTGTATAATATGGCAATAAAACAAGTTTTCCTTTACTACCAAACACAGTAGAAATAAAAGAACTCTAAGTACCTAGCATGCCTCCTGCATGTCACTGGAAACTTTATTCGTCTAAAAGAACAACTGAAAACCCTAAACCTCAAACCACTCAAAATCAATTGAGTACCCAAGAATTTACGGGGAAAAACAAAAACTTAGAGTCGAACATAAAGCCTGGTATGAATAATAATCTACCATCTCAAACCATTTAGATCTCTAGTGAGACCACGCCGCTTGGCAGAACGTGTTTTCCCCTTACTGGTATGTTAAAAACTTTATAAAACCATATACTGTGCTCCTACATCCACAATGGTTAAAGACAATTCAAAACAATATGATGATATACAAACAAGTATATTAAATCTGGATTACTCATCCCTATTCATCCTGACTATATGTCTCAACTATAGTTTCTAGGGTTACTATTAACCTATTAGCTTTCATGGGCTTATTTATAACTTGTTATATTTTTATGGACTCCTTGTCCGATTTCATAGTTTTCGTGGGATCACTAAGAACGTATTGGTAACTCCAATATCTTTTCCCTTATCCTAGTTTTTATATGCTGAATAGGAATATATTGACTATCTTTCAATATCTTAATTCGGATATTGTTTTCATGGGTTAACTATAAACATATTGGCCCCTGCCAATATCAAATCATAGTTTTCATGGCCTGGCTATGAACCAATTGGCCCCTGCCAATATCTTGTGATATACACAGTTTTCATGGACGCACTGTAAACCTATTGGCCTCTGTCAATATCTTTAGTTAATATTTTAGCATACTTAACTTATATTCACTACTGGGTCAACCTAGCTAGTTATTCTGCCCTTTCCCAAAGTAACGTTATTGGTTCTTAACAATGTGAATAAATATGTGAAGAAGCAATCATAATAACATAATAATACCAACACCTGTGGTTAAATATCCTTGAAATCTTTTTACATAAAACTTGGTTAATTCCTTTAACCTGTTAATCAAGGACTTCACTTCAAAACTCTTTCTTTATGCTATGGTTTTTCCTTTAAAATGAGATTGGGTTATTTGTTTTGAAAACCTTACAACATCACTTTTGAAACCTTAGGATAACTTCCTTCAAAAGCAAAGAAAACTCCTTTTTAAAATGCTATGAATATACCTTTCAAGCCCTTGTTAAATAATATCTTTCGAAACCAAATATACCTTTCGATGGTACCAAAACATCACTCAAAATCTTTAGAAACCTAGCTAAAGAACAAGTGAAAGTACCCCTTTCGAAATTATTGGGTTTTACCTTTAGAAACATCTTTTGGGTCAAAGTGAATATAGACGAAAGCATCTCCTTCAAAACCTTGATAAAATTGTTTTTGGCAAATTTTGATGGTGTCAAAACCATCTATTTAGAAGCTCAAAACCTTTGAATAAAATTTAGAAGGATAGCATCAAAACCTTATTTCGACACCATTCCCCTCGAAATTCTTGGACGCTTTCGAAAGCATTTAGAAAGTGAATTAGTATAAGTTTAAAATAAAGGCACTCTTTGAAAGTATTAATGACATCAATACACTCTAAAGGCACTTGAACGGCGGTGACGTTTCAACTAGGTCGGAACCATCATCTTTGAGAGCCTTATTTAAGAATAAAGCTATTCATTTGAAAGCTCCAACTTTAAAACATAGTATGGCAACCTTTTTCCAAAGCTGTTTGGAAAACCAATTTCGAAAATATATTTTTCAACTACATTGAAAGCTTTAAGTAAACAAAGCAGACGCTTAACATTTGAAAACAAAACTAAGGTTTCGACCTCATCAAAAGCATTACTTTCGATGCCATGGCTTTTGCCTATCCTCCAATCCACTATGTACCATCTAAGTGATACCTTGTGTATAGGTTTCGACTAGGTGGGTTTCAGCTGGGTTAGTTTCGATTGAGTTGGAGCGGAAGCATTGGAGTCGAAAGGCACTACTAAGGGGGAAACCATTTTTCTAAGTAAAGGCTGAAATCATGCTAATTTTTAGTAATTGCTTTATAACCATCTACCTATTTGTAATCTTTTAATTGGTTGCCGTAAAAAATTTCATATTCTTTACAAAAAATAACTGCCGCATTTATTAGATCTAAATCAAGGGAAAAATTAACGTTTAAGCCCTTCTATTAAGCAAAATCAATTATTATTCATAAATCCTTCAAAATAATTTATTTTCCATAGCAAATAAATTAGGTAGAATCCTTAAAAATAATAGAAATTCACTTTCATCATGTTATCTAACGTACTGAAATTTTAGACCCATTTTCTTCCTGAAATACTCGAAATTAATTTTAAACCTAATAATATCGTTTTTTTAGAAATTTATAGTAAACCTCCCATGGCTTGGAAAATTAAAAAAAATTGAAACCCATCTCCAAATTCATGTTTTACCTCACATGTAATTTTTTTCATGACATTCTAAAATCATTAAATATCGATTTTGCCCTAAAAGCATGTAAATTCATATGTAAATGAATTGATTTAAATCAAACATAATATAACTCAAGCATATCATCATTCATCCAAAACATCATAGAAACGAATTTAATCGTAAATCTGAAACATAAGATCATAAAACAAAAAGGAGATGGGATGAATTATTATTCACCTTAAATATGATAAGGACTTTGAGATTTGTTGAAGATTAATTCCTCCTAGCTTTAATCCTTAGCTTCAAATTGAAATTCTCCTCTTTTCTCTTTGATTACGATCGTCTCCTCTATAGTACTTTGAGTTTTTAGGTTTTTAGAATGAACGTGAAAAATGGGAGAGTGAAACGTGAATGGCTAAATGAAAATGTATAGCCTTGTATTATACGGCTATTTACTAATATGCCCATGTCTAAATTAATTAGCTTAAAACCATTTAGTCAATTTATCTTATTACTAAGCCTAAATTTATATTTTCAAATATCAATCCCCTTATCAATATAATTCTTACATTATTCAATTTAATTTATCTAACTAAATCTCCTGAATAATATTATCAAAAATTATGGAAGTTACAGGCCCCCTTTAAAGAATTTCGTCCTTCAAATTCAGGATGGACTATATACTAAACATAGCAATCATCTGTATCAACTCCTAGCAACTATACTAGCCTATCAGACTAGAAACTATCTATATAAATCTTATATAGACATACCCTCACAGCATACTAGGATAAGTACTAACCCTATCTTATGTCTTCCAAGTACAGTCCTTCTCGTTGTCGCTTCACTGAACCTGACTGTCTTGTTCCTCAATCTTTTCCCATCCCTCGCTACAACCCGAACTAGTTGTCTAACCAAAAATCAAATTAGGCTCTACTATCAAGTCTTCCAATCTTGTCGGAGGAATAGTAGTCTCTGGATCATGCACATATTTGCAAATGAGACATACGAAATACATTATGTACGCCAGCCATACTACTCAGTAACTCTACTCTGTATGCGAGCTTTTCGATCCTCTCTACAATCTAGGATGGACCAACATACCTCGGGGATAACTTCTCCGACTTTTCGAATCCTACCACACCCTTTATCGGTGATACCTTGATAAAAACCTTATCTCCAATGGAGAATTCTAGGTCTTTACGCCTCGTCTGCGTAAATCTTCTATCTGGACTGAGCTTCCTTCATCCTTCCTTGGATCAACTTAATCTTTTATGATGCCTCCATAACCAAATCTGGACCAAACACTAATCTATCTCCAGTCTTGGACCAACATGTTGGTGATTTGCATGGCCTTTCATACAAAGCTTCAAACGGTGTCATTCCTGTACTAGTTTGGTAACTATTATTATAGGAAAACTCAATCAAATTTAGGTGATCTTCCCAAGATCCACCAAAATCTAATACATAAGCTCTCAACAAATCCTCGAGTACCTTTTTGACTCTCCCTGTCTGCCCATCCGTCTGAAGGTAATATGAAGTACTCATTTTAAGCTTGGTACCAATACTTCTTGTAGACTCTTCCAGAAATCACTGTGAACAAGGCATCTCAATCATCGACTATACTACTAGGAACTCCATGTAGTCTAACTATGTTCTTCATGAAAAAATTAGCTAAAACAGGTACCATCCTTGTTGACGTAACCACAATGAAGTGGGAACTCTTGGTCGGTCTGCCCACTATAACCATATATTTTCATTTCCTCTATTTAACCTTGGCAATCCATCTATAAATTCCATGGATATCTAATACCATTTCCAAACTAGAATCTCTAAAGGTTGAAGCAACCCACTCGGCTTTTAATGTTCAACTTTCACTTATTGATAGTTTGCACACTACTTAACCCACAAGCCAACATCCCTTTTCATACCTTCCCAATAGAAGCTCCTCTTCATATCTCGATACATCTTGGTTCCTTTAGAATGAATCGTAAACTCGGACTGATGATATTCTCCAAGAACTTCTTTCCTCAAGTCCTCCACATTCAAGATACATAACCATCCCTTCTTTCTCAACCATCCTCTTTGGTCAAAACAAAAGTCTTCTAGACCACCGATCTCAATTCAACCCTCAAGCCTTCTAATGCTCTTGGCTAACACTGGATCCTCTTTTTGCTTAGAAGCAATCCTTTCGATCAGCACTGGTCGAACTTCTAAATAGGAAAACATGGTGGTACTCTGATTGGAACTAGCAGTCGATCTTAATTGCACACCACAACTGGCCAAAGCTTCTAAATCCTTCCACTCTGCTAACATAGCTAACACCACATTCTGATGTCTTCTACTAAGAGCATCCACTTCCTTATTACCTTTCCCAGGTGTATACTCTATACCAAAATAATAAGCAGCCAAAAACTCCGGCCACCTCTGTTGTCTCATATTCAACTCCTTCTGTGAGAACAAATACCTTTAAGACTTATGATCGGTATAAAGCTCAAACCTATCCCCTAAGAGATAATGCCTCTAAATCTTCAATGTGAAGATCACCACGGCGAACTCCAAATCGTGAGTAGGATATCTCACTTCATGCGATCTAAGATGTCTGGATGCATAGGCAATAACTTTACCCTTCTACATCAATATTGCTCCCAATCCAGTTCCGCATGCATCAGTATACACCACCAACCCTTGGTTTCCATCTGGAACTACTAAAGTTGGTGCATTGGTCAACAAATGCTTTATCTTAAGAAATGTTTCCTCACATTTGTCAGACCAGACAAACGTCACCCCTTTCCTTATTAACTTAGTCAAAGGTGTTGCTATCTACAAGAAATCCTTGATGAATGTCCGATAGTAGCCAACAAGCCCAAGAAAACATCTTGTCACAATCACCATCTCTGGTCCCTTCCAATTATTCACAGCTTCGATCTTATCTGGATCGACAGACAAGCTTTTCTTTGAAACCATGTAACCAAGAAACTTAACCTCTTTCTTCCAAAAATGGCACTCGGTAAACTTCGCCTTTAGCGGATTCTGCCTTAGCGTCTCAAGTACCACTCTAAGATGAACTTCATACTCTCTTTAATTCTTAGAGTATAATTAAATGTCATCCATAAACACCAGTACAAACATATCCAAGTACTCTTGGAAAACTTGTTTCATCAAATCCACAAAGAAAGTAGGTGCATTCGTAAATCCAAATGGCATCACTAACCACTCATACGAACCATAACCAACCTAAAATGTTGTCAAAAGAATATTGTCATCTACCACTCTTAACTGATGGAAACCTGTAGCTAAATCCAACTAGGAAAACACTTTGGATCCACTCAACTGATCGAATAGATCGTCCATTCTTGGAAAAAGATACTTATTCTCAATCGTCCTTTCATTCAACTTACGATAGTTGATGCACATCCTCAACAACCCATCTGGTTTCTTCATGAATACTACGACCGCTCCCCAAGGCGAACTGCTTGGCCTAATAAAATTCCTTCTTTCTAGATCCACTAGCTGCACCTTCAATTCTTTCATCTTAGTCAGTTTCATCCTGCAAGATGGTCTACTCATAGGTTCAGCTCTGGGCATAAGATTTATACGAAACTCAACTATGGCAGAGTCCTGTGACTAGCTCAAAGACATTTGCAAATCCTCTTGCTACTCGAACCTGACTTAACTCATCTCCTATCTCCATAGCACGAAGAAAAGCACTATTACTCTGGTCAGAATTCTCCACTGAGAATATTACTCGGTTATCGCTATTAGGGTGTCTCAGTGATATCTCCCTATCCTGGACAAAAATTCTAGCCTCATACCTAACCAATCAATCCATACCCAAAATGATACTGAAATCTACAAAATCAATAACATACAAACAACATGAAAACTTATGACCTAATAGATCAACATCTAACTGGTCACATCTCAACCCTAGAGTTGCATACCCTCCTATTGGATTTGCAACCCTTAAGGAAGTAACAAGGTAGGTGGGATCGAAGCATAATCTATCAACCGAACATCGAGATATGAATGAATGTGATGCACTAGTATCACAAAGTACTCTAACTGGTATGCTCTGAATCAAAAGCATACCTTTCATCATAGTCTTCCCTTTATCGGCTGTAGTAGGTCTAGCTGGTCCAATAGCAAAAAACTTTCCTTTGTCTATCCTAACTAGCTCTGGACACTGATTCTTGTAATGCCCAACTTGATCATAGTTGAAGCACTTCACATTCTACTTATTTGTAGCTTTCTTCCCATTACCTGACCAACACTCATTCTCATAATGACCCTTCTTGTCACACTTATAACAAACTACCTCTGTCTTTGCCTTCTTGGCAGTATCTCCTTTTCGGGCTCCCTTCTTCTTGAAGAACTTTCTCTTCTTCCTCAGAGAACCTTGAATTTCCGCTGGCTTCTCTCTAGTACAACTAGCAAGCATCTTCTCATGGCGATTGGCCATCTTCACAACTAAATTACTAGGATCACGGAGATGTGGCAGGGTCGCCCTAGAAATTTCAGGCCTCGGTCTCTTAATGAACTTCTTGTTCCTTATAATGACGGTGTCTGTAGTATTATGTCTATAACGGGAGAACTCCTCAAAATTAGTAGCATAATCAACAACCGACATCTCTCCCCACTCCAGATCCATAAACTTCCTCATCAGCTCCGACTTAGCAAACTCAGGAATAAACTTTTGCTCAAGTCTCCTTCTAAACTCAGCCTAAGTCAAGTACTCTTCCTGGACTCCGGTAGTAATAATGTTCCACCAATGAAGCGCTGACCCTTGCAACTGCCTAGAGGCCAACCTTCTCTTTTGCCCATCATCTAAACCCAAATCAGCGAAGATACACTCACAATGCAACAACCAATTCTCTACCTCAATAGCATTCTCCATCTCAATGAATGGATTCCCATCAAGACTGGTGTAGTCTCTACTCAACTTAGCATAATTATTCCCAACTGGAACTACAAGATTAGCACCGTCAACATTTCCAACAACACCAGCAGCAGCTCCTTCTTCCATCATATTGACCAAGAATAGATACATCACCCCCACATCTACTGGTGGATTTCTAGCACCCACATTGGCATTAGCATTTTGGTTATTAGCATTAGCCAATCGACCCGGGTTTCTCTTGGTGGTGGGTCTAGCATTTCCATTTGTTATGGTGCTTCCTCGATCGAGATTTCCTCTTCCGTTTCCTGCTTCCATATCTCCCTTCTCGTAAATCTGCATATGAGCCTTAGAAGATAAAGAAGTATGTTACTATAACATTAACCCAAACACCAATCTTGTTATCGGATTCATTGGATTATGTTTGAAAAATCTTTTAGGTTTAAGTTACTTTTAAAGTTTCATAAACCTATGCTCTGATACAAACTTGTAACATCCCCCTACTTGAAGGCCCAAACTAATGGTTGCGGATGCTGCAATCATCCATAGTTATAAATCCTCAACAACCGAATACGGTAATGTTAGATACATTTATACACAAAAACATAAGAATATGAAAAAAAAATAAAAACAGCAAACAAAGTCCACATTCCATTTCAAAATATTTCGAATTCATTACAAAACCCAAATGCGCCGACCATGTTTAGAAAAAATATACTTATTATAAAATATGCCACGAGCGACATATGAAAATTCCCCTTTAAATAATCATAGTATATAATAAGGCGATAAAATAATTTTGCCTTTACAACCAAACACAACGGAAATAAAAGAACTCTAAGTAGCTAGCATGGCTCCTACATGTTACCAAAAGCTTTATTCGTCTAAAAGAACACCTGAAAACCCTAAACCTCAAACTGCTCAAAATCAATTGAGTACCCGAGAGTTTAAGGGGAAAACAAAAACTTCAATTCAGACAGAAAGCCTGGTATGAATAATAATCTACTCTCTCAAACCATTTAGATATCCAGTGAGACCACGTCGCTTAGCGGAACGGGTTTTCCCCTCACTGGTATGTTAAAAACTTTATAAAACCATATACTGTGCTCCTGCATCCACAATGGTTAAAAATAATTCAAAACAATATGATGATATACAAACAAGTATACTAAATCTGGATTACCCATCCCCATTCATCCTGACTATCTGTCTCAATTATAGTTTCTAAGATTACAATTAACCTATTAGTTTTTGTCGGCATACTAATAACCTGTTAAATGTTTATGGATTCCCTGTCTGATTTTATAGTTTTCATGGGAACACTAAGAACCTATTGGTAACTCTAATATCTTTTCCCTTATCCTAGTTTTCATGGGCTGAATAGGAATCTATTAACTAACTGTCAATATCTTAATCTGGGTATAGTTTTCATGAGCTAATTACAAACTTATTGGCCGCTGCAAATATCAAATCTAGTTTTCATGGGTTGACTGTGAACCTATTAGCCTTTGCCAAAATCTTTTCATATACATAATGTTTATGGGCATACTGTGAACCTATTAGCCCCTACCAATACCTTTAATTAACATTTTAGCCTCCTCAACTTATATTCATTACTGGGTCAACCTAGCTGGTCATTCTACCCTTCCCTAAAGTACTGTTGTGGTTCATAACAATTTGAATAAATATGTGAAGAAGAAATTATAACAACATAATAATAACGACATCTGTGGTTAAATATTCTTGAAATCTTTTAACATAAAACTTGGTTAATCCCTTTAACCTGTTAATCAAGGAAAACTTCTTCAAAAACTTCATTTCAAAACTCTTTGTTTATGTCATGGTTTTTCCTTTAAAATGAGATTAGGTTATTTTTTTGAAAACCTTAAAACATCTCTTTTGAAACCCTAGATAACCTCCTTCGAAAGCAAATAAAATTCCTTTTCAAAACATTATGAATATACCTTTCGAAGCCCTTGTTAAATAATCTCTTTCGAATCCAAATATACCTTTCGATGGTATCAAAACATTACTCAGAATCTTAGAAACACAACTTCAAAACAAGTAAACGTACCCATTTCGAAAGTATTGAATTTTACTTTTAGAAACATCTTTTGGGTCAAAGTGAATATAGCCGAAAGTATCTCCATTGAAACCATTGATAAAAATCTTTTGGGGAAGATTTTGATGGTGTTGAAACCATCTATTTAAAAGCTCAAAATCAATGAGTAAACTTAGAACGATAGCATCGAAACCCCCTTTCGACACCATCGAAACCGTTAGATCCTTTTGAAAGCATTAAGGAAGTGACTTAGTATAAGTTTAAAACAAAGGCACCCTTTGAAAGCATTGATGAGTTCAATACATTCGAAAGGCATATGAATAGTAGTGACGTTTCGACAGGGTCGGAACCATCATCTTTGAAAGCCTTATTTAAGAATAAAGGTATCCATTCATAAGCTCCTACTTTAAAACATAGTATGGCAACCTCTTTCAAAAGCTATTTGGAAAACTCATTTCGAAAATACATGTTTCAAATATGTCGAAAGTTTTAAGTTCAAAAGCTTTAAGTAATACAAAGCAGGCTCTTAACATTTGGAAACAAAATAAAGGTTTCGGCCCCATCGGAAGCATTGCTTTCGACAGCTTCCGTCATTCCTCCAGTCCACTATGCACCATCTAAGATACCTTGTGTATTGGTTTTGACTAGGTTGGTTTCGGCTGGGTTGGTTCGACTGAGTTGGAGCAGAAGCATTGGAGTCGCAAGGCATTACTAAGGAAGGCGGAACCCATTTTTCATAGTAAAGACTGAAATCATGCTATTTTTAGTAGTTTCTTTATAACTACACACCTATTTGTAATCTTAATTGATTGCCTTAAACCTTTTCAAATCCTTTACAAAAATAACTTCTATATTTCGCAGATCTAAATCAAGGGAAAAATTAACGTTTAGGAGCTTCTATTAAGCAAAACCAATTATTACTCATAGGTCCTTCATTCAAAATAATTTATTTTCCATAGCAAATCAATTAGGAAAAATCCCCAAAAATTACAGAAATTCTCTTTCATCGTGTTATCTAACATATTAAAATTTCAGACCTAATTTCTTCCTGAAATACTCGAAATTAATTTTAAACCCAATTATATCGTATTTTCCTTCAGAAATTCATAGTAAACTTTCTATAGCTTGAAAAATTACAAAAATTGAAACCCATCTCCAAAATCATCTTTCACCTAACATATCATTTTTTCATGGCATTCTAAAATAATTAACTATAGGTTTTGACTTAAAACTATGTAAATTCGTATGTAAATGAATTGATTTAATTCAAACATAATAAACTTAAACATATCATCAATCAAAACATCATAGAAAAAAATTTAATCTTAAATCTGAAAACTTAAGATCATAAAACAAAATAGAGATGCGATGAATTATTATTCACCTTAAATATGATAAGGACTTTGAGATTTGTTGAAGATTAATTCCTCCTAGCTTTAATCCTTAGCCTCAAATTGAATTTCTCCTCTTTTCTCTTTGACTATGTCGGCTCCTCTATAGTATTTTAGGATTTTTAGAATGAATGTGAAAAATGAGAAAGTGAAATGTGAATAGGCAAATGAAAATGTATAGTCATGCATAATACTGCTATTTACTAATATGCCCATGTCTAAATTAATTAGCTTAAAACCATTTTAGCCTATTTATCTTATTATTAAGCATGACCTTAATTTATGTTTTTAAATCTCAATCCCCTTATCAGTCTAATTCTTACATTATTCTATTTGATTTATCTAATTAAATCTCCTGAATAATGTTATCAAAAATCAGGGATGTTACACATGCCGCACATAAACACAAACGAGTTTTTACCTTATGATAACTAAAACAAATGTATCAAAACATTTGATATTATTTTTAATGACATTCTTTGAAAATATTTGCATGTAAACTTGTTAATCTTAGCCGAAATTGTTAAATTGATTAAATTTTAGTGTACTAGCCATAAAGTGGGTTCTACAAACAAAATGGTGAGCACTTATTGGAGAATGGATTTCCATACAAACGACTAGGTGAAGGGACTACTTTCAGGCGGTGCATCTCTAAAGGAATATACCGAGGCCCAACTGATAGTCATCTACCAACATTAGACCGCCTGCCTCTTCGTAGATAGTACCGAATTTATCATCATTTCGGTCATTACCGACCTATCTAAGAGTGCTTTAGCATACATCCATAATAATTAAAACCCAAAATCAAAGTAATAATAAATATATCTAGAAGGGGATGATCATACCCTAATGGTTGCGAACCATATAGCCTTGCTGCAACTACCAAGTTTTGGTCATTTTCGAGTGTGAGGCCTGAGGTAACGATTACCTTTCACATAGCACATCATCTTTCCTCTTTGAATGCCACATTGTCATTCTATAATTACACAACTGATTTCTACAAATGTATAGCTCCCGAACTCGTACGTCTTAGAAAACGGTGTTGAGCTAAGAGAAGTTGCCTTATTCGCCACCAAGCAGATGATACGTTTATAGAGATCAATCAATATGATTTTAAAATGCAATGTCAAACATTCGTACATATAAGTTCATTCTGGAACTACATGAAACCGAAGGAACTTCTCCTACCACGTCCTGTTTTAGGAATCACCCCTAGGATTAGTAGCGATTAGTCCTTACAAATCAAAGATTTTCATAATGGAGTATTACTGCTAATATATATGATATGGTAAATTCCCTCAAGGGTCTAGTGGCAAGTAGCCCTACATCATGAATATCTTCGTCTTCAATGATCTTATCTTACTTCGAAACATAAATTGGTTCGAAGTAGTTTTCGGATAGGAATTTACCCAGATCCGACCCCAGTCTCTTCGAAATCCAATAATCAATAATAAAAACATGAATATGTGTATATAGAATTTGTTAAGCATCTTTTCATTTTAACAATATATAGATAAATCAAAATTCTCTTAACTTTGGAAATCTTCCCATGATTTACTTCTCAGTTAAATAAAATTCCGTCTTTTGAAAACAAGACTTAAGACATCATTTACTGTAAACCCAAAATCAATTATATTTAGTTAAAAGATTAGACTAATCATACACAGATTAGTTTCAATATTTAACTCGTATTATTTATGGAATAACGGTCGAAAATCACCTCTTAACTTTACGTGGACAATACAAATTCCCTCATTGGAATTTAATACAGTGTATGGCTAGATTATTCTCTAAATTATAAAAATATAGATTGATTAACTCTTTCAAAACTTATTACTTTTCGAAAAATTTAAATGAGAGCATTTTAGAGCATCTGGGCTTTTCCTTCGATCTGTTCCACCCCTTTTATAGAAAGAGAAAACAGAAGCTAGTAAAGTTCAGGGCACTGGTTGCTCCATCCTCAATCTTGTTTTATCTTTCTAGACCCCAGAATCGGGACAAATGCACTAGACATTTCTACATACTAAGTTTATTTTTACATTCCATACTTTAAAGAAATATCCCAACCATTGCTTAATTTTTATAAACAATCTTTCTTAACCCTTTATTTAACCTCTTATAAAAACTTCAAATCATCATTTAACACTTAATTATTTATTTAAAAGCATTTATAAATGGTTTAGGAAACAATTGCTAAGTTTAAATCTTTGTTTCTATAGTTATTGATATGGCAGTAGAAAAGTGCTGTGGAAAGTACTTAAAAAGATGATTCGGTTTAAAATAACTTTTCTAATATTCGAAAATCCATATTTTTAAATTAAATTATCATTTAAAACATTTTAACATATTTATCAAATGTATCATATTTTAAAATATTCAAAAATATTTATTTTCAAGAATTTTATACTTTGGTCGCTTTACTACAAAAGCGCGATTTCTCTAGAAACTTGATTACGTCATAACTTAAAATCTACAATATGAAACCCTGATTTTCTTTCTTTTTTTACAAACAATGGATATAATAGTCCGGAAAATTCTTGTCTCGAAGAATTCCGAGCTATATTCCACTTCGTATACTCATTTAAATCCTTCGACGTGAAATTGCGAACTACCGTTTCGCGACGCGCCTACTTTCGACTTGTTTTTCAATATTTGTCGTAGCACTTCCAAATCGTTTTTATTTGCATATAAACCATTTACAAACTATTTAAAATCAATAATTTATTATTTTGATTATTTAATATCTATTTTTCACTTATTTCAAAATATCTCAAATTATATTATTATAATATTTAAATTGCCATCCTTTCAACTTTTTAAACCGCATACTATTTATTTTTGAAACTTTAAATTTTAAAATTTATATCTTTAAAATATTAAATATTAACTTTTGTTTCCAAAATAATTTCAACTTTTTTTTAACTTTTGGATTTGCAAATCGGTTTCTATCGTTTTCTAAAGTGAGTTTCTTTCCCATAATTGATTTTGAAAAGAGGCTTACTAACCCAAATATACAATAATTAATTTCTAACAAATGGTCTTACTTAACAAAAGGAATGACTAATCATTTCAAATAAGTAAATATAACCAATCTAGCTTAGATGCCAATAAATTATCACCAACAATTCATCCATTCAACCAAACTCATCCATACAACATCCTAACATCATATTAACACTAAATGGTGTTAATTAATAAGGGTATAGAAATGATCATCATAGCATAGCAATAATTATGATATTAAAAGAGATAAAAGTTCGCGCACTTTCATTTTCCTTCGCATTTTCTACAACTAGTGTGCTCCTTTTCTTTGTAAAATCAACACGACTTATCAATTATCATCAATTTATTTTTAAAATATTGAAGCAGATGGATTATGGTTTTGATAAATGGTGGATATGGCCCATATAAGGAGTGTATAGCTTGCAAATGAAGTGTAGGGGGTGTGGGCTCGGCCATGGGTAGGTAGGAGTTTGGGGCATGGGTATGTGTGTTCGGAAGGTGGGTAGGCTTGGGTATGGATGTTTGGAGAGTGGGTATAGGGTGTAGGAGCTCGAGCAGGTGTGTGTGGGGCCACGCCGCACATAAACATGGACGGGTTTCTGCCTTATGGTAACTAAAACATTTGTATCAAAATATTTGATATTATTTTTAATGACATTCTTTGAAAACATTTGCAAGTAAACTTATTAATCTCAGCCGAAATTGTTACATTGATTAAATTCCAGCATACTAGCCACAAAGTGGGTTCTACAAACAAAATGGCAAGCACTTATTAGAGAATGGATTTCCATACAAATGACCAAGTGAAGGGACTATCTTCTGGTAGTATATCTCTAGAGGAATGTATCGAGGCCCAATTGATGGTCCTATACCAACACAAGACCGGCCTACCTCGTCCTAGATAGTACTGAATATATTGTCACCTTATTTGTTACCGACTAATATGTGCGCACTTTAGCATACTTCCATAATAATTTATAACCCGATTTCATAGCGGAAAAAAATAAATCTAGAAGGGGATGATCATACCCTAATGGTTGTGAACCACATAGCCTTGCTGCATCTACCATGGTCATTTCTGAGTGTGAGGCTTGAGGTAACGATTATTTTTCACATAGCATATCATCTTTCCTCTTTGAATGCCACATCGTCGTTCCGTAATCACGCAACAGATTTCTACGAACGTATAACTTCTGAGCTCGTACGTCTCAGGAAAGGGCGTTAAGCTAAGAGAAGTTGTCTTCTCTGCCACCAAGCGGATGATAAGATCGACCAATGTGATTTTAAAATTCAATATCAGATATTCGTCCATACAAGTTTGTTCTAGGACTGAACGAAATCGAAGGAACTCTCCTACCACATCCTATTTTGGGAATCACCCCTTGGATTAGTAGCGATTAGTTCTTGCAAGTCGAAGATTTTTATAATGGAGTACTAATGCCAATGTATATGATATGGTAAATTCCCCCGAGGGCCCAGTGGAAAGTAGCCCTACATCATTAATATCTTCGTATTCAATGATATTATCTCCAACATATACTACTTCAAAACATATATTACTTTAAAGTGTTTTCCAGATAGAAATTTTCCCAGATCTGACCCTGGTATCCTCGAAATCCAATCATCGATATAAAACGTGAATGTGTATACATGATTTGTTAAGCCTCTTTTCATTTTAACTTTTTATCGATGAATCAAAATTATTTTAACTTTGGAAATCTTCCCATCATTTACTTCTTAATTAAATAAAATTCCTTCTTTCAAAAACATGTCTTAACTGGGTAAAAAACAATGTTACTGAAACATTGTTTACTGTAAATCCAAAATCAGTTATATGTAGATAAAAGATTAGAATATTGATACCCAGATTAATTTTCGTATTTAACTCGTCTATGTGTGGAATAATGGTGGAAAATCACCTCTTAACTTTACACAGATAATACAAATTCCCTCCTCCGAACTTAATACAGATTATGGCCAAAATATTCTCTAAATTATAAAAATCTAGTTTAATTAACTCTTTAAAAACTTGTTACTTTTGGAAAAACTTAAGTGAGATCTTTTTAGAGCATCTGGGCTTTCCCTTCGATCTGTTCCTCGCCTAAAAAGAAAAAACAAAAGCCAGGAAAGTTCGGGGCACCGGTAGCTCCATCCCCAACCTTAGTTACACACCTTATTTTATCTTTATAGATCTCATAAACGGGACAAATGTACTAGTCATTTCCACATACTCGATTTATTTTTACATTCTGTACTTTAAGGAAATATCTCAAATATTGTTTAGGTGTTATAAACAATTTCTCCTAACCCTTTATTTACCCTTTTATAAAAACTTACAAATCATCATTTAGAACATAATTATTTATTTAAAAGCATTTATAAATGATTTAGAAAAGAATCGCTAAATTTAATTCTTCATTTCTAAAGTTATTGAAACGGCAGCAGAAAAGTACTACGGAAAGTGCTTAAAAAGCTGCTTCGGTTTAAAACAGCTTTTCTAATATTTGAAAAATCCATAATTTTCTATTCAAATATCTTCTAAAAAAATTAACATATTTATAAAATTTATTTAATATTTTTAAATATTTTAAAAATATTTATTTTCAAGAATTTTATACTTTGGTCGCTATACTGCAAAATCGCGATTTCTCTGAAAACATGATTTGGTCATAACATATAATCTACAAGATGAAATCCTAATTTCCTTTTTCATTTACAAACTATGGATATAATAGTCCAAAAATTTCTTATCTTGAAGAATTTCAATCTATATTCCACTTCGTATACCCGTTTAAATCCTTTGGCGCGAAATCACGAACTACCATTTTGCGACGCGTCTACTTTTGACTTGTTTTTCAATATTTGTCGTAACACTTCCAAATCATTTTTATTTGCTTATAAACTGCTTAAAATCAATACTTTATTATTTTGATTATTTAATATATATTTTTCACTTATTTTAAAATATCTCATATTATATTATTATAATGTTAAAATTGCCATCCTTTAAACTTTTTAAACCACATAATATTTATTTTTGAAACTTTAAACTTTAATTTTTATTACCTTTGAAATCTAAAATATTAACTTCTCTTTTCAAAATAATTTCAACTTTTTTTTAACTTTTGGATTTCAAATCCATTTCTATCTTTTTCCAATGTGAATTTCTTTCCCATAATTGATTTTGAAAAGAGGATTACTATTTCAAATATACCATATATAATTTCTAACAAATGGCCTTACTTAACAAAGGGAATGGCTAATTATTTCAAATAAGTAAACATAATCAATTTAGCTAAGATGCCAATAAATTATCATCAACAATTCATCCATTCAACCAAACTCATCCATATAACATCCGAACATTCATATTAATACTAAATGGTGTTAATTATAACATCATAAGGGTATAAATATGATCATCATAGTACAATAATAATTATGATTTTAAAAGAGATAAAGTTCACTCACTTCCATTTTTTTTTTGCAAATCTTTTTCTACAACTAGCGTGCTCCTTTTCTTTGTAAAATCAACATGACTTATCACCAGTTTATTTTTAAAATAGCGAAGCAGATGGATTATGGTTTTGATAGATGGTGGATATGGCTCGTATAAGGAGGGTATAGATTGCAAATGAAGTGTATGGGGGTGTGTTTGTGGGGTGTGGGATCGGTCGTGGGTAGGTGGGAGTTTGGGCATGGGTCCATGGGTTTGGAAGGTGGGTAGGCTCGGGTATGAGTGTTTAGAGAGTGGGTATAGGGTGCAGGAACTCGGCTAGGTTTGCTGGGGGTGGGTACGTGCTTCGGTGTAAGGGGTAGGCTCGAGTCTAGGCTCAGGTGGTGGTTAGGTAAGCTCGGTCGTAGGTTAGGGTGGAGTGTAGGCTCAGGTATGGGTCTTCAGTGACTGGTTTAGGAAGTAGGGGTGTTGGATGTCGTGGAAGAGATGGAGAAAGCGAAGAGATGAGGAAGACTTTGGTGTGAGAAAATGGAGGGATGGTGGTCCTATTTATACATGAAGCTTTACATGCAAAATGACATTTCTACTCTTATTCACTTTTGATTTTTCAACCCTCCTTTTACTATTTTTTAAATCCATGATTTCTCCTAAATACAAGTATTAAATGTGGAAGAGATGTATGGATCTAAGTTTTGTGCTAAGTGTAATGATTATGTATTTTTCATTTAATCAACAAAAATTCCATAAAAATAAATTGCTCCTTTTCCATGCATGATTTTGACAATGAAGTACTAAATCATTTATGGAGAAAAGATGTTTAAGTACCTTTTGAAATGATTATGTTTATTTATATATCTTTATAAAATCAAAAAAATTAATATTTTTAACAAAAGTAAACTACATTTGTCTTTGAGTGCTAAATGTTAAATTTTTAAATATCTGTAAATGTGCTGATGGGTAGTTATACAGGTTTTAAAAGAAACCATGTTGAAAACGTTGAAACAACTTATATTGAACCAAACATTGATTTTCGATAAAATGTTTTACGGTCACATTTTGACTTTTTTGTTAAACAATTTATTTATATAAACCAAACTTAAAAATAAGTTTTTTATCATCTCTAATAATTAAAACAAGTTTATTTAAGTTATAAGACCTTATTAAATAATATTAAAATCTAATTATAAAAATACGACGTTGATTTGTCAACGTGCGACAAAATTTATCAATTTTTATAAAACAAGTTTATATGTTTATAAAATAATTATAAATAAAATTTATATTATTATTATATCATTATATAACCATTTAAAGGATTTATTTACCATTTAAAATAATTATTTGAATGTATATTTAATTTTATCGAAAAAACCGGCTTTTGTCACTTTTCGACGAAAATTCAAACTTCTTGATTTTTGTAATTAAATTCTAATAAATAAGTTTTTCATTCTTATTTATCACATAAAACATGATTATTTAAGTTTAAAAATTCTATATTTCAATATTTAAATAAATTATATTCTATTTGTAAAGTGGTAAAATTATGGGTCGTTGCAGTATACTTATAAATATATTTTATATAAATTAATTATATACATATATATACATACGCACACATATGTGCGTGTGTTCGTATGTATATATGTATAGATGTGCTATTTTTCGACCATTAAAAAGATACTTTTCTTTGGCTTTAATTTGTTTTTATCAAAATTGAATTTTTTTTCCAATTTGATTTATGAACGGAAATCTATGGAAAAAAATATAAAACAATATAGGTAATCTCCCCCACTCAAAACTTTTCGTCCTCGAAAAAGAATGAGGTACGAAAAAATACAGAATAAGATAGAATGAAATAGGATTAAGGCAAGATGACAAGAAGATTGAAATTATACCTGATAACTATTGTTACAGGTAAGTTTAACCAGGTGGAGATGATCTTCCCAAGATCCTTCGGAATCAAGAACATAAGCATGAAAAAGATCCTCTAGAATCTGATTCACCCTTTCCGCTTGACCGACGGTCTGTGGATGACAAACAGTGCTCAGATTCAAAAATGAGTACCAAAGATTATAGAAATGTTTCCAAACAGACTGGTATAAGCAATAGCTTTCCCATTCTGTAGCAAGATAAGGAAAATAAGGACAACCAAAAGATGGTTTGGAAAACAGAATAAGATAATAAATTTGAAACCATGAAAATTTCAACTTAAATTGATAAATAAATTTTTCATAAGTTAAATAAATCTTAACTATCTCAAATTTCATTATCTTATCATCCAATTATCTTAAACTAACAATTTCTAAAATTATTTATTATACTCATTATGTTCTTAATAAATTTAATTATTCTCTATTCCTAATTAAAATTAAATTTATTCTTCTCAATATATTTTATCACCTATATTAAGTATATTTACACTTATTATAACTGCTTTAATTTACTCTTAGTTCCTTTAACATCATTTTATATTGTAAATTATTCCATTGCCCTTTTTACTCTATTTACCTATGTTAATCTTTTTATAACTAAAATTTAAGCGTATAACATTTATTATAACCACTCAAATTTTATTTATAAAATCTTTTCATACTGCATATTATCCAATTACATTGTGAACTTCAAAATTTAAGGTAAGTTATATTGGAATGCAGTTCAGTATTACCCAAATGGAACTTTCTAATTCAATTATCTCAAGTTTGAATCATTTATTCAAAAAAATTAATTTTCTTTTTATAATTGAAATTATTCTTTAAGATAGATTAAGAATTAAATTTCCTATTCCCTACAAACCATTTAGAGATAAATAAATATATGTACATAATATGTCAAATCAAATTTAAATCATATATCTATATACATTATAAATCAAGTCATATTTTAGAAATTCTAATCAATTAAATTTCCCGAAGCAACACTGTAGCAACACTACACAATGGTCTCTTCACTTCGAAACTCGAAAATGGATGTCTATGATGCTACCATCATCACCGAGGTTATTTTCTAGCGACAAAGAGAAGAGCAATAATTTTAAACTTTAAAATTCTTTGAAAGCAAATTTCTATTCGGAAATACTTTAAATAATATACTTTAAAACTTTAAACACAAGGTTTGAAACATTCGGAAATTAAATTTTCAAATTCTTGTTTTAAGTTTCATTTCTATTTCCAAATTAATTCATAACCATTGTTTATAGTTCAATTATTTATATGAGACAAAACCAATGGTTTACAAAACCATAAATAAAATCAAATACTATTATATCTTAACAACTAGTTAAATTAACTATAAAATTCTGAAAATTATATTTATATATAATATTAGATTTTCAAATATAGGAATAAATTTTTCAAAATAAGGATAGAGATTTAAATTTGATAGACTCAAAATCAAAGAGAATTTTGATTTAAAGATAAGTTGGAATCAAAAGATCCGATGATTAAATAACAGAATAAGAAAATGGATAAGCTTATATAAATCGCGGGCAACCTTAACCAGGTCAACCATGACTAAAGAATAAGATCGATGTGGATTTCTGAGGAAAATCTACATTCGATCTCAAGAGATAGAGTTCGGAATAATAAGAGATACTAGCACCTAAACCGAGGATATAAAATCTCTGGTGAATTGATGCTGTTGTAAAGGAGTGTCACCCTTTTTACAAATCAATTTGAGATTGGCGAGACCGCCGACTCATTGCAAAGATCACTCGAAGTGGAGTTATGGGACACTCCGGAATCAAAAAGGACGAATAGTGAGGGACACGAACGGATTTTGGAACCACGGAGAAACGTTCCAAAATTCAAAGGAAATTCGAATCGAAGAGGAAGAGATTCAAACTCGAATGAAAGTGATTCTGTAAATAGATTTACCATACGTACTAAGTTTTGCCTAGAGCCAAAGCTTTGATACCAAATGTAACGACCCGACATTTTCAACCATTCGCATCCACACATGTCAGACTTGAATTGCTCAAAATACCACGTTGCAAATAATTTTTTTGGCAATACTCAGAATATACAGTAAATAAATAATCACAGATCACAGACACAGAGTAATATAATGCAGCGGAAGTAGAAGAGATAGTAGTTCATGATGCTAATATATATATATATATATATATATATATAATACATCAGAGTTAAAAAAGATACAACAGAAGAGTAACAAGGTAAAAATATGAATACATAACTGGAAGCAACTGGATAACTGAAACCAACTGAGTATCTGAAGAGAATAGATAGTTGGGTCTTTAAGCAAAGCTCCAACTCCGAAGGTGAGTCTCAAATGTTGTATCACTCAGTCTGACCCGAGCGTAAAGCAAAACATAAAACACTCGAGTCAGGACATACATACTTATGAACTGTAAATCGACTCAAGTGAACAGTAACAAATGCATCAGTAACTTAAAGGATGTTTGGGATTGCCCATCCTTTAAGGATCCGTTAAATTATTTACTATGTAGTAATATTTCACTATTATAATAATGTATATTAATAAAATAAACTTACTTTTTTCATAGCATTAAGAGGTTACCCATATAGCCCTTAACACGTAATAGTCCCAGTAGTCCATCCAATATCATAGTCCCTCCTGACCGGGAAGCCACCAGAGGATACCACATGGGCTACGGGAGAAAACCAAACTCGTACAAGGCGCGATAGGGTAGGTGACACGGCACAACTAGGCAATGCCAGGGTAGATATACCAATTACGCTTCCGCGCCGGTGGTAACGCGTAGCGTGCAGCTACCGCCCACCTCGAGCCATACCCCCAAATAACAAAAATCAAAAGTGGCCACCGAATCAATCCAAAAGTCAAAGTATAATGTCGAAGGGATGTGTTCGATCAAAGGTGCTACCTCATTAGCCCGTCAATCGCTCATGTTTTAGCCACCTTATGCCAACTCACGGGAGTCGGGTCCACGTATTTACCTCAAAGGAAACGCCATCACCATCCTACTTCATTCTGGAATCTCCACCGTGTACACAGTTGTCAAAGTGGTTTTCGGTATCGACAGAGAGTATGCCCATATCTGATCCCGGTCTCTTTGTCAACCAATCGTTATTATAACACCGTGGTCATTTCGAAATAGTATATACTTTCAAAAACCAAAGATATCATTTCAAAACTATATTCCTTTCAAAATAGTTTATACTTCGAAACCAAAACCATTTTTATTTCAAAACTATATTCATATTAAAACCATTTCAATCATTTCCTATCCTTATCAATTCATTATCATTCTTAAATTCAAATATTCAATTTAAATATCAATTTTAAAAATCAATTATGTCATTCATTTATTATTTCAAATATCATTTCAAAACAAATCTCAAAATTCCATTCAATTATTCATTTATCTCATTACATTTCATTCCATTTAACACATAACAAAGTAAACCTTATTTAAATTCAAATTCAATTTAGATTCCTTTGAAATTCAAATTTAAATATTAAATTATATTCAAACTCCTTAAACTTCATAAATAATCAATTCCATAAGTTGAATCATTTAACACTTTAAAATATAACTCCAAAACAGTGTTAAAATCTATAATATTTCAAAACATTGTCAAATTTTAGCAACGACGGCACTTACAAAGTGTTATCGTAGCTTATATTAAGTATTTCAGTATATAGTTTAGTTTAGCAACCATAGCACTTACCAAGTACTATAGCAGAGATGTTTTGTTTATTTACAGCAACAGCAGCACTTACAAAGTGCTACAGTAGCCATTCTTATTAATTCAAAGTTTAGTTAACTTTAGCAACGGCAGCACTTACAAAGTGCTACAGCAACCTATTATTAAAATTTCCAGAGTTAAATAAACTTAAATTTTAGCTATTTTAAAACTTATAAATCAAATTTAGGATTTAAAATTTCACATTTGAGTCATTTTTAACATATGATTTATCACAACAACAAAAATTTATAATTAAATATCCAATGTAAACACAATTCATTTGTTAAGTCAAAATTCCACTGTTTTCTTAACTTATTAATTTAACATTTTACATCAAATATCCATTTAAAATTTAATTTCCATTATTTACTTGCATTTTTAAGTATAAATTAAAGTCAAAATCATATTTACTTCAAATTTACATACTCAAATTCATAATTCAAAACTTAATATTTAAATTTCTTAAAACCATAATATATATATATATTTTAAATCAAAATTTCAAACTTTAAAAAAATACATATCTTAAGAAAAATCATTTAAAAATATACCACGGGGTCTGTATATAATTTTCTATCCTATGTCAAGTGATATGGATATGTATCATTTCAATCCGCAATTTAAAAAGAAAACCCGGGTTCTATCATTTCAAACCCGCAATCCCAAGTCAAATAAAATACAATAAAAATCACTTGAGCCTATCATTTCAGCTCATAATTATTTTTCTCTATTCTAATGTCCGTTCGGGTATGTATCATTTCAACCCATAGTGATTTTATTCTAACAGAGAGCTTACAGTGTGAGTATATGCATAAATAATATAAACAAATATACTAACATGTCAATGTCACAATATATTGTCATTTATCATAGGTCAGGTGATAATTAACAAAGTTAACATGGTAAATACATGGAATAATATATCACAATATCATCATTAACTTGCATAATATTTTAATTACTAATCACTTGTCATCTATTTACCATTTCATAAGTAATAATGTCAGAGTGAGAAGGACTCACCTTTATCAAAGCTAGAGACCCAAAACAACACACAAGAATGATTCCCAAAAGCACGACAAGCACGATTAGATTTGAATGGATGGAGAGCCTTACATCAACCTAAAATAATACATACATAAGCAAATATATTTAATTTACATACAAATAAAATTAACAAATTTTGATTTGCAAAACAATTTCAAAACAAGGAAAGATAACCAAACCTTAGAAGCAAAAGGCTTGTACAAGACAACATAAGCTTGGCCAAAATGCAAATGGGCTTGATCTAACCACACCTAGGCTCGGCCTAGGTCATGTATGCTCAGCCATGAGTCATGAGACATGGCTGTGGGTATGAAAGTGGAAGGCAAAACATGAGGAAGGTGAAGGCAAGCAAATGGAAGGGTTTGGGTCAATGAATGGAAGGTTTTGGTGTACATAGGCTCGGCCTATGGTCCTATGGGCTCGGCCTATGGTCTGCTACAGGTCATATCAGAGGTTATGTTGGTGGCCAGAGGTCAGGTCATGATGGTGGTGGAGCTAGGGGTGGTGGCCGAGGCAAAATATGGAGGTGGTGGTGGAGTTTTTGTCGGCTAAGCATTGTTTTATGGAATTTTAGCAAGGTTTTATGGTGATTTGGGTCATGGCACTCACGGCTTGGCTTAGGGAGGAGATGATGGTGGTGTTGACCGTGGATGGGAAGGTGGAGGAGGAAGGTGGAGGTGATAGGGGTTGTGGCCGAACAAACCTAGTGAGGAGCTAAGAAAAAACCAAAGAAAAAAAATGAAGAAGGATAAAATGAAAGCCATGGATCTAGACTTTTTCCTTCCTCACGCAAATGATACAATGAGAAACCTTTTTTCACATGAATGATAAGAGGCGGCTAAGTTTACAAAAAGATTTGAACGGCTAAAGTTTAGGAATAGTTAGAAAATAAAAAGGTAAGAAAATTTAAAAAGACACAATTTAAGGAGGAAAAGGTCTTGTATATATTTTTCTTAAACAAATGAAAAGAGGAGTTTGAGAATTTTGTACGTGGTTGAAAAGGAGAAAATCACGGCTATGCATTTATGAATAGATATGGTAGAAGATTGAAAGGTGGAAAATATATAAAGGCAAGAAATAAATTAAGAAACGTATGCTTATATTTAAAACGTATCTTAATCGATTTGTTACTTATCCAATAAATATAGATGTATATACACAAAAGAAACCTTCACTAAATAAATAAAGTTTATATACACCATAGAAGTAAATAAGAAGATGGGTATAGAAATAAAAAAATGAAATGCAGAAATTAATTTTTTTTTTTTTTAAAATGTTGTATGTTACCTAAATTTACAAAGCAAAGATCAGAATTAATTGAAACAAAGCAGAATGGATGTTATAAATATCTACAGTTTCAAAAATAAAATATATACAAAAGAAGCCTCTACTAAACAAAATAAATGCAAGAACATTAAACAAATAAATTTTAAAAGATATGCCTTTAAGGCAACATACTTATTTGAAATTTCTTTCCAAGAAATAAATAAGAGATCTAAACACATAACCATTCAATTAATAAATGAATGTCTAAATAAATAAGATAGAAAGATATGGTAAAGATAGATATCATGAAAAATAAATAGATAGTTTTAGGAAAATAGAAAATTAAAAGGCATAATATAAGGGAAAGAATCTTGCCTATTTCTTTCTTTGTTTACACGCAATGGAAAATGCAACAAATACACAAAGCAGGTAACCTATATCTCTTGAAATTCCTAAGTTATTATTAAAAGTAAAAATCAATCAAAATCAAATAAATATATATTCGAAGTTTATATGAACAAAAATAGAAAATAAATTAGAGAAACAGACATAGGGAAATAAAAAGGCAAAAGCAACCAAAAGACTCTTAATTTTTCAAACTTCATGTCGTGTACAAGTTCAAATAAATTAAATATATACACATGGCATGTCATGTTACCCATGTAAACAAAATTAGAACATGACATGACAAATAAACATATTATTTATATAAATTAAAATAAACAATTTTGTTAAATAAAATAATTTACATACAATAGTTTTAAAAGCATAACTTTCACAATACTAATCAGATTCCAACGAAGAAAAAAAGCAGTATACTTAAAAATTTATTTACTTTCATAAAATAAAGATAAATTTCAAAAGTTCAAAATTTTAAATTTTAAAATTAAAAGTCAAAGTTTGACCACATTGTTAAAAATTCACATTTCTGAAAAATATTCTATTTATTCATGTTTGGAATTTATCACACATCAAATTCAAAATTATATTTAAAATAACAAAATTTATTCATTTTAATAAAATAAAATAAAAATTTTAAATCAGGAAATTCAAATTAAAAATAATTAAAAAATACAGGGTTGTTACATTGAACCTCAATGGATGTACCAGTATCCAATCTCGATTCATCTTGACTAGTAATATTTAAAATAATATGCTTATTTTGTTGTGATAAATCACTCATGACTACAACACATTGTAACTATTATCACAATACGTACTATTTATCATTTTCCTATTAAATATATTCTCATTAAATTAATTAATATAACATATTATACTAAGTAGATAATGAAAGGAAATACATTTTATTTCGGACAAAATTGGTTATCGAGTTAGATATATGGCACAATTATTCCTACCGGCTTTTGTTTTGGTGCTCGTTAGAATTGTTACATTCGAACAATGAAGGATTGTTCATGATAATAAGTCAGATCAGGTCGTGCAGAGTTGAAAGATGTGGAAAGGGAAGAGCCTTTAGAGAGAGACCTTCCTTCTAGCATCAAATGTTGACTATTTTTTAGCCAACCTCGCAATGATACAAGTGCGCTGTGAAAAGATTATCCGCTAATCACTAGACTTTAAAATAAAGAAAATGAGAAGTTGAATACATGGCTGGAAGGTACATAACACAATAGAGTGGTTCAGCAAAACTGTCAACATCCATATGAATTTCTCTTACTATATATTTCTCTTACAAGTACAGGAAATTACAAAATAATAATAAGAAAATAATGGACTCTTAGACTAAAATGCTACGTAATCTTAAAATTTATGTGGTAATAAGTACGCTGAATTGGACGTAGGATGCAGGGTTCTTGAATGCTTCCACTAGAGCTCAACCCCTTTGAAGTTGCGAAGCAGAGGTTATTTATAGTAACTGAAGTGGATGGTGGACGGTTAGAATTGCATTGTAGAGCTGACGGGAAAAGTGCTTGACCGTTGATCTGATTATATAGATGGTTGGTTGATAGTTGTAAAGTGTGCTAAAAGATGAGTAGTGGATGAGAAAGTACTCGTTGCCTCCATGTACCAAGCATGAAATTGCATTAAATGTGCATATAATGATGATGCTAAGCCACATCTGTTCAGCCGTCTAACTAAGGTGCTTCGAATGGATAGATGGATAAATTTTTCGTTTACTTGAGTGCCTACATGGCTAAGCTGGTCGACTGGCTGTTAGCAACACGGAAGAGACTTGGAATCTTATTGAAGACCACATATGTGAGAATGTTAAATGACCGGGCGTGAAGCTGCCGAGCGAAGACGGCTACATGCAGATGCGTTTGATGTCAATATGTGATTTCCCATCTCCCAACGGACCATTCAGGTGGGGCCCACACTTGATGCCACCAACGCATCAGAACTCCAACTAGGTAGAGATTGTCTGCGGTACCCTAATTCCACCTAACTAGCTTGTCTATGTCATACCGCGTTTGAAAGACTATCGAATATATTTTTTATATGCACATTATTTGACAATCTTAGGAACATACATATTTTTTGAATTATTGTGTTGAATGATAATGCATTATTTTTGTTGAGGTTAATAAATAAGTGGAAAGATTAATCAAACTGATGCAGCTGTAGCGTATTAATTAATGTATTTTTGTTTCATCCTCCTTGCCTTGTATCATACACCGTATTTTGGCGTTATGCCTTTTCTATTTTACAAGTTAAGGATACATGTTTTCAAATTTACATCAAGATTCATATGCCGATAACATAAGTATAGATAAATTTCAACGTACAATCTATGAACAATGATATTTTATAGCTGTATCATCCCACAGTAAAGAAAGAAAGAAGAGCTCAAACACAGATATACAAGAGTCCATTTTTGCTTGTAATGGAATAGAATGAAACGAATCAATGAAACAAAGAATTGCTTCATTTTTACCACTCAATATAAATCTAAATGAAAAGAATAAAGAAAACAATGAAGGCATGTGGAAGATAGGTGTCACAAGATTCGAGCCGAGTCTCCAGCATCGCATATCAAAACAACTCGGCCTTGTTCAAGGTGGCTTACAAGCTCAGGTTGTACCTTTTGGTACTCCTGCTCGATGAAAGATGCCGCTTCTTCTGCTTTATTTGCATCAACAATTGCAAGGCAACATCCTCTGAAGCCTGCCCCGCTGAATCGTGCACCGTAAACGCCTGGAGCTTTCACTAGAATGTCGTACAGCTCTTTCATTTGCTTGCTACCTGCGTTCATTTTTTTGCCCTTTTTTACTTTTGCATTGTATTCATACATACATTATTCATTCGTTTTCATCATATGCACATACCACATTCATAGTTCTCTATAGAACTCTGACCGGAGGCTGATATCAACTTTCCGAATTCTTCTAAATTTCCAGTTCTCCATGCTTCCTTTCCTAAGTACAATGAAAGTAGTGTAAACATGTGAGGTGTAACATGACCGAAAAACCATAAATCCTATACCAAAGTAATTGTTAACATGTACCTGTGTGGACATATATGTTAATAATTCACATTTACTTCAACCGCCCTTATTAAACACAAATTACTAATATCAATTGAAATAGAAAGAAGTTCAATCCCTGTCTCAACCATTAATTTTTATATTCATCACAATATTTCAGTAGCATGGTGGGATCAATCAGTAATTAAATTATGTGATATACAGCTGAGATTCAATTTGATACATGAGACGGACGAAACAAAGACAACAATTGAGCCTTAATTTGTAATAAGTGGGAACATGTCTACACTACAAGCTGCGTATGCAAAATCTTTGTTACTATTTGTTTTCATTTTCACTTTCCGAATTAAGAATTTCTTTCTACACTACAAGCTGCGTATGCAAATACTGTACCTTCTTTAACTCTTTTGTTCTCTGAAAAATAGTGTTCTGCTCTTTTTGCCAACTTCACATCTAATTCTTTCTGTAAGAGAAGCCATTGAAAAAATTCAAAACAAATAATTGGTATTATCTGCACTCTAATTTGTATTCTCCCTCTTCTTTCTTTTTTTTCCTCAAACTACTTCACATGGAAAAGATATGAAAACTGTACACAATCATACTATACAAGGGAGAGGTTTTGATGCAACTAATTATTAGTCATATATACCTTAAGCTTGTTTTTTTTTCCTTTGAAAACGTAATACTATTTAAGTAAACTCTGCCAGTACTGACTTTCTACTTGCAAATACGATTCAGATTTAAGTTCCCTTGGAAACAACAGAATCGCCATGATCATTTGCTATTTTTGTGCAATATTTTCTTCAGTGAAATTGGCATTACACGACTCCTTAACTTTCTGCAAACCTATAACTACAAACAAGATGAGAAGTGTTGCACCAAGGAGAGTGTGATAGCCATACCTTATGAGCTTCATATGAGCAAATATCAACTGTTACAGTAAAATATCAAAACCACAAACAGCATCAGTAGATATTTAAAAAAGAAATGCAGAGAAAGCAAAAATTTGTCAGCTTACCATGGCAAAGGAGAGGTTCTGATATTTTATTATTGCCTGAAGCACTGGAAAAGAAGTGGATTAAATTGCAACAGTGGTACAAAACATGAGCAGTAATAGGTTTAGTCTAGTTCAGGTTTGAGCATGATGTCTGTTAGTAACATAAAAGATGAACTGACATAGAGGAATAAACTAATTTGCCGCTAACTTGTATCTTACTATAATGTGGTGAACAGAAGTTTAGATAACTAAGCAAATAAAAATCTTACATTGATAGAATTTTTGCAGCCTGTTTGCATTCAGAAACTCGAGAGTTGTAGTCGGGGTGATTTGCTAAAGATTGCTTCAGCCCCGAGAAAGCCAACAAAATCCTGTATGCATTTTTTCTTTCAGAATGCAATTTCGGGGACTCGACTAAAGTGTGCTGTTTTGTCTGGTACACCAAAATAAGCAAGTTAAATATACTGGGCAAGTAATTGAAACATGGTTTAGTTACTTTAGTACATGAGCAAAGGAATAAAAACACAAGTCATCATGCTAACTATGATTACTTCTCACAGCAGTTCTGGATTTTAACAAGTGGAATACCTGAAAATTTTGCTACATTAGATAAGTATATAGATGAAAAAAATCTACTATGGAATAAAACAAAGTAGCAATTATGTTTCTGCCCCCGTTTATTTTATTTTTTCCATTGTATTGCAGCTTTTACTTCTTCAAAGTGTCCTTTTTATCTTTGACATTGAAAAACGGATCAACTCTTCCAATACGAAATCAATGTCTTTTTCGCACTTGTTTTATTATTATTATTCCTATATATTTCTCATAAAATCAAAATCATCAGCCTTTCCCTACATCCTTGCCTTGATTCTAAGCATGATCAAATCTAAAGATGTGAAAGACAAAAAAAAAAAACATGATTAAAGATCGTAAACTTTATGTACATGATTTCTTTCTTTACAAAACTAAATTACAATCAATGAAATGAAATAGAAACCAAGATTATCATATCCATGATGTCATTCACAATTTCGGATGCATCAATTTGAATTTCTTTATTCATTTGGAAATTTTTGAAGTTTCTTTTTTGTTGGACAAGATTCAACGTTTTTTTGAATCAAATTAACTGATTAAATTTGATTTTTGATTATTCAATTTGGGGATTGCAACAAAAAGAATAACGAGAACAGTGGGTAACATTTTTGGACAGTATACAGAGCAAGTGAGCAATGGTGGAATCTATTCAGCACGAGACGATTTATTATTTTATGTATGAAAACTTGGGTTATTTATATCATCATTTTGTCTTGAAATGTTGGAATATGGATAATGTAAGAAAAATGTTTAATAAAAAGCATAAAAAGGACGTTATAAACAAAAAATGTATTATGTTTGTTATTTCAAATGTGATTTTTATAAATGTTTATGTTGATTTTCCGTTAGTTTTATGCGTGAAAAACTGACAATCTTGACCAGTATTTTATGAAATACTTGTCATATTACACATTTAAAAAAGTTGCATTCTACACAGTTCAAGCCAGTAACTCTTGCATTATTCACAATCTAAACCACTTGAAAATTTTGAATTTATTTATTTTCCTGAAAGGGATTGTATTATAAAAGTAAATTGATGTTAAACAAATAAATGTTCTAAATATGTCATTTGTGCAATTTTGAAGGCTTTCACTCTGTGTGTGTGTATGTGTATGTGTGTGGATTGTATTACGAAACTAAATTGATGTTAAACTAATAAATGTTCTAAATATGTCACTCGTGCAATTTTGAAGGCTTTCATCGTGCGTGTGCACGCACATTTTCTTTAACTGATAGAGGGACCCATACTGAAGTTTGGAAAGAAAATGGTGGATGGTCTTATTGAAAAATAAAATCCAGTATGCAAGTTGAATAATTGTTACTTTAACTGATAGAGAGGTCCATTATGAAGTCTGCAAAGAAAACGGCGGATGTTCTTACTGAAAATTAAAATCCAGTATGGAAGTTGAATAATTGATGCTGGAAATACGATGAGACAAAAACTAACAAGAAAAATACCAACTAATGTACACATGTGTCTTTTAAAAACAAAGTTGGTCTAGTCGGAAGTAACATAGAAATCACCTGGCAATCCATGATGGTGAGATTGCCATATTTGGAAAGCAGTATGGCTGACTGATCCAAAATACCATTATTCAAGCCTAAATATTGATTTTCAATCAATCTGTGAAGTAGAAATTGGTAAGTATGCATGCAATATTGTAGTAATGAATGAAATAATGATTTGGAAAATAACCACCTATCCAATTCAATATTATCTTGCGCAGAAAGAGTAATATTATTTGCAAATTCGAGAGCCAATAAGTAGGCGACTCCGGCAGCAGCAGAAGAGCTTAGGCCAGAACTATCAAGCCCTGCAGAGCCACAAATGTAACCAACAATACCCTTGGTAAGATGATGTCCAGTTCTCTGCAATGCGTAAACAGCGCCTTTTGCGTAACATCCCCAGTTGAGCTTTTCATTTTGCCCTTTTGGATGTTGAGTTTCATCTACCTTGAACTGAAGCAGGTCGTCAAATTGACCAGAACGCAATAAGATTCGGGCATCAACTGATGGAACAAAAGCTAATAAAATGCCTCTGTTGATGGTCATAGCTGAAACTGTTCCACCTTGATGATCTATGTGCGCCCCTAATGGGCATATTCTGTATGGTGAAACTACTACCCTAATTTCTTCTTGTTCTCCATTTTCACTACAATTATTGTTTTCATTGTATCTACTATTTTTCGCTAGAAACCCTCGCATTCCAGCTGCCATTCCCTTCGCTCGTTCCAGCTGCGTTTGTTTCAATTAACCGCATTATTTAATTTGCAAACTACTTAATTCAGATGTATATTAAAATAAAAAGATAAAGGATGCTATAATTTAGAAGCAGCTGCAGCAGATCCATGATCCGATTTAACTTGAGAAACAATCAATGAATTTAATTCTGAATTGAGCGTAAAATATGGGAACCCAAAGTAAAGGAAAAAAAAAAAGAGCTGCTGCTTCTCCTAATTCTTTAGGTTATTACATAAAGGGAAAAGAAGACAAACGCAGACACCAAGCAAAAATGGAATCGAACCAAATGGATATAAACAACAAAAATATGAATGAATCGGTTGTATATCAAATCAGGGACATAGAAAATAGAAATCTGAAGATGATAAAAATAAAAATTAAATTAAAAAAAAAAAAATTAAACGGAATAAGAGAATGAGAGAGTAAAAACCTCGTCGGTAGATGGCCATTGCGACGATGAAGGAATGGAGGCGTTAACACCGTTGTTCTCGAGACCCATCACTCTATTATTCTCTCAGTTATTTGTATTTAAAATTCTTAATTATCCAGTGAAAATATCTAACTGAGTTAATAACCACAAATTGAATCAGAGTCTCTCGTTCTATCCCTGCTTTCTTCCCATTTTCTTTTCCTTTTCTTTTCTTTTCTCCTTTTTTTTTAATATATTTTTTCCTCTCTTTTCACTGAAGTTATCAGTCGAGGTATAAAAGGACAAAAAAGATAACAATCAATGAAAAATGATTGATGTTATGTTAGTCAATGATACTCCATGCCTATACTAAAATGGGTAGGGTGGGTCCGAAGATAAAAACAAATTTTAGCGGTGCATGATAAATACGGCCTAGTTCCATCAAACTCTAACGTGGAAGATAACATGCGATGTTTATATCACGAGATCTGTTCAAATGTTTAAATTGAGTGGTTCACTGTAAATTTTAATCTTATGTTTGATGTAAGAAAATGTAATTCCGATGTGTGAATGATGTCGACTATTTTTCACCAATAAATACAGGTATTCATCACATTTTTTTTCATGAACTTCAGTTATACAATTTCAATGTCTAACTACCAATAAAATCTTATCTGTTTTCTTTCTATATATATGCATCTGCATGCGTAAAGAGAGTTAATATACATGTGTTTCATATAAATAGAAATCCCAACAACTCTTGTTGTATTGTTTCCTTTGTTGTACAAATTCTTCTAATTCGCTCATCCAGACAAAGCTTATTTCCTTATATATGCATCTAAATGACTTGAGAGTACTATTATCATACGTAGAGATCATGCTTTGATTATCGCTCGACCACTCCAATTCAAGGCATGTACAATCACATTCAGGTATGATTTGAAATACATAAATTAGGACGCCGCTAAAGGTGGACTTCTCACCATAAGTGGAATATAGTGCGGAGACATTGAATCCTTGAATATGGTAATACTGATTGATAGATAAATGTTATCGATTAAATCGATGACTTCTAAGATTATAACCTGCAAATAGATAATGAGGTTATCAAAAGGTTGACTTTGGATTGAGCTTTAGACGTCTTCGTGATATAACGATGATGAAGATATGCACACACATAAAATCATAGGTTAAGGGTGTTAGTATGAAAGAATGAGTCCAGCCTTTGCTTGGACGACATAACCTAATCTTGCATCCATATTATGTGACAACGAAGTACACATGAACATTAAGATTCAAATTATTCAAATTTCACCAAGGAATGAGATGAAGGAACCAACCGGTCTACAACTGGTGAAACTGGAATATTTTAAAAAAAATTCTATTTGGATCATAATGGGCTTATGAAGCCTAACTTCTAATACTAGATCCAATCTAGTTGTTTAATGAACTTATATTTTATTTTGAATATGTTACCTTATTTAATTAATACTAATTAAATGTATTTATTATGAATCAAATTCAATTAAATGTATAAGGAATGCTTTTTTTATTTAGAGAAAGAAACCTTTTGTTTCTCTCTTCTGAAACTTTATCGTTAAATAGAAGAAGGCTTTGTTTTATTTAGAGAGAAAAACCTTTCATTCCTCTCTCTTACTTAAATTGATTGATTAACTAAATTTATGTTAATTGAATTTGAAATTCAAAAGGAAATGAGTACATAAAATACATTCACGTTTAGAAGGTGTGTGAAGCATATAATGAATGAATCAATGGGATGCTAGGAACAAACATAAGATTAATTCTAAGCATGCAAGCATATTATTGTCTAAAAGGATAAAAGGAGGAATCAATGTTTGACTTCAACTTTCCTATTATGTAAGCATTTAACAAATTCTACGTCAAATGATACATAGGAATGATAAGTTACGACTACCTATTTAACTGGCAAAGACAACAAATAATGATAGGATTGATATATACACATGGGTAGATATTGGGATTTATATCTAAGACACATACATATACAGTTCATATGTGTATATCATTGCCACAATATTAAATTATTTAATAGAAATAATTTCAAGGAAAAGAATTTTGTTTCATAGTTAAATGCCTTAGCAATATAAAATGGACATAAATGCATTGCATTCGTATACTATATACTAGTGCGAACTCATGTACGCATACGGTGTTCCTACTAACTTTACTTCATTAATGTAAAAGATACCATTTCAATACAATCAGTCAAAAAGCAAACCAACTAAGTATAACACTACTTTTGGTCTTTTATAAAAGTAAGTTTTACCTTTTAAACCGCATAAGTATAATTCAATAATAGAGCATAGCATTGAAGTTTATTATATATTGAAAATGAAACTATCATCCAACTTAATCAATGCACGATGGAAATAGCCTTGATAAGGCCTGCTATGTATGCTTGTGATATGACCAGTAAATTTTTAGAAAAAAATACATACACCAAAAATCAAATGTAATCTAAATATGAAAGTTCACCATTTCACTTTCCTTTTTCGGTAGATAATAGATTCAACCAATATCCAATAATGAAAATTTTCATAATTTCATAAGTTCATGTTGACAGATAATACATATTAGTTTTATATGCTAACCAAAACAGGGAACATTCACTACTTATTTTTAAAAACTTATAATTGCCATCACGAAGCATTTAAATAAAAAAAATTTGATACGTATTCAAAATTCTTGTTTCATACATGACTTTAACATGGTAATAATTTTAATGAACTATATTTGAGAAGGTGACATATACATACGTAGTAAATTCGTATATTATAACATAATGCAAAGGCTGTATTTTGTACATAATGATCACTGATATAAACATTTATAAAAAAAGAGCGAATATGTAACAATTGAATGGGGATAGCCTAACTCAAATGAAATTTGCTGTTAATTAATTTGCTCAATAAATATTTACCAATTGAGCATCAGTATTACGCATCTCTAGTAGTTTATTGTTTCATAAAATATAAAATATTTGATCATTAGTTCTAGACATATGTTGAAACACATATGCAAATAATATTTATAGAATACACTAATGTCATGTTCATACGTTATAAACCATTTGCATGCATTTATGCTTGAGCTTAAAATATTGTAACTTGTTCAAATATTTTAACCAAGCTATTTTGAAGTTCCAATACTACCGAACAATTCCATGTTGAGCATAGTCCTCTCCATTGCCTTTAGCAACCTAAAATAGAAACTATCTAAGATTTATGCATATTGTATAAGCTTACACCATCAAACATACTTTCAAGGATCAACCTGCTCATGCACACCACTTGGTTTAACTCACGACATGCATTGAAGGAACCAATTACATCAATTAGATGAAATATGCAAAATGAATTCATTCTCAACGGTATAATTTCATATTGAAAATAGTGCATATGGATGTTTAATTATCAGTTCGGAGGAATGTTTATGCCTTTGTCAATATTTTTTTGAATTTAAATTGTTCATAGTCATTACAATAAATAACCAGTTAACAAAGTCGAGATTTTCATCTTGATTTTTACTCATGTACAAATGAACCACCATATTTAGGTCGAATTTGAGGATCAAATTTAAAAGATAATAGACTTTATTATTGAATATAGGATTAGAGGGAAATTAAAAGTTGCATCATCTACCAAACAAATTCTCTATGTTAGAAGAAAACTTAAGGACATAAAAAGAATCACCATCATCGGTTTTACCCCAGTATTAAAGAGATTGTTTCAAAGTTAATCAATAAACCAAGCTCCCACAAAAGTTGAATCCAATGATGCATGAACAAAGCTTATGGTAGGCTTACATATTCAAAGTTATTAGAGTTGCATATAACATATTTTATTTTATTTTTGAAACTGGGTACTTATATTTACAAAGTAGGCAGCACACAAGTCTGCAAGAATCATCGTAACGCACAGTTTAATATGCCGGAGGCAGGGATCGAAATGTCGACCTTGTCGTCAACAACTTGGCGTTTTTACCACTGCGTCAAGGCCTCAGACAAAAAGAAATCACTAACTTAAGTAACAAAATAAAATTAAAAAATACCTAAAATAAGTCTTCTTAGTATAGATATATGAAATGTGAATCTACCATAACAATCATGTAGAACTAAGAAATGTTGATATTATTTTGTTTTTGAAAATTTATTTTTAACCTTAAATTACATTGAATGTGGAAATCAGTGAAGTATAAGGCATATGAAAATGATATAATTAACTACTAATACATAGTAGAACTAATGTTTTTGCCTGTTATCCACATACTTGATGATTGCTTTACATGTAACCAAAGGCTTTCGTAATTGTTTTATAGTGGAAAATAAATATTTTACATGCATAAATATGTAAAAGCAATTGTTTGGACAATTTGAGAATTCAAAACATTAACATACCGCATAAATTAATTTACATATCATTAAAGGAAAATTAATGAAAAAAATATCAAATATTCTTATGTTTTCTAGAGTTATCCATGGAATTTATCTATATATATTACTTATCAGTGTGAAAAATAACAACAAAAGCAAATTTTATCTTATTTAAATAAGTCGTTATTTTATCTCTAATACTACATAATGTTGTTCACTCAAAGTTTCAATGGACTGCTCTTGTTTTATGTACTTGTTTATGCAGACCTACTATTGTTATTTTGATGTCTCATTATAACCATGAAACTTGAAGAAAAACTAAGTTTATCTTAAAAATATTAATGCAACAAATATGCTCTCAATATTTGGGCTCATATTGTAATTGTACAACAACTATAACAATCGGTAATAAATACCTTAAAATAGAAATTGTCTCGGTTGTTGGCCCACTGCTTCAACAACTTCTTCCTAAACATGTTACATAATGCTCTTTCAATCGCTTTTATTTATTTAATGGCATGAATCTTGTGCCTTAATTCTTTATTAATGTATTATCATGTTGTCAGTTTACCATATTACATATCCTCATACATCAAAATATGAAATGATCTTGCAAAAAATAAATAAAACCACGTTGTAAAAGCAACATTTTCTACACTTAAGCTGCATGAAATCGTACAAAGAAGAGAGAAAAGAGGAAATAAGGACAAATTTATGTCCTTTCTAAATTAACAATTATGGCTCTGGTAAATATTAAGTGGTTTCAATATTTATTTCAAAAGGATTCATATTTTCTTGCTTGTATGTAATGTATATCGCTACTTAACAAATGCTCAATCATCTGGGTAACTTAATTACTGAATATTTAAAATGCACAAACATAAATTATCATATTCTATATTTAATCTCAAGTTGTTTCCACACAATAATGAATCAAAAAAAAAGATATATAGTTTTAATTGTTTATGTAAGCATTTCAAAATGAATACAGATAATAAAAAATATAATTTGGCACCTCATTTGCAAAATATAGAACTTTATCTTTTCACTTGATAAACAAAGAAGTATGCTCCATACGAAATTAGAACAAAGAACTTTTCTTTAGAAAAAATATATTTCAAGTACAAGATCGCAAACAAAAGAAATTCATGATCGACTAGCACTTGACATGTTTGCTTAGCAAGTATCATATGGTGCAGTTGAAGAATTTGATGTTGAAAGTGCGATTTGGGCATATTTTGTTGAACAATTTTTTTGATCATGCCAATGACCACTTTCCTAAGCGGTAAGGCATCGAGGTTCATTGGCTTATGGAGGCTATGAGTTTGAACTCTGTAATGACCCGTATTTTTAACTATTTTAAATTATTAAATTTAATATAATTATTGAATGAAAATGGTTAGAAATAAAAAAATTATATTATATTTATGTATTTTATTTAATATAAACTTGAATAAAATTTTGAAATAACCAATTTCAAAGATTTTGGTAGTTACTAGTATTGAAATGAAATATTATATATTGAATGTGTTTATAATCAATAGCTGAGATTGAATAATAAACGTTGAATTATTTAGATGATAGTAAAATAAATGTTAATAAATGTTGAATTATTTATTAATGTAATTTATTTGATAATTGAATCGTTTAAATTTAATATTGGGGATTGTTTAAATAATTGAGTCTGAATTTAATATGAATAAAAATGATTTCAAAAACTGATTTAAATTTTATTTAAATAAGATTAAAGATTTTTAACTTCTAAAATTGATTTTAAAATGAATAATTTGATTTTGGAAAATAGCTCATTTTAATTAACGAGTAAAAATAGTTTGTCTCAAATTTCGACGAAACCAGTTTCGTCGGATAGATAATAGTGAATTGTTATAGGATTTCAAGTTTCGTAGCAATCTAACTTATTGTTTGGCCATGCGAGCTTAAAACGCGTACAAATTAATTAAAGAAATTTGATTAAAATAATTTGAAATTGAAACACTATCTTTTGAATATAATGGAATTGGCTTACGAAATTAGTTACATTGTGTTAGAAATAGGAGAATAACATATAAACGTCAGGTGACACGCTTCGTTTGGAGTTCAGAATTTTGCTAGTCAATAGTATCAGATATTTATCTAATAGACCATCATTATAATTTCATTCGTCAACCTTAAGAAACGCAACTGTTCTTTTATATTCGTTAATGGTTGAAAATCCACCTTCTTCTCTCCTTGATTTCTTCCGATCCACGTAAAGGAATCAAAAATTCCTAAAAGAAAAATCGTAGATCTCGACGAGCGCTACGAGATGGACGGTTGCATCGAGCTATGTTATGACGTCGTGATCGATTTCTGCTCGAGTTCGTGTAGCGGGTTTTGGGTTCGTGCGGTTGAATGGTGCAGGCGGAGGTCGAATGCTCGCTAGTGGGGGTGGAGGCCGACATCGTGCATACGTCGGCAGGCTTGGATCAAACTCCGACGGTCCCTGGGTGGCATGAGTCGATGATGGAGTCGCGCGTTTGGGGTTTTGTCGCGTGTCTAGAGCTCGAGCATGTAGGAGGGAGGCGGGCTTGGAGCTTTGAACGTTGGTAATTATTTTGTTAAATATAATTATTAAGTTAGCTAATTTTTACAATTATCGTTATATTAATAAAATCATAACTTTTGCATATGAGGTCCATTTCGATGAAGGATATGATAGGGAATGAATTGGATATACTTGAAGCTAAAATGTTTTCAACTTCAAATAAAGATGAGTGTTTTAAACGCTCACGGTGTACTAAATATTTCTGATATTAGTTAGATTGATATCATGAAGTAATTAAATTTAGTGACTGCTATTTAGTAATTTAAATTGACATCTAAATTGACATTTGAATTGATCATTAGAAGTTAAAATTGATAGTTAAATTGAAATTGGAATTAAATTGCCAGTTAGACACCCGATATTAATAACTAGTTAACTATTGTGTTATATTGTCTTTTTGGATGTTGATTGTGATGGGTTAATATTTTGGATGAATTAGATGTTTATTTACTTTTATATATACCATGTTATCACACTGTAGATTATTTACAGTATACAAAACTGCAAATTGAATTATTTCGAATAAATTAAGAAATGGGTTGAAATGATATATACCTGTGGTATTATTTTAGATTGAAATAATATATATCAATCCCTGAAACTAAAATAAAAATAACCGACCACTTGGCCATAGGATAAAAATTATATACGAACACCAGATTTGTTAAATTAAATAGTTTTAAAAATTTTGGTTTGAAATTATTTAAATGATTTTGATTTAAAGAAATAAAAATTGAATTTATGGAAATTGAATTATTTTTGAACTGGGCTCGAAATGTTGAAATTGAATTTTGTTAACAGGAATTATTTAAATAATTGAATTTGAATTTTGAAGTTATAATTGAAACTTGATTTAAATTATGGAAATTGATTTATTTAAAGATTTGAACTTCTATACAAACTTTGAAATAAATCCAAGCAAAAGTAATTTTAACAGATATTTCAAATTTGAACTCGAAATTGAATTATTTTATATGATTTGAACATTAAATTGAACATCGAAGTTAAGTTTAATTTAAATGATTTAAATCGATATTCTGAAAGTGAACTCAAAATTGATATAAATTGAAATGGTTTAAAATTAGAATTGAATTGAAATTTGAACCATTGAATCGAATTTGAAATTGAATTTGATTTGGAATTGAAATCGAAATTGAGTCGATTTGGATTGAATTGAGATTAGGAAAGATTGAAATTGAACTGGTTTGATTTAAATTTAGACTTGAGTCCAGATTTGTTGAAATGGAAAGAGATAATTTGAGTTGAAACTATTTTCAAAATAAATCATTTTTATATAAACCATTCAAAATCTATCTTTTTAAATATTCAAATTATTTTGATTTTTCAAACTATTTTTCTATATAAACCATTTTAATACTAAAATCATTTTATATCAAACTATATAATCTATTTAAAAAATTTCAAACTATTTTCTAAAAGAATTCAAGCTGATCAAGGTTGGAATGTTTATATTTAAATCATGGATTTAAATGCGAATTGGGTTAAAATGAAGTTATAACCTAAGTTGAAATTCGAAATGATTATTGAAGTTAAAATATGATTTTTGAAGTGAATATGATAATTTTGAAATAAAATTGATTTTGAAGAGAATATGATATTTTGATATTAAATATGAATTATTTTCGAAATGTAAAAGTACCAACCGGTGCCTCTTATTGGCATACTCTCTGTCAATATTAGAACCACTTTAACAACTTTGTACGCGGAGGGGACTCTAAACGAAGTGGTTGGATTTGGCATATGTTTATTGAATTTGTAGAAAAAGAACGGTGATGGATTGACCTCAGCACTTGTGCCAATTTGAAATGACTAAAACAGGACGACTTGACAGGGTCAATGAGGCTAATTACATGTAGCTAATATTCGATCTTCGATTTTCTTCTTGGACTTGGTCCATACTATTGCTTTTGATGTTGGTTTCGATTGGTGCACCTTTATTTTGGGATAACCTTCCTTTGACTCGACGTGGGATGGATAGACGCGGTGGGTGGTCGTGGCTACGATGCATTACCACCTCCCTGCAATCTCAATTGGTAGTATCCAACCTTAGACATTGTCTCACATGTCTTGTCATACTTTTATCCATATATGAGACCACTACGATTTTAGTTTAGTGTTGTCGTATCATGGCGCATCCCTATCTCCCGACATGCTACTGGAGCATTATATGCAAACTGTACGACAATTCTTAAAAATGCGTTAAGGAGGATAATGTAAAGCCTTAACGCTAAGAAAAATATTTATTTTGCCGATTAGACATTATGTATGGCGTATTCTACTATATATAAATATTTTGATGGATCCTTAAGAGAGAAAAATCGTGTAACATCTTTTGAGTTACTACATGCATGTTATACACTGGATAGAAGATGTAAAACCCCGTAAAATCTCTGACACTATTACACTCTGTTATGTGATATCAATTTAGCTCACATAAGAATATTTTAGTCCTAACTCGAATGTTTTGTCTTTTCATTATGCTCATGTCAGTCCTGAGTTTTTTAGCACATTGAAGATTATTTTCTGAAGGACGAAGACGAAGATTTGGTATATTATATTACTAGTATTATTTCTCCATCATGTTGTTCTGCTACATTATTCTATTTTTCCGTTATATATATAACTCGGATAGATGTTGTAAAATTTTAATCAAATGTATAGCATAAATAACTTCATGAACTGTTTATTTGATTATTATATTTTGTCATTCCGTTGCTCGATTCTGTCTTTGTTTTCTTATTTTTCTTAATTAACACCATTGATTATCTTGTTTCGAATTGTTTGAGTTGGAAATATAAGGATTATTGTCGATTTAAACTTATCGAAATGTGGATCATCACAAATTCCTAGCACTATAACCACTTTTTTGTTAAAAAAATTTGATCGTAACATTTTATTTAGACTGCACAGTCAACGAAAAATTAATAAATTATAGTTTAAATATGTGAATTTTATTTTATTAGACCATATCTACTTTATTCACAAAAAAATCAGAGTGTGGTGTAATAAGTATACAATTAGACCCCACGCTTCAGATCTAAAGTTTATCCATCCTAAGGAACTTTATATGACACAAACCTAAACGATACAAACACATAAAAATTTAGGTAAGAAATATACACACAACATGAAATAGTACATATTGTTAGTCCGTAAGATGATGGTTTTGATGACAACAACCTTAGAATAGATTATAAAATATAAATACTGACATTATAAGTTTAGATATATATGTATATGTAGGATTTAACCATGCAGGTACCAAGAATGAAGACTGTACAGTATAGAGATTCAAGATATCAAGATAGAAGACTCATCAGTATCAAGATTATCAAGAGTTCAAGGTTAAGTATTTTTATTAGGAATTTTGTTAAAACTCATAGAAAAGCACTGGCATCTTAAAATCCAATTTATTCGTGAAATGGAATCCACTTCGAGCCTGTTAAAGGGATGGAACCCTAAGTAGGATGGAACCTATGAAAAATCTAGTGGAACATTGTTTTGTATCCACTAACTTTTTATTCAAAATGATTTTACAAAATTCTCTTGTTTTCAAAATGATTTCAAAACTTTCCTTTTAAAAACATCAAAACCCTCTATCCTAATTTTAAATAATTTAGCCTCAAAATTATCTTTAATTTCAAAGTCAAAATTACTCCTGATTTTAAACTATCTTTCAAATATAATATATATTTAACTTTTAAATATTTATACTTAGATTTAAATATAAAATTATAGTTAAATTTTATATATAATATTCTCTACATTTACTTATGAATTTTAACTATAGTCAAGTATATTTATAAAGTTTAAAATGGTTTTAATATAAAATAAAAGTTATTTTCAAAGAAAAATAAAACACCAAAAAATCCTTTGGGATGTCGACATGCCCAAGTACCCCATGTCGACATGGTGTCAGTTGAGTTCAAAATTTAAATTTCAAAAGAAGTGTCTATTCGCCATAACTCTTCATGAATGAACATGGCTGTTGTTCTTCTATAAATAGGGGTTAGTTTCAACGAATTTTATATCAGATTTTCTGGTTTTTCACTCCTCTTCTTCTTCCACATTTCTTAAAACATATTCTTACAATTACTCTGCTGAAATCAACATTGAATCGAACTCGATTACTTCTAGTTTGATTCTCTATCACTATCTCTACAAGGTTCTCAGTGCTATTCAGAGTTATAGGCTTTTTGTAATCTATCAAAAGAGAAAAGGTGTGATTGTAGCCTTGAAAATCAATCAAAAGAGAAAACGTGTGATTGTAGCCTTGGTAAATCAATTGGGTGAACTTGTGGCCCGGAAATCAAGTATCTCTACCCAGAGGATAGAAATTCTGGAGGGTGTACCTCGTAGCCTTGAAACCGAGGGTGTAATTGTACAATTGCTTTTGAAAGGAAATCTGTACTTGTGTTGCGGGACTGGATGTAGGGTAACTCCGAACCAGTATAAAATCTGATGTGTTCTTTCCTTTACTGCTTTTATTTTATTTATGCATCTGTGTTTATTTCTGTGATCATATCTATGTTTGTATATTGCATACATTTGTGTCTAAATTAACATAAACTCAAAAAGATTTAGTAATTTTTTATTAACACTATTCACCCCCCTCTAGTGTTAATCCTAGCCTTAAGATCCGTAATCCGCAATTTCTCACAATTGGTATCAGAGCGAAGTTTTCAAAGTTTCATAATCTGATTTTTGAAAAGTTTTCAAAATGGCTACCAACACTGCTACTGTTACTAACAGTAGTATCCCTGTCACTAGTTCATTTGTAGAGGGTCAGTCTACTGTCAAACCACCACTTTTTAATGGCAGTAACTGTGCATATTGGGCATGTAGGATGAAAATATATTTACAATCTATAGGGTTAGACACTTGGAATATCACACAAACTGAATATTCTGAACCCACAACTAATTTTGCACAGTGGACTGCTGAGCAAAAGACTGTTGCACAAAATAATTCGAAGGCAATGAATATTCTGTTTTGTTCACTAGGTAGAAATGAATTCAATAGAGTATCAGTTTGTAAGTCTGCATATGAAATCTGGAAAACTTTGCAAGTTACTCACGAAGGAACAAGCAAAGTTAAACAGACCAAAATTTTCATGCTCACAAATCAGTTTCAATTATTTAAAATGAATCCTAATGAGTCTATTTCGGATATGTATAGTAGATTTTAGGATATTGTTCATTCTCTTATATCTTTAGGAAAGGAATTTTCTGAAGAAGATCAAGTCAGAAAGATTTTAAATTCTCTAACTCCAGAATGGGATCAAAAGACACTTGCGATCGAAGAGGCAAATGACATCAGTACTTTAAAGATAGAAGAATTAATTGGTAACCTAATGTCGTATGAAGTTCAAATGATCGTGAGAAGAGAAAGTAAAGCATATGAAAAGAAATCAATGGCATTCAATGCATTGACCGATGGATCAGACTCAAACAACGACAACGATGAAGAGATAGCCTATATGACCAGAAATTTTAGGAAATTCCTAGAATACAGAAAGATGAATAATCTTAAGAGAAACAACTATAAGAATTCTGGAAATCAGAATATAGTGACAAATAATGACAAATGTTACAACTGTGATAAACCAGGCCATTTCAAATGAGACTGTCCATATCCAGATAGGAAAAATTCTCCTATGAACAATGATCCAGCAAAGAAACGGAAGCGTGCATTTACTGCTACTCTAGATGACTCAGACTCGTCCTCAAGTGATGATGATCAGAAGACAGATAATTCGAATTTGTGTTTCACGGCTGTTCATGACTCCGACGAATTCAAAGAGACGGACTCAGAAAAAGGTACACGTTTACAATACAATTGATTGAAATTGCTTGCTTAGAATTAGTTGCTTGATTGTTTGATTGATTGATTTTGAATTGGTGTGTTGTTTGAATTTTAAAATTTGTTTTCTATTTTTTATTATTATTTCATTATTTCATTATTATTTTTATTATTTTTTAATAGTATAATAATATTTTCTGAAATATACTTGAAGTTTAATAATATTTCAGATATATATATATAGGCATTAAAAATAATAATATTATATATATATATATATATTAGAGATCTTAGGAAAAATCAATTCATGAAAATTCAAAGGCATATGTCGACATGGTCCCTAATGATGTCGACATGGGTACCTGAATTTGAATTTCAAAATTTGAATTCAAATGTTTGAATTTCCCTCCATCTTTTCACTTCATTCAATTCTGTGAAAAGCTACCTTTTGACCAGAGAATATGTCCTTTAAGAATCTATTTATTCACTGTCTTTTATCATATCTTTTCACTCTCATTTTCAAATTCAAACTCTCTCTTCATAACTTCAAGCTCTCTACTCTCTACTTTAATGGCTTCTTCAAGCAACCCCTCCACCATGAGAATTTCCAGAAAAATCAAAGAGCAATTATTCAGTGATCCGGAGGCAATAAAAGCATACATCAATTATGCTAACTATGCCAAAGTCCATCCCGGAAAATTTTGCTATTTTTCAAGATTTTTCTTGTTATGAACTTGATTCTCTTTTTGCAAATAATGGAGTTCTTAGTCTTATCGATGCTTCTCAAAATGATTTTGTTTGCTATCCAAATCTTGTCAAAATTTTCTATGCTAATTTAAACCGTGGATTTTATCATGGAAATGAGGATAAAATTTGGAGTAGTGTCAAAGGCACTAGAATTGTTTTGAATTGTGATCTTTTGGGTACCATTCTCAATTGCAAGTGTACGGGAATGGATCTTTCTAATTTAAAATCGATGAAAATGATCGTGAGACATTTCATCACATTTTCGAAGGAATTGATAATTTTGAATTCAAAAATTGAAATTTTAGGCCAAAGGCAAGAATTGTCAATCTTCTTTTGCAATATACTTTGACCCCAAGATCGGGGAATTTTAACAATCCTACTTCAAAAGTTTACAAAGCTCTTTTTGCTATTTTTGGAAATTATGACATAAATTGGGCGCAAGTTATTTTGGATGAACTTCGTCCTAAAAATCTTAAAATGGGTGAGAATACTTTATACCATGGAATTTATCTCACTCGGATTTTTAACTATTTTGGAGTGGATTTCAAAGGCGAAGAATTTGTTTTTAGAAAAATTTTCAATCATTCCAACATTTCGCTTATGAAAATTCCTTTTTTTCAACCTTATGAGACCCTTGCAGAAAAAGAAGAGCGATTGGCTCATGAGGAAATGGAAGAAGAGGAAGAGGAAGAAGAAGAAGAAGGGGATGAAATGGAAATTGAAGAAGAAGAAGGCGAAACCTCTTTGGAAAGCATTGACTATCCTCCTAATTCGTCCACCAAAACCCTTCTCAAAAACCAAAAGACGATTTTTGAGAATCAACGGATTCTTAAAAGATCCGTTAGTAAGAAGTTGGACAAAATTTCATCCAAGATGAACAAGTTCATTTCCAAAGTCAGCAAGAAACTTGGACTATCATCATCGTCATCATCCTCTAACTAGTTTTATCTTTTCGTATCTTGTTGTATTATTTTTAGTTTGCTTTATTTCGAATGTTCATGTAGTTTGTTGTGTACTTAATCGTTGTATTATCGTAGTATGTAATGAAATGAAATTTCCTCTCTGTTATCTACCTTATCTTATCTCCAGAATAAATGTTAGTATATTATATAAATATATATACACACACACACACACACACACACACAATTATTCACAAAATCAAATTAGTCATAATTTTACACTAACCCATGTCGACATCCCCTATATGACCATGTCGACATGTACTGGTCAGAAATGACAATTGATTTTGAATTTGAAATTTGAATAACTTTCAAATGTCTATTCATTTCAAACGAATTTCTACACCTATAAATAAATGTTTCTTCCAGAATTCTTCACTGAAATTTATTTCTTATCATCTATATCCTTTATTTCTTTCACAAATTCAACTATAGCTAATCCTATTCACAATCTATCCGGAAATCTTGAAGAAACCCTTAATTCGTTCAAGAATATTCTCTCGTTTATTCTACGTAACCAGCGTCACTTAGAATTGAGTCAAATGCAGATGATCAAGGAATAAGAAAGGCACTTCGGTGTGATACGATGGATGATCTCCTCTCTGCACAAGGATGATAACGAAGCACATCCTCCTATCTCTCTCACCAATGACAATGATAATTGGGATGCTATTAAGGCAGACCCAATCTTTGGAGAAGAAGGATGGGTGGAAGTTCCACGTAACATTTGATTTTTATTTGTTTGCTTTGATTGATTTGGTCTGTAGTGATACTCTGTGTGGATTGATTTCTTGATATTGGTTTGAAGTTTGTTGTATAAAACATATATATACATTGAAATGTATATAGTCTTTGATTAGTTATCATGTTCATAAGTATAATTATTTATTAATCTATATATTATATATTCCGTTGTATAGTTTATCAATGCAGGTACTGAAGCCCAAGAATGAGGGGGAGTGAGTTTTTTTGTTGATGGTAAAGGGGAAGAAATATAAAATAGGGTAGTTAGGCATAAATTAAGGGGGAGTTATTAGTTTTAAGGGGAGTTATTAGGATAGAAGTAATATTTTATAAACAAAGGTTGTCATCATCAAAAATGGGGAGATTGTTAGTCCGTGAGATGATGGTTTTGATGACAACAACCTTAGAATAGATTATAAAATATAAATACTGACATTATAAGTTTAGATATATATGTATATGCAGGATTTAACCATGCAGGTACCAAGAATGAAGACTGTACAATATAGAGATTCAAGATATCAAGATAGAAGACTTATGAGTATCAAGATTATCAAGAGTTCAAGATTTCAAGGTTAAGTATTTTTATTAGGAATTTTGTTAAAACTCGTAGAAAAGCACTGGCATCTTAAAATCCAATTTGTTCGTGGAATGGAACCCACTTTGAGCCTGTTAAAGGGATGGAACCCTAAGTAGGATGGAACCTACGAAAAATCTAGTGAAACATTGTTTTGTATCCACTAACTTTTTATTCAAAATGATTTTACAAAATTATCTTGTTTTCAAAATGATTTCAAAACTTTCCTTTTAAAAACATCAAAACCCTCTATCCTGATTTTAAATAATTTTAGCCTCAAAATTATCTTTAATTTCAAAGTCAAAATTACTCCTGATTTTAAACTATCTTTTAAATATAATATATATTTAACTTTTAAATATTTATACTTAGATTTAAATATAAAATTATAGTTAAATTTTATATATAATATTCTCTACATTTACTTATGAATTTTAACTATAGTCAAGTATATTTATAAAGTTTAAAATGGTTTTAATATAAAATAAAAGTTATTTTCAAAGAAAAACAAAACACCAAAAAATCCTTTGGGATGTCGACATGCCCAAGTATCCCATGTCGACAAGGTGTCAGTTGAGTTCAAAATTTAAATTTCAAAAGAAGTGTCTATTCGCCATAACTCTTCATGAATGGACATGGCCGTTGTTCTTCTATAAGTAGGGGTTAGTTTCAACGAATTTTATATCAGATTTTCTGGTTTTTCACTCCTCTTCTTCTTCCACATTTCTTAAAACATATTCTTACAATTACTTTGCCGAAATCAACATTGAATCGAACTCGATTACTTCTAATTTGATACTCTATCACTGTCTCTACAAGGTTCTCAGTGCTATTCAGAGTTATAGGCTTTTTGTAATCTATCAAAAGAGAAAAGGTGTGATTGTAGCCTTGAAATCAATCAAAAGAGAAAACATGTGATTGTAGCCTTGGTAAATCAATTGGGTGAACTTGTGGCCCGGAAAACAAGTATCTCTACCCAGAGGATAGAAATTCTGGAGGGTGTACCTCATAGCCTTGAAACCGGAGGTGTAATTGTACAATTGCTTTTGAAAGGAAATCCGTACTTGCGTTGCGGGACTGGATGTAGGGTAACTCCAAACCAGTATAAAATCTGGTATGTTCTTTCCTTTACTGCTTTTATTTTATTTCTGCATTTGTGTTTATTTCTGTGATCATATCTGTGTCTGTATATTGCATACATTGGTGTCTAATTAACATAAACTCAAAAAGATTTAGTAATTCTTTATTAACACTATTCATCCCCCTCTAGTGTTAATCCCAGCCTTAAGATCCAAAATCCGCAATTTATCACACATAAACCATTGAATTCATATTAATTTGGATGAAAAAACTAAACACTCTATAATGTTAATAACCTGCGATTGTTTCAGATCTAAAGTTTATCCATCTCAAAGAACTTCATATGCCAAAAACCTAGACGCTACGAACAGATAAAGATTTATGTGAGAAATCTATATACAATACAAATAGTTCATAAATATTGAATTTGTTTTAATTTTAATGAAAAAATTAAACTATTTCATAATATTAAATAACCTGCAATCGATGATTTTCCATTAAAAATCCACTGCTCCTTTTATTTGTGTCATCTAGTATTGTCAAAACTATCAATCAAATGTATTAATCAATAAATTTTCAAAAATAAAATGGACATTATATTTTTCAGAAAATAATTATAAATATTAGACTCACCGCATTAAACTGAGGCTTGTTGATAGAAAAAAATTCATTAACAAAAGCTTTGTCTTTGTTCTTAATATCTTGCACAATATAATTCAACTTATCTTATTAAATCAATCATGTGAATTGTTGGAATCTAACAGTCCACTAATTGAATATATTATTTTATGAAATATATTCTAGGGGATTTTAGGCTCAAGGAAAAAGTTGCAGAAAAATTTAGTTCTAAGGACAAGAAGTTTGCTTTTTAGGCTGAAAGACACTTTTTAGTGTAAAGCACAAAATGATAGTTGTAACTATCATTTTCTGTTTACACTAACAAATGTCCTTTAGACTAAAAAGCAAACTTGCTGTACCTGAGGCTAAAATTTTTCGTAACTTCTTCCTTGAGCCTATTTTCCTGTATATTCTAATATATGCTCTTGAATGAAAAACATATAAAAATAACAACCGGATAAATAAGGTATTTTTTTTTTCAAATACAAACATATATAAAGCATGAAATATATTTTAACGGTAAAATTCCAAACTTAAAATGGATTATACCTATTCAATAATCAACTTCATAACTACTCAGTCGACCACATAAGCAATGGATGAATATTGGAATTGAAGGTTTTGTAGAACTTTTGAAATTGAATTTAATTTTAGAAACTAAATTAGTGTGCCAACTCGAATTTTGGCCATCTGTTAGTTGGTAATTAACTGGATTTAATTATTAAAAATACCGACTTATAAGTTGAACAAATAAATTCTAATAATTTAAAATATCTGGATATAAATATTAATTTGATAATTTTTTGATATAATTATTTAAATTTGCAAAACTTATCATTTCAAAACAAAATAAAATATGATAGCTATTTTACTATTATTCATATATATATATATATATGGTTTGTGAATAAAACTATGATTTGAAATTCAAAATAAATATCTTAAAAATAATTTAGATTTAAAACTCTACATTTTAAAAAAAAACTAAAGATAAATATTTATTAATTAAAAATATAATAGCTTAAGCTTAAAATTATGTAACATCCTAGAATTTTAACCAGGATAATTTTATAATTAATTTAATTTTTGGAAATTAAATTGTGAATCTATTTGTGAATTAATTAGAAATTTCTAGAATAAATAAATATTTTAGATTATATATAGAATTATAAAGATTTAAGATTGAATGTGATAAACAATTGAAATAAATTTTTATTTGTGCAAATAAGAACATATGTCAAAAGATAGTAAATAAAGGAATTGATTTAAAAATTCAATAAATTGATTTTTAATAAAATTCCTATTTGTAATTCAAAGGTAAATATTTTATAAATAGATTATAATTTGGAATTTGAATTTGAATTTCAAATACAAATGTATTGAAAATAAATAGGCATTTTGATTTAGAAGTTATGATTTATATAATGACTTGAATTTAAAATTTAAAACCAGAATGAATATAAAGTTTTAATATGTATTTATCTTTTAAAAGTAAATGTATATACATAAATATTTTTAATAAAATAATAATAATAAGATTTTTTTAGTGTATAATTTTATTTCAAATCATTTCCAAAAGTAAATAAGAAGCTTTAAATATATATATATATATATATATATATATATATATATATATATATATATGAAGATAAATTGAAAATATAAAATAAAATATTATAAAATCACATTTAAACCTTTAAATGCATGCAAATGACAAGTGTAACCCTTTTTAAATTATATTAAAACATTTGTAGCCAAAATACAACATATGATAAACAAATGTAAACAAGATAATGTGCAAAGATAACAAGTGGAACAAATTTCCATTTAAATTTGAAAAGTATAAAATTTAAAGTTTAAAACCAGGCTTCACTTTCATCCTCTCTATATTCTTTATTGATCAAAACCAGAAATAAAAAGAATTAGCAACCAGAACTTTTTACAATTTAAAACCTGGAAAAAAAAGCAAAGCTTCATACCTAAAACAAAATTTAAAGCAGCATCAACAAACAATCAAAGAAAAAAATTTCAAGCTTTCAACCTGGAAAGCAAGAGCTTCAGCCTGAAGCAAACAACAAATTGCAAAATCAAACTACAAACCTGAAAACAGTAATATGGAAATCAAACTCAAGTCAAAACGGAAAAAGAAAAAGAAAAGAACTCGAAGGCAAGAACAGTTTGCAAAACTGTGGGAGACCATCTCAAACAAAAAGAAAAACAATATCTTCAGGATGGTTCAACTGGAGCTAAGATTTAACATGAGATGAGTTTAACACTTCCAGACCAAAGTTTTTTTTTTATTACTATCTCTGTTCCTTCTTAAAGTAGATTTAAGCTCAAGAACAAATGCAAGAAAAACAAACGAGTAGTAGTTCAAATTCGAATACTTTCAACTCAGTTCTGTTAGAGCTTCAGATCATTTTCAATTCCAGATTTTCAAATTTTTTTCAGTTGCAACAGGCTTTGTGCTCTGCTTCCAAAATCAAGGTGAGCAAACTTCCTTTATTTTGAAATGCCTGTGAGTAAACTCCTTTTTAAATTTGAACTAAATCTTGTTGTGAAAATATGGAAACTTAAATTGAAAATGTGAGTTACATGTATATAAATACATAAAATTTTGAGTGTGCATGTCTATGCACTTGAAAGAGTGGCACTGTCCCAGGTTGACAGGCCCAAGTATGACCAAAATTTTGATTTCTTCATTTTCGATCAATATTTAAACATATGATCTAAATAAAAGTTGTTTGTTTAGGTATAATTCAAGTTCTAAAAATAATTTTAAGCAAATCAAAAGCAAGAATTTTCTGAAAATTTGAATTTACAGGCAAAACTAAACCTGTTAAAAATTTGATTATCCTATTCTTTGATTTCGGTTGTATTAATTGAAATGATTTAGGAAATAATGATTTTTGAAAGCAAAATCATAATTTTTAAATCAGTAATTACTGAGATAAGCAGAAATGAACAATATTGGGGTTTTTGGCCATTGTCGATCATTGATGCGATGGCTACGGTCGGGGTTGTTCGTGAAGGTGGAGGCGGACTCGGGGATTAACGAAAAAGTGCTCATCGATTTTATAAGTGGACGTGGAAGGTTGTCGAGATCAAACTAGGGTTTTATCTCATGCTTCTGCATTGATCGGAAATTGACCAATTTCGTGGTCAAGGCTGCATCGGACTGGACGAGACTATTTGGAGGAGGTGCGTGGTCGACAGGGGAAGCTCATGGCAAAGGCGCGTGGCCTCTGGTGATGTTTGGCGTCGATATGAGGTGGTTTTTTGTGACGAGCTTCGACCCAGATTTGAGTCAGATGACTCTTTTGCGAGATCGTCGAAGTGATGGGTTTTTGGGTACTAGAAGGGTTCAGGGGAATGGTCGTTGACTTGGTGGTGGCTAGAGCTTCGACAAACGGCGGCGATTCCATTTGTGCATGTGCGCAGTAAGTGATTGGTGTCAGTGGGGGAAAGGTTAGGGAAGAAGGGTTCATCTCGAAGCAAGTATTGGGGAGGAACCTATGATAACTCGAGTCTAGTCTCGAGTAGAATTATTGATGCGCTGGGTTAGTACTTAAGGAAATTTTAAGTTTGAAGAAAAATTGGAGCACGGGTTGATTTTTGATATAATCCGACGTAAACAAGCAAAGTGCTCGGGGGTGACTCGAAGGGGGTCTCGAGTTAATCTGTAAAACAGTTTTTAGTTTAATTTTTTTTTCAAACTTTTAAACTTTTTAAAACCCATGTTTTCAAAATGATGTTTTGATTAAAGTTTGAATGAATCAAATATTTAAGTAAAATATATTTCAAAATAATTAAAATTTTAATTTATTTAAATTGGATACATTATTTTATAAAGTTATTTATATTTAATAAATAATGTAATTGAAAAGGGGTAAATAAGATAAAATGTTGTTTAAACTAAATCTCAACCTTTTAAAATAACTAATGTGATAAAGTTGATTTATTTAACAAGGTTTAAAAGAAAAATCAGAGTAATTAAATCATCTCTCGGTTTATTAAAACAATTAATGATTTGTTAATATAATTATTTTAAAAGTAATTACTGAATTGATCATTAAATATTAAAGATTTATTTAATAAATAATTAAGGTTAATTAATTAATAATTAATTAAGGAATAATTAATTAATAAAAGTAATTAAGATTTAATTGTTTAACAATTAAGGGTTAATTAATTAAGATAATTAATTAAGCAATGATAAATTAATGAAGGTGATTAAGACTTAATCAATTGTAATTAATAATAATTAATCATTGATTTAAGATTACTAATAAAAAGTAATTATGTGATTAATGAATTTAAAACCACACGATTTATTCATCTTAATTAAAGATGTTTTGACTGTTATTGAATACTGTGCGTTGGATTGATTTATGTTATGTGCTTATGATGCTATGTAAAATGAATTGCTTTGTGCTGAGCTGTGATATCTGTGTTGAATATACTGCTGTGCGAATGTGAAAACCCTTTGGCCCGTAAAAACGACATTTGAATTTCGATCCGACAGGGAGTCGGATTCCAGTTGGTTATCCAAAACCCACATCGAACCGTAATGGTGAATCTTTGTGATTGATAAATTTACTTTGTCTATGAATTTGTGTACGGAAGATAAGCATTATAGGAATATACCGCGTATCGATATTGATATGCTTGAATCTGTAGTGACTGATGATGTTGCACTATTATTGTGTAAAACCTCTGGACTACATCTTACACACACAAATATGGATTTCACAAGGAAATCGGTTAAGTCACAGATATTTGAATTTAGTGAAATGGTTTTAAAAGTTGAATTTTGAATTCAAATGATTTTAGAAATGGAATTGGGACAAATGTGAAAAGCTTTGAAGAAGAGTTTTGAAGATAAAAGTTATTTTGAATAACTTGTTAAAGTTTTGAAATTTAATTAATTTGATTTGAATTCAAAATTTGAAATTGAATTCTATGTTTGGAAACTATGATTTAAAAAGGTTATACAAGTTATAGATGTGTTTTAAACCATAAAAAAATATAAAAAATATTGTTTTGGGAATTTGAATTTAAACCAAGCTTTATACTTGAAAGGCTTTAACTTGTATGGATGAAATCGGATTTTTTTTCCTAAAACAAAAAAACTATTTGTTTTCAAATAATAAAAGCTTTCATATAAGGAAAGAATTTCAAATTTGTGTTGAAAGAATTTCAAGTTTAAAATGAAAAATGGTTTTTCCAAGTTATGAATGAATCTTTGGAAATAGTTTTGAAAGCTATAAACTAAATCTTTGATTGAAAGATAGAAGGAGTTAATCCAATCTGAAAGGGAAACTATTTGAAAGAATATAAATGAATCTTTGTTAAAGATTGGTATATTTTGTTTTCAAATTGAAAAGGGATCTTAAAGGTGTGTTCTTTCTATAAAAGATTTGAAATGGAAGTTGTTTGAAATATGTGAACGAGTCTTTGTGAAAGATGAATCTTTTTCTTTAAAGATTTAAAATGGTAATTTGTTTAAACCATTTGAATGAAAAGTTTTGTATAGTAAGTTGTGACTTAACTGAGATCCAATATCCATATGATTTTAAATATTGCGCTCATTATTCGATTTAGCCGGCAGAGGACCTTTGTGTCATATAACCATTCCGAATAATGATACGACGATATGGATATCGTTTGAAGACCTGTGGTGAAGACCGGATATTTTCGAAAATGAAATGATAACCCGTCGAATGTCTCTGCACCGACTGGTCCCCGGTATAGAGATTTGATCACCTTTTGTGATAGAGAGTCTGGACGTGATTAGGGATTATCTGGATTGCAAGGGCTTTTTTTGAAGTGCCTTCGTTTCTGTTCGAACCCAGAACAGACTTGTATGGATGTGTGTCTGGCGTTACACTTTGAGATGTAAAACCAGTTTCTATCAAATACATTTCTGTTTGGTGGAGGAGATTTATTCTCTTAGCTTAACACCCTTCTCTGAGACATACGAGCTCAGAGGTTATGTAGTTGATGGTTACTAGTGATACATTCCCAATTTGGTAATGTGACATATGAAGTGCTGCTGATCATTTGTTGATCAAAGCATGGCTTTGTAAAAAGTGTAGCTTTGTGGACGAGACTTCGTCGAACCTCACAGCCCGGAATGGTCGAAACAGGAAGAATGCAGCAAGGTTATTTAGGGGTAGCCCCCCTGAGGGTATGTTCATTTCCTTCTTGATAGAGGTGGTATCATGGTATGGATCCCAGATACTTAACCTATGTGGTTGCTGCAAATTTATTGCTTTGTGGTTGTTGGTGAATCCTGGGATAAAGGCCGGTTACGACCAGGGGATGGCATACTCGTGTTAGTAGTTACCTAGTTACAGAGGTAACCGACCTTGTGTTGGCAGAGATCCGGTTAGGTCCTCGGGGCGTCCCTCCAGAGGCGTATCCATGTGGCAATGGGAAGTTCCATGGCCTGACCATTTGTTGGAAATCCAATCATCCAATACGCACCTTGTACGGTTTTAGTTGTAGAACCTACCATCTAACATGGTAGCTGTAGTAGGCATACTATAATGATACGTATGCTGGCTAAGATTAATATTATACTTTTGAAATGTTTTCCACTATGCACTAATAATAATATCAAAAAGGGATTTTGCGTAGTAAGCATTTCTGACTATCAAATGGAGAAATCTCCCCAAGTGTGCGATTGCATGGTGTGTATGCCGGGAGGCCTTATGGTAGTTTCATTTTCCAAAAAGCATTGTGGATTTCAAATTAAAATTTCTTTTGTTTTTTTAAAGATAAAACTATTTTTGTTTGCTCATACCAGTCCCATGACTGACCTGGAGTTTATTGTTCCCTTTCTAAACTCTGGGTGCCCACAATTTTCCACACGGGCAGTCTAGAGTTTGGTTTTTCAGATAACCAGATAGTAGATATCAATTTGGTAGCTTTTAGCTTTCTCTTTGGTATTCTTTGGAGATCTTGGATATTGGAGTCTTTGGATTCACGGACTGCACTTGCTTAGCTTTGTGCAACGTGATGGTGGTTCGAGCTAGTGGTTTGGAGATTTGGCTTTAGAGCATTGGATTGGTGTTGCAGTTTGATATTGGAGTTATCTCTTTTGCTATTCGTTTTCCGCTGTTGTTTTTTTGTCTCTGATATTCTTTTATCATATTGATCATTGTTGTATATTTGGATATTGTATCATTGGAGTTGTATATGATATTCATTTCTTTTTCTTCCGTTGTGTTGTACTTAATGTGTTATAAGCTCCAGCGAATCGGATTGAACGTTTGAATCTGCGGCATTCGAGTACGAGTGAAGTACGGGTGTCGATTTTCGAACGCGAAAATCTGGGTCGTCACAAATAAGACTTAGTAAAAGGTTTAATATACTTTCTTTAAATTACACATAAGATAAATATAGTTAACAAAAGTATAAATATAAAACATAAATTAATTAAACATAAAGATAAATATAAAATATCGGTTTTAGACATTTAAAAGCTAGGTGTGTCATGCAAAATACAAGTGGCATATCCTTTTTCTTTTAAATTAAATAAATAATAAAAATGGGAACAAGGCTGTTTTAAGTTCAAAGCTTTTACATATTCATTTCTTAACTTCTTTCTTTCATCTTTATAAATTGAAACCAAAGCTAAAACTAAAACGAAAACCAAACAAAAACTTTAAATTTCAACCGGAGCAAGCGAAGATTCAAGTTCAAATTCAACTCAACCCAAAGTAGATTCAAGATTAAAGAAAAAAAAGCTATGTTCTCTGGTTTCTCTCTGCTCAACAAATACAGCTTAAAGTTAAATCATCATTATTAATTGATGCATGTGATAAATAATTGCAGTAAGTGTTGTGAATATGATTTTCATAGATGTATTTTACCTAGTAAACAGTTTAATTACTGTATATATGTATGTGCATGTCTGCGTACAGTTAAACATGTTTTTGTTAGTATTCAACAGATCAAACTTACTCAAAAACTCAATTCCTTTTCATATAATCCATTTCAGGTTATGATGATTAAAGAGAATATGTTTGTAATAACTAAATTTGATTTTTAAAAATATTTTTAAGTGTAATTAGCAAGTCGATTTACTGGAAACAAGAATTACAGTGAAAAATCATATCAAATCAGAAAATGAATGTATTAAATTTCATGTTTTGAGTATATAACCGGATTCGTACTTGAAAATAAGGAATTTTGATAATAATTTCAAGATTTTTAAGTTAGCAATTGTTGAGATTTTTCGAGTTGAACGGAATTTTCACTTTGCCCGATTTCTCGATGATCGGAGATGGAGGAGCGTCGTGATCGATGCTGGAGGAAGATTGAGTGATGTGTGGGAAAATGGTCAAAGGATTTTTAGTTCACCATGGTGGCTTGTCGATGGTGGAGTAGGGTTTAATGGCCAGTTTGGGTCGACGTTGGATTTCAGGCTCGTGCGTCGTCGTGGTTGCACCGGAGTTGATCAGAGGTGGGAAAACGAAGCATGGAGCAGTTGCAAAGCTCTAGGTAGATCGGCGAGTTCTCTGGTGGTAGGAGGCGGCGGCATGAGGCATGTTTGTGTTTGAGTATCGTTACAGTGAAGTGCTCGACTTGCTCGATTTTGTTAGGTTGAGTCGAATTGAGTTCTAGGTGGTCGAATGGGTCAAGATAATCGACGGAACCTTGCCGGTGGTAGCAGCGAAGGTCGGAGAGGTTCCGTTTGTGTGTGCATGTGCACATGTGTCAGTGTGTCGGGTGGTTTTGCTGGAAGGTTAGAGTAGGAGGAGAAGAAGAAGAGAAGGAGAGGGGAAAGAGGGGGTTTGGATCAGGGATTGTACTGGGTTGGGCTCGAGTGTGTATGCGAGTAGAATAGAAGAGAGAGCGTGGAGGAGATAGGGCTTTTGACTTGGGTTTGGGGTCGGGTTAGTATAGGGTTTTACTCGGGTCTGCACTATAGGGTATTGATAACATTTTTTTAAAAAAATTTTAAAAACAAAATAAGTTTTAAAAATAATTTTCTTAACCAACTTATTTAATGATAAATGTTATTTATGTAAGGTTAGTATAAGGTTTATAATAATACATTTTTAACTTAAACTAATCAAGTGGGAATATTTTATTATATGTCTATTATCAAATTAATTCATAAGATCATTTAAATAAAAGTTAAATATAATTAAGTAAATGATTAAGGTAAATGGTTATACTTTAATTAAGTAAGGTCTTAAGTAATTGTACATGATAATTAATCAATTCCAATAATTAATTAAAATAAAGTAAAATGGCTTGTAATTAATCAATGATAATTAAGTAGGATTATAAGTAATAAATTCATAAATAATTTATTTATTTTGTGTTAGGTTAAATTGACTATAAATTTATGATTAATAAATCTTGCTTATGGATGATTGAATTTTATTGAATGCTTGGATTGATTAATATCTCTAGTAGGTTAATCTGTGATATTCTGTGATATGAAATGCTTTAGATTGAGCAGTTGATAAATGTGAGACATTTGTTTAAATAGATATCTGTGATGGAAATTTCTGTGTGAATATGACATTTTGAAAGTTTAGACTGAATTATCTTCACTTAATCAACTTGGCTTAAAAGATGGCATTAAATTCGAAGAGATCGGGATCAGATATTAGTGATATCCAAAACCACTTGGATTTGATTATAAAATCAAATAGGCTGGAATGGAATAAATTAAGTAAGTCAGACCATTGAAACTAAGTAACGGTACTTACATATTATTTTAAAATATCAATGGATTTGTGTATTAAGTGTTTGATTATAACAAAATAAGAACTCATAGCGTGGTACGAGTTACCCTGGTTTTCAAAGAAGTTTTATAACATAGTATTTCAAGTTATGTGGGTTTACTCACGCTGGTTTCCAGCCTGATCCGGGTGTTACTTTATTGTAATGCTCGGGTCAGTCCGAATATTACAGATTTTCAGGCTCGAACGTTCTAGAGCTCAGGAGATGAGATGGATGGCAGGGACGTATGGAGTATATTCCGCTGTGTATTTGAGATTGTATTAATGGTAGTCTGGGACAAGTTGTTACAACTGTTCAGTTTATTTGTGAATGATTGTACTCTGATATATTGTATGTAAATCGACTTTTACAGCTTTCTTTGTGTAAATGCTGCTATTTGATATTATATCTCGATCCGCCGCGATTGTGAGATTTATGTTGTTGTTTTCTGTTTCTTCTTCTACCTCTTTTTCTTCTTACCTTAACAATCTGGGATTTACAGCGTTCGATTGCTCGGCACTTCTATAGTGAACTATTAGTGTCAAATCTTTGAGGTCGAAAATTCCAGGTCATTACATTTTGGTATCAGAGCTGAAGGTTAAGCGAGAACCTTGGTTCTGGTGGGATTACTCATTAGAGATAGGATCAGTAGTATCCTAGAATCAGTTGAGTGTAATATATATGAGGGTGTACTTGTTATTTTCTTCTATAATGATTTTAAAAAGAATTTTAAAAATAAATGATTTTTATCTAAGCTTATATTTTGATATATAAAGCAATAGTTTTTCTAATTATATATATATACATATTAAGATAATTGGTTGTTGATTATTGAAATTGAATAAGATCATAAGAATTAAGTGGTAATATATATATATATATATATATATATATATATCCAAATGGGAATTAGATAATATGAACTATATAAATAAGATAGGTTAGAAATGGATTCAAACCAGAAAATAAATCCTGAAATTTGTAGAAGTGTTTTCAGAATGCTGAATGAAGTTACATTGATTTTATTTTCCGATAAATTATGAGATAATATATAGTGAATTGATTTCCAGATATGATGATCTTGGTAATTATCATAAAATGGTTGTTGTGTCTAATAATTGGATGTTTGTTTTCTAGAAATAAATAATGATAAAGCAGAATGGAATGTTTTAAGGAAGTAACAGTTTAGATAAGTATGACTTGTAAATTGAAAAGAATTTAAATTGTGATGTTTTAAAACCTATGTCCAAAAAATTTGAAATTGTTTTAAAGTGTTAAAAGATATAATAAATAATATTTTGAATGTAGGAATCTTATCTTAAAACAATTGTTTTGAAAATTTTAAAAGGAATTTGTTTTGAATTAAAAACCAAGAATGGTTTAAAATTTAAAGTATGACTTGTTGTGCAAATAAATAAATATGTATATGTATATATGTGGGATATACATAATATCAAAGTTAATTTGAGGTAAACACTAAGTGTAGAAATTTAAAAAATTTCCCCTGAAAGGTGACTTAAAACCCAAGGAGAAATAAGTTTTTGGGCGTATAAGTGGGAAAGGATATTGATAAGAAGTTTAAAATTTTGAAATGGAGAATTCAAATTGAGTAAGGTTGACTAGATTAAATGAATTGAATTTAACTTAGGGAAGTTAAATGGGTTGAATTGAAAAGGGAGTTGTGTGATCTCAAAATGGTTTTGAGTTCTGGAAATGGGTAATGGATGCTATTGATGGTTGTTTTTAAAAATTTGGATGTTTATTTACTTTGATATATCCTGCTATCATCCTGTTGATATTAATAATCTATGAAACAGTGAATTGAATTATTTTGAATGAATTAAGAAGTAGATTGAAATAATATATATATATCCATTACTGAAATTAAATGGAATTAAACTTTATTTCAAAATCATTTAAATGGTTTTGATTTTTAAAGATAAAGATTAAACTTATGAAAATGAAATCACTTTGAACTTAAGATTTAAATGTTAAAAATGAACTTGCAAACTAAAATTGTTAAGAATTGGTTTCAAAATTAGAAGTTACAATTGGGCAATGAATTGGATTTCGAAGATTTTAATTGTTTAAAAAGATATGAACTCTTACTTGAACCTTGAAATAAGTTAAGTAAAGATAATTTAAATGAATATTAGAAATTTGACTTAAAATTAAATTGCTTAAAGACTTGGGTTGTGAATAAAAGGTTATGAGTTAATTTGATTTAAGGGATTCAATCAACATTTAAAAATTTAACTCGAATTTATATAATTCGAGATGGCTTAAAGTTGAGATTGGAATTGAAATTAGTTCAAACTGAATTTGATTTGAATTACCTGGTATTGTGATTAAGGTTGAATAAGTTTAAATTCAAATGGGAATTGATTTGAATTTGGAATGGGAATCGAGGTTAATTCAAATTGAATTGGAATTGAATCAGTTTAAAAGCAAGTGGAAATTGAAAATTGATTGGAAATGGAGATTGGGAAATTGAACCGGTTTGACTCTGAAGCTATTTTCATATAAATTGTTTTAATATAAACCGTTTTAAATCTATTTTTTGCTAGCTATTTACTATACAACCCTTCTTTTTAAAATCCAAACTATATTATACTTATTTTACAACTATTTTATAATTACTTAACCGTTCTACTAATATTCACAACTAATATCTATTTTACAGCTACTTAACTATTTTAAACTTTTCAAGCTATTTTCTAAATTTAAGTTGGTCAGTGTGCAAACTGTTTATAATTGAAATGATAACCCAAATGGAAATTGAAGCAAGTTGTCAATAAAGTGAATAGAAATCAAAATGAATGTGAATAAAAAGAAAATTGATTTAGCTAACCATCAGTGAAGATAATTACGAGGATGTATGTATATTATTCTATTTGCATAATGATTTGATCCAGATTCGAGCGAGGAATTTTGAGATAGTTTATCAATCCGAGTTGGGAATTTTCACTCGATTTCGACGGTGAACCCTGGATATGGATTTTTGATTGATTTTGGAAATTCTCTATCATAGTAATGGCTATGCAAGGAGAATGATGATTTCTGATCAAGAAACCATATTTGAGTCCGCAGTAGGAAGTCGGGTGGACGATACTAGTTCGGAAGTGAAATTGTGTGATCGAGTAAGCGATCGGATTTGATTTTGCGTACGGATGATATATGTACATCGTACGTGCTTGAATGAAATTGATATTGGAAATTTTGAAAAGAGTGTAAAATGATTTTTGAAATGGAAAAGTATATTTTGAGAAATATATGATGAATAAGAGTGGAAGTTGGATATCACTATAACTGAAAATCAATATATAAAAAGTAAGTAATGTGGCAAGTAACTTTATAAAAGAAATTGAATTTGAATGTTGATTTGGCATAAGTAAAGTTATGTATACATACATACGTACATACATACATACATATATATATATATTTGTTTTATATGATAACTACCCTTATTGAAATTATAACCAGAAGAAAAGATCTTTGAAAATATTTGAAGTATAAAAAGGAATTTATATAAGTAAGATGTGATCCAGAGTATTTTGTTCTAAATAAAAGAATAAACTTATACATACATTCATACATACATATGCATATACATACATACATATATATATACATATACATACATGTATATATATATAAATGATTTTATGAGAATGGATCTAAAAATGTTTTTGGAAACCCATTGATTTTGAAAGGCTTTTGATTTTGGGAAAAATAAATTTTGGGAATTTGGAGAGCCAAGTTTGGAAACTATCGATTTTGAGATATCGGATTTGTGTAAATGAGATTTATATGTGATACGTATAAAGAGTATGATTTGGAAGATACTGTATGTGTATAGTATAAAATGTTTTGAGAATGCCGTGGGGAAATGGCGCTCCCATTTAGAGTTGAAACTTAGTAGGAGATCCATGGGGGTGGTTCTACCTTGAGCCCTAAGGGGGGGGGTTCTAAATTTGATCCTAAGAGGATGTCCAAACAAACTGAAGTTTCTGAGGATTGTGGTTGGGGTAGCGAAAGTCGAGGGCGCTGATGCCTACAGAGACACTGAGGTTATGTTGTGATGATAGTGTAACTCGGCGTAACTGCGATCTACTGCGCACCATAGCGGAAGTCGAGGGGCAGTATTGCCTAAGGTCTATGTTTGATTTCACCGGGAGAGTGACATAACATCTATAGACTGCGGTCTATGAAGACTTAGCAAAAGTCGTGTGGCAGTGAGTGCCTGTAGGCTACATTGGGACTTGACCGATGTAGTCTGCGATCTATGTGGTCTGTGTGGTGAAGTTTCATTTGGCAGCGAAATTCAAGGGCGCTGATTCCTATGGTTACATAGTTTTTTCCATGATGGCAACGTAACCCTGGGTGTAGCTACGATCTATGGCGGTTCCATGGTGTAATCGTGCGGCGCGGAGGCCTACAGTTTTCTATGGTTTGCGGGGATGGCGACGTAATCATCGGGCTAACTATGGCCGTGGAGGAGGTGATGATTTCCAAAACATGTACATTTTCACAAAATGTTTTCTAAGTATTTTCACTGGATGTTGAAAACGGGTCTGCTAAGTACTTATGGATTTTTAGTCCTGCGCCTAATCAACGTATGACCGAATTTCTACAAAACAAGGATGGACTTATTGAGACATCGAGTTATAAAAAGTATCTTTATAAAAGCTATTTTGGTAATATTATGTAGATTTTAAAGTGGTTTAAAAATTTAAATAAAAAAGTTAAGAGTTAAAATGTTTGAGAATAATTTAACTAATAATAAGCTTTATAATTAAAATTCTTGCTTCTTTCCTTTTCGAGGACGAAAAGTTCTAAAGGAGGGAGGAATGTGGCAACCCGAATTTTTGGTCATCTGTTAATTGATAATTGGATTTAATTATTCAAAATACCAACTTATAAGTTGAACAAATAAATTCTGATAATTTAAAATATCTGGAAATAAATATTAATTTGATAATTTTCTAATATAATTATTTAAATTTGCAAAATTTATCATTTCAAAACAAAATAAACTGTGATAGCTATTTTACTGTTATTCATATATATGGTTTGTGAATAAAACTATGATTTGAAATTCAAAATAAATAGCTTAAAAATAATTTAGATTTTAAACTCTACATTTCAAAAAATACTAACGATAAATATTTATTAATTAAAAATATAATAGCTTAAGCTTAAAATAAGATTTAATAAAAGATTTGATATACTTTCTTTAAATTATACATAAGATAAATATAGTTAGCAAAAGTATAAATATAAAAACATGAATTAATAAAACATAAAGATAAATATAAAATATTGGTGTAAGACATTTGTAAGCTAGGTGTGTCGTGCAAAATACAAGTGGCATATCCTTTTTCTTTTAAATTCATTAAATAATAAAAATGGGAACAAGGCTGTTTTCAGTTCAAAGCTTTTACATATTCATTTCTCAACTTCTTTCTTTCTTTCGTCTTTACAAATTGAAACCAAAACTAAAACTAAAAAGAAAACCAAACAACAACTTCAAATTTCAACTGAAGCAAGCAAAGATTCAAGTTCAAATTCAACTCAACCCAAAGTAGATTCAAGACCAAAGAAAAAAAGCTCTGTTCTTTGCTTTCTCTCGGCTCAACAAATACAGTGAGTAAAGCTTAAAATTTTAAGTTAAATCATCATTATTAATTGATGCATGTGATAAAGAATTGTAGTAAGTGTTGTAATATGATTTGCATGGATGTATTTTACCTGGAATATAGTTGAATTACTGCACATATGTACATGCATGTCTGTGTACCGTTAAACATGTTTCTGTTAGTATTCAATAGACTATACTTACTCAAAAACTCAATTCCTTTTCATATAAGCCATTTCAGGTTATGATGATTAAGAGAATATGTTTGTAATAACCAAACTTGATTTTTAAAAATACTTTTAAGTGTAATTAGAAGTATATTTACTGGAAACAAGAATTACAGTGAAAAATCATCTCAAGTCAGAAAATCAATGGATTAAATTTCATGTTTTGAGTATATAACTGGATTCGTACTTGAAAATAAGGAATTTTGATAATAATTTCAAGATTTTTAAGCTAGTAATTATTGAGATTTTTCGAGCTGAATAGAATTTGCACTTTGCTCGATTTCTCAGCGATATGAGTTGGAGGAGCGTTGTGATCGACGCTGGAGGAAGCTTGAGTGATGAAGGTCCTGTGAAAAATAGTCGGAGGACTTTTAGTTCACCGTAGTTGCTTGTCGACGGCGGAGTAGGGTTTAACGATAATTTTGGGTCGATGTTGGATTCGAGGCTCGTGCGTCGTCATGGTTGCACCGGAGTTGATTGAAGGTGGGGAAACGAAGTGTGGGGCAGTGGCGAAGCTGTGGGTTGATCGACGAGTTTTCTGGTGGCAGGAGGCGGCGACGCGCGACATGTTTGTGTTCGGGTATCGTTACAGCGAAGTGCTCGACTTGCTCGATTTTGTTAGGTTGAGTCGAATTGAGTTCTAGGTGGTCGAATGGGTCAAGATGATCAACGGCAACTTGCCTGTGGTAGAAGAGAAGGTCGGAGAGGTTCCGTTCGTGTGTGCATGTGCACATGTGTCTGTGTGTCGGGTGGTTTTGCTGGATGGTTAGAGTAGGAGGAGAAGAAGAAGTGAAGGGGAGGGGAAAGAGGTGTTTTGGATCAGGGATTGTATTGGGTTGGGCTCGGTTGTGTACGCGAGTAGAATAGAAGAGAGAGCGTAGGAGGAGATAGGGATTTTGACTCGCGTTTGGGTTCGGGTTGGTATAGGGTTTTACTCGGGTCTGTACTATAGGGTACCGATGACAGTTTTTTAAAAAAATTTAAAAACAAAACAAGTTTTAAAAATAATTTTCTTAACCAACTTCTTTAATGATAAATGTTATTTAATGTTAGGTTAGTATAAGGTTTATAATAATACCTTTTTAACTTAAACTAATCAAGTGGGAATATTTTGTTATATGTCTATTATTTAAATTAATTCTTAAGATCATTTAAATAAAATTTGAATAAAATTAAGTAAATGATTACGGTAAATGATTATACTTTAATTAAGTAAGGTTTTAAGTAATTGTACATGATAATTAATTAATTACAATAATTAATTAAAATAAAGTAAAATGGCTTGTAATAAATCAATGATAATTAAGCAGGATTATAAGTAATAAATTCATAAATAGTTAATTTATTTTATGTTAAATTAAATTGACTATAAATTGTGTGATTAATAAATCTTTCTTATGGATGATTGAATTGTATTGAATGCTTGGATTGATTAATATCTCTAGTAGGTTAATCTGTGATATTCTATGATATGAAATTTTTTGGATTGAGCAGTTGATAAATGTGAGACATTTGTTTAAATAGATATCTGTGATGGAAATTTTTGTGTGAATATGACATTATGAAAGTTTAGACTCAATTACCTTCACTTTAACAACTTGACTCAAAAGATGGCATTAAATTTGAAGAGATCGGGGGTCAGATATCAGTGATATCTGGAACCACTTCTATTTGATTATAAATCAAATAGGCTAGAATGGAATAAATTAAGTAAGCTGGACCATTAAAATTAAGTAACGATACTTAGATATTATTTTAAAATATCAATGGATTTGAGTATTAAGTGTTTGACTATAGCAAGATAAGAACTCGTAGCAAGGTACGAGTTACCCTGGTTTTTAAAGAAGTTTTATAATTTAGTATTTCAAGTTATATGGGTTTACACACATTGGTTTCCAGCCTGACCCGGGTGTTGCTTTATTGTAATGCTTGTGTCAGTCTGAGTATTACAGATTTTCAGGTTAGGACGTTCTGGAGCTCAGGAGACGAGCTGGATGGCAGAGACTTATGGAGTATATTCCGCTGTGTATTTGAGATTGTATTGATAGTAGTATGTGATAAGTTGTTACAATTGTCCAGTTTATTTCTGAATGATTGTACTCTAATATATTGTATGTAAATTGACATTTACAGCTTTCTTTGCGTAAATGCTCTTATTTGATATTATATTTTGATCTGCAGCGATTGTGAGATTCTGTGCTATTGTTTTCTGTTTCTTCTTCTACCTCCTTTTCTTCTTACCTTAACAATCTGGAATTTCCGACGTTTGATTGCTCGGCACTTCTATAGTGAACGTATTAGTGTCGAATCTTGGAGGTCGAAAATTTCGGGTCATTACAATTAGAAATTGAAAGTAAATTTGTGATAACCCTAATTTTTAGACATTTGTAATTGATTAACAAACTGGGTTAATTAATAGAATATTGATTTATAGATTGAACAAATAAATCTAATGATAAGTATTTATACTTGGATAAATATTTATTTGATAATCTTCTAGTAATTATTTAAAATTTGCAAAATCATTATTTTCAAACAAATGTAATGTGTGTTTGTTTAAATATATGTATGAGTCAATTTAAATTTAATTTGAATTTGAGAATGAAATCCAAAGATAAAAATCTTAAAATAAATTGGACATAAAAAATAATATTAATGTATGTTCCATTTTTATTAGAATATAGGTAGTTTCATATTATTTTCTTTAAAAGATTTTATGAATATAGTAAGGAGAAAATGTGTTAAAGGAAATATATAGATATGATATTAAAATATATGTCATATTACATAATTATATAAACATAAGCTAAAGAGGGTCTAAAACAAGATTTATAAAACTATTTAAAAAGAGTATTTAAACATAAAATTTTCACAAATAACAAGTGTAGCTTAAAAGAATTAAAAAATCAACAAGTGTAATGAATTTCAACAAGTGTCATTTGTTTTATAAAAAAAAAGAGGAAAACCTGTTCACAATGAAAAAAAATTCAAGCAAGGCAAACTATTTCACAAATTCAATTTCTTCAATAATGAAGCTCCAGATTCAACTCAGTAATCAAAATATCTAGATCAACATTCAAGTTTTTAAATCCAGGATCAAGATCAAAGTAGATTTCAAATTTCAAAACCCAGCTTCTTCTCTGTTTTCATAAAACAGTGAGTAAACTGCTACTCTTATTAAATGTTTAAATCTGTTTAAAATGACGCCTATGATAAATCATTAATATAGCTTGTGGAAATTTGTTTGCATGATGGAAATATGTTTGTATATTGATATATATACAGTAGTTGAATAGGTATGTTTGTAGACATGCTTAAAAAATCTATGTTCTTTGATACGGGCTTATAAATTTAGTTTTATAAACTTAATTTCTCTTTATACATACAATATTAAGCTTGGATTTTAAAAAAAAAATTGATCATGGAATTGTAATTTCAATTTTAAAAAGAAATTCAGAAGGGAATGTAAAGTAAATAATGTGAAGATAAGAGATAGCAGTAAAATCCTTTAAAATTAGAAAATTTAAGTGTCTAAATTTTTTGTATTGAATATATAATCTGATTTGTGTTGAAAATTCATGAATTTTGATAACTTTATCATAAATTTTAAGTTTGTGGTTAGTAAGGGATTAGGAGATGATCGACATTGGGTTTAAATTCGATTCACGGCGATCTCGAAGTTTGGGAATATCAGGACTGAGGCCAGAGATGGACTATTGATGAACGATCAAGGGAAAATTGGTCGGAGGGAGTATTGACCTACGTGGTGGCGCGACAAGGCCAAACTAGGGTTTTAGTGGTGATTTGAGACGTGGTTGGTTTCGAGTCGATTTGTCCGACTATGGTGCATCGGAATTAGTAAGGGTGGGTGGAACAGTAGCATGGGACGACGGCAAGTCTCAAGACAGGATGTCGAGATTTCTGTTGATCGAAGCTAGGCGCGGCGAGGAGTTTGGTGATTGGACTTTGTACCTGATGCACTCAGTGATCTCGATTTCGTTTTTGCTAATCGATTGGGGCTCTGGGTAGCTTGGAGGGTCGGGAAGGTCGGAGGTGACTCGGAAATGGCGCTGATGTTGGTCGGCGTTGCTCCGATGCCTTGTGCACGTGCACCGTGCATTAGCGTATCGGTGGGTTTTCTTCTTTGGTGTTGTTGTGGGAATTGGAAGAAGAAAAGAATTCGAGACTCGAGAAGTTTTAACGTCTGACTCGCGTTGTCATCGGGGAAATTTTGGTTTGTGTCGAGGTCGGTCTCGTGTGTTGTTATTTTGAGGATATTGGTTTTGGTTGGAGTTTCTTTGTCCTGTTACTAAATATAAAAGTTTTAGCTAGAGCCTTAACCCAGGTATTTTCGAATTTTGAAGCAACGTAAAAGGGTTAACCTAGCTTTTCAAGAATTTAAATTTCATAAAGTAAACGTGCTTTGAATTCTAATTATTGATTTGAAATAATTATATACAGGGGTGATGATAAATTGATTCATAAATATTTCTCAAGAGTGATTTAATAATGATTTAATTGAATAGATGTCTTAAGATAATTAAGGGTCTAAAGTAAAATTTTATATGTTATGTATAAATTAATTTTAAAGCATTCAATTTGAATATGATTTATATGATAGTTAAGAAATTAATTAAGATGATGATTTTACTTAGATAAATCAGAAACTTAAGTAAATAAGGATAATTTTTTTTTTTATAATTGGGCGTTATAAATAAATTAATCAGAGATTAACTAATTAGTAATTGGGAATTAATTAATGTAAGTAACAAAAGTAAGAATTTATTAATGTAAGTGATTATAGAATAATTATTTTGAGTAATTAATTAAGGAGGTGATTAATGTGAATGGGTGGAGGTTAATTAATTTGTGTAATTAATTAAGAGTTAATTACTTAATATAATTGAAGGATAATTAATCAAAGGTGATTAATTTGGGTAATAATTAAGGAATGATTAATAATGGTTTATAATTAATTAATGTTAAGTAAGCAGGATAAAAGGTGATTTAAGTAATTAATTAAATCAATTAGAAATGGTGTGACTAATTTATCTTGCTAAGATGATTGATGATATTGAATGCCTTGTATTGTTTGTTATTCCTGATATGTGATTGTGATGCTATATGATATAAAATGTTTTTGTACTATGATATGCTGGGTTGAACAGTGTTAATGTGGTTATCTATCTATGATTAATTACTGTGGGAAAAGTGACATCTTTTATTTAAAGATTGAATTGTATTTCACTTGAATAATTTGGGTTAAGATGGTATTTAACTCAAAAAGACCGGGGTCGGGTATTAGTACATATCCGAAACCACTTCGATTTGTAATCTATAAAATTCTATATAGATTTGATATGAGAAAACAATAGGCTGGAATGGAATGATTTAAGTGAATTGGACCATTTAATCTAAGTTTAATACTTAGAGATTAATGTGTGAAATAAGTGTTGTCTATAAAAAATTATGAATTTGTAAATTGATATGAGTTACCCCGGGTTTTAAATATATATATTGCATTGGTATTTCCATGTTAGATAAGTTTACTCATGCTGGTTTTTAGCCTGACCCGGGTGTTACTTTCATGTAATGCTCGGATCAGACCGAGTATTACGGATTTTCAAGTAAGGATGTTCTGGAACTCAGGAGGCGAGCTGGATGGTAGGAACATATGGAGAATATTTCGCTGTGTATATATTATAGATTGTCTTGGATATGTGATATTAATTGTCCACTGTTTGTGTAAATACTGAAAACTCTGATGTATTAAATGTAAATTTACTGATCTAGCTTTCTTTGTATAAATGATATTTTGTTTTGTTTCTAATTCTTCTTCTATCTCTTTTCTTGTTTCCAAACTATCTGGAATTTTCGGGATCGAGAATTCCGGGTCGTTACAAAATTCATACTAGATCTTTGAAGATTTTGTGAATGCAATTGTAAATAGTTTTAACTTTTATCCTAGGATGTATGGAGTGAGACAATAGATTATTATTGCTAAGAAATAATAAAGATGAAGAATAAGTTTAGGAGTACCAATATTCAAGAACAGACAAATGAATTTGGTAATAGTTTTATGAGAAAGTGGAAGACATTTATGGTGGAAATGTTTGAACATTGAATGAAGAATTTATTTTGGAATCAAGATTAGTTAAGGTTGAAAAGGAACTAAGATGCTAAGTGTAAGAAAATCACTTGATCTTAGGAAAGATAAGTATTTGAATTGAGATTGAAGGAGGCAAGAGGAAAAAATTATGAGAAATTGAGTTCAACTTATTTTATTAAATCAATCATGTGAATATATTCTAATATATGCTCTTAAACGGAAAAATATAAAAATAGCAAGCTGTTAAATAATAGATTTTTTTTTCCAAATATGATATATAAAGAATGAAATATATTCTAATAATAAAATTCCAAACTTAAAATAAATTTGGACATACCAATAATAAAATCAACTTTAAAACTACTCAGATCGACCACATAGGTTATAGATGAATATTGAAACAGAAGGTGGCATAGCTTTTGGAATTGAATTTAATTTTAAAAACTAAATTAGAAATTAAAAGTAAATTCGTATCCGGTATTTTAAGATTTTGTAAATGTAATTAGTAATAATCTTAACTTGAATTTGAGGATGAATTAAGAGAGGCAATTAATTGTTATGACTAAGAAATAAGAAAGATGAAGAATAAGTTTAGGAGCACCGATGTTTAAGAAATGACAAATGAATTGGGTAATAATTTTAGGTGGAAGTGGAATATATTTAAGATGGAAATATTTGAACATTAAATAAAGAATTTGTTTTGGAATAAGGATTAGTTAAGGATGAACAGGTATTAAGGTGTTAAGTGTAAGAAAATCACTTAAATTAGTATTCAAAATGAGATTGAATAAGAGGAAGAAAAAATCATGAGAGATTGAGTTTTATATATAGACAGAATATATATAAAAGGTGTAATGACTAAGCCAAAATAAATTCTCATTAATTAATTATTTCCAAGTTACATGTTTTTAACAATATAATTAAAATTTAGTTGTAAATATTTTTAAACATGTGTAATTAAATGTATAATTGTTATACAAGGTAATTTCCAATTGATTTCAATGTACCCTTTGATATATTTGCAAATTTGAAAACACGCAAGTATATATACACACATACACGCATGCACGCACACATGTGTGTGTGTGTGTGTATGTATGTATGTATATAGTTTCAAATTTTTCTAATCAAACACTACAAATCAAATTGCATGCATCAAATCATATAAGATGTTAACAATATCTTAGTTCTGATGTTGATTGAAAATTCAAAAAAATAACAATTAATTCATCATATTATTTATCATGTTTAGAATACTATTAGAACTAATTTCAAGCATGGATTCCTAAATTAAAATGTTATGTGTGTATCTGTGTGTGTGTATAATTTTGTTTTTGGTTTATCATGTCAAAAATAGATCAAATTTTATAGTCAAAATGTTTAATTGTTTTACCAATTTTTTAATCAAAACAAGGCAAAAACATACCCACGCAAGTTACAATAATTAGATTGCATCGAAGAAAAATAAAATGAATTCAGAAAATATCCTTAGATCCAGCCATAAGTTTTATCTTGATTTGAAATTCTCTCCTAAGATTCTTGAATCTACACTCAACTTTGTAAGAGAATGATGAACCACGCCACCTTTTTTTATTTTTTGTTAGAGATGATACCTGGAATTCGTGAAGAAGCATCACCATTGGAGAAGCATCAACTAGGAAGGAGGAAGCTCTAACCCTAGAAGTGGAAGCATGCTCCAGAAAGAATTGCTGAACCACTATTTTGGTTCGGTGGAGCTGGAGCGGTGTAGGGTGGAGACCGAATGAGCTATTTCATTAGGCGATGTTTCGTTCGACATTGAGGAGGACTGGACGAAATATCTCATCCGGTGGTAGTTCCTCAATTGGCAGTGAAGGAAAGTGGAAGTCTCGTCCGGTGATGGAAGATGTCGAACCAAAGATTTGGTCCCGTGGTGATTAGAGATTGCCGCTCCAACTATCTCGTCTGGTAGTGATGGGATGCCGGTCCAGACTTGCTGCATCAGAGTTTTCGTTCGATGCCAAAGCATGACCAAACCAAGTTAAGGTCGAACCAAACATTTGGTTCGATATTGTACCATGACGGTCCAGATCCTGAGTGCTGTTTGCCAGACCAGATCTTGAGTGTTGTCTGCCGAACCAAATGATTTTGTGTGCTGTGCCGAACCAGATTGTGAAATATGCTCTTGCCGGACCAGATGGATGCCGAACCAAACCTCACAGTTTCTATATAGCAGCTACCCCTTCTCATATCTTCACTCTATAAATAGTGGAGCTTCTGGAAAACAATGGAAGCCATCCTAGAGAGCTGAAATGTTGTAGAATTTTGTTTATATTGTTAATTCTTCTTATGTATAGCCTCCAAAAGTGAATCAAGCTTGTAACTCTAATCTTTCAATTATTAATAAAACCTATCCAAGTGGATGTACACTGCCTCATGGTAGTGGAACCGCTATAAATACTGGTGTTATTTTTTTCTGCATTGCATCAATCTATGACTATCTGTTTTGGTGTTTAACTCTGTTTGTTCCGTCTCACTACAATCATGGTCCAGTTGTTTTTCGCTGTGCTGGGTTATTTTATTCCCTTAGACTGATCATCTAAAGGGATTTCCCCAATAATTTTATGTTTTACTTTTACTTTAGAGTTCAAAATTTTCTAGAGAGGAGAGGATGGGTTTGATATGGCAATGAGAGAAAGAGAGAAATAAAACTAACTTAGAGAAATCAAATAAGTGGTGGCAATTTCTATTTTTACGTCGGAAATTACTTAACATACACCATTATTTATAATTTGTTGCTAAAATATCCTTTTTCTTAATTTCATTTTTTTTATCATTCTCTTGTATTTCATCAAATTAAAAGCTTAAAATTAATGAAATTTGGTCGAATTTGCACATTTTTATGAAGAAGTTAATAAAAAGTATTATCATAAAATCTAAATATCAATTAGAAAAAACTTTCACAGCTACTTGCTACAATTTTAATGTATTTATTTTTTTTCTTAAACGAGAGCTAACTTTGTTGATATTGAAAATTTTAATTTTTTTAAAAGAAGTTACAATATTAGTGCCAAAAAATTAAAGTTAACTTTATTTGATTTTAACTTAATTTATTTTTTGGAATTTCTAGTTTTGTGTAAAGGAATTTAAGTTTGAAAGATGAAAGATGAGGAAAATGAAAAGAAGAATAATAAAAATGGTGTATGTAAAGTAATTTTTGATGTGTACCATTTTGTTGTAATTTCTGGTTTATGTAAAGTAATGTTGGTGTATGAATAGAATTAGCCATTGATGAATTTGCTTTTATTAAAAGAATGAAATCTTTCCATTGGAAAATTCTACTTAAACTCATGCTTGTGCCATGTTGTCCCCATGATTTTATAGAAAAATCAAAGGATGAAAAATACCCTTTTGGTTTTTTGTCTAAATTTATGTTTTTTTTTCAAATTTTTTGTACACCACATGGTGTCTTCAAGGCACCACGTAGGGGAACTACATGGTACTTTAAGGGCACCTTGTAGGGCTACTGCATGGTACGCTAAAAGTACCACGTATGGCAACTACATGGTGGCTTCAGGTTACCATGTAGTATCCCTATAGAGAAGGGTATTTATGAGTTTTTTTTCTTAAAGGAGGTAACTAAGCAAAGTGTGAGGTGTTTTAATCTAGGGAGGCAACTCGGCACAAATGTGAGTTTAAATAGAATTTGACTTTAATTTCTCCAATTCAAACTTCCATAAATGACTCCCTTATCAATTTTCAATTACTCCACCTTTAACTTGCCGAAGTACCTCCACCCTTACCTAGCCTAAGTACCTCTATGCCTAGCTTGCATTTTCATGATGCAAAATTTCCAAAATTTCTTCTAGCAATTATTTCTCATTTAAACCTTCGTTTAAAATTATATCGATATTGTATATCATTAAACGAAAATATAACCTTTTCAAGTGCATTAAAATAGTTGCAAAAAACCACAAAAAATTAAATAAATTAACAACAATTAATATTTCTCAAATATTAATTAATTTTTAGTATTTTATAACTAACCAAATCATGTGGTTTCTTCATAGAATTCACAAATGCAGTTGTGAGACTCCAATTTGTGAATTCAATCAGTGATTAATCTTGAATAGTTCAAATATTAAGGTTGACACATCACCTTAGCAAATCATATGATAGTTTGGTTGAATTCATCGCTTATAAAACTTTTGATAAAATCCAATTTCACATTTTCATAAGTGGTACCTTTTAGTAATGCTTAGTTAAACCAATTTCCTTTGTCAACACTACATCATTTTAGGACTTATGGAATTTGGTTAGTCCATACTCCACTCGGTTAGTCCGTACATAAAACTTAAATATCATCTATATTCCGCTCGGTTAGTCCATATACAAAGTCATTGATTCAATAATAATATTTATTATTAACTATACTGATCTGGCTAGAAAGTTGATTTTGAGTTGACTACAATTGACCGTGATTCTAACCTCTTATAACTACGGAGAGGAATTTTCTATTGAATAGTGTTTCACTTCTAATGCTTCAATTCAGATCTAACTATAGTTGCTTGAGGGATCGTCATGCCATAATTTACCTATAATCAAAGTAGAGTATCCACAATGAAGTTCCGCGGTATCCTCAAGTCGAGAGAACTGTGTAACATCGTCATTTTGAGATCTCATGTTTGACCTTAGTTATATTAACTAATAGAAAACTTTCGAGTGAGTCATTCTATAGTTATCCAATAACCATTAGTTTGTAACCCTTTGGTTCCCTCAACAGCCATGAGTAATAACTGCCTAACATTTATAGAGTATTATGTACTCTAGTCCTAAGGAATTTATAGTATCCTTTCTCCAAATATCTTAATAAGGAATATATAAAATAAAATGTTATTTATAATTGTGATTAATTACCCATGATTGCAACTATTTGCAGCTATAATCACATAACATTTCAATTTAAGAATTTACTTATTTATATATTTAAATTAATTACTTAATTAATTATATCACTATATAAAAAAGTATATAATAGAAATCAAATACCTTATTGTGAACATGGTCGGCCACAGAGTTAGATATATGTAAAAAATTACATAATTTCCCTTTGGAACTCTTTCAATATCTCATGTGCACATAGGGTCAATTGTTAAATCTTATTCTCATTCCTCTTATTAGTTTTCTTATTCTCATTCCTCTTGTCAGTTTTCTCAAAACCGATCGATCTAGTCTGTTAGAGAACACATATGTTATATGTTAGCGATCTACTTATTAATCAACTGTCTCTAACATTGATACATTGTCGTTATCATATGGAACTTTTTGGAGTTTGTTTCTCGACTTCTAATGAGATCTAGGTTTTTTTTATGATTTGTATTGCAACATTGTTATTACATAACAATTTAATTTGATTCTTAACATTTGGATCCACCCCTAGCTCAATTATAAATCATGCATTATATATACACATATTTTGTTACGACACTATTCAAGACAATATACTTAGTATTTTAGTTAAATCAGCTACAATCTTTCGTTTAGAATGGTTCCAACTTAAAGCTCCTCAACTAAAGGTTGATTATGAATTTAGTATTGATATAATATACTTGATATGAAGTTTGAGTCTGAATACTCCTTCATAAGGAGATTAGTATTTCTGTAAACAATTCTTTAGTATTTCATAAAATACTCGAGAACACTCTAACCTACCACTTAGTGATCTTAATTCAGATTTTGATATTTTTTGAATGTATTAAGTACATTCTTGAAGTGTGATATATTAGACTACATGCCATATATGATCATTCCTATTTCTAATGCATAAAGGATTTCATCGTATATGTTCCACAATAACATATTATGTATATCATTTGTGGAATTCCTTACTTCTTTTTATACTGATTATGAAATGTCTCTTCAAATCCTATATCAAGAATCAAACAACCACACTAAAATGATTATAATACAGGTACATCATTAACAATCATAAGTTTGTTGTTTATTTATAGTTTTAGAAATGTTTTAGTACCTTTATAGTCCTTACTTATAGCCACACGCTTCCGCCAAATTTTGATTGAAATTCAAACTATTTGATTTTTTTTGTCAAAATATGTGCTTAACTCTGATGCTTGTTGAATGATATTTTCTTAACAGTTCTTGAATCCAATCTGAAACCTATAAACTTAGACCGTTTTCACCGACTTCAAGACACTTCGGTTGTTATGAGAAAATATCATATTCTAAATCATTATTTATAATTTATGTTTCAATATACATGTACCAAAAACTCAAAATCATATCGAGCAATAATTTTGCACATAAAATTCGAATTAACTTAAGCATATTAATGATGAATCTGTTACGTTAATTTCAGTAATTGAAATTTACGATGTTATTCTAATAACATTGCTTACTATATCCAATTGCATTGGTTTTCTTCTCAAAGATACTTTTGGTGTCATTGGAACATATCCCATTAGGTATGACTATCAAAATCATATTCTGATAATGTATTTGGAATCCATTTCAGATTTTCATATCATGCCATATGATAGAGTCAATACGCTTAATGGCTAATTGACAATTGAGGAAATTCTTTTCTCACTTGGTACAAGACTCATGGTTTCTCTTTAATGTGCAGGAATTCTTCTTTGACATTTTAATGTGTAGTATCCATTTGGTTAATTTCATTTCATCCTATATGATTAGTTTTATATTTGGATTATATCCAAATCCATTTTACTACCAAAAATTTGTAATAGAAATTCCTCCATCATGAAGTTGTCAATTTTTGAAACAACAGTTGTTTCTTAATGCAACAAAACATATATTCGTAAACATTTTATGAACCGCCTTTATGTTTGTATAAAATTGATTAGTTTTGAGCTTACGTTAATTTATGTTTATAACATAAAACAGTCAACAATGTTGGTCGATCCCAAACTCCTTTGGGTGATCCATATGATATCCATCACAAGAAAGTATTACGTGTAGTCTCTCAACTCACATAACCTGTCACCTCTTCTAGGATATTTAGATGTTTTTATCAACTTTTATCTTGTACGATATTGTAACTATGCTTTAGATGAAATTAAATATAACTTACGTACTTACTCTTAAGTAGACATCCTTACAAAAAGATAATAACTCAACTTCACTCACCATTAATATACTTTGTCCAATAAAGTCTGGTTACTTCTTATTGATACACCATTATGTATCAGAAGAATGAGTGACTTTTGAGATCGAATCTTCTTTATATTTAGGTACATTTGGAACTCTTTTCCATTACATTCACTTATTCATCAAATCAAAAATTTTTATTTCCTTCGCATGTTATGTTTTATACTTCTATTTTATTTTCAACGAACTTATCATAAATTTACTACTTGTGTATCAAATAAATATGTATTATTTCTATGATAATTAATTTGTGAATTTAAGAATTTTATGGAACCATTTTGGTATCTTTGGAACTAAGATTGCATACATTTAAATATATCAAATTCAAAGAGTTCACCAACTCTTATGTTGGACTCACTGAATAAGTGATTTTTCCTTTATCGTTTGAGATATAATTCACCAATACCATATGAGTAAAAAAAAATTTCTCAAAATTGTGGCTTGGTCCATAATTCCAAAATAATTTAAAACGTGTCAGAGACTTCTGAATTTTCTAATGCATCGCTTTTGCTATGAAAACAAATATCATTATCATAGCCTTATCTTTTAACGAATATTCATAATATTCATATTGAAATGGAACTATGTCTATTTTTAGTAAATAATGAAAAAAGTTATTATTTCATAAATAATATTTTGTATATTTAGGAAATAATTTTTCATAACTTGGTCCAGTAAGAAGTGTTATATGGTATGCTCCTATTATTTCCGCTATTACTATAATAGCTTCTGAAATATGACGCTTCATTCAACTACTTATTATGGAATTTTATTTTATACATCATATCTAGTATGTAGTTGAGAGTTTTAGATCAAATATCTTGAACTCCAAGAAATAACTTTCATAGAAAACAATTTTCAATATGAAAATACATTTGGAATAGAAATCACATTTCTCATTCCATGTTAAATGTCTATAGTATTTTATACAATTCTCATTTCCAATGTCCCTTCATGAAGAAAAGGTGACCATTCACTATCCCAAATTTACTTAAGTTACATCTCTTTTTGTAGATTCACTTTCCTTTCTAAATAACCGAACCATTCAAAAGGAAATTCTGCTGCAAGACCATATTTCTTTACAAAAATTCATTTAGTCATCCTTAACATTTAAGAATATCAAAAATAAGTTGCACTTTACATAAATTGATCAAACTGACATTTCAGCAATCAAATTTCTAGGTACATCTATTAGCTTTGCTTCAGTGCTCCAGCTACCACAGTACGGTCCTTATTGTATATTGAATACACAATCTCGCATTATGGTTTACTTGTTGATTTCAAATGAACTAATTTTATCAAAGTTTCATAAATTACAAATCTTGACTATTAATCATATAGCATTTGTATGTGATCGAATATGGATCAAATATCTATATTTTTGTATTGTTTTAGAGTTTAAAATTCATAGAAGACAATACACAGTCTTAAGAAAATGAAAATCTAAGTGACCAAGGTATGAATGTATTTAGTAATCGGCTCTTGCATGTGTCTTGAATTGACAACGTGCATAAGGTTTATTAGTAAGTATATTTTATAATTTCTGTGTCAATCTTAATTTAGTTAATTTAGATAGTTTAACGATAAACATTTTATCAACTATATTCGTTGCATAAATTTTTTGAAGTAGATTATTTTAACTTGTATAGCTTATATTCTTAAAATATTAGAAAGGTGAAATATGTTCATTTCATTTTCTCTCTCTCTCTCTATATATATATATATATATATATATATATATATATATATATAGAGAGAGAGAGAGAGAGAGAGAGAGAGAAATTTTTATGTTATTTATGTTTTGGAGAGTTTTTATTATGTTCTTTGACTAAAAAATCTAATTCTCCCTGTCCACCACGATTTCGAGCGCACTCTGATTGAAAAATGTGGTAATTTGTGGGTAAGGTGTAATTCTGTTTACTGAAAGTGATGTTGTTTCTAGAGATAGAAATACTACCTCTATAGTTTAAAATAAAATTTAATCCAAGCAAAAATTCGTTACTCTTAATTTCTGCTGGTGTAATTGTGCATTGTCCTAATTCATATTTTGAACTGTAATTGCTTGCAAAATCTTTGAATTGAATCATAGATTCTTCAGGTAATTTGTGTGTTAATGTCATAAAACTTTGATTTGCTGTTTTGGAAGTAATTGAATAATTTAACGGTATTCTGTATTGGGATGGTACTAAGGAATAAGCTATCAAACTTTTAGTACTTCCTGTATCAATTATTGCAACTGTATCTATGACTTTATTATTATCAAGCCATATTCGACAATTAAGCGTTAATAAAGATGTATTATATTTATTAGTATTAACGGAAAATTCTGTATTTTATGTTAAACTGTTTTCTAAATTTTCTGTTTGTTCATTTTGTGTTGGATTACTTCCTGGTTCTATTTGACTAAAGTCCTTTTCTTTAGTTTTTAGCTGTGTAATATCATTTTGTAACATGGTTACCTGTATTTGTAATAGCTTGATCTGCGCGCCATGTTTTTCTAATGTTTCTTGAAAAATGTTTTTATTATCTGGCATATTTTGTTTATATATAAGTTCTAGGTTAAATTGATGTTTTGCACAAAGAAAACAGATTTCTATAAAACATTTGTCACATTGAAATCGTTTATTTATTTCTGGATATCGATAGCAAATGAAACATGGTATATGATCATTTCCTCTGTTCTGGATCCATTGATGATTACATTCATCCTTGTTGTTCATTAGCGTATAAGTGATACTGTTTTGTGAAGTTCCTTCTTCATTTTCTGAAACTATACTGTAAATAGATTATGTTTCATCGTTTTCACTTAAACTTTCAATATCAAATTCACCTATTTCATCAACTAGATTTTCTCTTTGTTGATTATTTTGGCGATTTGGACATCGGTTTGCTAAATGGTTAGGGTCACCACAAATGTAACAATTACATTTTCGGTTTGGTTTAGTTCTTTTAACGTACTTGTCTTTTTTATGTTTATCGTAAAATTTTGATTTTCGAAGATATTTTCTAGGTTTATAAAAACCGTATGCTTGTGGAGTGTAGATTGCTGTTCTACAAAATGCCCAAGCCTGTATTTTAATCTGTTCTTGTAATGTAGCTTCTTTACAGCGTTTTTCTAATTCCTGAAAAACAAACATAATTCTTGATCCTATCCCTAATTTCGGCATTGATCCGTATGTTGTGTTCCAATCTTCTTGTAATTTGCGTCCTAAGTCGCCTGGAAGTTTTGAAAAGTATTTATTACATAGTTCTTCATCCATGGCTTTGCCAGTTTGAGCTGGGGTAATAGCAAAGTCTTGGCTAAATTCTTTTATGTATTTGAAATCTCATATACTTAATTGTTCAAGATTTCTTATAGCTGTATTTTGTATTAAAGTTCCTCCTTTTCCTGGATCATTACCAATGAGTAATAGTCTAATAAAACTGGTAAAGTTATATGGGTTATTTCCCAAAGCTTTTTGCTCTGTAATTACAGCTGGATTATCTGTTTTACGACTCTGATAAATTCCTAATGCTAATGGACCTAACGTGGTTTCAAGGACTGCCCACATATCCATTTCTGGTTTTTTATTTACTTCCCAATATCTCACAACATTTTGTTCCCAAATAAGAATTTCTTCGGGCCATAGCTGAGGGGATTGGTTTTCAAGTAGTAACATGTTATGGCTGTATAGTTTACCATATGGTTTACGTAAGCCTTTTCCTATATAAGGGCTTTCATGTGTGTATTCTAAATCTGGTTTAGCCCATTTTTCTCTTTCTAGTGGTCCTTCTTTATATTGAGAACTGGGTTCATTGTCAAATCTACTTCGTTTATTTACTGGAATCATAGCTTGATCCATAAAGTTGGTTTCAATGAAGAAATCACTTAATGGAATTTGTTTATTTGAGATATCTTCTATTAGGGGCATATTAAAATGTTTAGATAATGTTGTAAAAGCCTCTTCATAGGACATATCAAGTTCTGTTATACATGCTATAAGCATATCATCTGTTTCTTGTCTTATGTTTTCAACTGTAATTTTTCTGTTTATAGTTTCACGTAATGTTCGTTTGCTTTCTGTTTTAAAGGTTTCGTCTATTTCTATATTCTCAATATCATGATCTTGTTGGGTGTATTCTTCATCAACTAGATATCCAAGAATATCTAGTTCATCATCTATTTCTAGATCTGAATCATATTCATCAAATTTTGGACCCTCGTCCCAATTCATAGCGTTTGGTTGTTCAGAAACGATTTCGTTTAAATTATAGTGTTCGTTAATTTCTGATTCAGTATTTTTTATTCTTCATTCTGTTTAAACTTATAATTACTGAATCTTAAGTTTGGTTCTCCAAATTGGTTTGTGTAGAGAACGTGCGTTTCTGGAATTAACAAACTTTTATCGTTATCTATGAAGTCTTTAAGTTGCCATTCAAGGCCTGCTAAATCTTATGGGTTTATTCTTTGCGGTTCTATCATTTTAATACCTTTACTAGCAATGTTCTGGACAATTCCATCAAGGTTGATTTTAAATTTCATCCCTGATCTGTTACTGGCTTTTCCTATTATTCTAATACTAATAATAAGATTATTACCTATGTAGTTTTCAAATCCGTTTGCTTTAAATCCAAGTTTTAAGTGTTTTAAATCTTTTATGCTTTTTAAAATATCTGGAACACAATATACTAAAGCTGATTTATCGTTTAGGTCTATCTCCATTCCTGAAAGTAATGCTTTTTCTATATTTGATGTCCAAGATTTATCTAGGACAAGCGTTAAAAGTTTCGTTCCTAATCCTTTTCTGGTTAAAGTTTTGATTCCTATGACTATTAGTCCTAGGTGAAAAAATCTTTTCCCAGTGTTTTTTAACTTCTGAATAGTTTCTGGAGATAAAATGTCTAACGTTACACTATTGTCTATTACGCGTATCTCTTCTTCTCGTATACTTCTAATTAACGTGGTATTAATGTTTGTTATTCTTGTCTGGTAGAAAATTCTTGGATTTAAAAGATCTAGATGATCATTATTATAAATATCTAGATTTTGGTCTAAGTCTATTTCTTCGTCTAATTGTACTGTCTGTTTTTCTTTCTTAGATTTAAATTTCGATAAAACGCTAGAAATTTCATCTTTCGGTTTACTACTGGAGGTAACTTCTGTTAGGGTTCTACTAGGTCCTGAGAATGATTTTTTATTATTAATCATTTTGGAATCCAAAATTTATAAACTTCTGGTTGTATGGCTTTAATGACTACCGGTTCTCCTAAGCTTAGTTTTGATAACTGTTCAGAAATTTTATCTAATTCCTGATTAAAAGACTGTTTATTCTCAAGCTGTTCAATTTTTTCTAAAATTTGAAGATTAAGACTTATAATTATATTAAATAAGTTTGGATACTCTTTATCGGAAAGATTGTTACCAGAATATACGGTAAATCCTTGCTTTGGAACTGGTTGAGTTGCGAATTTACTTGCTTCTTCAATTGCTTTCTGTAAGAATTTATTCATAAACTCAGCCACTAACGATCTGTTTTACTTCTTTTAATACTGTTTCAACCTGTTTTATTTTAGTATCTAATTCAAATGTTTTTGACTTAAGGTTTTCTAATATTCGTTTAGATTCAAGTTCTAAAGTTTTAGGTTTATTTGTTTCTAGTAGAAACTTAAGCTCATTTACTGATGACTTGTCTGGAAATTTATTCTTTAAATTAGCTAAGGTGTGTAGAATATTTTCGTTTTGATTTTTAACAAAATCAAAATTTTCTACTAACTGTTTTAAGATTTTATTCTTATTTTCAAGGTTTTTGGCAATTGTTTCCAAAGTCCTTGCTGTAGAATTGTCGCACTGTTCTAAAGAAATTCCTAAATTGATAATTAAATCTGTTATTGAGTTTAACTGTTTATTATCACTGTGTAATATATGTTGAAAACTCTTTTCAAAGTGACAAACAAAGCTGTATTTATCAAGACTGATTATACTGTGATTTTTGAAATTATACTCAAGATTGAGATAACTTAGTCGTCTAGAGGATGAAGGATCAATTTTAAAAGTTCTTTTTCTTATAATTTTTAAAGACTCATTCCTACTTATGCCTCTAAGTTCTTTTATAGATTTACTTTGAGAGATCAATTTAGAGAAACAAAAATTGAAAATACGAGTAATAAGAGTATGATTAATTCCCTGGTTACCAATTATTCCTTTTATTTTATACATATTCAACTTCGTTGTTATCTTACAGTTTACCATGTTTAGTTGAAAATGGGTTTTACAACGTGCATAAGGTTTATTAGTAAGTATATTTTATAATTTCTGTGTCAATCTTAATTTAGTTAATTTAGATAGTTTAACGATAAACATTTTATCAACTATATTCGTTGCATAAATTTTTTAAAGTAGATTATTTTAACTTGTATAGCTTATATTCTTACAATATTAAAAAGGTGAAATATGTTCATTTCATTTTAAAGAATTTAAAATACAGATTAATGAAATGCTAAATCAAAAGTTAATTCGCAGATCAGATAGTAGACACAGATCAGCAGCATTTATTGTAAGAAATCATTCTGAACAGAAACGAGGAAAACCCAGAATCGTTTACAACTATAAACGACTAAACGACAATACAGAGGACGACGGATATAATATACCTAACAAAGATACGTTAATAAATTTAATTCAAAACAAACGAATATCTAGCAAATTTGACTTAAAATCTGGATACAATCAATTAAAGTTAGAAGAAGATTTTAAGTCTTGGACAGCCTTCATGTGTTCTGAAGGGCATTTCGAACGGAATGTCCTTCGTTTTGGCCTAAAAACGGCCCCAACAATTTTTCAACGTTTTATGGACAGTATTTTTAAAAAATATGAATTTTGTTTAGTTTACATAGATGATATTCTTGTTGCAAGTAATAGTATTAAAGAATATGAAAATCATCTTAAAATGATTTTTCAAGAAATAGAAACAAACGGGTTAGTAGTATCAAAACGCAAAATGAAACTTTTTAAACAGAAGATTTCATTTTTATGACTAGAAATCGGAAACGGTAAGGTTGAACTTCAACCTCACATTTCACAGAAAATTATTGAATTTCCAGATAAATTAGACAATAAAAAGAAAATTCAAGCATTCTTAGGCCTAGTAAATTATGCTAGAAAGTTTATACCTAATCTAGCAAAAATGGTTGGACCACTTTACGGAAAAATCTCAAAAAATGGAGAATCTAGATTTAATTCTGAAGACATAAAACTTGTTCAAAAAATCAAAAATGTAGTAAAAAAGATTAAACCTTTAGAATTACCTCTAGAATCAGACTACATTATAATTCAATGTGATGGTTGCAAAGAAGGATGAGGAGCCATCTTAAAATGTAAGCCATCCAAGTACAGTGATCAATCAACAGAGAAAATTGCAGCCTATGCAAGCGGCAATTTCCAGACTGCATCAAAATGGACATCCTTAGACTTTGAAATCCAGGCATTAATCAATGCTTTAGATAAATATAAAATTTATCTTAATAAAGAATTTGCAGTTCGTACTGATTGTGAGGCAATTGTCAAATTCATATCTAATGAAAACTCTAAAAAAGTAAACAGAACACGATGGTTAAACCTATAGAATCTTATTCAAGGAAATGGATATAAGGTTAATTTTGAGCACATCAAGGGAAAAAACAATCAACTAGCAGATATTTTATCCACGAAATTATCTTATATTTTTAACCAAGCTTGTGATTTTCAGGAAAGGAATAATATGAATGTACAGATAGACAAAGGAAAGGAGAAAGCCGAACACAGTAACACAGCAAATAAATCACAGAAAGTGGAAGTGCAAACTCCATTAGCAGAAACAGAAGTTAAAACAGAAACGTCATCTCCCAACAGAATAGACAATCAAATTCCATGTATGACATTTGGTCAGAATTCTCTGACTATCTACAGAAACGATGATCCTAGGAGGTTTAAACCCCTGGTTCGAATAAACGATCAATCTCAATAGTGCCTTCTTGATCATCTATGGAACTTACGGACCATAGACCAAGAAATGGAGAATAAACAGAAATTAGGCAATTGTTTAGCCCTTTACTTTTCTAGAATACAGCAAAAACCTCTATCCAAAAGCTTCTTTTGTTATATTGTTTTCAAAGGAAATTTTACAGGAATTTTCAAACAATATAGCCAAGTTCAAATGGCTATAAACAATTTTTACAATCCTATTTTCAAAGGCTTTTATAGATTAAACGATGCTTTGAAAGAAGCCCGATACTTTTTTGGGCCAAACTACTATGTTGATCCAGAATGTCACCAGTCCTATGCCCAGACTACTTCTTCTTCTCCACCTACTCCAAATGATCTTCTCCAAACCCAGGCAATTCAATTAAATGACCTTCAAAACCTCTACCAGAAATCTCAAACCCAACTTAGCCAGTTATTACAAGAAAACCAGCTCCTCAAAAATCAACAGCAACAGACCTCATACATCAAAATACAAACAAACTCTTAGAAAAACGAATCCAACAACTAGTTGTAGAAAGAGATGATCTACAACAAAACCAAGCTAAACGACCCAAAATACTTTCTCATCAACAGCTGTCAAACCACCTAAAATTAAAACCATATCCTATCCTCCAAGATCTTTACAAACTTGCAGGAACAGATGTTCAGTTAAAAATTGAAAAGATGGTAGAAGAACGATGGAACCAGCATTTAACATAACTTCAGAAAAACCTAGCACGGATGTATAAAGACACTGCTGAAGGACACCAGTTTAAAGTCATACAGGATCGACGATCAAACATGCTGAAAGCAAGAGTTGATGAATCACTCTTACCCTGCAGTATTGATCAGATTGTTGATTTCTTCGATCATGGGATGTTATCCCGTATTACATTTTCCAGGTCTACAGATCCAGAAATCCTTGAGAAATTTGGAAAACGACTTGCAATGGTGGCGTTACAGTATCTAAAACTAGTACCAAGCATCATGGTATGCATTAATTCCACAACCCTAAGCTACCATTATGGACAGAATCACCAGATCATACCAGCTTTTCATCGCATGGCAATATTTAAAAATAATGGATATACTCGGGAGCATTCGTCAAAAAGTTTAAAATGTTATTATCAACAGTTTGAAGGATCCCCAATATGGTTTGAAGCACACAAACCATGGGAGTTTTTTCACAACAAACGCAACCTAGTGGCACCACTAGGATGGAAAGAACTTGTATTACAGTCAGAAAGTTCATGCTACCGAATATGGGGAGAGCTTGAACTAAAGATAATGTTTCCTCCACTCTTCCATGAATATTATTTTGATCCAAATAACGACGTGTTATTATATGATCAAAACTTTTCAGAGGAAGAAATGGAAGATAGTTGCCCCAGCATTAGTGACTTAGCCAGGAATGCAGAATTCGATCAAATGGCCGACACTGATTAAAAATTCATTATCCTTAAAGGCAACGTGTCCCTCACCTTTTGCAAAAGAAGGACAGATGTAAGATTAGATTCCAGCTAATCCTTCCAGCTCACATGAAGACTCAAGAAAACGTAACGCTGGCAGTATTTTATTCACAGCTTTATTAGTGCTTACTTTATGTAATAATTAATGTACAGAATCTTCAAGCCAGGTGTATTTTATTTTTTACCGGCATAACCGGATGTAGTGTGTATAAATAGATAGGTTCTGCTTCAAATGAGATATAGAAGCAATCTTAGAAATATTGTAAGCTCTTCAGTTCTGTAATGGCGAACTAAATTTCTTTTTCATTCCTCTTATGCTATTTTAAGTTCTTCAGTTACTTTGTCACTCTGAGAGATCATCAATAAAAAAAGAAGAAGAAGAGTATCTGAGTTCAAGCTGCGCCACTCAAGGTGTTAACAAATCTATTCTCCATAAAGGTACATCTGCTGCTTCTTCTTCTTTGTAATATATTAGAGCTTATTTTTAGATTTTTATTAGGGTATCTTTTAGGAATTTACCTAGAAGATTTTGTATCATATATAGCTCGCTTGCTTTCATTTTTGAATTTTCTACCCCCGTTCTGAATCTGGTTTATTTTTTTATTTTTTTTATTGATGATCTCTCAGAGTGACAAAGTAACTGAAGAACTTAAAATAGCATAAGAGGAATGAAAAAGAAATTTAGTTCGCCATTAGAGAACCGAAGAGCTTACAATATTTCTAAGATTGCTTCTATATCTCGTTTGAAGCAGAACATATCTATTTATACACACTACAGCTGGTTATGCCGGTAAAAAATAAAATACACCTGGCTTGAAGATTCTGTACATTAATTATTACATAAAGTAAGCACTAATAAAGCTGTGAATAAAATACTGCCAACGTTACGTTTTCTGGAGTCTTCGTGTGAGCTGGAAGGATTAGCTGGAATCTAATCTTACATTTGTCCTTCTTTTGCAAAAGGTGAGGGACACGTTGCCTTTAAGGATAATGAATTTTTAATCAGTGTCGGCCATCTGATCAAATTCTGCATTCCTGGCTAAGTCACTAATGCTGGGGCAACTACCTTCCATTTCTTCCTCTGAAAAGTTTTGATCATATAATAACACGTCGTTATTTGGAACAAAATAATATTCATGGAAGAGTGGAGGAAACATTATCTTTAGTTCAAGCTCTCCCCATATTTGGTAGCGTGAACTTTCTGACTGTAATACAAGTTCTTTCCATCCTAATGGTGCCACTAGGTTGCGTTTGTTGTGATGAAACTCCCACGGTTTGTGTGCTTCAAACCATATTGGGGATCCTTCAAACTGTTGATAATAACATTTTAAACTTTTTGATGCATGCTCCCGAGTATATCCATTATGTTTAAATATTTCCATGCGATGAAAAGATGGTATGATCTGGTGATTCTGTCCATAATGGTAGCTTGGGGTTGTGGAATTAATGCATACCATGATGTCTAGTACTAGTTTTAGATACTGTAACGCCACCATTGCAAAGCGTTTTCCAAATTTCTCAAGGATTTCTGGATCTGTAGACCTGGAAAATGTAATACGGGATAACATCCCATGATCGAAGAAATCAACAATCTGATCAATACTGCAGGGTAAGAGTGATTCATCAACTCTTGCTTTCAGCATGTTTGATCGTCGATCCTGTATGACTTTAAACTGGTGTCCTTCAGCAGTGTCTTTATACATCTGTGCTAAGTTTTTCTGAAGTTCTGTTAAATGCTGGTTCCATCGTTCTTCTACCATCTTTTCAATTTTTAACTGAACATCTGTTCCTGCAAGTTTGTAAAGATCTTGGAGGATAGGATATGGTTTTAATTTTAGGTGGTTTGACAGCTGTTTATGAGAAAGTGGTTTGGGTCGTTTAGCTTGGTTTTGTTGTAGATCATCTCTTTCTACAACTAGTTGTTGGATTCGTTTTTCTAGGAGTTTGTTTGTATTTTGGATGTATGAGGTCTGTTGCTGTTGATTTTTGAGGAGCTGGTTTCCTTGTAATAACTGGCTAAGTTGGGTTTGAGATTTCTGGTAGAGGTTTTGAAGGTCATTTAATTGAATTGCCTGGGTTTGGAGAAGATCATTTGGAGTAGGTGGAGGAGAAGAAGTAGTCTGGGCATAGGACTGGTGACATTCTGGATCAACATAGTAGTTTGGCCCAAAAAAGTTTCGGGCTTCTTTCAAAGCATCGTTTAAATTATAAAGCCTTTGAAAATAGGATTGTAAAAATTGTTTATAACCATTTGAACTTGGCCATATTGTTTGAAAATTCCTGTAAAATTTCTTTTGAAAACAATATAACAAAAGAAGTTTTCTAGGAAAAGTAAAAGGTTAAACAATTGCCTAATTTCTGTTTATTCTTCCTTTCTTGGTCTATGGTCCATAAGTTCCATAGATGATCAAGAAGGCACTGTTGAGATTGATCGTTTATTCGAACCAGGGGTTTAAACCTCCTAGGATCATCGTTTCTGTAGATAGTCAGAGAATTCTGACCAAATGTCATACATGGAATTTGATTGTCTATTCTGTTGGGAGATGACGTTTCTGTTTTAACTTCTGTTTCTGCTAATGGAGTTTGCACTTCCACTTTCTGTGATTTATTTGCTGTGTTACTGTGTTCGGCTTTCTCCTTTCTTTTGTCTATCTGTACATTCATATTATTCCTTTCCTGAAAATCACAAGCTTGGTTAAAAATATAAGATAATTTCCTGGATAAAATATCTGCTAGCTGATTGTTTTTGCCCTTGATGTGCTCAAAATTAATCTTATATCCATTTCCTTGAATAAGATTCTGTAGGTTTAACCATCGTGTTCTGTTTACTTTTTTAGAGTTTTCATTAGATATGAATTTGACAATTGCCTCACAATCAGTACGAACTGTAAATTATTTATTAAGATAAATTTTATATTTATCTAAAGCATTGATTAATGCCTGGATTTCAAAGTCTAAGGATGTCCATTTTGATGTAGTCTGAAAATTGCCGCTTGCATAGGCTGCAATTTTCTCTATTGATCGATCACTGTACTTGGATGGCTTACATCTTAAGATGGTTCCCCATCCTTCTTTGCAACCATCACATTCTATTATGATGTAGTCTGATTCTAGAGGTAATTCTAAAGGTTTAATCTTTTTTACTTCATTTTTGATTTTTTGAACAAGTTTTATGTCTTCAGAATTAAATCTAGATTCTCCATTTTATGAGATTTTTCCGTAAAGTGGTCCAACCATTTTTGCTAGATTAGGTATAAACTTTCTAGCATAATTTACTAGGCCTAAGAATGCTTGAATTTTCTTTTTATTGTCTAATTTATCTGGAAATTCAATAATTTTCTGTGAAATGTGAGGTTGAAGTTCAACCTTACCGTTTCCGATTTCTAGTCCTAAAAATGAAATCTTCTGTTTAAAAAGTTCCATTTTGCATTTTGATACTACTAACCCGTTTGTTTCTATTCCTTGAAAAATCATTTTAAGATGATTTTCATGTTCTTTAATACTATTACTTGCAACAAGAATATCATCTATGTAAACTAAATAAAATTCATATTTTTTAAAATACTGTCCATAAAACGTTGAAAAATTGCTGGGGCCGTTTTTAGGCCAAAACTAAGGACATTCCGTTCGAAATGCCCTTCAGAACACATGAAGGCTGTCCAAGGCTTAAAATCTTCTTCTAACTTTAATTGATTGTATCCAGATTTTAAGTCAAATTTGATAGATATTCGTTTGTTTTGAATTAAATTTATTAACGTTTCTTTGTTAGGTATATTATATCCGTCGTCCTCTGTATTGTCGTTTAGTCGTTTATAGTTGTAAACGATTCTGGGTTTTCCTCGTTTCTGTTCAGAATGATTTCTTACAATAAATGCTGCTGATCTGTGTCTACTATCTGATCTGCGAATTAACTTTTGATTTAGCATTTCATTAATCTGTATTTTAAATTCTTTAAAATGAAATGAACATATTTCACCTTTCTAATATTGTAAGAATATAAGCTATACAAGTTAAAATAATCTACTTCAAAAAATTTATGCAACGAATATAGTTGATAAAATGTTTATCGTTAAACTATCTAAATTAACTAAATTAAGATTGACACAGAAATTACAAAATATACTTACTAATAAACCTTATTCACGTTGTCAATTCAAGACACATGCAAGATCCGATTACTAAATACACTCATACCTAAACAATGTGTGTGATGATATACAATGTGTGTGATGATGATGTCACCAAAAACAGGGTTATTACATATACAAAATAAAATTAATAAATCCAGAAATTACGATTAAAACAGCCAATATAGATTACAATCCATGTGACATCCTGGAAATTTAGTAATATTATTTTAATTAGAATTTAATCTAAATAATTAAAATATAAGCTTGAACAGAGATTTGTATATGTATTTTAATGTAAATAAGACATCTTATTGATATGTAATATAAGTGTAAAATAAAATATGTTTATAAAAATTAATTATAGTTAAGTGAAATAGAAAATAAAATATATCATATCAATATATTAACATAAGTATAAACAAATATATGATAAAATAAATATAAATATATATCATCAATAGAAGTATGAAAGCAAGTAATAAATAGTGAATTATTTGTTGGATAGTTTAACTTTAAAAAGAAATAAAATAAATAAAATTCTAGTTGTGTAGATATAAAATAAGCATTTGGTGCAAAATTCATATCTTAGTCAAGTAACATATTCAAGTAGCAATAAAGTAAATACTAGCTGAACAATATGACTGAAATCAGACAAAGTTATATATACACAAGATATGTGCTCTTCACAAATCAAGTATACATAGTATAAAACCAAAAGAGATATATATTAGCTTCTAGGACAAGGCAAAGATCAAATGATTACAGGTTAAAAAAAAAGGGAAAAGAAAGTGTGTTAAATATAAAATGGCATAAGACAAAGTGATATATGTATATGCTCAACAAAACAAATCAGGCTGTACAAAAAAAAAAATGCATACAAGTTGTATATAATATAAAAAAAATGAGATAAGTATAAGATTGTGAAACAAGACGCTTTTAATTAATGCTAGCACAAGAATATATCATCTCAGCCACCATATAAAAAAAAATCTCTGACCAACCAAATAAAAATCTTGTACCTGTATGATACATCACCCTGTACACACCTTGTTTCTATATATGTACATCCTTTAGTTTCAGTTCGTTCACACATACTAGGAAATAAATAAAAAATTTATCTTACAACTGAAGCTAACTTAACAACTAAAAAGAAAGGAGAGGGTCAAGGAAGATCAAGCTACAGTTTTTCAAAAAAAAAAAAGACAATACAGGCTGATAGTTTTCAAAACCAGGAAGTTGTGTTCTCTGTTCAATCTAGTTTCAGGTGAGTAGACAAGAATTTTAGAGCTTAAGTTCAATTTAAAACAGATCAAGTTTTAAATGACCATAAGAAATGGTATATGCTTTATCTTGTATACAAGTCTGTTTACTCTGGACCCTCTGTTGTTGTTACAGTTTTGAATATTTTTGTTCAAACCCAAATTACTCTCATCAAACATTGGAAATCTGTAAGTATTCAACTAAGACAATATGTTTAAGACTAAATTAAGATATTTTTAAGGCTAATTAAACTATGTTGTAATAAATATATCACTGAAACCTGTTCTACGGGCAAATAAAAAATAATATAAATACTTTGCTAAATTTGATTGACATAAGAAGCTAGTTCAAGTTTATATCTGGAAATTTTACTGGAAGATGGGATTTTTACAACTAGAATGAAGATTCTTAGCTCAGTGATGCAAGAGCAATTTGTAATTGAGCAAAAATTGAATTTTTACCCATTCTAGTGATCGAATCATTAATAAATCTTGAAATTTATTTTGAAGCGTATTTGAATATCCATGACGTTAGGAAAATTGTTGAAATTTTTTTTCGAATACAAGTTTTGGTCGAACAAGATTGATTTAGGGTTTGGGGATGAGTTTGATCGTGATCGATCTTGGGTAAATGATGACGTCGTGGAGGAAAGACAGGGTTGCGCACCTGGGGGAAAACAAAGTAGAGGTTGTGGCATTTGCTTCAGCGAGGTTTGATGATACACGGTGGCGAGTGGTGGCGTAGGGAGGTGATTTGGTGGCTCGGGTTCATTCTGGGGTCGCGTAGCAGATCGACTTTTCGAATTGGGTTTGGTATGGTGGTCTCTGGCGGTTTAGGGGGACGTAGGGGTGGTAGGTGACTGATGGGAAGGGTCGGCGGCAAGGGACGCCGGAAGTTGGATGTGAGCAGGTGCACGGTGATGCACAGTCTCGTGCACAATTTTGAAAGGAAGGAGGAAGTACAAAAAGGATACTGGAATAAAGAAACAGAAGGGAAAGGAGAAGTAAAGGATTTGGGTCGGAGGAAATTGGGCCAGGAAAAAAAATGAAAAGTAAAAGAGAAATTGAGGAAATAAATAAATGATGATCAGTTTTGTAAGCAAGATAATCTGAGTTGTCCTCTTGGAAACAAAATTTCTATAACAGGTTGAAGCAATTTTTTTTAAACAAGTTTCCAAATTTAATTTAAATTAAATTAAATGTTTAAGTTAATTGTTTGGTTTGGCTAATTGGATCGGGAATTTCGTATGCATTGATCATTCGCGACTTGATAAATGTAGCATGGTTCGCCAGAGTAGCGGCGCCGCCGTGTGCACGTGCACAGCTGGGGTGTTGCGTATCAGGAATTTGCTAGCGTGAGGGACTCGGGGAAAAACTCGTGCCTGGTAGAGTTGCGTGGGTTCCACTCGAGTTCGCGAGGCAGATTACAGGTTTGCTTAACCTGTTTCAAAACTTCAAGAAATGTATATAAGGAAATTGAAGAAGGAAAGCACCGGAGTGATGCTCGGAGAATAAGCAGGGAAACATCGGGTTTTGTTTTACTGTGAACTTGAGTTGTTTACAGGACTTTCTTAAGGAAGTATAAATGCTTTTAAATTTCTACCTAATAATAAAGTGACCATGAATGTTAAATAAGATTGTACTTAAGAAATTGTAAAATTTAACAACTTAACACCAATTTATGATTAAAGGTTAACAAAGCCTAATCTTGAATGAGAATAATGATTGATTAAGAAACAATTAAGAAATTAGTGATTAATGAATGGGTAGCCAAGTTAAATAAATATTGAAGTTGATTTAGTGATAAATAATTAAAATAATTTATAGACTACAAAGATAATTAAGAAATAATTAGGAAATAAGTAATTAAGAGGTTAGTTACTTAATGTTAAAGGAAGATATATTATAATAATTACTCAATAAAGTAATTTAAGGAAATTAATTACTCAGTATAATTAATTAAGTTAATATGGTAAATTTCAATCAATTATTTAGGTAAAGATAATCATTTGACGTTGGATAAAGTATAATTACTAAATCAATAAGGTGAAATTTCTTTATGGAGCAATGATAATGTGGATATTTATCATTTAGGAATTGCTAAGTGAAGGGAATATCCTTTATTTAAATTTGAATTATATTCCACTTGAATAATTTGTGAACTGAATTCGAAGAGACCGGAGTTGGGTAATAGTTAATACCCAAAACCACTTCGATTCTTATAAATTGATGTGCGAAATCAACAGGGTGTAATGGAACGATTAAAGTGAATTGGACCATATAATCTAAGTGCTGGTACTTAGAAATTGCTTTGTGAAATAAGTGATGTCTATAGTAATTTGTGAAGTGTAAAATTGATATGAGTACCCTGGGTATATATGAGTTGTATAGTTTTGTATTCCATGTTAGATGGGTTTACTCACGCTGGTTTCCAGCCTGACCCGGGTGTTACTTTGGTGTAATGCTCGGGTCAGACCGAGTATTACAGATTTTCAGGTAGGCACGTTCTGGAACTTAGGAGGCGAGTTGGATGGCGGTATCGTATAGAGTATTCCGCTGTATTTATATTATTGTTAATCTGAGTCATGGTAATTGTAAATATTCAGTGACTGTATATAATGTGGAAACTCTGATGTATATTAAATGTAATCGACAGATATAGTATTCTTTTGTAAACTGTTGTTATTTATTATTATATTTTATCCACTGCGAATGTGAGATGTTTGGTGTTTCTGTTCTTCTCTTTCTTCTTTTTCATAACTATCTGGAATTTTCGAGTTGGAAAATTTCAGGTCGTTACATTTGGTATCAGAGCAGAAGGTTAAGCGAGAACCTTGGCTCTGGTGGGGATTACTCATTTAATAGAGTTTGTAATACTCTAGAATGAGTTGAGTGTATATATATGAGCGCGTACTTGTTATTTTCTTATATAAAGATTTTAAATGATTTTATATAAAAATATATTTTTAATATATAAAGCGATATTTTCTTCTAATAAATATTAAGGTGATTGGTTGTTAAATCTTTAGAATTATATTAATAAGCAATATAATACAACTAGATTGAAGTCTTGAATTAGAATTAAATGAAGTAATATAAAATACAACCAAATTAAAATTAAATTAATTAAAAGTGAAATTCTAGAATTAGAACTCAGAAATTAGAATTGTTTGAAACTTTAAATAAACAAAGTTAATTTAGTTTAAAAAGGTTAAACCAATCCTTGAGAATTTAACTCGAATTTATATAATTCGAAATGATTTAAATTTCAAGTTGGAATTGAATTCATTCAAATTGAACCCGATTTGAATTAATTGAATTTGGGATTGAAGATGTATAAGTTCAAAAATTTATGTGGAAGATTTGGATAGAATTGTAATGATTGAAATTGAAGTGGATTTAATTGAATGGATATTAGTCCAAAGTAATTAGAATAACTTTGGAATTGTTATTAAAGTAGAATTGGTTTAAAATCAAAAGGGAATTTGAAATATAGATTGTAAATGTAATTTATAAATTGAAATAAACTTCATAAATAAATGAAATTATAATTTAGAATAGAATTCCAGAGAATATTTGAAAATAAACTAGGAGGAAAATTCCAGAGTAATGTTTAATTATGAATTGGATGGATTGGGAATTTGGAATTTTTGGGAGAATCTAAAATTCCTTTGGGTTGAAAGTGGTTTCCAAAAGGTTTTGGAGAAATAATAGCATTATTTCAAACATATTGGAAGTGTTTAGAGAGATAAAAGCACTAAACTCTTTCGGTCACTGGAAAATAACGTCGGTGATGACTGCAGCATCATCGATGTTCGTTTTCGAGTTTCTAGAAGAGAAATTTTGCTACCAAATTGTTTTAAATTGGAATTGTTTGTGAAGTGGGTTTGGTTTTGAAATTCAAAAGGGATAATTGAATTTGCCAAAGAATTTTGGATATGGTTAAATTCTAAGGTGATATTGAAATTTTGGAAATTTGTTTAAACTCTGGAACCTTGATTAAATGTTTATGGAATAATAAAAATATATTGACTAAATGAAATGTATAATTCCGAGTTAAAAGCAAAATGTGAATGTAATTGATTTTAAATAGTAATTGTAAAATTGAAATTATAATTAAAGTTATACAAGTTTAAAGATCAAATAGAATTTAATTTAAATTGGAAAAGAAATCATGATTGATTCAACTTGAATTGGAGTTAAATCAATTTCAATGGAAATTGAAGATTATTTAAATTGGAATTGGGTTAATTTAAATGGGAGTGAAAATTTAAATTGAATTGTTGGGGAAGTGAACAGTTTTGACTCTGGGCTATTTTCAATATAAATTGTCTTAATATAAACTTATTTTTTTTCTAAGCTATTAAATATATACAACCTTTCTTTCTTAAAGCCAAATTATTTTATACCTGTCTTACAATTATTTTGGAACTATTTAACCATTTTTCACCTGTTTTCTAAATTTATTACTATACTTCAACTATGTTACAAATTAATTCCTAATTTACAACTATTTTGCAATTATTAAGATTTCTATAACTATTTAACTATTTTCCAACTATGTTATAATTAGTTAACTATTTTACAATTATTTTGCAAACTAATAATTATTTTTTCAACTACTTACCTATTTTAAAAATTTTCAAGCTATTTTTCTAAACTGGTCGGAGTTCAAACTGTTATTGATTAAAGTACCCAACTGAGATAAGGATAGAAGTAATAATCCAAATGGGGATTAATGTAAAGGCGAATAAGGAATGTGAAATGGGTCTTTTGAACCGAATGACTATTTTGAGAAATATGAAATGAATAAAGATGGAAATTGGATAATTCTATGGTTTTTGAGAGTGTTTGGAGTGTAAAAGGTGTTTTATACAAGAAAGTAAGGATCCAAAGTTTTAAAAATTTATATATATATCTGAATATATATAAAGGATCGTTTGAGGATTTTGGGAAAGGCTTTTGATTTTTGGGAAAAATCAATATTGAGTTTTGAAAAGCCTATTTTGAGATAATCGATTTTGTGTAAAGGAGCTTTGTATGATATCATACTAGGTGTATGATTTGAAGATACTATATGTATAGTATAATTTTTTTGATGATGGCTCTGGGGAAAAAGGCGCTCCCTTGAAATGGACTTCTCAGGAGTGCCACCGGGTGGTGCTGCCTTGAGCCCAGAGGGGTACTAAAGTTGATCCTGTGAGGAGTCCGGACAAAACTAGTTCCTGAGGATTATTGGGTAGCGTAAGTCGATGGCGTTGATGCCTACAGAGGCATTTGGGTTATGCTGTGACGACAGTGTAACTCGATGTCGCTGCGATCTACTGTGGGGACCATAGCGAAATCGTGTGGAGGATGAGTGTCGACGGTCTATACTTGATTTTGCCGGGAAGGCAACGCAACATCGGTAGACTGCGATCTATGGTCAAGTGGAGTAGAGAAGTTCCATTTTTGGCAGCGAAATTCGATGGCGCTGATGCCTACAGTTATATGGGTTTTTGCTGTGATAGCTACGTAACCCAGTTGTAGCTGCGATCTGTCGTGGGTTCCATGGTGTAATCGTGGGGCGCGGAGGCCTACAGTTATCTGTGGATTTTGTCGGGACGGCAACGTAATCATCGGGTTAACTGCGACCATGGATGGGGGTGATGATTTCCAGAGCATCCTCAACAAAGATATTTCCTCTATTTTCAAAATAACTGTTTTCTATATTTTCAATAAAATTATTTTCCAAGTATTTTCACTGGATGTTGAAAACGAGTTTGTCAAGTACTTATAGATTTTCGGTCCTACGCCTGATCAACGTATGACTGAATTTCTGTGAGAACAAAGATGGACTGGTTGAGACATCGAGTTATTTAAAAAAATATTTTTATAAAGAGTTATTTTAATAGTGTTATGTGACTTTAAAGGTTTTTCTAAAATTTTGAAATTAAGGTGTCGGGATTTTGGAAAATCAAAGGAAATCCAACTAAAATTATAAAATTAAAACTCGGGAAAATTTAATGAAGTGATTCTTTACAATTAAAGGAAATCGAATATTAAATTAAAAGTGAAAGTAAACCAATCAGCTAAATAAATTATTTATAGTGTATGTTAATAAAATTTAAGTTGGGTAAACAAATGGACTGTAAATTAATAACATTTGGTAATGAATTCGAATTGTAAATAGAATTCGACCTGGATTTGATAATGAATTAAATAAGAAGAGATGTTGTAAAAATAAAAAAATAAAAAAAATAGAATGAGATCGAAGTAGTGATGGGATGAATTGCAAATAAAATTCAAGGGTGATTTGAATAATATTTAATGAGTTTGCAAGTAAATTGGATATAAGAGAAGTGATGTTATATGAAATGAAAGTGGATTATAAATAGAAATGGTTTGGGTTGCAAACAAAACCCAGATGAGTAGAAATAATTGAGAATGACCTTGTATTAATAAAATAAATTCGATAATGAATTAAGTGGGTAAATTAAAAAGTTAAAATAGGTCAATTGAGTGAAGTCTGATTTAGTAAAAACTAAATCAAAGATGTGATTGGAATTGGATTATTAGACTGAACTTAAGTTCAGTGGCATATTAATTTGAAGTATAAATGAGTTAAGTAAGTGCTTGGATATTATTTTGATAAATTGTGGAGGTGAATTAAAATGAAAGTGATGGATTAACCGAATTAAATAGAATTTGATTTGATGGGAATAAAATTGAATGGAAGTGAACTTAAGTTGATGTTGGAATAAATTAAAGTAATTAACATAAGTTTAAAATTTATTGAAGCTTGGTTTCGAATAGGGATAAAAGCCCATTGAATAAAAGCTTGGATTAGATTAATTTGGAAATGGTTATTAATTTAGAAGTATTGAATGTGCCAAGCTTAATAAATAGTCCGAATGAAGTCTGTGCGGAGATGTAATGAAATGCGTATGTATGGTTGGTGAATAAATTAGAAACGAAACGGAATTAAATACAGGATGAGTTGTAATCAAGTTAAAGTGATTATAAACTGAAATAGATACTCTATTAAACGAGTATCGTCCAATTTGCATAAAAATAGTTGTCATTGATGTAAACAAAAGTATTTTACAAATAATCTAAGAATATTTATCTGGTGTTAAGCATTTTCATAAATTCTGGCTTCGTTCCTTTTCGAGGACGAAAAGTTTTAAGGGGGGAGGAATGTGACATCCTGGAAATTTAGCAATATTATTTTAATTAGAATTTAATCTACATAATTAAAATATAAGCTTGAACAGAGATTTGTATATGTATTTTAATGTAAATAAGACATCTTATTGATATGTAATATTAGTGTAAAATAAAATATGATTATAAAAATTAATTATAGTTAAGTGAAATAGAAAATAAAATATATCATATCAATATATTAACATAAGTATAAACAAATATATGATAAAATAAATATAAATATATATCATCAACAGAAGTATGAAAGCAAGTAATAAATAGTGAATTATTTGTTGGATAGTTTAACTTTAAAAAGAAATAAAATAAATAAAATTCTAGTTGTGTAGATATAAAATAAGCATTTGGTGTAAAATTCATATCTTAGTCAAGTAACATATTCAAGTAGCAATAAAGTAAATACCAGCTGAACAATATGACTGAAATCAGACACTGAAATCAGACAAAGTTATATATATACAAGATATATGCTCTTCACAAATCAAGTATACATAGTATAAAACCAAAAGAGATATATATTAGCTTCTAGGACAAGGCAAAGATCAAATGATTACAGGTTAAAAAAAAAGGGAAAAGAAAGTGTGTTAAATATAAAATGGCACAAGACAAAGTGTTATATGTATATGCTCAACAAAACAAATCAGGCTGTACAAAAAAAAATGTATACAAGTTGTATATAATATAAAAAAAATGAGATAAGTATAAGATTGTGAAACAAGACGCTTTTAATTAATGCTAGCACAAGAATATATCAACTCAGCCACCATATAAAAAAAAAAATCTCTGACCAACCAAATAAAAATCTTGTACCTGTATGATACATCACCCAGTACACACCTTGTTTCTATATATTTACATCCTTTAGTTTCAGTTCGTTCACACATACCAGGAAATAAAAAAAAAAATTTATCTTACAGCTGAAGCTAACTTAACAACTAAAAAGAAAGGAGAGGGTCAAGGAAGATCAAGCTACAGTTTTTCAAAAAAAAAAAAAAGACAATACAGGCTGATAGTTTTCAAAACCAGGAAGTTGTGTTCTCTGTTCAATCTAGTTTCAGGTGAGTAAACAAGAATTTTAGAGCTTAAGTTCAATTTAAAACAGATCAAGTTTTAAATGACCATAAGAAATGGTATATGCTTTATCTTGTATACAAGTCTGTTTACTCTGGACCCTCTGTTGTTGTTACAGTTTTGAATATTTTTGTTCAAACCCAAATTACTCTCATCAAACATTGGAAATCTGTAAGTATTCAACTAAGACAATATGTTTAAGACTAAATTAAGATATTTTTAAGGCTAATTAAACTATGTTGTAAGAAATATATCACTGAAACCTGTTCTACAGGCAAATAAAAAAAAATATAAATACTTTGCTAAATTTGATTGACATAAGAAGCTAGTTCAAGTTTATATCTGGAAATTTTACTGGAAGATGGGATTTTTACAACTAGAATGAAGATTCTTAGCTCAGTGATGCAAGAGCAATTTGTAATTGAGCAAAAATTGAATTTTTACCCATTTCTAGTGATCGAATCATTAATAAATCTTGAAATTTGTTTTGAAGCGTATTTGAATATCCATGTCGTTGGGAAAATTGTTGAAATTTTTTTTCGAATACAAGTTTTGGTCGAACAAGATTGATTTAGGGTTTGGGGATGAGTTTGATCGTGATCGATCTTGGGTAAATGATGACGTCGTGGAGGAGAGACATGGTTGCGCACCTGGGGGAAAACAAAGTAGAGGTTGTGGCGTTTGCTTCAGCGAGGTTTGATGATACACGGTGGCGAGTGGTGGCGTAGGGAGGTGATTTGGTGGCTCGGGTTCATTCTGGGGTCGCGTAGCAGATCGACTTTTCGAATTGGGTTTGGTATGGTGGTCTCTGGCGGTTTAGGGGGACGTAGGGGTGGTAGGTGACTGATGGGAAGGGTCGGCGGCAAGGGACGCCGGAAGTTGGATGTGAGCAGGTGCACGGTGATGCACAGTCTCGTGCACAATTTTGAAAGGAAGGAGGAAGTACAAAGAGGATACTGAAATAAAGAAACTGAAGGGAAAGGAGAAGTAAAGGATTTGGGCCGGAGGAAATTGGGCCAGGAAAAAAAAATGAAAAGTAAAAGAGAAATGGAGGAAATAAATAAATGATGATCAGTTTTGTAAGCAAGATAATCTGAGTTGTCCTCTTGGAAACAAAATTTCTATAACAGGTTGAAGCAATTTATTTTAAACAAGTTTCCAAATTTAATTTAAATTAAATTAAATGTTTAAGTTAATTGTTTGGTTTGGTCTAATTGGATAGGGAATTTCGTATGCATTGATCATTCGCGACTTGATAAGTGTAGCATGGTTCGCCAGAGTAGCGGCGCCGCCGTGTGCACGTGCACAGCTGGGGTGTTGCGTATCTGGAATTTGCTAGCGTGAGGGACTCGGGGAAAAACTCGTGCCTGGTAGAGTTGCGTGGGTTCCACTCGAGTTCGCGAGGCAGATTACAGGTTTGCTTAACCTGTTTCAAAACTTCAAGAAATGTATATAAGGAAATTGAAGAAGGAAAGCACCGGAGTGATGCTCGGAGAATAAGCAGGGAAACATCGGGTTTTGTTTTACTATGAACTTGAGTTGTTTACAGGACTTTCTTAAGGAAATATAAATGCTTTTAAATTTCTACCTAATAATAAAGTGACCATGAATGTTAAATAAGATTGTACTTAAGAAATTGTAAAATTTAACAACTTAACACCAATTTATGATTAAAGGTTAACAAAGCCTAATCTTGAATGAGAATAATGATTGATTAAGAAACAATTAAGAAATTAGTGATTAATGAATGGGTAGCCAAGTTAAATAAATATTGAAGTTGATTTAGTGATAACTAATTAAAATAATTTATAGACTACAAAGATAATTAAGAAATAATTAGGAAATAAGTAATTAAGAGGTTAGTTACTTAATGTTAAAGGAAGATATATTATAATAATTACTCACAAAGTAATTTAAGGAAATTAATTACTCAGTATAATTAATTAAGTTAATATGGTAAATTTCAATTAATTATTTAGGTAAAGATAATCATTTGACGTTGGATAAAGTATAATTACTAAATCAATAAGGTGAAATTTCTTTATGGAGCAATGATAATGTGGATATTTATCATTTAGGAATTGCTAAGTGAAGGGAATATCCTTTATTTAAATTTGAATTATATTCCACTTGAATAATTTGTGAACTGAATTCGAAGAGACCGGAGTTGGGTAATAGTTAATACCCAAAACCACTTCGATTCTTATAAATTGATGTGTGAAATCAATAGGGTGTAATGGAACGATTAAAGTGAATTGGACCATATAATCTAAGTGCTGGTACTTAGAAATTGCTTTGTGAAATAAGTGATGTCTATAGTAATTTGTGAAGTGTAAAATTGATATGAGTACCCTGGGTATATATGAGTTGTATAGTTTTGTATTCCATGTTAGATGGGTTTACTCACGCTGGTTTCCAGCCTGACCCGGGTGTTACTTTGGTGTAATGCTCGGGTCAGACCGAGTATTACAGATTTTCAGGTAGGTACGTTCTGGAACTCAGGAGGCGAGTTGGATGGCGGTATCGTATAGAGTATTCCGCTGTATTTATATTATTGTTAATCCGAGTCATGGTAATTGTAAATATTCAGTGACTGTATATAATGTGGAAACTCTGATGTATATTAAATGTGATCGACAGATATAGTATTCTTTTGTAAACTGTTGTTATTTATTATTATATTTTATCCGCTGCGAATGTGAGATGTTTGGTGTTTCCGTTCTTCTCTTTCTTCTTTTTCATAACTATGTGGAATTTTCGAGTTGGAAAATTTTGGGTCGTTACATTTGGTATCAGAGCAGAAGGTTAAGCGAGAACCTTGGCTCTGGTGGGGATTACTCATTTAATAGAGTTTGTAATACTCTAGAATGAGTTGAGTGTATATATATGAGCGCGTACTTGTTATTTTCTTATATAAAGATTTTAAATGATTTTATATAAAAATATATTTTTAATATATAAAGCGATATTTTCTTCTAATAAATATTAAGGTGATTGGTTGTAAAATCTTTAGAATTATATTAATAAGCAATATAATACAACTAGATTGAAGTCTTGAATTAGAATTAAATGAAGTAATATAAAATACAACCAAATTAAAATTAAATTAATTAAAAGTGAAATTCTAGAATTAGAACTCAGAAATTAGAATTGTTTGAAACTTTAAATAAACAAAGTTAATTTAGTTTAAAAAGGTTAAACCAATCCTTGAGAATTTAACTCGAATTTATATAATTCGAGATGATTTAAATTTGAAGTTGGAATTGAATTCATTCAAATTGAACCCGATTTGAATTAATTGAATTTGGGATTGAAGATGTATAAGTTCACAAAATTATATGGAAGATTTGGATAGAATTGTAATGATTGAAATTGAAGTGGATTTAATTGAATGGATATTAGTCCAAAGTAATTAGAATAACTTTGGAATTGTAATTAAAGTAGAATTGGTTTAAAATCAAAAGGTAATTTGAAATATAGATTGTAAATGTAATTTATAACTTGAAATAAACTTCATAAATGAATGAAATTATAATTTAGAATAGAATTCCAGAGAATATTTGAAAATAAACTAGGATGAAAATTCCAGAGTAATGTTTAATTATGAATTGGATGGATTGGGAATTTGGAATTTTTGGGAGAATCTAAAATTCCTTTGGGTTGAAAGTGGTTTCCAAAAGGTTTTGGAGAAATAATAGCATTATTTCAAACATATTGGAAGTGTTTAGAGAGATAAAAGCACTAAACTCTTTCGGTCACTGGAAAATAACGTCGGTGATGACTGCAGCATCATCGATGTTCGTTTTCGAGTTTCTAGAAGAGAAATTTTGCTACCAAATTGTTTTAAATTGCAATTGTTTGTGAAGTGGGTTTGGTTTTGAAATTCAAAAGGGATAATTGAATTTGCCAAAGAATTTTGGATATGGTTGAATTCTAAGGTGATATTGAAATTTTGGAAATTTGTTTAAACTCTGGAACCTTGATTAAATGTTTATGGAATAATAAAAATATATTCACTAAATGAAATGTATAATTCCGAGTTAAAAGCAAAATGTGAATGTAATTGATTTTAAATAGTAATTGTAAAATTGAAATTATAATTAAAGTTATACAAGTTTAAAGATCAAATAGAATTTAATTTGAATTGGAAAAGAAATCATGATTGATTCAACTTGAATTGGAGTTAAATCAATTTCAATGGAAATTGAAGATTATTTAAATTGGAATTGGGTTAATTTAAATAGGAGTGAAAATTTAAATTGAATTGTTGGGGAAGTGAACAGTTTTGACTCTGGGCTATTTTCAATATAAATTGCCTTAATATAAACTTATTTTTTTTCTAAGCTATTAAATATATACAACCTTTCTTTTTTAAAGCCAAATTATTTCATACCTGTCTTACAATTATTTTGGAACTATTTAACCATTTTTCACCTGTTTTCTAAATTTATTACTATACTTCAACTATGTTACAAATTAATTCCTAATTTACAACTATTTTGCAATTATTAAGATTTCTATAACTATTTAAATATTTTCCAACTATGTTATAATTAGTTAACTATTTTACAATTATTTTGCAAACTAATAATTATTTTTTCAACTACTTACCTATTTTAAAAAATTTCAAGCTATTTTTCTAAACTGGTCGGAGTTCAAACTGTTATTGATTAAAGTACCCAACTGAGATAAGGATAGAAGTAATAATCCAAATGGGGATTAATGTAAAGGCGAATAAGGAATGTGAAATGGTTCTTTTGAACCGAAAGACTATTTTGAGAAATATGAAATGAATAAAGATGGAAATAGGATAATTCTATGGTTTTTGAGAGCGTTTGGAGTATAAAAGGTGTTTTATACAAGAAAGTAAGGATCCAAAGTTTTAAATTTTTTTATATATATCTGAATATATATAAAGGATCGTTTGAGGATTTTGGGAAAGGCTTTTGATTTTTGGGAAAAATCAATATTGAGTTTTGAAAAGCCTATTTTGAGAATTATTGATTTTGAGATAATCGATTTTGTGTAAAGGAGCTTTGTATGATATCATACTAGGTGTATGATTTGAAGATACTATATGTATAGTATGAAATTTTTGATGATGGCTCTGGGGAAAAAGGCGCTCCCTTGAAATGAACTTCTCAGGAGTGCCACCGGGTGGTGCTGCCTTGAGCCCAGAGGGGTTCTAAAGTTGATCCTGTGAGGAGTCCGGACAAAACTAGTTCCTGAGGATTATTGGGTAGCGTAAGTCGATGGCGTTGATGCCTACAGAGGCATTTGGGTTATGCTGTGACGACAGTGTAACTCGATGTCGCTGCGATCTACTGTGGGGACCATAGCGAAATCGTGTGGAGGATGAGTGTCGACGGTCTACACTTGATTTTGCCGGGAAGGCAACGCAACATCGGTAGACTGCGATCTATGGTCAAGTGGAGTAGAGAAGTTTCATTTTTGGCAGCGAAATTCGATGGCGCTGATGCCTACAGTTATATGGGTTTTTGCTGTGATAGCTACGTAACCCAGTTGTAGCTGCGATCTGTCGTGGGTTCCATGGTGTAATCGTGGGGCGCGGAGGCCTACAGTTATCTGTGGATTTTGTCGGGACGGCAACGTAATCATCGGGTTAACTGCGACCATGGATGGGGGTGATGATTTCCAGAGCATCCTCAGCAAAGATATTTCCTCTATTTTCAAAATAACTGTTTTCTATATTTTCAATAAAATTATTTTCCAAGTATTTTCACTGGATGTTGAAAACGAGTTTGTCAAGTACTTATAGATTTTCGGTCCTACGTCTGATCAACGTATGACTGAATTTCTGTGAGAACAAAGATGGACTGGTTGAAACATCGAGTTATTTAGAAAAATATTTTTATAAAGAGTTATTTTAATAGTGTTATGTGACTTTAAAGGTTTTTCTAAAATTTTGAAATTATGGTGTCGGGATTTTGGAAAATCAAAGGAAATCCAACTGAAATTATAAAATTAAAGCTCGGGAAAATTTAATGAAGTGATTCTTTACAATTAAAGGAAATCGAATATTAAACTAAAAGTGAAAGTAAACCGATCAGCTAAATAAATTATTTGTAGTGTATGTTAATAAAATTTAAGTTGGGTAAACAAATGGACTGTAAATTAATAACATTTGGTAATGAATTCGAATTGTAAATAGAATTCGACCTGGATTTGATAATGAATTAAATAAGAAGAGATGTTGTAAAAATAAAAAAATAAAAAAAATAGAATGAGATCGAAGTAGTGATGGGATGAATTGCAAATAAAATTCAAGGGTGATTTGAATAATATTTAATGAGTTTGCAAGTAAATTGGATATAAGAGAAGTGATGTTATATGAAATGAAAGTGGATTATAAATAGAAATGGTTTGGGTTGCAAACAAAACCCAGATGAGTAGAAATAATTGAGAATGACCTTGTATTAATAAAATAAATTCGATAATGAATTAAGTGGGTAAATTAAAAAGTTAAAATAGGTCAATTGAGTGAAGTCTGATTTAGTAAAAACTAAATCAAAGATGTGATTGGAATTGGATTATTAGACTGAACTTAAGTTCAGTGGCATATTAATTTGAAGTATAAATGAGTTAAGTAAGTGCTTGGATATTATTTTGATAAATTGTGGAGGTGAATTAAAATGAAAGTGATGGATTAACCGAATTAAATAGAATTTGATTTGATGGGAAACAAATTGAATGGAAGTGAACTTAAGTTGATGTTGGAATAAATTAAAGTAATTGACTTAAGTTTAAAATTTATTGAAGGTTGGTTTCAAATAGGGATAAAAGCCCATTGAATAAAAGCTTGGATTAGATTAATTTGGAAATGGTTATTAATTTAGAAGTATTGAATGTGCCGAGCTTAATAAATAGTCCGAATGAAGTCTGTGCGGGGATGTAATGAAATGCGTATGTATGGTTGGTGAATAAATTAGGAACGAAACAGAATTAAATACAGGATGAGTTGTAATCAAGTTAAAGTGATTATAAACTGAAATAGATACTCTATTAAACGAGTATCGTCCAATTTGCATAAAAATAGTTGTCATTGATGTAAACAAAAGTATTTTACAAATAATCTAAGAATATTTATCTGGTTTAAAGCATTTTCATAAATTCTGGCTTCGTTCCTTTTCGAGGACGAAAAGTTTTAAGGGGGGAGGAATGTGACATCCTGGAAATTTAGCAATATTATTTTAGTTAGAATTTAATCTAAATAATTAAAATATAAGCTTGAACAGAGATTGTATATGTATTTGAAAAGCTTCTAGGACAAGGCAAAGATCAAATGATTACAGGTTAAAAAAAAGGGAAAAGAAAGTGTGTTAAATATAAAATGGCACAAGACAAAGTGATATATGTATATGCTCAACAAAACAAATCAGGCTGTACAAAAAAAAAATGTATACAAGTTGTATATAATATTAAAAAAATGAGATAAGTATAAGATTGTGAAACAAGACGCTTTTAATTAATGCTAGCACAAGAATATATCATCTCAGCCACCATATAAAAAAAAAAATCTCTGACCAACCAAATAAAAATCTTGTACCTGTATGATACATCACCCTGTACACACCTTGTTTCTATAATGTACATCCTTTAGTTTCAGTTCGTTCACACATACCAGGAAATAAAAAAAAAAAATTATCTTACAACTGAAGCTAACTTAACAACTAAAAAGAAAGGAGAGGGTCAAGGAAGATCAAGCTACAGTTTTTCAAAAAAAAAAAAAAAGACAATACAGGCTGATAGTTTTCAAAACCAGGAAGTTGTGTTCTCTGTTCAATCTAGTTTCAGGTGAGTAAACAAGAATTTTAGAGCTTTAGTTCAATTTAAAACAGATCAAGTTTTAAATGACCATAAGAAATGGTATATGCTTTATCTTGTATACAAGTCTGTTTACTCTGGACCCTCTATTGTTGTTACAGTTTTGAATATTTTTGTTCAAACCCAAATTACTCTCATCAAACATTGGAAATCTGTAAGTATTCAACTAAGACAATATGTTTAAGACTAAATTAAGATATTTTTAAGGCTAATTAAACTATGTTGTAAGAAATATATCACTGAAACCTGTTCTACAGGCAAATAAAAAATATATAAATACTTTGCTAAATTTGATTGACATAAGAAGCTAGTTCAAGTTTATATTTGGAAATTTTACTGGAAGATGGGATTTTTACAACTAGAATGAAGATTCTTAGCTCAGTGATGCAAGAGCAATTTGTAATTGAGCAAAAATTGAATTTTTACCCATTTCTAGTGATCGAATCATTAATAAATCTTGAAATTTGTTTTGAAGCGTATTTGAATATCCATAACGTTGGGAAAATTGTTGAAATTTTTTTTCGAATACAAGTTTTGGTCGAACAAGATTGATTTAGGGTTTGGGGATGAGTTTGATCGTGATCGATCTTGGGTAAATGATGACGTCGTGGAGGAGAGACAGGGTTGCGCACCTGGGGGAAAACAAAGTAGAGGTTGTGGCGTTTGCTTCAGCGAGGTTTGATGATACACGGTGGCGAGTGGTGGCGTAGGGAGGTGATTTGGTGGCTCGGGTTCATTCTGGGGTCGCGTAGCAGATCGACTTTTCGAATTTGGTTTGGTATGGTGGTCTCTGGCGGTTTAGGGGGACGTAGGGGTGGTAGGTGACTGATGGGAAGGGTCGGCGGCAAGGGACGCCGGAAGTTGGATGTGAGCAGGTGCACGGTGATGCACAGTCTCGTGCACAATTTTGAAAGGAAGGAGGAAGTACAAAAAGGATACTGGAATAAAGAAACTGAAGGGAAAGGAGAAGTAAAGGATTTGGGCCGGAGGAAATTGGGCCTGGAAAAAAAAATGAAAAGTAAAAGAGAAATGGAGGAAATAAATAAATGATGATCAGTTTTGTAAGCAAGATAATCTGAGTTGTCCTCTTGGAAACAAAATTTCTATAACAGGTTGAAGCAATTTTTTTTTAAACAAGTTTCCAAATTTAATTTAATTTAAATAAATTTTTTAAGTTAATTGTTTGGTTTGGTCTAATTAGATAGGGAATTTCGTATGCATTGATCATTCGCGACTTGATAAGTGTAGCATGGTTCGCCAGAGTAGCGGCGCCGCCATGTGCACGTGCACAGCTGGGGTGTTGCGTATCAGGAATTTGCTAGCGTGAGGGACTCGGGGAAAAACTCGTGCCTGGTAGAGTTGCGTGGGTTCCACTCGAGTTCGCGAGGCAGATTACAGGTTTGCTTAACCTGTTTCAAAACTTCAAGAAATGTATATAAGGAAATTGAAGAAGGAAAGCACCGGAGTGATGCTCGGAGAATAAGCAGGGAAACATCGGGTTTTGTTTTACTGTGAACTTGAGTTGTTTACAGGACTTTCTTAAGGAAGTATAAATGCTTTTAAATTTCTACCTAATAATAAAGTGACCATGAATGTTAAATAAGATTGTACTTAAGAAATTGTAAAATTTAACAACTTAACACCAATTTATGATTAAAGGTTAACAAAGCCTAATCTTGAATGAGAATAATGATTGATTAAGAAACAATTAAGAAATTAGTGATTAATGAATGGGTAGCCAAGTTAAATAAATATTGAAGTTGATTTAGTGATAAATAATTAAAATAATTTATAGACTACAAAGATAATTAAGAAATAATTAGGAAATAAGTAATTAAGAGGTTAGTTACTTAATGTTAAAGGAAGATATATTATAATAATTACTCAATAAAGTAATTTAAGGAAATTAATTACTCAGTATAATTAATTAAGTTAATATGGTAAATTTCAATCAATTATTTAGGTAAAGATAATCATTTGACGTTGGATAAAGTATAATTACTAAATCAATAAGGTGAAATTTCTTTATGGAGCAATGATAATGTGGATATTTATCATTTAGGAATTGCTAAGTGAAGGGAATATCCTTTATTTAAATTTGAATTATATTCCACTTGAATAATTTGTGAACTGAATTCGAAGAGACTGGAGTTGGGTAATAGTTAATACCCAAAACCACTTCGATTCTTATAAATTGATGTGTGAAATCAACAGGGTGTAATGGAACGATTAAAGTGAATTGGACCATATAATCTAAGTGCTGGTACTTAGAAATTGCTTCGTGAAATAAGTGATGTCTATAGTAATTTGTGAAGTGTAAAATTGATATGAGTACCCTGGGTATATATGAGTTGTATAGTTTTGTATTCCATGTTAGATGGGTTTACTCACGCTGGTTTCCAGCCTGACCCGGGTGTTACTTTGGTGTAATGCTCGGGTCAGACCGAGTATTACAGATTTTCAGGTAGGCACGTTCTGGAACTCAGGAGGCGAGTTGGATGGCGGTATCGTATAGAGTATTCCGCTGTATTTATATTATTGTTAATCTGAGTCATGGTAATTGTAAATATTCAGTGACTGTATATAATGTGGAAACTCTGATGTATATTAAATGTAATCGACAGATATAGTATTCTTTTGTAAACTGTTGTTATTTATTATTATATTTTATCCCCTGCGAATGTGAGATGTTTGGTGTTTCTGTTCTTCTCTTTCTTCTTATTCATAACTATGTGGAATTTTCGAGTTGGAAAATTTCGGGTCGTTACAGTCCAGCAGATGTTAAAGAATTTAAAATACAGATTAATGAAATCCTAAATCAAAAGTTAATTCGCAGATCAGATAGTAGACACAGATCAGCAGCATTTATTGTAAGAAATCATTCTGAACAGAAACGAGGAAAACCCAGAATCGTTGATAACTATAAACGACTAAACGACAATACAGAGGACGACGGATATAATATACCTAACAAAGATACGTTAATAAATTTAATTCAAAACAAACGAATATTTAGGAAATTTGACTTAAAATCAGGATACAATCAATTAAAGTTAGAAGAAGATTTTAAGCCTTGGACAGCCTTCATGTGTTCTGAAGGGCATTTCGAATGGAATGTCCTTAGTTTTGGCCTAAAAACGGCCCCAGCAATTTTTCAACGTTTTATGGACAGTATTTTTAAAAAATATGAATTTTGTTTAGTTTACATAGATGATATTCTTGTTGCAAGTAATAGTATTAAAGAACATGAAAATCATCTTAAAATGATTTTTCAGACATACAATGTATGTTCAGTAATATGTGAAGTAGATTATTTTAACTTTTGTGTGTGTGTGTGTGTGTGTGTGTGTGTGTGTGTGTGTGTGTGTGTATATGCGCGCATGCGCTCGCACACACATTGAGTGGTATCGATTTAGAGGACAATGTATTTCTTATAAAATACCATTATAATTCAATTATCTAACACATCTAAAATCATGATATACATACAATGTGCATGTACTCGTTCCTTAAACCTAAGATGAGTTTCTTACGATTCCACTTATAATTAACATTTGTATTATATACATCTAATTCATATACCACTATTTATAGTTCAATTAACTTATATAATATTCATATGTATATTTATTAATTAAATCTTATTTAATTGATTTATTGATTTAATTGTTTTATAAATTCAAAATTTATTTTATTCATCCTAAATAATTTAAGATAAATATTAACTATAATATTTATAGTTTTATATATGTATATTATATATATATATATATATCTTTATTAATTAACACTTAATTAATATATTTATCAAATAAATATTCATTTAATGAAAATATTTTTAATAAATTGCAAATTTTAATTTATTATTTAACTTAAATAATTTAAGATAAGTGTGTATGTGTGTATCATTATACATGTTTAGTTTTAATTAATTAACTTTTTATTTACTATTAATTTAGTTAATCTAGTTAACTAATATAATTTTGAAATTATTGAATCATTTTTAAAGCAATTTTGAAATTATTTTATAAAATTTATAATTTTTTTTCATATTTTAAACTTAACATTTTAAATTTAAAATATATTTTAAATTTTTATACTTAGTTATGAAATTAACCTAAGGCCCAAATCGATTTAGGCCATTACAATTTGTGCTAATCTTTTAGACTTACTTCAACATTGAGCCAGACCAGTAGCCAGGGATGTGAGAATACTTGATTATCCAACCCCAAGCATATATACTACTATTCTAAATAGCTAAATGGTAGGCATGCTTTATTAGTTAGCCCTAAAGTTGCTAATTAGATCATATAAACTATTTGGGCTTTGATACCATTGAAGGAACTTGTCCAGTCTACAGTGGTAAATTAGGAGGATTTTAGGAAAATTCTCTATTTGGACCATAATGGACATATGAAGTCTAATACCTTTTACTAGATCTAATCTAATTGTTTAATAAATCATTTTTTTAGTTTGAATATGTTATCTTATTTGATTAATCTATTTAATTAAATGTATTTATTGTAAATAGAATTCAATTAAATGAATAAGGAAGGCTTTATTTTATTTATAGACAGAAACCGGCCATTTTTTCTCTTAAAACTTTCTCATTAATTAGAGGAAGGCTTTGGTTAATTAAAAAGAGAAACCTTTCATTCCTTTCTTTTAACTAAATTAATTGATTGACTAAATTTATATTAATTGAATTTGAAACTCAAAAGGGAATAAATACATCAAATGCATTCACATTTAGAAGGTGTGACACAACAGTGAAGCATATAGTGAATGAATTAATAGGTGATTAAAGATACGGATAAACATAAGATTAAATTCTATACATAAAAGCATATCATGGTCTAGATGGATAGGGATAAAGGGGGAATCAATGTTTGATTTCAACAATCCTATCATATGAGCATTTAAGTAGATTCTACATCAACTTGGTACATCAGGAACAATTAGTTACAACTATCTAGTGGCAAAGGCAACAAATAATGATAGGGTTGACATAAATGTATCGATAGATAAGATACAGATATAGGGATTTATATCTATCATATCTACCATGCACACACACAAAATCCATATGCATATATTGTTGCCTCAACATTAAATTGTTCAATGCAAATAAATTGGAAGAAAAAGTAATTTGTTTCATAGTTACATGCCTTAACAATACAAAATGGACATAAATGTTTCGTGTTCATATACATATACATACATACATACATACATGTATGAAAGGTGTAATGACTAAGTCAAAACAAATTTTTATTAATTGATTATTTTCAAATTACATGTTTTTGACAATGTATAAATATAAATTTAAATATGTGTAAACGTGTGTAATTAGATGTACACTTGTTAATACAAGGTAATTTCCAATTGATTTTAAAATATTTATATAAAACTGGACCCTCTGTTGTATCTGCAAATTTGAATACACATAAGTATATATGTGCATGCATGTGTTTGTTTTAAAAAATTTATGTAATCAAATTATACGATGTCAAATTTGCATTTATCAAATCAAATAAGATGTTAATAATCTCTTAATTCCAGCGTTGACTAAAAATTCAAATAGAAACAATTGAATCATTAAATTGTGGATCATGTCTAGAATACTATTACAAATAATATCAAAAATGGATTCATAAACTGAAACATTATGTATACATGCATGCACGCACGCACGCACGCACACACACATAGATATACATAGATATATATATGTGTGTATGTATATATGTATGTATGTATGTATGCATATGTATATGTATGTTTGTCTGTGTGTGTATGTATGCATGCATGTATGTATATACCTATGTATGTATGCATGTAATTATATTTATTTTGGTTTTGGTTTATCATGTCACAAATTGATCAAATCAAATAATCAAGTTGTTATTGTTTTAACAATTTTATAATCAAAAAAGGAAATAACGTATCCATACAATTACAGCTATTAGATTACATCTAAGAAGATAAAAAGAACTCAAAAATACATTCAAATCCTGCAAAAGTTTCGCTTTGATTTGGAATTCTCTCCCATGGCTTTTGAGCCTATATCAACCTTTATAAGAGAAGGATGAACCATGTTATGTTTTATTTATTTGATGTTTTAATTTTATTTTAGTTTTGAAATTTTCTAGAGAAGGAAGAGGATGACGTCGACCATAGCAATGGGAGAAAGAAAGAAAATTAACTTACGAGAATGAAATTAGTGGATTTTCTTTTATTAAAAGAATGGATCCTTTTCACTATCTCTAATTCAAAACATTCCTAATTAATTTCCCTACTAATTTTTAGTTACTTCACCTTTCACTTTCCCAAATATGGTCAGCCCTAGCTTGCATTTTAATGAAGCAAAAATTTCAAAATCCCTTCAAGCGATTATTTCGTACAAAAACCCCTATTTAAAATTATATCGATATTGTACGCACAAATATAACTTTACATGTGTATTCTAATAATTACAAACGATTGTAAAACATCATATAAATTAAAAAATAATTATATTTTCCAAAATAATATTTGATTTAATTAATTTACAATATTTTATAACCTAATTAAATCGTGTGGTTTTTTCAGAGAATTTACAAATGCGGCTGTAAGACTCAGAGATGTGAATTTGAAATGCTTAATAGTACAAATATTTACATTATGCATCACTTTAGCTAATGGGATGGTCGTTTAGATGAATTCATCACTTAGGACCTTTTAGTAAAATTTAATTTCACATTTTCTTAAGCTGTAACTTTTAACAACTATTATTTACACCAATTCTCTTCATCGATACAATATCACTTTTGGATTTATGGAATTTGTTTAAGGTCAAAATTCCAATATCATCCATACTCAACTTGATTACTTCATATACAAAGTCCTTGGTTCAATAGTAACATTTATTATTAACAATGCTACTCTGGCTAAAGACTTTGACTTTGAGTTGACTACTGCTGACCATGATTCTAATCTATTATAATCAAGCAGATGAATTCTCTATTGAATATTCTTTCACTTCTATTACTTTAACTCAGACCTAACTATAGTCGTTGAATGGATTATTGTGCCATGATTTAAATATAATTAAAATGGAGTATCCATATTGAAGTTCTATAATATTCTCAAGTCAAAGGAACTGTGTAACATTGTCACTTCAAGATCTCCTATTTTACCTCCATTATAATCAACTACATCGAACACATGAGTGAGTCATTCCATAGTTACCCAATAACTATCAATACGTAACCCCTTGGTGCCTCAAGCAGCCATGAGTAATGCACTACCCAACATATAGAGAGCATTACATACTCTGGTCTCAACGGATGAATCAATATCCTTTCTTAAAACATCTTGACCATGAACATCTAAAATAAAATGTTATTTTTTATTGTTATGATTTATTATCCATGATTGCAACTATTTGCAACTACAATCACATAACATTTCATTTAAAGATTTTAAATAAGTATACTTTAAATTAATTAATTAACTACATCGCTGTATAACTAAGTATATAATAGGAATAAAATATCTTTATTATGATTAAGATTAGCTATAGAGAGAAATATATGTAACAAATTATATAATTTCTCTTGGGGCATACCTTCAACTCTACCATGAGAGTCACATTTGAAAGTCTGAGAATAGACTCTTAGTGATTGAAAAACAAGCTAAATAATAATAGTTGTATAATAAATTAATAATATGAAGTACATTATATATAAATGATATATGAGTTCAACCGAAATGAAAAGTAATAATACTCTATTTATTTTTTTGGGTGGATGTTATAGACATTTCTGCAATTAATATATTGTCATGATGAGGACGTAAAATTCATGAAACCTACTTGTAACTAATAGTGCAACCAACAGGGATGAGAAATGAGCTTTTATTTATGTGCTCGAATTTAGCAATGTTGGGCTGGAGCTCATTAGGTTTAATGTGACGCCCCACCTCTATACCCACGCTAGCCAAGAACATTACGGTGTAGTGCTGTCAACTAGCACGGAGAATGAGGCTGTTGAGGAGCGACCATCCGTGTAATTGCCTTGTGCGAGCACCGATATGCCAGATAGTAAAAACAAAACATTTCATTTCAGGAGGAAATCCGACATGCCGATGCAAACTCAAAGCTACTACACAGTGGCTATAATAGTCTAGGACAAAATATAAACTAATAACACAGATAATATGAATGCGGAACACAAATGAAACAGAAAATCTCATATACATATATAATAACTGATGTCAGTTACAATACATTTGACACGGTACATGTGATACAACTACAACAGTCAACTCAGGAAGTTATATATATATAAGTACATTAACGACTAATATACATGAATACATATCAACCTATACTATGACTCGACAACTCCAAAAGATATGAAAAGTCTTCATAGCTCAAGCAGCGTCCCAAAGCAGAATATCTACAACCTGAAAATACTCGGTCTGACCCGAGTATTAAATTTCAAAAGAAAATAATACTCGGGTCAGTCTAATTCAAACTCAGTTATTAATGCACAGAAGCAATAATAATTAAATAATGAATAGACGACAGTCACACAAATAAATTTACCTATCCGATTCTTAAATAAGAAATCGGATAAATGGTAAATATAACGCGAACCAATTCAAATCAATTGGAACATCAATTAAAAGGTCAACACGAGTAGGGCTGCAGTATATGCACGCGTATACTGCCTCGCCACTACAACATATGAAATACGAAATAGATCCATAATCAAAAGAAAAAGAAATAACAATAAAAGCAGTACCGTGTGGCTGCAGTTCACGCCTGCGTGCACTGCCGTGCCACTACAGTGATGATGTACCCATTGAATACCGTGTGGCTGCAGTTCACGCTTGCGTGCACTGCCTTGCCACTATAGTGATGATGTACCCAATGAAAATTCACAAGCATCGCCGCGAATGTCATAAGGCCGAGTTCGATTAAATTGCAGAGACAAATGTGAGGTCAAGCCTAATAAATTTAGGCTCAACACAAGGCGATGAGCAAAGTAGCAAGTCATGTACACGAAAACAAAACCAAGAAACATATAAATGCACATGAACAAGTATTGTGCATATACAATTGCACATAAACAAGTGTAGTACAATGACTGGACTAGCAAATGTAGTAAACAAGAGATGCAGGCAACAAGTGCACCAGCAGAACAAGTTCAAACAAAGTGCACAAGCATCTCGACCTAAAACAGAAATAAGGGGAACAAGTGCAACACAGTTCACCTAAATACCCAACCCAATTGAACCCAGTGAATGCACAAAGTAAAAACATATATATGGTGATGCAGACAACTACTCAAGGCAACAGAGGATATGCAACATGAAAGAGGACAGAGCCACCTCCAAAAATATCAGACTTGAGCACAAGGAATGCAAAATGAGCTATATGCACATTAGTGGTAAAAATGAAACTCAACAGTAATGCACACAGAGGTGGCAAGACAATGAATGCAAAATGAGCTATATGAACAAACAAGTATGTGAACACAGTGAAAAATACATGGGCAGTACCCATATAAACATGTGTAACAACAAACCATATAGTGATACAGGATCGAGCAGTGAAGCAATGCAACACTAACATCAATAAATGAAACAACATTTTGCATCATTGAGACAAAACCTAAGTACAGACAACATGAGACATAATTCCCATAGCAGCCTGGAAACATGCTTTTCAAAAGCATTAAAGACTGCAACATACATCTGGAAATATCATGAAGGAGCACAAATGCATCAAACCCAACATGTACTCAAACAGCAAGGCCGCGATGAAATCACAAGCCAACAGGGTGATATGAACACAGATAAAACATGTATGCACTGTAAATATGTTAGCAGTGCCAACAATAATAATAGCAGTTGTTTAAGTATTTAACAACCAATGAATGCATCAGAGAAATGAGATAACCAGAGAACAAGTTTAAACAAATTCAAGTGGCCAAAGTCAATCAGATCAATGCCAAAGAAATGGTAAAAATCGAACTACCCAAAATCAACACTGTAATGACCATGAAGATCGAATAGATCAAACATCATCAAATGCAAAAGAATTCGAAAAAAAATCGAGGACGAAATCATAATCAACTATCACAAAAATGCCAAGGCCGACCTTACACAAGTCAGTGCCCAAAATCAAGTGATTGAAGTCACAAAAACTGAAGCCGTGGGTGAATTGGAATCATCACAACAATTTCGACATTCAAACAAAAAATAATCAGTCGAACACGAGATGAATTAGATGTGAGCGAATTATCACTCACCTTGTCGACGAATGAAGCATCACAGAGACGCGCGACGCCAGAGCAACCGAGGGAAGACGAGCGAACAGCAAGATGAGGCCGCCATTAATCTTCTTTCGTTCGATTTTTAACCTAGGGCTTGAAAATAATAAAGGGGACAGGTTTTTTTGTGTAGGGTTACGAACGAAAATAAAAAATGAAATAAAAGGGGATGGGCCGAAGTAATAAAGATGGAGGAATTGCTTTTGTTAATTTTCACGGCCCAAAATAAAAAAAATGGATCACTATTTAATTTTTTCAAAGCTCATCAATCTTTTTAACACTTTATAAAAGAATTTTAATTCAATTTAGAAACCTCAATCAGCAATATGCAACAGTATTAACCGTTTAAATGTCGATTATGAATTGATGCAATTACCGGGTTGTTACAGACTCTCCTCCTTAAAGAAATTGCGTCCTCGCAATCATAAGAGATAAATGGACAAAAGGTAACAACCATAAAAGCATGTCATCACGAGATGTAGAAATTCGAAATAGGAAGTTAACCATAAAGAGCATGAAGGAGCAAGCTGGAACGTGTTTGCTCAAAGTCAAATCTGATGAAACTTTAATTCCTTCAATAATACCGGGCTCAAGAATAAAAACCGGAATCCCTAAGGCATTTCCGTAGAAGGAAGACGCGTGAAACACGTCATGAATAACAGAAAATTGAGCCGATAATAAGAGGTGATAAGCCAAGAAACCAATACGTTTAGTGATAGGAAATGGCCCAATAAATCGAGGCACTATCTTTCCCGACCAATTGAAATGCACAACACCTACCATAGGTGAAACGCGAACAATTTGGAACAACAGCGTAGTACAAAAACGGTACGTCCAATGAACCGATCAAGATAAAAGAACATCAGACGTAAGTCCCTAAAAGGAATGAGACGAAGCTCAATAAAACGAAGTACATCGAAACGTCTGATGAACTTGGTAAAAAGATGATTCCATACGGACATCATCAAAGAAACGACCACTTGTTGCCTACGACTAAGTGCATCGGCAACACGATTTCCCATCCGGGAGTGATAAATAATATCAAGATCATAAGATGTAAGGAACTCGAGTCAACGTGGTTGACGCAAATTAAGTTCCTTATGAGAAAATAAATATTCCCAAGATACAAGATCAGGGTAGAGAAAAAATTTCTCACCCAAAAATAATGATGCCAAATTTTGAAGAACGAAATCAATAGCCAAGAGCACTAAATCATAAGTGACATATCTAGTCTCAATAGGCATTAATGATTTAGAAACACAAGAGACAGCACGTTCTCTTTTGCAAGAGAATGGCATGCAAACCAACACGATTAGCATTGGTACAAACGATAGAGTCTTGGTTCCCTCTGGAATCACAAGAATAGAGGTATCGAAAAAGAGTGTTTTAAATAATATTCTTACCCGAAAAGCTAATGCTTTCGAAATTTACAATTTACTTTATGTAATTATCTTTTCATAAAAATTTACATTTTATAATTTAATTTATTGTGTCTGATTGTCTCATCAAAGCGTCTAGGAGATTCCTATCTATAACGTTGATCAAGCGCATCGACCAGAATTCTTAAAGCACTCAATGGGCAATACAATCACAAAACATTCTTTTAATTTTATTAAAGGAATTTACAAATTTTCACCCTCAAACGGACAAGTCCGGAATTAAACGAACCAGTAAAAGAAAGGGGTCATAGTCCTCGATTTTGCTGAAACGTTTAAATCGCTTCCTCATTCTTTTGAAAGCGTAAACTATGAAAATTTTGAAAACGATTTTTATTTTGAAACAATTTTTAAAACACGTGATTAAAACAGCGATATCTGTAGCAACTTCGATAAGTGGATTTTCATTCATCAAAAGTGTCGCAAGAATCTTCTCAAAGATAGAAAGGGATATCATACCCTAAATTTGTATTCATAACAAGTCAATGACACACGAATTCCACAATGCACAAGAGTTGATAAAACTTATCAATAGAAATCACGAAAATGGGTGAAGCGCAAATTCCAGAAGACTACACAAGAAATCCAGAAATCACAAGATAAGAGTATGAAAACTCGAACGGGAGTATGAAAACTCGAATGAGAGTATGAAAACTCGAACGGAGAGTATGAAAACTCGAACGGAGTATGAAAACTCGAAGTAGAGTATGAAAACTCGAAGGAGAGTATGAAAACTCAAACGGAGTATGAAAACTCGAAGGAGAGTATGAAAACTCAAACGGAGTATGAAAACTCGAAGGAGAGTATGAAAACTCACCTATACGCGAGCATGAAAACTCATCAACACATGTAACGCATAACGAGAACGGGAGCACGAAAACTCACCTACACGCGAGCATGAAAACTCATCAGCACATGTAACGCAAAGCGAGAACGGGAGCACGAAAACTCACCTACATGCGAGCATGAAAATTCATCAGCACGTGCAACGCATAACGAGAACGGGAGCACGAAAACTCACCTACATGCGAGCATGAAAACTCACCAACACGTGCAATGCAAAGTGAGAACGGGAGCACGGAATCTCACCTATACGCGAGCATGAAAAATCATCAACACGTGCAACGCAAAGCGAGAACGGGAGCACGGAATCTCACCTACACGGGAGCATGAAAAACCATCAACACGTGCAACGCAAAGCGAGAACGGGAGCACGGAATCTCACCTACACATGAGCATGAAAATCATCAACACATGCAACGCATAACGAGACGCTATCTCATGGTTGCAAGCCATTAATTTTTGACACACGAATGACCCGAAGACCGTGGGGCGCTACCCCACTTGTGTGAGTCGGAATCACACAGATTGAGGTCTAGACTAACCAAAATTCAAAAAGGTATGTGTGAGTGGAATCATACAAATGGTGCCTAGTCTAACCTCGCAAACAAAAGGAAAGTATGTGTGAATGAAATCACACAAATGGTGTCTAGACAATCCTCAAAGCCCAAGAGATATGTGTGAGACGAAATCACACCGATGAGGCCTAGTCTAACCGAAAAGGTATGTGTGAGCGAAATCACACAAATGGTGTCTAGACAATCCTCAAAGCCCAAGAGATATGTGTGAGACGAAATCACACCGATGAGGCCTAGTCTAACCGTAAAAATGATCGTCATGATCAACGAGAAGTGTCAATTACACTAAGTTAGTAAATATAAAAGTTTAGCTTCATGTCCCATAACCACTTGCTTAACTTAAATATTTACGAACAAATTGTAAATCTTCACTAGAAAATTGTCACATGAGGTTCAATCGAACAAGTCCAAGAATTAACCGACGAAGCAAACGCAAGCGTTTCATACCACTTGTTTTACTAAGCCGTTTAATTAGATTTCTCATCCGAGTGAGGTAAAGGCTTGTATATACTAGTAGATTAGAAAACGGTTTGAGAAAAAGAGTTTTGTATTGAAAATAGAGTTGAAAACATTTTGATAAAAGAGTTTTGATATTTACTATTAGTATTGAAACCTTTATATTATAAAGTGAAAAAACACAGAAATGATTATAGAAACAATCAATCACAAGAATTTCACATACGAAGACGTGAATAGAATCCAAAGAAATCGATACCGAATTCATCGAAAGGTATGTTCACAAAAATCCCGAAGAAAAGGTCATCAAAGTTGCTAATAAATAATAGCAACAAATCGGGAAATAATCAAGAATCGATTAAATTCGAAAACCAAACAAATTCACTAAGATTCACATTCGAAGACGTGAATAAAATCCGAAGAATTCGATTCCAATCCATCAAGGTAGGAATACCCAAAAATTCCTGAAATAGAAGTTATCAAAGTCGACAAAAGTGATAACAACTAATCCGAAAAGAAGAATCGATCAACAATTGGAAAAACAAAGCAGAACGAGCATAAATGCTTGAATGACTTTAGCAAAAGTAAAAGTCAAGTCAATGTCGATATCGACAAGGCAAAGTCCAAAACAATTTCTTTTATACCAAAGAAATTTTAAAACTATCAGAGAGAGGCACATGAAAGCCAACAAACCATGGATAAGCAGACAGAGTCGACAATTGAAACTCAATTTGTCTCAAAGATTGATACACAAAACCCAATTGCATGGAGACTGCATTAAGTACACGAATCAGAGATAAGAATGCATATATACAGCAGTTCGAATAAACAACGCGAGTTCAAATTGAAGTGGTACGAGTTGCAGCAATATGCAACTTGGTAGAGCATATATACACTGATACTTAGAAGTGTAAACTCAAGTGAGCAAGTGCGACAGAGAATAGCAGCAATGCTCACGAATAAGCGTTAGGAATTCATTCCTAACAATCAAAGATGATCTTAAGACAAAGATGTGAAATAAAACATCGACAAATAGTTGTAACACATGTACTATCTAAGTTATGTTTTATATTTGTTCTAAACTCTAGGCTCTGATACCAAGCTGTGACGCCCCACCTCTATACCCACGCTAGCCAAGAACACTACGGTGTAGTGCTGTCAACTAGCACGGAGAATGAGGCTGTCGAGGAGCGACCATCCGTGTAATTGCCTTGTACGCACCGATATGCCAGATAGTAAAAACAAAACATTTCATTTCAGGAGGAAATCCAACATGCCGATGCAAACTCAAAGCTACTACACAGTGGCTATAATAGTCTAGGACAAAATATAAACTAATAACACAGATAATATGAATGCGGAACACAAATGAAACAGAAAATCTCATATACATATATAATAACTGATGTCAGTTACAATACATTTGACACGGTACATGTGATACAACTACAACAGTCAACTCAGGAAGTTATACATATAAGTACATTAACGACTAATATACATGAATACATATCAACCTATACTATGACTCGACAACTCCAAAAGATATGAAAAGTCTTCATAGCTCAAGCAGCGTCCCAAAGCAGAATATCTACAACCTGAAAATACTCGGTCTGACCCGAGTATTAAATTTCAAAAGAAAATAATACTCGGGTCAGTCTAATTCAAACTCAGTTATTAATGCACAGAAGCAATAATAATTAAATAATGAATAGACAACAGTCACAGAAATAAATTTACCTATCCGATTCTTAAATAAGAAATCGGATAACGGTAAATATAACGCGAACCAATTCAAATCAATTGGAACATCAATTAAAAGGTCAACACGAGCAGGGTTGCAGTATACGCACGCGTATACTGCCTCGCCACTACAACATATGAAATACGAAATAGATCCATAATCAAAAGCAAAAGAAATAACAATAAAAGCAGTACCGTGTGGCTGCAGTTCATGCCTGCGTGCATTGCCGTGCCACTACAGTGATGATGTACCCATTGAATACCGTGTGGCTGCAGTTCACGCTTGCGTGCACTGCCTTGCCACTATAGTGATGATGTACCCAATGAAAATTCACAAGCATCGCCGCGAATGTCATAAGGCCGAGTGTCGATTAAATTGCAGAGACAAATGCGAGGTCAAGCCTAATAAATTTAGGCTCAACACAAGGCGATGAGCAAAGTAGCAAGTCATGTACACGAAAACAAAACCAAGAAACATATAAATGCACATGAACAAGTACTGTGCATATACAATTGCACATAAACAAGTGTAGTACAATGACTGGACTAGCAAATGTAGTAAACAAGAGATGCAGGCAACAAGTGCACCAGCAGAACAAGTTCAAACAAAGTGCACAAGCATCTCGACCTAAAACAGAAATAAGGGGAACAAGTGCAACACAGTTCACCTAAATACCCAACCCAATTGAACCCAGTGAATGCACAAAGTAAAAACATATATATGGTGATGCAGACAACTACTCAAGGCAACAGAGGATATGCAACATGAAAGAGGACAGAGCCACCTCCAAAAATATCAGACTTGAGCACAAGGAATGCAAAATGAGCTATATGCACATTAGTGGTAAAAATGAAACTCAACAGTAATGCACACAGAGGTGGCAAGACAATGAATGCAAAATGAGCTATATGAACAAACAAGTATGTGAACACAGTGAAAAATACATGGGCAGTACCCATATAAACATGTGTAACAACAAACCATATAGTGATACAGGATCGAGCAGTGAAGCAATGCAACACTAACATCAATAAATGAAACAACATTTTGCATCATTGAGACAAAACCTAAGTACAGACAACATGAGACATAATTCCCATAGCAGCCTGGAAACATGCTTTTCAAAAGCATTAAAGACTGCAACATACATCTGGAAATATCATGAAGGAGCACAAATGCATCAAACCCAACATGTACTCAAACAGCAAGGCCGCGATGAAATCACAAGCCAATAGGGTGATATGAACACAGATAAAACATGTATGCACTGTAAATATGTTAGCAGTGCCAACAATAATAATAGCAGTTGTTTAAGTATTTAACAACCAATGAATGCATCAGAGAAATGAGATAACCAGAGAACAAGTTTAAACAAATTCAAGTGGCCAAAGTCAATCAGATCAATGCCAAAGAAATGGTAAAAATCGAACTACCCAAAATCAACACTGTAATGACCATGAAGATCGAATAGATCAAACATCATCAAATGCAAAAGAATTCGAAAAAAAATCGAGGACGAAATCATAATCAACTGTCACAAAAATGCCAAGGCCGACCTTACACAAGTCAGTGCCCAAAATCAAGTGATTGAAGTCACAAAAACTGAAGCCGTGGGTGAATTGGAATCATCACAACAATTTCGACATTCAAACAAAAAATAATCAGTCGAACACGAGATGAATTAGATGTGAGCGAATTATCACTCACCTTGTCGACGAATGAAGCATCACAGAGACGCGCGATGCCAGAGCAACCGAGGGAAGACGAGCGAACAGCAAGATGAGGCCGCCATTAATCTTCTTTCGTTCAATTTTTAACCTAGGGCTTGAAAATAATAAAGGGGACGGGTTTTTTTGTGTAGGGTTACGAACGAAAATAAAAAATGAAATAAAAGGGGATGGGCCAAAGTAATAAAGATGGAGGAATTGCTTTTGTTAATTTTCACGGCCCAAAATAAAAAAAAATGGATCACTATTTAATTTTTTCAAAGCTCATCAATCTTTTTAACACTTTATAAAAGAATTTTAATTCAATTTAGAAACCTCAATCAGCAATATGCAACAGTATTAATCGTTTAAATGTCGATTATGAATTGATGCAATTACCGGGTTGTTACACTTAAGTTATGCCCATAGGTCACTCGAGTAAAGTATGTGATGACACATGAGTTATCAAGGGAGAGAAACAAGTTCAACAAATAAAGAAGCACTCACAATTACTTGAGGAGGGCTCAAACTCGATCCAAAGAAAGACTCGAGTATGATAAGGGAGCGATCGAGTTTGCTAAGAAATGGAGCATTCCAAGAAAGGATAACGGTGGATTTGAATTAGGCACGGCGACGGGTTAAAGTGCATCCAGGTAGCGCTCGAGTATTATTGATTAGGTGCATAAAGTAATAGGTAAAATGAGGCAAATTTCAAAAAGTTCAATTTATTCATTATGCCTTAGATATTTTGTTATGTTAGCATGAATGATATTTCATTTGTGTTAGATCATATTTATTGTTATTAATATAATTAAATTTGGCAAAGGACCATCTGCTTATGCGGTAAGACATCTAGATTATGGTCTTAGAGGTCTTACGTTCGATCACCTGAGAAACCAAAATGAGTGCTCTACTTAAATTAAGTATCACTCTTGTTATCAAAAAATATATCCAGATTTAAATTTTTAGCTTAATTGTAAATTGAATTGAAATAAGATTTGTAATGTAATAATTTTATTTGAATAATTAATTAAACTAAATAAATTTTATTTAATTTATAATATTGTCATGAACATCACATATTTCAATAAGGATGTATAAATACATGTATTATATAGTCTAACAATAATACATAAGTGTGTGCCATTATATGTGAAGAGATATGAATACATAAATGCTCAAATATTTACATAATATAGACACACACATGTTCATATATAGACATATGATATTTATGTTATTTTCAAACTAAAAATTAATATATAGGGCATTCGATTGTTAGTTATTATATATAATATTATTTAGAATATATACATATGTATATGTGAATATTTGTTGGTGTGAATTTTGGTTTTGAAATAGTGACTAATATTAATAACTGGGCAAGGCCCTCTATACAAACTAGAATTTTGTTCCTATTATTATTTAATTACATATATAAATAATTTTACAATTTAGATTTGAATTTTAAATATTTAAGCATTTAATTTGTCAAAGTATACATTTATTGTTGAATTAAGTGTGTCGAGCAGTAGTGAAAGTGGCAAATTTCAAAAAAATTCTTTTAATTCATTATGCACTGGATCATTTATAGTGTCACTGGAAAATAACATTGTTTACATCAAATCATATTTAGCAATCTATTAGATATAAACATGTTAAAAGGTTGAAGTAAATATTTTTTTCTTAACTTTGGTTATAAATTTTAACTAACAAATAAATGCAATACTATATATATTTAGTTGTACGTGTGTACATATGTAAATACATATAGAACTTCATATGTTCTATATGTATGAATAAATGCACTCCATATAGTTGCTGGGATTTATAATCATAAAATATGTGTGTGTATAATATATAAAAAACATGTAAAATATTTAATATATACAATTCATGATTTGTTTTGAATTCGAATATTATCTATTTAAATAAATGAAATCTATCCTACTATATTGATTCTAATTAATAGTCTTCATATATAACTATTTGAATAATAAGTTAATATTCAAAAGTCTCATCCCTTGTATTCGATTTAAGTTAAATTCTTTATGTCATATAATGCTAATATGTTTATAATTTAAACATAAACCCAATGACATTGGTTACGCTTAAACAAAGTACATATATGCGAGTTATATATTTAAAAAACTCAGGGGTTAAGCTGTCAATTTATAAAATAAGAAATATTTAAATATAAATACCTCATCTCCTTCAAATGCTAAACTAAACTATCGCCTACTTGTGAAAACAATCACCACTAGCTCATGAAGATTCAACCATCGAATTAATTATCATCGTCATCTCCATGAAGTCCCTGCTCCGATCCTTGCCATTGCAATATATTTCTCCATAAATTGATTATCCCACGAAACCCTAACTTGCTGAAGTCCTAAATCATTATAGTCCTTAGCCGCCGCCTGCTTTGTCAATGCTCGAACATCGTTTGCATCCACCGCGCTGGAATTCCAATAACCAACTGTAATACCATAAGGCACAAACTTGCATGATGTGTATATAAGAAAAAATCTTCTTTTAGTTTAATTTTAAAAGTAAGTAAACAGGTCAAAATCAACATTTTAATGATCAAATTCTCAGATTGGTCTATAATCTTTGGTGTAGAGTTATTCTGAATGATAGAATGGGGTTATGCCCTTGGAGAAATTATGTAATTTGTTATATAGATCTAACTCTGTAACCAATTTTGTTCATAATAAATATATTTGATTTTTATTATATACTTTGTTATATGGTGATATAATTAATTAAGTAATTAATTTGAAGTATATAAATATAATATTCTTAAATGAAATGCTCCGCGATTGTTGTTGCAAATAGTTGCAATCATGAGTAATTAATCACAGCATAAAAATGACATTTTATTATAAATATTCCTAGTCAAATCAAGAAAGGATACATCGTTTGAAACTAGAGTTTGTAATGCTCTTCAAATGTTGGACAGTGTATTAGTCGTGAATTTTGGGGGCACCAATGGGTTACGTACTGATAGTTATTGGATAACTATGGAATGACTCATCTGACAGTTTCCTAGTTGTTAATAATAACTAGGTCAAATGGAAAATTTTGAAGTGATGATATTACATAGCCCACTCAACTTGAGAATACTGTCAAACTTTAATGTGGAAACTCCACTTTAATTATAGTTCAATCGCGGCATGGAGTCCATCAAACGACTATAGTCGGGTCAGAGTTGAAACATTGAAAATGAAGCACTATTTAATAAAGAAATCATATCTTCAGTTGGACAAGGTTTGTATAACTGTCAACTATATTCAACTCAAAGTAAAAATCTTGGCTAAAGTAGTACAGTTAATAATAAATGTTATTATTGAACTAAGAACTTTGTTTAAGGGCTAACAGAGTTGAATATAGATAATGTTGGAATTTTGACCAAAATCAAATTTAGTAAATCCTAAAACGATACGTTATTGCCAAAGAGAATGTGTGTAAATTATCATTAATAAAAGGTACCGCTCAAGTGATTGTGAAATCCTGCATATATCAAAATTCATCCAAGCAAACACATCTATGTTTGCCTAGGGAAACCATATCAACTCCTTCATCTTCGGGTTGAACTGAGACCTAATCTTGAGAACCTTTTATAACACCCCTAATTTTTATATAGCACATAATTTAATATTTAATTATGGGATAATTAAATGAGGAGCTAAAATTGTGTGATTTGCTAAAAAACTATTAACTAACTAATATGAGTTGGCCTTAATGACATAGGAAATGGTTTAAAGAGATAGGAATTAATAAACATTAACATAGAAGGGTAAAAAAGGAAGAGATGATATTATACCATGCTCTTTTCTTTTCCTCGTTCATTTATAACTCATTCTAAAAACATAAACTAAGAAATAACGGTGGCTATCATTAGGAAGAAAGAGAATTCTAGAGGAAAAGAAGAAGGAAAGAAAACTAAGGCAAATTCCATCATTTCAATAAGGATTAAGGTGAATAATATGCTTTTTTCTCATAATTTTAGTATGTTTTAAATTGGGTTTGATGTAAATCCAAATTTTTGGACGTTTATATCTTGAATTCGGATTGAATAATCATGAATATGGATTTATGAGTTTTTGGATATTAATTGTATAATTTTTAGGAATTTTCCTACAGGGTTTTAATGTGAAAAACTAAGTTTTTAATCTTCAAATAATCTAAAAGTTTGATATGATGTTCGAATTATTATTTTGGAGATCATTTTTAAATTTCATAATTTTTGGAATTTATACGGAATTATTATAAATTTTCTAAATGAAAAAATAGTTAAATCTTGGAAATTAATTGTTAAAAATATGAATATTAATTATTTTGGTCCAAATTTTTACTGGAGATAGAAAATGGTAGAAGAGATTTTTGGTGAATTTTTTCCATCAATTTTTCATTTTATATGAATTTTTTAGTGAAGAAAAACACCAGTTAATTAGAAAAAATATTAATTGATTGACTGATTGAGTTAATTGTGGTAGTTAACATTTTCGGGAAAGGAAACTGAAAAAAAATAAGATTGGCTAATAGAAATTTAACATCAAATGGGTTTAGTAAAAAGAAGTTGCTCAAGAGAGTAACAAATCGGTTTTTAATTTAATTACAAAACCGTCAGTGAATCGTTGTTGACCATGTAAAATATAATACACAAGGATAAACTTCATATTGTGCTATGAAAAGCACAAATGCTCGGAAAGAAAAGTAGACACCACATAAGTCCCAGCATTTTAACTCACAAAGCCATAAATTAATGTATGAAGTAAAAGGAACTATTCGCAAAGGATCCTCGTAGCTCACGATGGCATTAAACAGTATAGCACGAAGGTTTGAGCATAACTACACACGATGGCTCGCAAACTGAAAAAAATGGAAAATATAACGCAATGGGAAAGTAGGATATGAAGAAACAAGTGCATGTGAATACACAAATGCGAAGTCATGAAATAACACACACACACTCTTGCTCATTGCAAATGAAAGTGCACGACAGGCCACAACATATTTTTAGCACATAAAACTATAAGAGAATTCATGCAAGGTTTTAGGAAATAAATGAATGCATGCGAAGGTAAATATATTTGACATGAAAGCCTGGGAATGAATTAGACATGAAGGTATATAACATTATACCTTGTTATACACGAAAGCTATACATACATACATATATACATACATACATACATACATACATACATACATACATACATATACGTATGTATAATTATACCTAAAAGCTATATATACTATTATACATGACGATATTGCACATATTCTAACAAAATGAAATTACACAACAATATTGTACATAACAATATATGGGTACATGATTGAACATATGAAAACAAAATGAAAGCACGACAACATAAAATATTGCACACGAAAGCAAAAGTAAAATAGAGATGGGGTCGGCTCTCCTGGGTAGTTAAGGGATTGTACACAATAGCTTATGAAATATATAGCATACGGAATAAAAGAAAATAGTGCAAGAAGTCTCTGCATGATATCACTCATGAAAGCATGCATGCAAAGTTAATATATAGGCAACGATTTTGGTTGAATTTTGAACACGATGACTATAAATCACGTGACGAGCTTTATTTTTAGCATGGATAACTATAAAGATTTTGCGATGACCTATATTTTAATGTGCGAAAGTAAGTAAAATTTTAAGGCATGATAGTCTATGATTTTGAAAAGTGGGGAATGGCTATTTTATAACATTTGAAAGATTTTTCACTCTATCTTGGGATATGTTTCGCTTAAACAAAAATATGATTTTGTTAAGTATATTATGATATTTCAAAAAAGAGAGAAAAATATTGTAGCTCATCTTTGAAAGATTTTATAAGGAGGAAGTAATTACTTTATTATAAGTAATTTTTTGTATAAATCTGCTGTCACATGAACATATATTTTATATTGGTTGATGTATTGCATATTCATCTTTTTATCTTGATCAGTTACTATTGCATATATTGAATGGCGTGTTCACATATATGTTATATGAATACACCCAATGTTATGACCATGGGGATTTGGATAACATATGAGGAGTTAGGGTTGTTCGAATAGTGGGTATGAGCAGACTTAAATTTTTGAATGAGTAGAATTTAATTCAGGAGACTGTGAATATCAAAATTATGTTAGAATGCTCAAACCACCATTTCCTGATCCTTTAGGGTCCTTATTACTATCACCCCTATCTTCATCACCATGGTCATCATTATCATTATCAATTGATCAAAAGACACGACTCATTGGCACTTTTAAAATTGGATTTAAGATTTAAATATAGAGACTGGTGTAGTTTCATACCCTATGCTCTAACCATCCGCCCTTGGTTGGTCAGGTCCACAGATTTCATTGCGTGGGGCTTAACCGATGGACATGCAAAATTTGGGTTATGGAAAGCAGTGAATTCGCAGCTGTAGCTCACTTATGTTTTCTCTTACCATTTTTAGGAGTCTGTTATTATTTTCTCTTATTGATCTAGGAGACCATAGTTATTTCTCCTGAAGACCATTGATTTATCTAATAAATTTTGGCTTGAGTCAGCCAATAAGTTATTCATTGGCCTAAGCAAACTAATATATATTCATAGACACCCTGGGAAAACTATTCGTTGAAGGAACCATGTATGGGATTGGGAAGTTTTGAGAATGTGTAACCCTTTGACCTTAATGGATGTAAGACTATTCACTTTACCCATTATTGCATGATTATATTATGATTATGTTTTAATCATTTTGGTTGTAGATATGGTTTGATTTTAATTGGTACTAGTAAGGGGAAAACCCATTTCGCTCAATGACGCAATCTCACTATGTATATATTTTTGTTCAAGGTGGTATAATATTATGCACATCAGACTTTTTATCTAACCCGAAGTTTTTGATTTCCCCATAAACTCTCGGGTGCTCGATGGAGTTGAGTAGGCCGAGAGTATGGTATTTCAGGTTTAGACAAATAAGCTTCTTAAGGCATGCAGGAGGAAAGCTATTATATAGAAGATTATACTTCCATTGCACAGTGGTTTAACTGCTTTTGATTTTGTTGAATGTATGTAATAATGGACAATATAACCGTCTAAGTAGTTAATGATCATCCAAGAAGGCATCTTCATATGTTGCTCTTGGAATTATATATATAATTACTATACTTTATCTCAAAGATGTGTTTATAGGGTTATGGAAATGAAACATAATGAATTTGCAAATTAATGAATGAATTTTTTTGTTAAAAATTTGTAAATTTTAGTGCTCTTGGTATTACTGATTCAATAATAGATCTCATTCTGTCACTGGGAAATAATGTTAAGGATGACTGTAACATCAATATTATCTATTATTTAGCCTTAGAATGGGGGATGTTACAACCTTCGTTGGATCGTCATCATCAAGCTGAATGTCGATCGATAGCTCTAAAGGGGACGCGCACAGTTCCTCTGGCCCTTTTTGCAGGTCCATAGGTTTATGAAATTTGACTGTTGAACCCGAGCTAGGACTTAGGCGGTAGTAGTTATGCCTTTGAGGAGTTGATGTAGAGAGGATCCTCTACATTCTTCCCCTTCTCATGTTGCTTACCCTTCCTAAGCTCAGCAACATAGCATTCTCAACATGTGCTTTGGTCACCTTATATTGCCTATACTCCATTGTAAGTAGGAAAATTCATCATCAGACACTATAAAAAAATGCAATTTGAAAACTAGTAAGGGCGGCTGGCCCAAGCAAGCATTGTAGGCCAAAAATCCATCAACTACATTGAAGATATTGTACCCCCACAATCTTACGGTCTCCTTGTCCCAACTCAACTGGTAATTCGATGCAGTCCACTGTCCCTTTGGCCTCTCTGGTAAATTCCTAAATGCAAGACTTACATAGCTTGAGATCCTTCTCGTCAAGGTGCATATTGTCAAAGATTTTATGGACAAAATATTCACTAAGCTCCCATAATCAATAAGGACTTGGTGCACTATTGCCAGTCCAATCACAACCGTAATCACCATTGGGTTAAGTGTTGGTGCTTCAACCCTATTGGCATCTTTATTTTGAACGATAATATGATCATACTAGTACTTTGTTGCTTTGCAGGACCACCTTCCTCTTTGGCATAACACATCTCTTAAGGCACATGTTTTAACGAGTTGTCATAGCGATCCATTTCATTCCAACTCTTTTCACATGAATGGGGACCTGCTGAAATTGTGTTTATCATAATCATCCTTATCGGCTACCTTAATTCCTCTCCACTGGTCCCAACTTTATTCTGTCGACCAGACTTCCCTTGGCGTTGATTTTTAGCTTGCCTGCCGACCTGCAGGTTCCTAACATACTTTTGTAATATCTTCTTTTGGATCAAATCTTTGATGACATCTTTCAAATGCCTCCACTCATTTTTATTATGCCAAAGTGTCTATTGAAAGCGATAATACTTTTCGAAGCGTCTCCCTTCTTTGGTTGCCTCCTTTACAGTGGCTTCTTATAATGCTCCATACCTTGTGTAGCAAGGTAGATATTTTCATTGGATTCTATCAACTCCATATAATCTCCCGATTGGGTATACCTCGTACACTTCTTGGTGTCCTATTTCTTGCCACTAGTGTTTTTGTAACGATCTATATTTCGTACACCTAAAGACGACACTTAATACATCTATGTGAATCATGTACCAAACATCTAGATATCCAAAAGATAGGTCATTAGAGGTAAAAGGGAAGAAAGATAGAATATATCAGATGAAACTAAACAATTACAGAATCTCACAATGCAACGTAATAACATATATTGATCAACATAATTCTTCACAAGGTCATTCCCAAAATTATACATTAGAGTCATACTAATATAAATTCTACCCTAGGATGGTAATAACAGCCTGTCCCTACCTAACTGATACAATATACATATAAACAACGGAAATAAGATAATAATTAGCTATTGATGAAGCCTCCTGCTCCAAGTTCCTCAAAGATGCATTCGGGACAAACCTGAACTACTTAGTTGCCCATAAAAATTTAAGCACCCAAGAGTTTTAGGGAAAGAAATAATACTCTAGGTTAGAGATGGGTCTGGTGTGAGTAAACTCAAATAACTAAATTACTTCTTTTAAAACACTTTTAAAATCAAGGGTATTTCGTAAGACCACACCGCATATAAACATGGATGAGTTTTTACCTTATGGTAACCAAAACACTTTTCTGGAAAATCAGTGATATTATAATAATGTTTAACGGTTTAAGTAAAATATGAATATAGTTGAAATGCTTGCATCTGGCATTTCAACGTAGTTGAGTACATCTTAAACCGTAAAGGCACGTATAGAGAATGTATTCCATACTACGACAAGGTAAGGAACTACCTTCAGATGGTACATCTCTATATAAAATGCACCGGAGTCTGATAAGAACGTCTTGTACTCCTACCACATAGTACTGGCCTACCACTTGCGTAGTAGTATCGAATATGATCACCCCTCCGTTTGGGCCTCAGAGCATACATGAGTAGATAGAACCGATCTAAATTTGGAATGACTATACCCTAATGGGTGTGACCCACTTAGCCCTACTGCATGCCCAAATTTTGTCATTTCCCGATTAATGAGGCTTGAGGTTACATTTTACCTTTATATAGCACTTTCCACTTGTAATTCTACACTGCCCTCCAGGCATCAGTGCAATGCTAGCATTCAACCATACAAGTTCATTCTGGAACTGAACGAAACTGAAGGCACTACTTCTATTACATCCTTTTCGAGGATCCCTTCTAGAATTAATAACAAATAGCCCTTGCATTTCAAACTCTATCTTCGATTCCATATTCTTCAAGATGTCTTCAAGTCGAAACGCTTGAATTAGATCAAAGTGGTTTTCAAATAAAATATCTATTCCCAGTCTCTTCAAAACAACTTTCGATAATTTCCAGTAAACTCAACCCCAGTTCTTTAGGATATAAATAGACATAGATAAGAGTGGAGATCACCTTCTAAATGTTAGTGGACGGATTTCTTTGTTATTTATTCTAGAAAAATGAAATGAATTTATACGTACAGTATAGCACCACTGACGGTAGTTGTACCATATAATTTTCGTGTTTCCCCTTGATATTTCCAAAGTTACGCTTTAGTCTAAATTTTTATAGTCGTTTGTTTAACTACCAAATAAACAATCGTTCAAACATGGATTTAGTCCTATGTGCAATCCACTAAAACTTATTTAATTAATCTTTAATTAATTAAAATCATTAACATTCAACAAAAAGATTTTTACAAAACACTATTCCCAAACCCCTTACATATTTTTTATACTTAGGAAAATATTTATACTTATCATAGGAGTATAAGTATATTATAAAAACATTTGGAAAATTCTCTCTTTTCAAATACCTTTTGAAACGTTACTTACTATAAACCAATACACTTATACTTTATAAAATGTTCCCTATTAAAAGCTCACTTCACATTTAAATACCTTCATAAATTTCCAAAATCAATTTATAAAACACTTTTATAAGTTTACATGTCGATTTACAAAACCTCTTTTCAAACCTCTAAAATCGTCGATAAAACATTTCCCCATTTAAAACTCCTTCGATAAAACTTCTTTAAGATAAATCCTTCACAATATATCTTTTGCAATCATCCTTTTAAATTACTTTTAAATAAACTTTTTACTTAGCAAAATCCATTTTTACAAACAAGCTATCATTAAGAAATACCTTTATAAAATAATAATATAACTTGAAAAATTATTTATAAACCTTAACCCCGAATCTATTAAAGAATTGAAATTAATTCAGAATCTATACTTTATAATTTCAAAAGGAGGCTAAGCAATCCTGATGGTAGTAGTTTAAGTTACCGTTTAACATCAATTTCACTTTCAAGTCACTTAACCATTTTTATGTAAGTCAACATATATGTAAATGCAATTCATATCTAAATCAAGGAATAACATGTCAATGCAACTCAACTAGCATATACATGTCCAAATACCATAATAGTAGGATGGTGATTTGTCCTGCTAAATAGATATCCAAATAATTCAGTACTTAGAGAAAAATGGGAATTTATTCTACTAAACATATGCCCAGACAATAAATAATTATATTATAGCAGAATGTGGATTTATTCTGCTAACGGATGTCCAAGCAATAAAACAATCAACTTATAACAAAATAAGGATTTATTCTGCTAATACATGTCCACACAATCAAATAATTTACATGACTCATTCACAATCATTTATCTACTTGATGGTATTAATATTTGAATCCCATGTGTTCAAATCCATCTTTGAAAAAGAATTACCTTTAAAATAACTTGATTCTCGAAAACAAAGGATTTAAAACTTAAAACTCCCTTTTAAAATAATTATTTACAAGTTAACCCTTATTTAAATCATAATCATTCTTAATTAATTCTTAACTTAATTTAATTAAAAATCAAAAAATAATTAAACCATTAGTAACTAATCAAAAAATAATTCACTATTGTATAATTAATTTAAACCCGAATTTATTATTTATTAATTACTAAATACTAATAAAGAATTCACTTAGCAGCGTCAACTATCCTACAATGAAATTATTCAAACTGGAATTCACTTAGCAGCGAAAGTTAGGGATGTCCGCTTTACATTTCAGGGGCTACGTACTTTCTCTTCTAATCAGCGAGTTTAAATAATATGGGATAAGATAAGTAGCTTCACCCCGATAACTACTACTTCTACTAGAATTGTTTGGGGAGAGAAGAAGGTAATATATAAAATTGGTGATGCTTATGAATACTTACTGCAGAACAGTGCCAAACCTGCTTGGAAATGGTGGAAGTGTACTTGGACTGCAAATAGTAGTATGCGTGAAAACTTAATTCTGTGGAAGGTGTTGAAACGAGCTATCTTAACTAAGGCGAAACTAGCGATTATGGGAATGAATATGAATGTTTACTGCTCATTCTGCTGTGAGCATCCTGAGACTGCTGAGCATTTATTTTTTGAATGCTCATTAATAAAGCAAGTGTGGACTGATATAATGATGAAGATTCATAGTACCGGTCCTTCTCATGACAACCTGAGTGAGTGGGATCGTATCCATGCAATGATAGGGGGAAAGCAGCAGCAAAAAAGAATCTTTACTGTGGTGTTGAAGAGCTTCGTTAACGCTGTTTGGAGAGAACATAATACTAGAATTTTTGATGCCAACAATGCAAAGACTGATGCATTATTCAAGCCTTGGATAATGCATGAGATTAAATGTTCCCTGGATATGCTCTTCACTTATGATCCAGGGATATTCATAAGATACCAGCTTTTGTAGTTGCTGTTGTATCCTTTGTGCCTATGTTGTTTTCCTGTAGTTTCTTATGTGTTTGTAGCACTAATGTTACTCTGTATTCTATGAGCTTATGTTGTTGTTTGTGTTTGTACTCTATGGTGTTGCAATAAATGGTCGGGGTCCATTCAACCCCGTCGGCCATGCCAAAAAAAATACTAATTTAAACCTTCATTAATAATTAAATCTTAATTAATCTCATTTAGTTAATTAAAATAACCTTTAATTAAAACTTAATTAATTAATTAAACCTTAAATAAGTAACTTATTTTAAATTGAAGCCTTAATTAATTAATCATTAAAAATAATTAACATTTGATTTATTTAAATAATTTACCTAATAGTTAATTAATAATTAATTAAGAATAAATCATATGCTTAAATTTTATTTAATTAAAATTAATCTTACTTAATTAGCAATTAACTAAAATTAAACTTATCTTTAAAAGATAATTAATTAATAACTAATCTTTACTTAATTATAATTAATAAACCCTGTTATTTAAAATTAATTAATAAAAATTTAATCACTAAAAAAACTTAATTAACTTTATAAAATATTATTATTAAGTATATAGAACATTTTCAAAACACTTAAAGTTAATAAAACTAAATTTTGCTAAAGTAGTATTTTTAAGCAAAACTGCATCCACAACGACTATCGCTATGGTACCCGTAACTTGAAAATGTTTTTTTTACTTTACTTTGAAACTTATCATCTTTGGAAGCTTACTTACTTTTTCTGAAACATAAAGTAAGCCTTGTAAAATTAAAATAAAGTTTGAAAATTTAAAATCAGTTTTGATTTTTTTTAAAAGACTGTAGTTTTACACACTGAATTCCATTCCATTTTAACGCCAAAGATGCTAACTTTTCTTAGTATATACTGAAAGCTTCAAGATCACAACATAATCATACATGCCACGTCCACAAACCTAAGCAAGATCACATTACATAAACAAAGTTTACAGCTTTCGAAACAACGTTATATTTAAACTTCAATTTCAAGTCTAATTTACAATCACACTCAAATAACACATATAAAATCAATCACATCATAAACTAAGATTCAACCAACAAATTATACCATACTTTAACCAATATATAAAAGTTTAAAACTTTGAATTTAAAAACTAAAATTTTACTCACCAAAGTTCAGAAAACTTTTTGAAAACTAGAAATAACATTCCAAACTCGACCTAGGACCATTGCATCTTGAAATAATCTTGCCTTATGGCATGCATGGCTCGGCATGATAAGAACAAGGATGTGTGAGCTTGACTTGGAGAGGTGGATGTACTTCGGATAAGGTTGAATTTCCTAAACCGGACCCAAAAATTAGTCATATTCTCTTGGATTTTTGGCCATCTTACTTTTGGAATTTGGACAAGTGGGAAAAAAGTTTTAGAAAATCCAGGTCTCTAAAATTTCAAAAAGTGAATCACTTAACTTCGATTTGTTTTGAGGTAGATATGGGTAAAAAAAAGGAGTGGTATTCTCGGTCTTGATAATATGGGTCCGAAAATGAGGTTAGAAAAAAAGTAATTTTAACCCAAAAATATTCGAAATTGACAAAGAGTTTCAAATAAAAATTGTGGCTACTAGAATTCTACATGGCTGAGAAAATGGAAATCACGATTTGGAGTATTGTTGAGGAAGTTATGGCCAAATGAAGTAGGAGGAAAATAGAGAAGTTTTTAAAATGAATAGGAGGAGATTAAACAAGTTCGAAATCATTTTAAAAGTTTAAACTTGGATTTTTTTTAAAAAAACTCTAAATTATGAATGGAAGCCATCAAAAGGTCTCATCAAGCTTTTAGGAAGTTTGATAGAATAGGAAATGAAAAAAGAATGAGAAAGAAAAGGTGAAGATTAGTTTTATATGAAATAGAAATAAGAAATTTCCTTTTACTCTCATGTACCCTCCCCCCTCATCTTCTTGCCACGTCACCACCCCTTCCATCCATGTACAAATCACCAACACTAGCCTCCCCCCTTTTATATCCAATAAAACAAGTTAAAACATGTTTTGTACCTATTTTGTACTTCTGTTTCTAATGATGTGACATTCCTTTTTTTAAACTTAATATACTAAGGTATAAATACATACATACATACACTTACACTTACACACACATATATACATATACTAACTTATCTACAAGTGTGAAAGCTTATGCTAAACAGTTCATAACAGTTTTCGATAACTTTTAGCCGAAGAAAAGACAAAAATTCGAAAAATCAATTCTGGTCACATTTTCAATCTTTCCTCGAACTAATTATTTTTGTAAACAAATTTTGAAAACTATTTCACCATCATTAATTATTATTTAAAAGTGTTTTATTTTGATTATAAAAACTATATACTAAATATTTAAAATTAATTAAATATTCATAAATCAAAGCAGTGAAATTCTGGATCGTTACAGTTTTGGTTTTTCTTTTTACCATTGTTGTTTCCAACATTCACTACAATGTTTTCATCAGTATCATCACTTTATTTAACAGAAAATTTTCTTTGTATCACACAACTCAGTCCATCTTAACCATTATTATCAAATGCTTCAGCCAAATCTGCCTCTTCCAAGCGCATAAATTGAGATGCCTTATGATAGAACTTGTAACGACTATAAATTTGACATTTCTAATATTAAAGTGATTAAAATAATTTTTTAATAAACAGATGATTTGAGTGTTTTATTTATAACCGATGCGAAGGTCCCTTCGAGCTGATCTGTTCTGTATATAATTTTTGATGGGTTTGGAGTTATGGTTTGTGAAATATAGGCATTACTGTGTTTAAATAGAGTACATAGCCACTTTTTGGTCAAAGGTTACACATAACCGAAACTACCTCATTGGCTATATAAGTAATAGTTAGAAAACATAAATGGCAGCATCATATCAATCTTTTTTCCCTAATTTCGAAATTCCTCTTATTCGCACTTTAATGGCCGATGATTTTCGCTAATTACAAATTGATCAAAAAACCAAAGTGCCCAAACCCCGACATATTATGTATCGTTATGAAGCTCTTAACAAATGGAGCTAACATGTAGTGCTCGTTTGTCAAGATGGTGCTTAGATTGGCTAGAGAATTCAATCAAACCCTAAATGGATCGTGTTTGACCATGGCAGCGACATTGGTGGACTTAGGGATGGCATTGGCTCGGGTGTCCGTGTCTTAACGAGCTGAAGAAAATGGTGGTGGTGTGGCTTAGGCAGCTGTTATGGCCAGGGAAATTGAACTAGGGTTTTGGTTTAGTGATGGCTGCGATGTTCAGGTGACCATGGTAGCGATTCTGAGGGAGGGATCGCGGCATGCTCAATCAATGGCACAGGTGAAGGGGAAGAGATTGGTAGTGGCATGGTCATCTTTGGTGATGCAATGGTAGAGAAAATGTAGTCAAAGTTATCGTAGGCAAGGATAAGAAACAACTAAGCATGACAGGGATCAGGGAAGAAGGTCATTTTACATCTTAATCCCTCTAATTTTTACATTTACAAAATAAACTATAAAACTTCTATCCTCCATATCTTTCATATACGAACTCCGATTCATGCGTGGTTTCTTTCTTTGGACACATGGTGAACTTCGAACGATTTAGCATAGGGTTTGATGAGTTTGGAGGATGTTAGAAAAGCATGTTGGTATGATTTATTTAATTTAATTAATATAATTTAAAATTATAAAATACATACTCATTGATGAAAAGTCATATTTATTGACATATGTTTTGTTTTATAAATAAATACATGGTTATTATAATGTTTTGGATGTACTATACCTTGATTGGTTACTTATTGTTTATTATAGCATTTTTGGGTATTTAATAAAAATAAATATTTGATTCGAACGGTAAAATCAATAATTGGAATAAAATAGGTAACAATGTGAAAATTAGATAAATAAATGATAAATAATGTTGTTTATATATTTTGGATGGTATCTTTTAATAATAAGAATTAATGAATTTTACTGAAATTAAAGTATGGAATTAAATAAGGTTATTAATTATGAATTTCCAGTGAAATTCATAAATAATAACTAAAATTATATTTTAAATTGATGTTTAGGAAATTTATTATTATTTATACATAAAACAGGATTATGAATTAAAGTAGCAGGAATCCCAGTGAAAATAATATCATTTTGTGTAAATAGCTAAATGATTGGTTTACGATATTTATGGTAGAAAGTATTATTATTATTTGGGAAATAAAATGTAAAGGTATTTTATGAATATTAATAAGGATATCAATGGTGCTTTCACTGAGAACTGAACTCAGGTTTGGAATTCAGATTTGGAAAGCTAAAGGATTATGAATATGGACTTTGGATGTTGGATTCAAAGCTATTCAAAACACGACTTCTTACCACAAGACATGTCTTTGGGCAGATTTTATTCCACCTTTTAGCAAGGCTGTGACACCAAGAACTTGACTAAAAACCAAGGACTGTTCTGTTGAATCACTGGTTTTGATTCATGACAAAGCAAGTTAGAAGAAAAAGAGACAATCAAAGGACTATGACTATATCAAGACTTTTAATTTATGTTTTCACTGTCTATTACTTATGATTGAGTCTTAGAAATTTGTTAAAATCTATCCTCAAGTAGTCCGCATTTCATATTTCTCATTATCAATCAAAACAGAGCATGCTGTGTAAAAACATCACAGCCAATCAACTGGATATAATCACCCAGTCGACTGGCTGGTGTACATATACGATATGCACTGCTTATTTTTTTAAAACCAGTCGCATAGTTAGTCGACTGACCAAGAACGACCCGTCGACTGACCTGAGACCAATTGTCATTTTTCGAATAGACGTCTTCTTCTACGAAAGGAAGCAATCCTTCTCTAAACAAAAATGGACGCTCCTTTTGGTCAGAACCCTTCACCAATGGTAGTAACTCTTCAACTACTATATATACATGTTCCCAAACACAACACATTCACCGAATTTTATTCTAACTCTCTAATATTCTTCTTGTGCTTTAATATTTGCATTCAAACAGCGAACAAACGTTTTTACTACTTTGAATCTACAAATAAACTTTCATAATCTTCAATTCTTAGAATTACCTTCTCTTCATATCTTCACATACATTTACTTGAGGATTTGATTATAGGAGGTTTGTACTATCAGAGACAAATCAATGTTATCATGAACACACAATGTCAGATATTATTTGTATTAGTGAAGTTCTCTTCTACCGCTGAGGCGAAAATCTTATTCTGTTGCTCAGGTCTCTGTTCTGCTGCTCAGACTGTATATACCTATTTCTCTGGGTTAAGTGAGGGTTATTGTAGTTGAAATTCTAGAAGGAGTCTGGGACTGAACGTAGAACGGGAAGTTCGAACTAGTATAAAAATTCTCGTTGTGCTTGTTTTATTTTACTTATTTCCATTTACTTCGCTATTATCATCCGTTTCCACATTTAGATTTAATTATATGCCATATAACACGATCCTAAACACTTACATTTGGTATCAGAGCAAGGCACCTTATAACCGTTACAAAGTTATCTGATATTTTGCTAATATGGAAAATACTTCTACCAAACCAATTCCTATGAGTACAACTATACATCTTGATAAAGATATAAGTGGAAAAAGTATAGACCAAAAATTATATCGAAGTATGATTGGATCGTTACTATATTTAACAGCTAGTAGACCTGACATAATAATGAGTGTTTGTTTGTGTGCATGATTTCAAGCAGATCCCAAAGAATCACATTTACAAGTAATGAAACACATACTATGGTATCTTAATAAAACCAAGGATTTTGGACTATTCTATCCAAAGGAGTGTCCTTTTGAATTAGTGTCCTATAGTGACGCTGATTTTGGAGGAAGCAGGACAGACAGAAAAAGTACAAGTGGGACTTGTCACTTCATTGGACAGTCTCTTTTATCTTGGTTTAGTAAGAAACAAAACTGTGTTTCATTATCGACATGTGAAGCAGAATATATTTCTGCAGCTCTGGCATGTGCTCAAGTTATCTATATGCAACAAACACTACAAGATTTTGGTTTTAATTTATCTAAGTCAACTATATACTATGATAATTCTCGTGCTATAAATTTATCTGAAAATCCTGTCAATCACTCACGAACAAAATACATTGACATTCGTCATCATTTTCTTGGTGATAATGTTGAAAAGGATTTGATAAATCTAGAATCATTTTCCTTTGATAAACAATTGGCAGATATTTTTACAAAACCTTTAAATGAAAATACTTTCATCAATTTAAGACGAGAACTTGGAATCGTCTCTTTTAAAGATTTATAAATTTATATATATATATATATATATATACTATTTGTATTTGTGTAGTTTTCATAACACAATTTGATAAAACATATAAAAACTTTCATTCAAATTTTTGTTAAAATAAAAATTTTCTATGACACTGGAGAGACTTGAACTCATGACCTCTTGGTTGTAGAGTTATAATTACTTCTTGCCATTTGAGCTATGTATGTTTCTTTTTTCAACTAGAAGCTTGATTCTACTAAAATTTCATTCAAAAAAAAAAATGTAGCTGCTGGAGCTCAACTCTGGTCTCATGACTGGTAACTCCATGCTTTACCAGTTATGTTATATGCTATTTCCTACGGATTCTTATACTTCATCAGCTCATAACCATTCATCTTTAAAACATTTCTCATCCATTCCCTTTATAGTTTTTTTTCTCTGGTTATTAGTTTTTTGCTGTTTCTGACCACACAAACTCAGCTCAATCTCCTCTATAAATCTACATTCTTTTCATTTTTGCAATCATCCTTACATTTACTTACTCCCAAACATTAAACTTCAAAGCTGCTCAATTTTTTTTCAATGGCCTCTCACGATTCTTATGACTTCTCTAACTCTAAGTTATCTTTTGCTACACCAACATCTTCTAGTAGCTATCATTCTTCAAGTACCTCCACTCCGTCCTTGCCGACTCCTACCCCTAGATATGAACCAGCTCAATATCACACTGGATATTCTCCAAAAAGCAAGAAGTCATGGAGATCACTGTTTGTTTCTCCAAAAACTAAAGAAAAAAATTGATGACATCCATCATTATCAAAAGGAGCAAATCAATTTACAAAGAGAGATATATTATGAACAACGGATGAATTCCCATCGTCTTAGCCTTATAGAATCGATTGCCCTCAAATTCTGTGGCAAATCACCTAAGCATGACATTGTTGAACCCTCAACATCTCGTCAACCAAATTCATCTTGCTAGAATCAATGGGAGCAAACTCCACAACAACCTCCGGCATCTCCAAACTCTTGAGAATGCCAAAATTATTGGTCCCCTTTGCGACCTCATGTTAAGATCACCAAGGTTGAACCAGATGAATGCTCTCCTATGACTCCTAAATAATCAATCTTCTTGTGTTTTATTGTTTAAATTTACTTTTATTCCTTTTATGTATATGTTTGTTTTAATAAACTTTGAATAAATTTGTGTTTTATGCTTAACTGCAATTTTTGACTTCAGCCAGTTGACTGAAAAATATGGTCAGTCGACTATTTACAGGGTAAAAAAAAATCTCGGGTTGTCAACCAGTCTGAGTCATATAGGTCGATCGACTGTTTATAGGGTAAAAAACTCTCGGGTTAGCACCCAGTCGACTGACCTATCCCGATCAGTCGACTGGCTGTACAAAAAAACTGCTGTCTTTTCCTTTTTAACTCCTTTTTACCCATCTATTCACTTTACCTTCTTCATTTTTTACTTCCTCCAGAACCCTAGTCCCCAATTTTCTTTCAGTTTATTCTCAATACCATCAAATTAATGGCTCCTCCAAGATCTCAAAACAAGCTTCTTCATCTTTTGTTGATACTCATGCCGCTCATTGGCTATATGATGCAACTACAATCGAACGATGGGAGAAGATGAAAAATTCTAGAATCTTTGAAGGCTTGTTCATGGTTTATTCTGATTTTGGAGCTTACTCTCTTCAAGAATTAATGTGGAGATGTGGATTAGAGTCACTCCTCGACTACAATTCAAATCGCCGCAACATTAATCATCTTATGGTAAAACTTTTCTTTGCAAATCTTAATCTTGGCCTCCAGCAACCATCTAATCCAAATAATTGTGTACGGAGTTTGGTCTGTGGTCAACAAGTTTTCTTTTCTTTGGATAGAATGGCACATATCCTTCAATCTCCAAATGAAGGTATAGATTTAAATGATGTCAAATGCAATCCAAGAAAAAGAGATAGAATTAGTCATATGTTCATGAGTGACGAAATGACTGAATTGCGTTCTAAGCTTCTTCGGCCTAAAGCAAGAACCTTGCACAAAACGCTTATGCGTTCTATTCTCCCATGAACCGGCTCATATGAATTAATATATCCGAAAAATTTCAACGCCCTCTATGCCATATGGAGAAATATACGTGTAAATTGGTTACGTCGTATTATGGATGAATTTCTCACCTTCCCACATGGGAATATGCATGTTATCTACTTTGGAGAATATATTTTGAGACTTCTTCTAGATGCTGGTGTTCTTCAACCAGATTCTGAATTCTTTACTATTGGAATGATAAATATAAGGACCATCAGTCTTATGAAGCTACCAACAAGACCTCCACCTATTACTGCATATGAAGATTGGAAGCATCAATAAGCTCAACAACAATCTAGAGGTCCAACAATTCGAGAAACGGAAGCACAACAAGAAGAAGGTGATATTTGCTTAGCTACTTCCTCCAGAACCCGTGAATCCATTGAAATTCTTTCTCAAAATCGACTTATATTGGATTCAAGGCTCAAGAAAATGGATAAGAAGCTTGATAAGATCAAAGGCTTCTTCTCTACTATATGGGATGCATTATCATGTTCTTCTTCCACTGCTGCCACATCTATCGCCCAAGGAAAGCGTCCAACACCTCGATTTACATGGTCTAAATCAGAGGATCATACTAGTAGCGACACTAGTGGAGCAGGCAGTGGTGCTCAAGGCACTTCTAGACCAGGAAAAGAGCCAGCACCGGAAGGAGAGTATAATTGGGATCTTGATGAATAGGTTTTTTGGTGGGTTAGTATGGTATGAACTATTTGCTTATTTGAAACTTTATTGTCAGTTTAAAACATTTGGATGTTTGTTTGCTAATTGTTTATCTTTGAGACTTGTACTAATTAGTCTCACTTTGATATTTATTTCCGCACTTGATATTGAAACTATTTTGCTATATCTCATTTTTGTCGATGACAAAGGGGGAGAAGAATTGTCCTAATCATTTTTATGCAGGTACAAGAAGTGTCATATATTCAGGGGAGTTTTTATTTATTCTCTAGGATCTTTTATATACAGGTTTGTCATTAATCAAAATGGGGGAGAATGTTAAATCACTAGTTTTGGTTCATGACAAAGCAAGTTAGAAGAAAAAGAGACAATCAAAGGACTATGGCTATATTAAGACTATGTTTTCACTGTCTATTGCTGATGATTGAGTCTTAGAAATTTGTTAAAATCTATCCTCAAGTAGTCCGCATTTCATATTTCTCATTATCAATCAAAACAGAGCATGCTGTGTAAAAACAACACAGCCAGTCGACTGGATATAATCACCCAGTCGACTGACTGGTGTACATATACGATATGCACTGCTTATTTTTTAAACCTATTGCATAGTCAGTCGACTGACCAAGAACGACCAATCGATTGACCTGAGACCAACTGTTATTTTTTGAATAAACATCTTCTTCTGCGAAAGGAAGCAATCCTTCTTTGAATGGAAATAGACGCTCCTTTTGGTCAAAACCCTTCACCAATGGCAGTAACTCTTCAACTACTATATATACATGTTCCCAAACATAACACATTCACCGAATTTTATTCTTACTCTCTAATATTCTTCTTGTGCTTTAATATTTGCATACAAACTGCGAACTAATGGTTTTAGTGCTTTGAATCTATAAATAAACTTTCATATTCTTCGATTCTTAGCATTACATTCTCTTCATATCTTCACATACACTTCATATACTTGAGGATTTGATTATAGGAGGTTTGTACTATCAGAGACAAATCAGTGTTATCAAGAACACACAGTGTCAGATATTATTTTGTATTAGTGAATTCCTCTTCTACAGCTAAGGCGAAAATCCTGTTCTATTGCTCAGGTGTCCGTTCTTCTGCTCATACTGTATAAACCTGTTCCTCCGGGTTAAGTGAGGGTTATTGTAGTTGAAATTCCAAAAAGGAGTCTGAGACTGGACGTAGAACGTGAAGTTCGAACCAGTATAAAAATTCCTAGTGTGCTTGTTTTATTTTACTTATTTCCATTTACTTTGCAGTTATCATCTGTTTCCACATTTAGATTTAATTATATTCCATATTACACGATCCTACACACTTGCTTGTTCGTCCTGGAGATCGGTTATACATAGGTTCACTATGGATATACTAGTAAATTTTGCCCAAGTCTAGATCGAGCCACAATGAACATGAAATGACAAACAAAGCTATGAGAGTCAACGTTCCAAATTTCAAGTCAATCGGAGTTCGTATGCTCAAGGTATTGGTCGACCAAAGTCAAAAGCAAAGCCCTTAGTTCGTATCCATCAAGCGATGCGAACAAAAGCGATGCGAACAGAAGCGATGAGAACTCAATAGCCTTCAACAAATTCAAAATTGCATCGATCATAATTCAAAATCTATAAGTCCAAATGCTATGAAATTTTCGTTGAAGCTTCCTGATGAACCGAAGAATGTTCATGATCGATCCTAGCTTGATTGGACTATTTTGAGATCGATACGAATTACACTTGGATCGATCCCAAATCACTGTGGATAGGTCATGTGGGCCCACCTGCGCATGAGAAGAGGTATTCTAGGTTTTTGGGGAGGTATTTTCGGATCTACACATATAAATAGAAGTCATATGGCAACTAAAATGGGATCTTCTTCTTCTCTCATATGCGAAACTCTGTTATTTTTGCTAGTGATTTTCAAAGGCTTGTAAATGTAATTACAGTATAAAAGGAATTAAAGGATTGGTTCAAAGTGGACGTAGGCCGGAGATAGTCGAACCACTATAAATCTTGTGTTCTTTCTTGCTTTCTGACATTTTTTAACTTTGTTATTTCTTCATTTTTGTTCTCTATTTAATATGGATCTGAGATCTGTCTTTGGATATTGAGGATCTGTGTATATACACTGGTGCTTTCACGGTGCAAACAAATGAATTATTTTTAAAAAATGCTTTTGGATAAAATAATTACTATTTTGAGATAAATAGAAGTAAGGAGTTTGAGTAATTTAAAATAAAATATTTTATCTTTTGGAAACCAGTAATAAATTAGTTTTTAAAGGTATTAAAGAGGTTTTAATACATATATTTTTCTTATATAAAATAATTATGTTATCGTTTTAGAAAGCGATTTGATAAGGTCTACTATTTTTGACTTAATGCGATGTTAAGAAGTATTTAATGAAATTGGAAGTATAAAACGGGTTTTGGGAGTGTGCTGTCACTTGAGAAAGTTTATTATCGTTTTCACATGAATTCATAATGGTGATTCTTATAATAAACAATAATAAAGTGATTTTATACTTAAAAAAATTAGTCATAAATAAAATGTTTTTGATGGATGTAATATGTGATTAATTATTAATTTGAATTATCACCTATGTTTGCTTATGATGACGAAATCGCATTAGGGTGGGTATGCAATGTTTTTCCATTATTACTACTAAAGGATGGATAGTTGATTATGTTATTTGGTTGACGTTGTTTTACTAATGTTGATATTGTTTTACTGATGTTTTATTACTAATGTTAATTGGATTAGTGCACAATTGATGATACTGAATTATGTCACTATTGTGAACTGATGTGTACACACTAGTTGACTTATACTTACATTGATGGGGTGTTACCATCGTTGATAATTAATAATGTATGTAAGTATATTGGTAATGTTGTTATTTTCTTATTTGATGACTACAGTTGGCATTGTGTATTAATGATATTTGATGGCTAAATGGGTTATAATTGTGCTGCCCCATATGATGATCTATATATGAGTAGGAATAATATTTTATGCTTGCACTGTTTGTATTAGTTGCATTAGTTGCAATTGTTGCATGGATTTTATGGTCGTTATTGTTGGAACAGGGTCAGCTCGCAATGGAAGTTATGAGTGAATTTCAATTTTTTTATTTTATTGGATCTTTTTTGGGCCTATGAAGTCTAATTTATTTAGAACACATTTCTAAATTTCATTTAAATAAAATCTTTAATTCTATTTAGATTTATACATTATATAATTTTATTTTATTTACGTTAGGATATGTGTGTGTGCGCACGCCCATCATATACACATATATAGGTGTGTGCATGTGTAACGTATCAATTCGTGCAAGGTATAACATGCCTGTATATAGATTACCGGGTTTACATTGCAACAAACATGTTATCTCACCCAATATGCAAATATATTGTCTAAATATATGTGTGTGTGTATATACAATAATATTTATGTATAAATATTATGAATATATACATACCATATATTATGGTATTATTTAAACAATTTTATATAAGTATATAAGTACATGTGTGTGTGTGTATTTACATGTAATCATATGAAATATTAATATTGTATATACGTAATATACAATAGGCTTATTTAATGTAAAGAAATTATTTATAAATATTCATATAAATATATAAAAAATAACCATAAGCAATACATACACACTATATATATATATATTCAAATATATTAATAAACTTTTTAATATATACATATACACACACGAATATATCCATAGAGAATTAATATGCATATATATATATATATATTTACATATATATATAAGTATATGCTAATAAAGTACTCAAAAATATTTTTGATAAATACAAAGGACCAGGTTTAGTGCACAGTTCAATGAATATTATTTATTTATTTTTAAAATGTATTTTATTTAATTATCCAATCGAAAATTATTAAAATATTAATTAAAAATTAATTATGAAACTTAAATTTTAAATTTCCTGCAAATCCTAAGTGGATATTTAATGCTTTGAAAAAAATTTCACATAATTTTTTATTTTAAAAATAATTTTAAAACTACTTTTTTTCTGATGTAGTTTAAAATTAGTTAAAAAATAAAAAATGTTTTTTCCCAAGAGCACCTTTCTAGATAATATCATTTTATAAAATATAAAATATAATTTTCATAATATATTTGAATTAATATAATTAAGTTATGTAATGAAATGAGTTAAATAATATCTAAATGATAATAAAATATATATACGAAAATATTTTATCATTGCTGAAAATTATCATAGCCTTAATTCTTTACGTATAGAATTATGTGAACATATTTGACCAAAGTATGATATTAGAATTAATTATAAACAATACCTATTGATTTAAATAATATATATTAATTCAAGAAAATAAATTTTTTTAATTTTAGATTCGTACTGACCAAAGTTGTTTATGACATATAAATTTTTGTATAGTATATACATCTGTATAACTAAATAATTTTATGATAATATCATTTGCTTATCAAAATCGTCACCAACTAACAATAGATAGTATATGTATTAATAAAACATTATAATTAAGCATAAACAATTATTATGATTAGAAATATACCTTTCTTCCAATGCCTTGAATAACACCTTGAAATGATGATATCTGTCTCTTGAAACTATTTTTGATTCAATAGAGTGCTAATCCTTGAACCGTTGACCACCAACTATTGGATAATAGCTACCTTGATTTGATTTGAACACTAGATAGATGGAGAGGTGAGTGAAATTTTGGTTAGCAAAGACTTGGGTTGGAGGCTCCAAAAAACCTCAATCATATGAGGTTAGAGATGATTATATAGTGGATGGAAAGGAAAGAAGTATAGATCTCATCTCTTACTCATTCTCTTTTAATCTTAGCCCCAAAGCCAAGCCCTTCCTACCAAATTTTGAGCTTCATATACCCTTATTTTCTGCCAAAAATATCATCCCATATGACAGGCCTTAAACCCATTTAAGCCCGAATAAAATATTATAAGATTTAATTGCTTATCGATATCATATATCTAATTCAAGTACCAGAATTTGGTAATGGTTAAAGATCTAATATCATTCATATTCATCTCTATAGTGAAAGAACCATATATATGGTGTTTTGATGATAATAACCATACAACAATGCTACTAATATGTTTATTGAGTTATTTCAGATCAAAACGATGATGAAAAACTAGAAAATTAAATGAGCAAAATATGCAAAGATGAGGTTCGAATTCGAGTGGGCTGAGAAATGAGCACATGCCTTACCATTGAACCACACAAGCTTTTGGAAATTACAATGATTCGGTCGACTGAAGGACTTGTTCAGTCGACTGAACCCAGTCGACTGAATATGACCAACTTGTCTATTGTTTTTAGCTATGCTCTTGGGCTTGAATTTTACACTAACCTAGTTGACTAAAAAGCCTTCTTTCATATGATAAACCACTAGGAGTGATTGTATATATCTTCCATATGTAAAAATTATAAGTTGTTAAATGCGATGTGAGATTTTGTTTGTTCTATCTTTTGTCTTTATTTTCTTTTACCCCATGATTATCTGCCTCTCTAACACTTGAATTTGAGGCATATGAATACCGAGAATGTATTAATGTCGATCTCCGAGGGTCAAGGAGGTGGGTCATCATATTACAAGCTTTTAGAAATTGCAATGATTCAGTCCACTGAAAGCCTTTTTTCATTCGACTAAAGCCTTCTTTCAGTCAATTGACCTAGTATAAAATGACTATTTTTTTAAAGTGATATCTTCATGTTTCTTCGCTCTAGAAGTTGCATTTCTCTGCCCCACAACCACTTCTCTCTTCATCACCCTTAAAATTGGAAATTTGCACCCCTACTTTACCATCCCTACAACATCTATATAAGCCCCTAACCATCCCTGAATCAAAACGCAACTCTATGCTTTGAATTCGAGGCCTTAATCTCTCAATTTATAAGCAATACTCCGAACTCCAAGAAATTCATGCGATTTAGAGATTTCGACTAGTGTCCTTTATGTCCACATTCCATATTTTAGTCGAGTACACTCCTTAGTCTCTACACATATAGTATGTTCTGGTTATAGGAGTGATTGTACATCAAAGTGACATTCTGTATATCAAGATACGCGATGTTAGAAAGCAACATTTGTTACATTGCTTGTATTTGTTTTTGAAGTCATATTCGGCTGTTCAAACGGAGTTTGTAATCCTGTTCCTCCTGGTGAAGTGAGAGCGCTGATAGTGGAATACCGAAGGGGAGCATCGAGATGGACATTGGATGGGAGGTCTAAAACCGTATAAAAGACCATGTGATCTACTGTTATACTATTTCGCCGCATTACATTATTTATTACTATTGGCCATCTTCGATCCGTTTCATAATGACTAATAAGTGGTATCAGAGCCTGGTGTTCTACTAATCATAACAATATCTTAGAACAATGGCCGGAATATAAGATCTAGTCAGAGCTCTAAGACAATCGAGAAAAAGTATGTTTTTTAAAGCAAGCAACTGAAAATAGCATCTTAATATATGTGCAATATGGCTACACTCATATCTAAATCGATACACACTGATTCTATTTATAATGTTCTTTTATCATCATAAAATAGTTTTAATGAAAACAATTAATTATTACAAAAGGTCAGTAACATTACTTTACGAAAATTAAAGGATTGAGAATTTAAATATGATAAATTAAGGGAAGAAAATGATTTCTTAATGAAACAAACTAGATATTTTGAAACTACTATTGAAGAACTTGTTTCATAATAAGATTTTCTATTAAAGAAAATGAGCGTTTAAATTATGAAAACATTGATCTTTTAAAGTAAATCGATGTTTTACAAAACGAAAATATATTTTTGGAAAATTATTTAAATGATCCTAATTCTAAACTTTTGTCTCTTGATAAAAGAACAACACTTCTAATGATAGAAATATATAATTATTTAAAGAATGTGAACTTTTAAAAGATAAATTATTATTTTGCAAAAAGAAATTTGTGACTAAAGAAAATTTTGGAAAATAAAATGAGAAATTTATAAATTTCAATAAAGGCAAATATGATTTATTTTCCTTAGTTATGAATATCGAAGCTCACAATGATAGAATTGATTTAAGCTATAAAGAAGATAAATATATAAATAGTACTAGATATGATGTAATATATCCACATTTTAATGCTAGTGCTAAAAACCGATATAGTCCTAAAACCCCTATAAAATGTGATTTAAAATATGGGTTCCTGCTAATTCAAGCAAAAATGATAAACAACTATATATTAGCGACTATTTTGACGTGGTCATAAATAACGAAGATTTTATTTTCAAGGGATTAACCATATTTACTTGGTTGTCGTCTCCTAAGACGTAAGTCCTAGATTTTACAAAAACAAGTATCATTGTGCTTACACTAGATAGGTATATTAGATACTCATTACTTTGATATATAGTCAATACTACACGATTGAAACTATTTATTATTGGCTTACGTATGATATTCCCTTTTTTGAAATTTCTTGTACTTTTTATTAGTTGCAAAGGGGGAGAAAAAATGAGCATATATATAAGAGGAGTATGTAGTTAAAACTTAAAGAGAAACTTTATATTTAGGGGAAGTTTTTAAAATATATTATGTCTATTATTCCTTTTGTTGATGACAGAGAGGGAGAAGAACATGTGATTTACTTATTCTATATTGGCATATATATGAATTTGAGGGAAATAAACTTATTATGCAATATATATATATATATATATATATATATATATATATATATGGGGAGCTATTGTTTCTTATTACAAAATTTCGTGGTTGTCATCTGGGGAAAATGAAAGAACCATATATATGGTGTTTTGATGATAACCACCATACAATAATGCTATTAATGTACTTTTTGTGTTATTTCAGGTCAAAATGATGGTAGATAAACTGGAAAATAAAATGGCTAAAAATATGCAAAGTTGAGATTCAAACCCTAGTTGGCTAAGAGATTAGCACATGCCTTTACCATCGAACCACACAATGTAACGACCCATAAATTCTTCACCTTAAAAAACTTCAACATATTAAAAATTAAGATTTTTAAACATAAATAATGATGTTTTAAATAATAAATTGTATTGGTAATCTTATTTTGAAGAAATATATATATATATATATATATATATATATATATATATATCTGTGTGTGTGTATATATAAGAAAAATAGACACTTGGGTAAATATCGGTTAAGTGACTGGAAACCGTTTTATCGGTAACAACTATAAAATCATAAAATGCCGCGCATGGAGCTAGGTACATACATTTATTTTTATAATTGAACAATAATATTAATAAAATTAATTATTTTATTTTTTAGAAAAATAAAATGTATTTATGACATCATCTGTGATGCTCTTATATTTAAATATAAATTTATGAATTTAAAATTGAGATTTAATGATTTAATAATAATTATTATTATTTAAATAATTATTTTAAAATGATGGTAAATTATTTTAATTTTAATTAGTTATTAAGTGATAATAAATCATTTATAATATTTTTGTAAATATATATATATATTGATTTGAAAATATAAGAAAACTAGTACGCTTTATCTATAATAGCGATATTTGTAAATATTTGTTAATATTAATTTATATGTTATAAATAGAATGCAATCATTTTAATTAATTAATAATGATGAGAAATTTATTTTCAAATTTTGTTTATATTTATAGGTAAATTAATTTATAAGTAAAAATGTAACCAGGAATCAGTTTCCGATTTTCAACGATTTGACGAACGGAAGTTGCTCAAAGTCATTAAAATGTTGTTTATTCTCTTATGCACATATATGTACATGTATATACATTTTATATGCACACATAAACATATACATACATACATATAACATATATACATTTATTTATAAACATATATAAGAAAATATCTAAGATATTTTCACAAACTTAACCCTTAAGTAATCTAAATCAATGCATATGGCTTGGAAGTGAGTGAAGTGATGGAGAACATAAAGGAGGAGGACCAACATGTGAAATGATGGAAGGAGGTGGAGCACATGGGTGATGGGGAGGTGTTGAAGTGATGGAAGATATTTTCCATATTTTTTCCTATAAATACCACCCATTTTCTCATAAATTCCTAACATATTCTTCTACTTCTTCTTCCTTCTCCTTAAACTTTCTAAAAGCCTCCCTAATGGCTTCTCTTCATATAAAAAAATAGTAAGAAAGTTATGCCGAAACAGTGCAAATATTATAAACATATGAAATACATATCCATATGTCTCAAAACTAAGCTAAATCACCTCCTTTCCGCATTAACACTCCATGGCCACCCCCGTACAAGTGAAAGGCCAAGCCCTTCCTACCTCCCAATTCATGGTCGTGAGCACCCACGTATCTAAGGGTCAAGATTGAGCCATCTAGGAGCAATAATCTAAGTGATCGTGAGCTTAGATTTCGAGTTAGTAAAGCTATAGACATTTTTAGGTTAATCTTTTAACCCAAGGTGAGAAACTCCTAAAACTATAGTTATATATATTATTAGATGATATATATATTTGGATATGATTTTTAATGATCGTTGTTTAATATGTTTGTTGAATATATATGTATATATATATATATATATATATATATGCAAGTCATGTTAATACACGTCAAAAAGCATAAAGGAAATCTGTTTCCTTTATTGAAAGAAATGGTGTATTTGGAATGTTTAAACCTCTTAAAAATGGCTTAATATGATTTAGAATTTTTTTATAAACATTTAAAAGTGTTTGGCAAAGTGTAAATGAATATTGGAAATTAAGTCAAAAACAAGCGCATCGTGTGATGGTAGTTCGCGATATCACGCCATAAAAGTCAAACGAATATATAGAATGGAATATAGCTCGGAATTCTTCGAGATAATTTTTTTTCAAACTATTATATCCATAGCTTTCAAACAAAGAAAGAAAATTGAGATTTCGTTTAGTAGATCACAAAATATGAGCAAATCGAGTTTTAAATAAAATCGCGCTTTGGCATTTCGAGGGCCTAAGTAGTAAATGTTTTAAAATAGATATTTTTAATTCTTTAAAAATATGAAATAAATTCTAAAATCTTTTAAAATGTTTTAAAAGTTATTTGAGTTATGAAAATGAATTTCTGAATGATAGAAAATTCATTTTGATCAATACAGTTTAACAGGCACCATTCGCAGCACTTTTCTATAAGTTTTGAAATATAGTTCCAAACACAATAATTCTTTTCCATATATTTTATAAATATTTTCAAATGGATAATTAAGTGTTTTAATAATGATTTGAAAGTTCTATAACTTATTTAAAAAGGTTTAAATAAATGATTAAAAGAAAAGCTATCAAAAAAATCAAGTGATTTAATCTTGGCTCTAACAGCCGACGAGTAGAATGGATTTTTTTTTAATTCGTGAGATCTGCGTGATATGCTTAAAATAAGGAGATGTTTAGAACCAACCAGTGCCCTGGCTCACCTGGCCTCTCCTTGGAGAGGGATAGATAAGGTCAAAATGCCGGAAATGAGTCAAGTACAAAAGACTAAAATTTTCAAACTTAAATGACTTGAATTTTATGGAGAAAATCTTCTTATAGATGGTGTTAAAGCCCAAAGACAGAACTCGTACTATTCGTGGAATTTAAGAGGTGATTCATCGTTATTCCACCCATAGTACTCATTGCTCATTGAATACGGGAATTAATATTGAGTAGAATTAGATGATTTCTATAGATTCTCCTCACTTAATATTTACTAGTTTTGGATTAACATCCTAGATAACATGGTTTAACCTCAATCAAAATTTTGATTTTGAATTAAGAAATCTTTGTTAAGATTTAAATAGATAATTTTCCAAAGATAGGTTTAATGATTCCGTATATATCATAAAGAATGTTTTACGACATATATATCTCCAGAAGATATTTCGATAAGAAGAAATTAACCAATCAAAGAATAGTTCCCTATTAACCTAGCATTTTTTTATCGATGACTGATTCAAAGGAACCAGGGTCGGATTGGAGTAATTCTTATTTGAAAATCACTTCAAACTAATTTACGTATTCGAAGTAAAGACATGGAAATGATTTGGATGTGGAACGTATGGCTGCTTGTCACTGACCCTCGGAGGGAATTTCCCATATCATATTATGTAGCAGTAGTTCTTCATTTGAGATCCTCGATGCAAGGACTTCTTGCTACTAATCCTAGAGGTAATCTCCAACAAAATGTGGTAGGAGAGTTCCTTTGGACTATCCTATTCCTAGGCAACTTGTATGAACAAATGTTTGAAGTTGCATTACTAATTACATTGATTGATTTCTATGAACGTATCATTTGTTTGGTAGTGGAGAAGGAAACTTCTCTTAGCTTAACACCCTTTCCTAAGACGTACGAGCTCAGAAGTTATAACTTTATAGAAATCAGTTATGTGATCATAGAATGGCAGTGTGGCATTCAAAGTGGAATGTGCTATATGAAAGGTAAAACATTACCTAAGGCCTCATCTACCGAAAATGGATAAAGCAAGGTAGATGCGGCAGAGCTATGTGGGTCATGCCCATTAGAAGATGGTCATCACCTTTCTAGGTTACTCTCTATATGTCGAGAATGTGGTGTATGCTTCGCATCTCGTTAAAGGTCGGTAACAATCCGGGTGATGTCATATTTGGTACTATCCAGGAAGGGGTTGGCTGGTTCTGTGTTGGGGTATAGGCATTCAGTATCTGGACCCTAGGTGTATCCCTCTAGAGATATTGTATGGAAGGTAATCCCTCACCTAGCCATTGTATGGAATCCATTCTCTGAACGAGTCTTGTAAGAGTTTTGTTTGTAGAGCGTAACATATTAGCAATTTAATAATGACAACAATTTCGACTAAGATTAAGAAGTTTACTTGCAAATGTTATCAAAGAATGTCATTAAAATTAATATCAAATGATTTTATGTAGTAAACATTTTGGTTATGATAAGGTAAAAAACCATTCCGTGATTATGCGCGGTGTGGTTTTATTAGATACCTTTTGTTTTCGAAACATTGGTATTTTGGGTTTCTCAGACCAGTCCCATGATTGACCCGGAGTTTATTTTTCTTTTTCCTTAAACTTTTGATGCCTAATTTTCCCACGCATGCAAGTAGTTAGGAAATCTTGGAGCATTTTGGAATGAAGCATGGAGCATTTGGGTCTTCTGAATAAGTTATCTATATTCCACTGTATCTATGTTATGTATCTACCAGCACTTATAACGAAAGACCATCTGGCTATGTTAGTTACATGCTGTAACTCTGATAAATCATTGGGAGTGATTGTATGTATCTTCCATATGTAGAAATTATAAGTAATTTAAATGATATATGATATTCTGTTTATTCTATCTTCTATCTTTATTTTCTTTGCCTCCTCGGCACATGAATACCGAGAATATATTAGTGTCGATCTTCGAGGGTCGAGGAGGTGGGTCGTCGCATTACAAGCTTTTAGAAATTGCAATGATTCAATCAACTGAATGCCTTGTTCAGTTGACTGAACCCAGTCGATTGAATATGAATGACTTGTCTACTATTTTTGGCTATGCTTTCGGGTTCGAATTTTACACTTAGCCAGTGGACTGAAGCCTTCTTTTAGTAGACTAAAGCCTTCTTTCAGTCGACTGACCTAGTATAAAATGACTATTTTTTGAAGTGATATTTTTATGATTCTTTGCTCCAGAAGTGGAAGTTGCATCTCTCCACTCTACAGCCACTTCTCTTCATCAGTGGCAAAATTGGAAGGTTGCACCCCTACTTTACCATCTCTACAACATCTATATAAGTCCCTAACCATCCCTGAATCAAAGCACTACTCTATGCTTTGAATTCTTGGCCTTAAACTCTCAATTTCTAAGCAATACTCCGAACTTCAAGAAAATTCATGTGATTCAGAGATTTCGACTAGTGTGCTTAATCTTCACATCCCATATATTAGTCGAGTAAACTCCATAGTCTCTACACCTCTCAATATAGTTTGGTCTGGTTATAGAAGTTATTGTACATCAAAGTTACATTTTGTATATCAAGATACACTGTGCCAGAATGTAACATTTGTTACACTAATTGTAATTGTTGTTGAAGTCATGTTCGGTTGTTCAGATGGAGTTTATAAACCTGTTCCCCCGGGTGAAGTGAAGGTATTGATAGTGAAATACCGAAAGGAAGTTTTGTGATTGTACGTAGGATAGGAGTTCTGAACCAGTATAAAATCGATTGTGTGGTCTATTGTTATACTATTTTGCTGCATTTACATTGTTTATTATTGTTGGCCATCATCGATCATGTTCATAGAGACTGGCATATAGACCAAACACAAAATCCTTGTTCAACAATAACAATCATTATCAATTGAACTACTCTGGTCAGAGATTTTGACTTTGAATTAACCATGACACTGACCCTGTATAACCTAGGAGACAAATCATCTCTTGAATAGTGCTTCATTTCCAATACTTTCACTTGATCCAGCTATAGTCACTCGATAGATGTCGTGCGATCATTTGATTACAATCAACGGAGCTTTCATATGGAAGATTGACAGTATTCTCAAGTCAAAAGGACCGTATAAATTAGTCGCATCGATATTTTCTGTTTGACCTTAGTTATATTGATCAACGAAAAACTATTGAGTGGGTCATTCCAAAATTATCCAATAACTATATATACGTAATCTCTCGATGCCCCTATTAGTCACGAGTAATACACCATCCAACATTTGGAGAGTGTTACATACTCTAATCTCAACAGATATGTTGATATACAGTCTCAATGCATTTTGACTAGGAACATTTAAAACGATGTGTCTTATAGTAATGTGAAACAATAATCATGATTACACTATCACAAACACAACATTTATGGATTTTCTATTAAATAAATTATAATTAAGCATATAATGATTTATAATACATTATAATAAATATATAATAGAAAGAAAAACACCTTTAGTACGAAAAAAATTAAATACAGAGTCAATTAATTTACAATAAATTATAGAATTTCCCATTGGGCATATCCTAACTATATCAATCTCCCACTCCCACTTGAGGCCAATTATGGAATCTCAATCTCATTCCTTCAATCATTTTTGCGAGAGCCGACTGAGCTAGTCCCTTCATGAATGGATCTACTATATTGTCCTTAGTACATACCCTTTGTATCACGACCTCTTTCTTCTCAATGAATTCTGTAATTAGGTAAACTTTCGAAGAATGTGGAATGGATTCTTATGTACTCTTGGCTCCTTTGTAATCTCCATCATTGCATTGTTGTCATTGAACAGTGCCATAGGATTGTCGGTATCAAGAATCACTCCAGATTCACTCAAAAACTTATGCATCCAGACTTCCCCTTTAGTTGCTTCATTGAGGGCCATGTACTCGGCTTCCATCGTGGAATCAACAACTATTTCTTTCTTGGTACTTTTCCAACTAACAGCTCCACCGTTAAGCATAAAGACATAACCAGACACCAACTTACTATCATCTACATTACTTTGAAAAATAGAGTCTGTATACCCCTTATAAAGAAGTCTCGATTCCCGTATATGAGGATAAGTCCTTAGTATATCTCAAATACTTATGTATACATTTTATGGCCATCCAGTGCTTTTATCTGGGACTAGATTCGTATTGGCTTACACACCTTAATGTTTATGCCACATTCGGTCTAATACATAGCATAGCGTACATTATGGATCCTATAGATGAAGCATATAGGATTCTCTTTATGTGCTCTTTCTCCTTATCAGTACGAGGAATGCTCTTCTTAGAAAGGAAAATTGCATTTTCCCTCTTGGAATTCACTACACTAAACTTTTTCAGTATGGTATCTATGTACAGGGAATGGGACAATCCCAACAGCCTCTTAGATCTATCTCTTTAAATCTTTATACTAAGTATATAGGCTGCTTCACCCAAATCCTTCATATAGAAGTTCTTTGAAAGTCAAGCTTTCATTGACTGCAATAACGAAGTGTCATTGCCAATCAATAATAGATCATCGACATAGAGCACTTGGAATACGGTAGCATTGTCTTGTTCCTTTCTGTATACGCAAGTTTCCTCTATGTTTTGATAAAAATTAAACTGTTTGATTACTTTATCAAAACGCTCGTTCTAACTTCGTAAAGCTTGTTTAAGTCCATAAATAGACTTTAACAACTTGCAAGCCTTATCCTCACACCCACTGACCACAAAACCATCAGGTTGTGACTTATAAATGGTTTCATTCTAAATCACCATTTAAATAAGTTGTCTTTATATCTATTTTCCATATTTCATAGCCATAGAATGCAATAATGGCTAGCATAATCTGAATATACTTATGCATGGCTATAGGTGTAAAGGTCTCGTCATAATCAACACCATGAATTTGACGAATTCCTTTTGCAACTTGCCTTGCTTTATAAGTCTCTATTTCCCATCCACATTTAGGTTTTCGTTAAAAAAAAACATTTGTAGCTGATAGGTTATATCCATTTTGATAGGTTCATCAAATTCCAAACTTTGTTTTTGTACATGGAATCCATCTCGGATTTCATAGCTCCAAGCTAGAATGTAGAGACTTTACCCTATGGTGCTTATTGGAAGGATAAAGGAACTTTTTTCATCTAAGACATGGTCCTCCTTCTCATCATCCACCAGAAAACCATAATACCTCTCTAGTGCATGAGATTCCCTACTGGACCTTTTAATAAGTTGGATGTTTTCCTATATGGGTGAATCTGATTCTCCCACTGGGGCTCAGTGTTAGTTTCATGGATCTCATCCAAGCATTTAACTTCGTTGTTAATTTCTTCTAACAGATTTTCCTTTTAATAGTATGTGTGGAAACAATCACTTTTTGTTTCTCTATGTTATATAAAATATATCTCTTAGAATTCTTGGGATATCCTATAAATTTACACAAAGGTGATCTCTCCTCAAGCTTATTATGGTCAATGTTCTTAACATGGACCGAACAAACCCACACTTCCAAACAATTGAAATGGGGTTTCTTACCATGCCATATCTCATATAGCATTTTAGGAATAGTTTATTGGACAATATGTTCAGCATATGTTTTCCCTAAAGGACAGAGGTAACTCATCTTTAATCATGATGGAACGAACCATATCTAATAGGTTTCGATTCCTTTGCCTCGACACACCATTGTGTTGTGGAGTATAGGGTGGAGTAACTTAAGAGATAATCTCATTATCTTTTAAGTATTATTGGAATTCCTGTCCAACATACTTACCTCCTCGATCTAATCAAAGAATTTTAATCTTATGACCCGTTTGGTTTTCTACTACATTTTCATATTCGCTAAATTTCTCAGACATCGAATTTATTCTTCATAAGATACACATATCTTAGTCTAGAGAAATCATCAGTGAAGGTAACAAAGAAAGAACTATTATCTTTAGTAATTAAAGACATCAGGCCATATATATCACTATGTATTAACCCTAAGAGTTCATCAACTCTTTCATTGCTCGCACTGAAGGTATGCTTGGTCATTTTACCTTTGAGACACGACTCACACATGTCACATGATTTAGAATCAATAACAAATGAAAACCTTCGATTTTAAATTTGTGTCATCATTTCTTAGTTATATGACCTAGCATATAATGCCAAAGATAACCATCGTTTATATTATTAGATGAATCATTCGCAGTACACACATAATTAATATTAATCACATAAATGCCATTTTCAAGAATACCGTCGCAAACTTTATTTCCATCCAAACTATTGTTCATAACTTTATTTGCATAATGAAATATGTATATATCCATTCTTGGACAATCTAGGAAAAGAAACAATCCCACAAATAAAATCTTTTACAAAACAGCAATTATTTAATACTAATACTAATCCACTAGGTAAATTTAAATAATAATCTCCTACTGTTGTTGCATCTACGGTAGATCCATCAGCCACTTACAGCATCATCTCTCCTTTTGCCATGTGGTGCTAGCTCCTAAACCCTTATAACAAATTGCATATATGAGTATTAGATCCAGCATTTAAGACATAAAGAATTTTATTGATTACAAAATAATTTTGAATCATAAATGTATCCAATGGAGCTATAAAACTATTATGCTTCTTTTCCCTAACAGTCTTCAAGTAGTCGGGACAATTCCTTTTCGTATGACCTTTCTTCTGGCAGTGGTGACATTCACCCTTGTCATCGATCTTCTTCTATTTCTTTTTCTTACCTTCTCTTTTTCACTTCTTCGAACTCTTCAAAGATGACAAATTACCCTTTACATCAAGTACAACCCCTTAATCTTAGACGGAGAATAGGCTGACCTTAACATGTTGAGGATTCACATTTAATTGGTTTATGTTATAACTTAGTATGAACAGTTCACATTGAGAAGTAAGAGAACCAAGGATCAAATCTAATTGTAGTTCATTGCTTATCTTCACATCCATTGCAAAAGCCTATAAATATAGTCCTTCATCATTAACACATAATCATTCAACTTTTATCCTGTAACGACCTGCTATTTTGACCATTGAAAGTCGACACCGGCCACTACCATTGTGTTCCAATGTCGTGCACCCAATTGACAAAAAGGCAAATTGTTAGGGTAAAAAAAAGAACAAAGAATAGAGAAAACAGAATCTCACAACGGAACCCACAATATATAATATAGCAAAGATTGTAGAAAATGTCTCTTCAGAAACACGAAGTATATCAGAGTTAAAACATACTTTATCAATTGGATAGTTAAAAAATCCTAACCTTACAAACGTCTATAGGTATATTTATAATATAGCAGAAAATAAAATACTATGACAGGTGAAACTTCAGCTCCCCGCCATGAATTCCATAACACCAAAGGCAACCTGGGAAACACTTGGTCTGACCCAAGTATTATAAGTAAATAACACCCAGATTAATTTGGAAATACCTGCATGAAATAACTCAAATAATAAGGAATATATATAAAAAATTCTGTGAGACGCCGCTAAAGCGGAATGAAATTTTACCTCACAAGAATAACATCCATATGGGCAAAAGCAGAAATAAATATTAGGAAACAAATCCAAATATGATTGAGCGTAAATAATATTAAACCAGACTTGAAAGAATGGAAATAAATCGAGTAAAATCCAAACTAGATAAATGGATAGAACAAGAAAAACAGTCCGAACTCAATAGAATTGACTAAATAAGGTACAGTCCAAACTCAATAGAATGGGCTAAATAAATTAACAATCCAAACTCGATAGAACGAGCTAAATAAAGTAATACTTTAGCAGCTTGGCCTGTTACTCGAAATTCACAATCCAATCTCGATAGAATGGACTAAATAAACAAAAAAATTCTGTGATGAGGAGTTGGCTCTACTCATGGCAATTTAAACCTAAAATAGATTTAGATTTTTCGAATCAAATAAGGAAAGGAAGTTTACCAACAAATGACTAGGAGGGTGCTCCCTCCTTTATCGGAAGTATACCTTTAGAAATATACTTGAGAACTTCGATGGCTCTCGGCCACGTCCAAGGTAGACCCCACCAACAGTTACCAAGAATCTGGGTACTTTACATTTCAATGCGCAACAACAAATCAAATCTAGAGTAGATGTAAAATACCTTAATGGGAGAAACCTCACATAGATTGGCTTCCACTCGCTCTTTGGATCTCGCCTTTTCCGATAAAGGATAACAAAAGCTCAAATAAGTAATACATCGTCTTAGAGTGATGAAATAACGTGGTTGAAGTAACCGATAGCTAAGATACCAACCATCGAGGATATAAAACGATCGTATATGGAAATTAAGCCTTATATACTTAACAACAGTCATTGGATTCAAACTCGTACTATTTCTTGGTTAACAATAATACCAGACTAGTCATGGTAGTGTTACCTCAAAGTCATGTCACCCGATTATTCTTAACTTTCGAAATAGAGATAGGTCTACTTCTTCGTTGTTTAGTGCTAATCAAACAATTAAATTGTTTTCATATAAGTGATTCGCTTTACAAAAATAATTTATTTCCATAAACGAATCAAACTTTTACTTTTAAAAATGAACTAAACTTTTTGCTCCACATCCGTATTGGTAAAATGCTTTTAGAATTAGTTCCTGATTGTTAAAACGTTAAGAGAATAATTTTCCAAGCGTGCGACCCCGAAGGCCTAAACCAACATTAGACCGAACACCCAGAAGATTATCCAACTTAACATCCCAATAATCGAGTTCAAATTCCTTTTTATAACTTTAAAAAACAATATTAACTATCTTGAAGGATGATTAATTACATTTAAAATCCCTTTAAATAAACAATTAATTATCTGTAATAAAATGAATAATTATTTGCAAACACTTTTATAACATTGGTAAAATAACTTTAAATCTTCATTAAATTAGTTTATACACTTTAAATCAGCTCATTAAAGCAATTTTATTACATTAGTTTATTTACTTTAATCACATTTATTAAATTGGTTAATTAAAAGTATTTATTAAATTCAAATAATCATTAATTAAATGAATAAAACAGCATTAATTAAAATGATAAGTAACTCTAAATTCCATTGATTAAGACAATTAATCAAGTTCAAAATAATCATAAATTAATTGGATTAATTAAATCCAAACTTCATTAATCAAACCGATAAATTAAATATCATTTGCAAAAATGATTTATTTAATTATAAAACATCATTAATTAAAATGATTTAACTAAATTCCAAAAATCATTAGTTAAAACAATTAGTCAAATTTAAAAACAATCATTAATTAGAATGATTGATTAAATTCAAAATTATTATTTAAAATGATTTATTACTTTTAAATATCATTAATTAAAATAATTATTAATTTTAATTATTAATTGAAATAAATAATTAAGTTCAATAAATTAATCAAACTCCATTATCATTAATTAATTAATTAATTAAACTCAAAAAATCATTAGTCAAAACAATTAATTATATATAAAACAATCATTAGCAAAAATGATTAATTAAATCTAAAGATAAGCCAATTTTCAATCATCATTTATTAAATTGGTTAATTAATATCAAATCAATTAAATGATTAAAAATTTTAAATCATCACTAATAAAAATGACTAATAGATTTTCAATATTCTTTTTAGCGAAAATGCAAGCTCAAGTTCATAAGATGGGGTTATGGGGATGAAAATTTGAATAACGAAAATCACTATAACGACATTTAAACTATTAAATAGAAATTAATTTCAATTAATCATTCATAACAACATATGAATGTAAATAAATAATTTATAGGTAATGTTATCCCATTTTTTGGTCAAAACTGGAATATCGACAAATTGGCAAGGAATTATGAATATCAGGATTAGAGATCGGTTGGAATCAAGGCTACGATCGATATCGTCAAAATTTTGTTGAACTCCGATCGGGACAAAATTGATTGGAGATGATGATAAGGACTAGGAAAGGCTATGTTTCAAATTTTAAGTTAATCGGAGTTCGTATGGAGGAAATATGATGGATTCAAGGTGGGGAATGCATGTTGTTCGAATCCATCAAAAGGGAGGAAGTGGTGCTCGGTTCGAATCGATCAGATTCGAACCCACCTGGATGGATTCGAACCCAACAGGTTCGCATCGATCAAGAGGCGTTGCGCAAGGGCAGTTCGAATCGATACACTTCGTATCAAATGGCATGGTTTCGGCTTGGTAAAGTTCGCATCGATGGTTCTTCGAATCGATGGAGAGGCATAAAGGTGTATACTGGTTAGTTCGCATCGATGGTGCTTCGAATCCATGGGAACTCCATGGATTCGAAAGAGAGGGACTCGAAGATAATGAATTCGAAGATGGTGGATGCGAAGCACTGGACATGGATTCGAAGATGGTGGATACGAAGCACTAGACATGGATTCGAAGACGATGGATACGAAGCAGTGGACATGGATTCGAAGATGATGGATACGAAGCAAGGGACACGGATTCGAAGGACGTGACTTCAGAAAGTATGGATTCGAAGAGCATGGATTCGAACGAGTCGGCCTTATGGATTCGAAGGAGATGGTTTCGGAGAGGATGGTTTCGAAGCATGGGTTCGAACCAAGCAGAACGCACGGAGCTTTGATCTTGAATCGATCATATCTTCCAAACTGTTGATCCAAATGCAATGAAATTTTTACAGGAGCTTACATACATGTTGAAGAATGTTCTCACCAAATTTCAGCTCAATTGGATGATTTCTTGATCGATTCGAACCTTACTTCGAATCGATCCCAAGGTGGGCCCGGACCTCCAGATTTCGGGCATGTGGGCCCCCTTACGTGCCTGAAGTGGTCTTCCCGGATTTTAGGAGAAATATCAGCCTCCTACGCTTATAAATAGGGCCCCTGGTCATTCAGAAAAGGGGTCGGAGATTCTAGAGTGAGAAAACACGCTTGGACGCTGCCAGAATCATTCCATATCATCATGGCTGCTATTTATTTCAAGTTTTGGACTTTGTAACTGCTGTAATCATCTGCAATCATCAAGGATAATCAATAAAAGGATAAAAACTTTGGAGTGGACGTAGGCCGGAGATAGCCGAACCACTATAAAACTTATGTCTCTGTTCTTTATTTTGGGATTACTGCTTAATATTTGCTGAGATCTGAGATTTGTGTTTGAATATTATTGATTTGTATTCATACACTGGTGCTTTCACGGTATTCGGGGTTTGTGACCAATTTTGGCACAAACACTTTGGTGCTTTCACTGAGAGGGACTAGCACCCGCTACATCGGATAGAAGCTTGGATTTGGAAGATAATGATTAGGCAAAGTAGTAGAAGGCTAAGGGCTGAGAGAAGCCAACAAGAAGGAAGTCAATAAGCATCCTCCGGAGCGGGGGAAGGACAGGCTTCAATCTACATAACTTGGGATGAAATGGAGGCTATGGCAAACTCTTTGCAAGAGAGATTGTTAAAGGACCAACAGGAAATGATGCAGACTTTCTTCGAGCAAATAAGAGCTGCAGGGATGCAGAACTTAGGAACAGCTACAGCCGCTGTGGGTGCAGGACAGGGGACTAGGGTCGTGGAACCCAATGGAGGACGAGATATGGAGCCACAAAGCAATCAACAAGGGCTTGGGGGCATACCCACATGATCCAACACAAGAGGACCTCCGGAAGGAGTTCAACAGGCTAGAACCAACGTTGCTACTAACGAGCCACATGAAGAGTATGTGCCGGAGTTCCCTCGGGGGCAACCCCCGACAGACAACGCTGGATTGGTAGAGATGATTAGGAAAACTGTGCGAGGTGGTTTGGCCAAAGGAGACTTGGAAGGAGTGAATAGGAGTCCGTTTGCTCGGGAAATAAGGATGGCACAGAACCCACCTAAGTTTAAGTTGCTTAGCGTGGAGATATATGATGGCAAGATAGATCCAACAGATCACTTGATGAGGTACACCAGACACATGGAGGTGCTGGGGGCATCGGAGGAAGTGATGGCCCGATGCTTCCCTTTGTATTTGACGGACATAGCTGCGATGTGGTTTAGGCAGCTGGAAGAAGGATCTATCAGGACTTGGAAGGAATTAGTGGAAAGGTTTTTGGGGCAGTTTCGGGTTCATGTCAAGAGACCGAAGAACGTGATGACATTAACATCAGTAAAGCAAAGGATGGATGAATCGCTTAGAGCTTTTCTAACTCGATTCAGTGCGGCAGTCGCTTCGGTGGATCGGCCTGATCCATCGATGGTTTTAATGGCAGCAGTATCAGGAGTCAACGAGGACTCGGATTTCAAGGTATCTCTGATACGAGATCCCCCGCAAGATCTCGACGAATTCTTTCACGAGGCAGAAAGGTTCCTTCGGCAGGAGGATGCGAGTACGGACCTAAAGGTGAAAAAGGTTGGTGCAATCGAGGTTGGAGCAGTATCCAGCGGTGGTTCGGATAAAGACAAAGGAAAAAGGAAATTGGATAATGATTCTGGAAACGCTAGGAAGCGATGGAAGGATCCAAAGTTTTCCACATACACAGGATTGAACGAGTCTCTGGAGCGGATATACATGGATACTCGAAATCGCCTTTCCTACCGGAGGCAGCCAGGAGAGAGCCTTCTGAATGAGAGAGGGCATCAGGGAGGCATTGTCTTTTCCATGACTTAGACGGACATGACACCAACAGCTGTAGGCATTTAAAGGACATAATCGAGGAGCATGTCAGGAAGGGATTACTACCACAATATGTTGGAGCTCGGAATGCAACGGTGGAACAGGAGCAACCACCGACCACCTCACGTCGTGATGATGTGAGGCCCAGGGATGATGGTCGACTGATCATCCACTGATCGGGATAATGTGAAATAAGTAGCGAACCATTAGCAAGCAACCGAGTCATTTACACATGTACGGGGACGGAGATAGCCCCTAGGCATGCTCTGAGTGATGATAAACTGCGACGCTATGGTTTGTGAAATTTATCTTTTGTTTTTGGATTAGACATTGCTTTTCATTTTGGATTTTAGTTTTGGAGCTTGGATTGAGCTCCTGGTTTTGCTTGCTTTTTGACTTGGATTTTCCTTCGGATGATTGTTTTCGGTTTTGGATGCTGGTTTGGTTTTTTGGTTTTCTGGTTTTGATTTGGATTTTGGATTGGATTTTGATTGGATTTTTATCTGATTTTTGATAAACGATCGTCGGGTATGGATTATGCATGGCAAGGGGTGAGTCACTTTGCCCAAACGTGGTAAATTGGCTCATTCAAGTCGTTGAGTATGGACTATGCTCAACAAGGGTCCGGAGTGACCAGGATTCAGCCTAGGACTTAGGCCCTCTATTATCAATTGTTATTTTCAGGTCGTTGAGTATGGACTATGCTCAACAAGGGTCCGGAGAGATCAGGATTCGGCTTAGGACTTAAGCCATGGCATTGTTTAGCACCCAGGGACACTGGGCTAAGGTCGTCAAGTGTGGATTACGCTTGGCAAGAACCCGGAGAGGTTGGCTCAACGTCCAGGGACACTGGACCAAGGATATCAAATGTGGATTACGCTTGGCAAGAACCTGGAGAGGTTGGCTCAACGTCCAGGGACACTGGACCAAGGACATCAAATGTGGATTACGCTTGGCAAGAACCCGGAGAGGTTATGGATTTGGGTATAGACCCGGAGAGGTCCCGGATTCGGTTATTGGCTATTGGATAAGGATGGATTGGAACTCAGTTGTCGAGTTCGATACGGAATTGGCTAAGGCTTTGGCTATTGGATCTGGAATTGGACATCGACTCGAAGCAGTCAAGGATGATATACTCAGGCAATATGGCTTTGGACTTCGGATATTGGATTCGGAACTATTCAAAACACGTCTTGTTGTCACAAGGCATGTTTTGGGGGGCAAAGTGTTATCCCATTTTTTGGTCAAAACTGGAATATCGACAAATTGGCAAGGAATTATGAATATCAGGATTAGAGATCGGTTGGAATCAAGGCTACGATCGATATCGTCAAAATTTTGTTGAACTCCGATCGGGACAAAATTGATTGGAGATGATGATAAGGACTAGGAAAGGCTATGTTTCAAATTTCAAGTTAATCGGAGTTCGTATGGAGGAAATATGATGGATTCAAGGTGGGGAATGCATGTTGTTCGAATCCATCAAAAGGGAGGAAGTGGTGCTCGGTTCGAATCGATCAGATTCGAACCCACCTGGATGGATTCGAACCCAACAGGTTCACATCGATCAAGAGGCGTTGCGCAAGGGCAATTCGAATCGATACACTTCGTATCAAATGGCATGGTTTCGGCTTAGTGAAGTTCGCATCGATGGTTCTTCGAATCGATGGAGAGGCATAAAGGTGTATACTGGTTAGTTCGCATCGATGGTGCTTCGAATCCATGGGAACTCCATGGATTCGAAAGAGAGGGACTCGAAGATAATGGATTCGAAGATGGTGGATGCGAAGCACTGGACATGGATTCGAAGATGGTGGATACGAAGCACTAGACATGGATTCGAAGACGATGGATACGAAGCAGTGGACATGGATTCGAAGATGATGGATACGAAGCAAGGGACACGGATTCGAAGGACGTGACTTCAGAAAGTATGGATTCGAAGAAGTCGGCCTTATGGATTCGAAGGAGATGGTTTCGGAGAGGATGGTTTCGAAGCATGGGTTCGAACCAAGCAGAACGCACGGAGCTTTGATCTTGAATCGATCATATCTTCCAAACCGTTGATCCAAATGCAATGAAATTTTTACAGGAGCTTACATACATGTTGAAGAATGTTCTCACCAAATTTCAGCTCAATTGGATGATTTCTTGATCGATTCGAACCTTACTTCGAATCGATCCCAAGGTGGGCCCAGACCTCTAGATTTCGGGCATGTGGGCCCCCTCACGTGCCTGAAGTGGTCTTCCCGGATTTTAGGAGAAATATCAGCCTCCTACGCTTATAAATAGGGCCCCTGGTCATTCAGAAAAGGGGTCGGAGATTCTAGAGAGAGAAAAAACGCTTGGACGCTGCCAGAATCATTCCATATCATCATGGCTGCTATTTATTTCAAGTTTTGGACTTTGTAACTGCTGTAATCATCTGTAATCATCAAGGATAATCAATAAAAGGATAAAAACTTTGGAGTGGACGTAGGCCGGAGATAGCCGAACCACTATAAAACTTATGTCTCTGTTCTTTATTTTGGGATTACTGCTTAATATTTGCTGAGATCTGAGATTTGTGTTTGAATATTATTGATTTGTATTCGTACACTGGTGCTTTCACGGTATTCGGGGTTTGTGACCAATTTTGGCACAAACAGGTAAGAAAACCACTTGGGTCTCTTTACATATTTTTCCTGCAAAACAATGGTTATGGATAACATATAGATAATCATATTAGTTTATAACTATCGAATTATTATGTCATCCATTTTCCAATCGGAAATGCAATCAGACAAGCAATTAAACAATTTAACTAATATCCAAACAATTGATGAACATTTATAACATCATAGATATGATATACTAAAATTAAATGTGAGTTAAACTCACATTGATTTTAATTTTCTTCGAAGCATTCCGGTTTGGAATAAAGTCGAACAGGCGTTCAATTTTAGCTTGAAATTCTACAAGCTCCAATCCCCACCAATCCAATTCCATCGCGAAGACATGTCCACACAAGTATAACGCAATGAACAGTTCTACCTCGTATGAAATAGTTATACCTTTTATAAGATTTATAATTTATATAATATAATTATCTACTTAATTACAACAATTAACCTTAATTACAAACCTTGCACTCGTTAATCATCCACGTTCTAACGTCCAGGCCATGCATGAAATCCACTCGATATGGACCAAACCTCCACTCATTGTCGTAGCTAGGAGCCACCAGAAACCACCTTGCCTTCATCGAAGCCTTGCCATCCTCGGCCATATCCAACGACCCAAGCGTCGCTTCCTCCCATCACGTATAGCCCGAGATTTAGCCCCACGAACTGTGGTATTCAAACAAAAAACTATGCCGCCACGATCTGCCTTAGCTCCACCCAATGCTGCCGATCCACTCCTCTGAACATGATGTTCCTTTTTGCTTTTGGACCCAACGCTTGAAATTGCCTCAATCGGCCAGAGCAACGTTGGTCGTTGGACGTAGAGAATAAAGGGTGGTGGCTGACTTATGTTTTTAGGGTTTTAGGCAAAATGAATGGCCAAGTGATTACTTCTTTTGATTTTTATAACAAGTAAAATAATATATAAAAACAAAATGATTTTGTTTCCTCTTTCCATTACAAAAAGATTTCTCGAGCCGCTAATTTTTTTCCCGAGCCGCCAATGTTTGTGCGCTGTGAAATGATGGGTTGATATGGTGGGTATGTGCATATAAATATTATTTAATTTTTAAATTATTTAGCAAAATATACTCGAAAATCTCCAAACCAGACGTGCTCACTGGCATTCCTAGCTAAATACCTATATTTCGAACACAATGGAACTTATTTCGAGATTTAATTTGATCGTACGTAGAAGATAGGTTTTTGGACCTTATTATTTTATTAAATTTTCGATATTTATTTCAACGCGTTTCGATCTCGCACAACCAAACAATACATTTGATTGCTACGAAATTCGACGGCGTAATATAATTCAGTATTACGGATCTAATGAAACTGGTTTCGTCTAAATCTGAGATTATGCCCCGAAAAGAAAATTTCATAAATTTAAATATTTAATTATCGATATTGATCCATTCTATTTTATACTTGTAAATAAATTTAAAAACTGAATTCACCGATATTATTTAATGGTTAAATGGAGTTAAGTAAAATTATTAAATCCATTTAATTGACATTTAATTCACAATTCAAATATTTTATTATTCGTTATATTTAAATTTAAAATTATTAAATTTCAAAATTCAATTATTTTAAATATTTAAAATAAATTAAATGTTTAAATGTAATAACTAAAATTTTGGGTCGTTACATTCTCCACCACCTTAAATGAATTTCGTCCTAGAAATTCCGAAGGAAGAAAATACCCTTAAGTTTAAAACTATTAATTAAAATGAGTTATTAAACATATTTTCAAAACCCATTAGTTGGAATAGATTCCAAAGTTTCCAAGTCTTTTAAATTCATTTATTCCAAGATATAGTCTAGAAATTCAAATTTTAGCTGTCAGAAATTTCCCAAAATTATTAAAAAATTTCTAACTCTTAAATTTTTGGAAAATTTTGCCAGCATCATCTTTATGCGGCTTGACTGGTACAGCTACAAATCGCCTCAATGAGCTCCAAAACAATCAAAGGAAACAAAAGCGAAATGGCCACCTATAACTAGGGTATAAAATCATCAATCAATTTAAATTTTCTATATTAATTACGTACCTTTTAGTGTTTAATTTATATTTTGGCAGGTAATTTATTATCTCTCTGTGAACGCAGGCACAAGAATCGAATAGCCATCTCTTGCATACGTGTACTTAGAAAATCTAAAAGAAAGTCAAGTTGACACAAACAAGGTGATGTAATTCAACATTTGAAAAGAATCATGATATAAATCCATATGAAATCAACCAACCTTATCTCAATCATATGCAATAAACAAGCGAATATTTTATAATAGATGTTATGCATCCAATTATTTTCAGAGGGCAAATTTAGATCTAAATTCCCGACTTTTTTGATTCAAAATTTTATTTTTTGAATTTCTCAGATGAGAAAAATCGAAGATTAGAATCAAAATGACCAAGAGCGAATTCCTCCAAATAAATTATGGTGAAACTCTAGAATAAAAACAACCTGAAGCATCCAGTCGCATTTTGGTTCCTCCAAAAACATCAACTAGATTGAAGAAATATCTTTTCCTTTCCTACAATATTTAAAAAATTTCCCTTTCAAAATCACCAGGATTTAGCTCTTTATAACAACAGTTTAAAATTCTTTGTCTATAAAATTAAACTTTATAGAAAATGGTATATGGAACTACACAGACATCCATTTCAATTCAATCAAATCCAATCAATCAAATTCCACGAAGGAATAAACTAACATTAACAGTCAAGAAAATTTCATAAGGGAAAATTTATCACTTAACATTGTTTTAAAATGTCAAATGACTAGATAACGAACAAACTTTAACTTAGGTTCAAAATTTTCTTAATTTTCAAAAAATATAGATAATTGTATAAGCATTCCGGTTTTGGCTCATCGGCCTTTGGTTATTGCTTATGAGATTATCCAAACTCACTTGGACAAAATGGAAAGTTCTACTATATATTTTATTAGTTTTCTTAATTATATTAATTTTTAATTCACTTATATTTTCACTTAGTGTTTTATTCAATACTAAAATTATTTATGAATTATTACATAAATTCTCACCCAAGTTTTCAAAAGTATTTTATAAAGTTATTTCTTTATAAACATCAAATCATAACTTATTCCCTTTATTTACGTATATAATATTCTTTTATATCTTGAGAGTGTATATAAATTTTATTTTTAACCTTTTCAAACATCTAGATGGAAATCAAATTTTATTTTTCTTAAAACCGAGTCAACTTATTAACGTTTTTAACTTAAAGTGTTTAAACAAATAATATTTATGGGTTGACTCAATCAACAAGTAGTTCATACTACTTAGATGTTTCAAACAATTATATGGTTTCAATAAAAACAACGTTTATCAAAATCTTCTTTATTAATTTAATCCAATTTACTTGTTTCTACTTTATCTTATCTAAGGGAAAAATCTTATTTATCCAAACACTCTTATTAGAATTACTTTTTATTTTGAAATCAATTCCTCTTTAGGAAACTTAAAAATTAGATACCCGGTTTAAATGTAAAACTTTTTCTTGAAAGCTTACTTCATATATTTTTATATATATAATAACTTCGAAGATTTATTTACCAAAATATTACTTTGGGTTTATTCTAATTTTGAACTTATTTTGCTCGCACAATGATAAAGAGAATAATTTACTAAGTACTTCACAACATTCGCTCACACAACGTCCAATCGTCACTTAGGAGATTATTCAGATTAAAAATCGAAACATTTCCTCCTAATTATCCCAAAGAAAATGTATTCTATTAAAATTGTTACTTCCCAATCTTTTTTCAATATTTAAATATTTTCAGAAGTATTGCTGTTTCATTTCTCAAAAATTGATTATTTTCAAAAACTCCGAATTTAGATTAAAAATCCTTTTTAAACATATTATTCTAACTAAATATATATAAACCTTTCCTTATATAAAAATGATTTCATATTATAATAGTCCTCCTTTATTATAATAGAATTATCTTCAATATTTATTCTCTATATGTCATATTCCACTATTTAGATTATATTACAACTTTTTAAAAAGTTTAATTCTTAACTCACCATTATTAAATAGTGAATTCTTAATCTAATCATATTTTTCGAATGCCTTATAGTCAAATTGTGAAAATTAATTCATAGAGGGTTCATTTTAAATCAAGCAATAAATGCTCCTAAATAAATCAAGCACAATTTCGCAATCAACACACAATAGTCTATGCTTTTCATTTAAGTTAAGCATACCAAACAAACAATAGTGATAATAAATAAATATTATCAAATTTAAACCAACACACTATATAATTATATAGATTTTTGATAACTATTCCTTTATATATATAAAATATAATCCAAGGCAAAATATGTAATATGCTAAAAATTTTAAAAAAATTAGTACCATATCCGTTGGAATTGGTCAAGTGTTTAGAAATCCATATCGAAACCGTGGCGTCCCACGTCTCGACCAGAATTCATAAAAACTCAATAGTCAAATTAACATAATACTTTTTTATAACATTAAAAATTATGCTCTCGAATATATAATACTCTCAAACTCATTCTATGGTGTCGCTTACCTTATCTCTAATGAGCCAAACCCTACCAAAGCCAAGGTTTTTCTTAACCTTGCACTCTGATACCAAATGTAACAACCCGCATATTAACCATTGAAAGTCGACACCGAACACTACCACAGTATTCCAATGTCGTGGATCCAGTCGACAAAAAGGCAGATTGTTAGGATAAAAAAAATAGAGAATAGAGAAAATAGAATCTCACAACGGAATCGACAACATATAATATAACAAAGACAGTAGGAATTGTCTCTTTAAAAATACAAAATATATTAGAGTTAAAACAAACCTTATCATATGGACAGTTATAAAATCCTGACCTTACAAATGCCGATAGGATATTTCGTAATACAGCGAAAAATAAAATACTACAATAGGTGAAACTTCAGATCCCCTCTATGAATTCCATAACACCAAAGGCAACCTGGGAAACTCTCGGTCTGACGAGCATTATAAATAACTAACACTCGGAGCAGTCTGGAAATACCAGCGTGGGATAACTCGAATAATGGGGAACATATATAAAAATTCTATAAGACCACACCCCTAATGCAGAACGTTTTTTTACCTCACTAGAATAACATCCATGCAGGCAAGAGAAGAAATGAATATCAGGAAACAAATCAAAATACGATTGAGCGTAAATAATATTAAACCAGGCTTGAAAGAATGGAAATAAACCAAGTAAAATCCAAACTGGACAGAATGGATAGAACAAGGAAAATAGTCCAACCTTAATAGAATTGACTAAATAAGTAACAATCCAAACTTGATAGAATGAGCTATATAAAGTAACAGTCCAAAATCGATAGAACGGGCTAAATAAAGTAACAGTTCGAACTCGATAGATATGGTTAAATAATGTAAAAGTCCAAACTCGATAGAATGAGCTAAATAAAGTAACAGTCCAAACTTGATAGAATGGACTAAATAAATGTTTGTGTCAAAATTGGGCACAACACTCGTCGGAAGTTTTTGAAGAGATAATAAATGAAGAAAGTAAATTAAAACGTGGATTATCTAACAAAAACTCCAAATAGCAGGAAGTAAATTGCACAAGAGACAACGATTTAGAGTGGTTCGGCGTTTTTCCTACGTCCACTATGAAGTTTTGTTACTTTATTGCTTGATATTCGGAGAATACAACTTTTCAATGTCAAAGTTATAGCAAGTAGTTAGCCAAAATTCGAAATCAAAGGCAGCAGTGGTGCTCTGAAGCAATTCTGGCAGCGTCTAGACGTGCTTTATCTCTAAAATTCTCTGATCCCTTTTCTGAATGACCAGGGGCTCTATTTATAAGTGCTGGAGGCTAATATTTCGCCTAAAATTCGGGGAGACCACTTCTGGCACGCGTGGGGGGCCCACATGGCCGAATTCTGGAGATCCGGGCCCACTTTGGGATTGATTCGACCCTTGGTTCGAATCGATCAAAAAAGTGTCCAATCGTGATGAAACTTGGCGTGGACATTCTTCTGTGTATATGCAAGCTCCTGTGAAAATTTCATAGCATTTGGACTTGTAGATCTCAAGTTATGATCGATTCAAGATGGTGCTCTTCGTCCTATGGATTCGTTCGAATCGATATGGTTCGAATCCATAGGGTCGAATCCATATGATGACTCAGAGTGATTTTAGCCGCGCTCATCTGATGGATTCGAAGAGCTGGATTCGAAGGAACGCCACCTTCGAATTAATTGAACCAATGCTCGTTCGAATCGATCAGGGCAAGCCACCATTGATTGATTCGAATTTGTCTTAACAGGGTGGATTCGAAGACAGTTTCCAGATGGAGCCGAAGTCCCTACAACTGTATGGATTCGAAGGGTTCCAGCTTGATGGACTCGAAGATAGGGATACTCTGGTGGATTCGAACTAGGGAAGGCTTTGGATGGATTCGAAGTGAGGGCTTGCCCGATGGAGTCGAAGCAAAGGAGCTCTTTCATGGATTCGAGGCAAGGCTCTGGGAGGATGGGTTCGAACTAATGCATGGTTTATGGATTCGATCGTGAGGCTATCTTATGGATTCGAACCTAAACTTCTTCTGACCGATTCGAACCGAGGTTGTCTCCTCCACTTTCCATTGGCGATAACATGAGCATACGAACTCGGATTGCCTCAAAATTTGGAACGTTGGTTTCCACAGCTTCGCTTGACGCGTCTTATCAATTGTAGCCCGATCCGGACTCGGACAAAATCCATCGATATTTGCAGTAAACCAACAATCATTCAAAATTGAGGACATGTGACCCTTATTTTCTAGTCAGTTCCTTGGTATCTCGGCCTTGCCAAAAGGCGGGATAACATTTGCCCCCCAAAGTACGTCTTGTGTAAACATGACGTGCTTTGAAAAGCTGCAGTTTCACGTTGGACAATCAGGACATGCTCTTCTGAAAGTTGTCAGTCGTTGTAACCATGACGAGGTGAACATTTGATCCCTGTAAATGTTAAAGATCAAGTGTTAGTCATACACATGTGCATATATGTACCACTTTGGTTTTGGTTAACGTTGCATGATTGCCAGTCGTTGTCAGTTTGGTTTGTTATTGAATTCTGCATCGGTCCTCTCCTGAACCGATCTTGAGATTCGAGTTGAGACATTGTTTTATGATTGTCTATAATCGTCCTCTTGTATCGATCCTCTCCTGAATCGATGTAAAAGGTAGACAAGTAATTTTCACATTGGAACGATTTCGTCCATTTTCATCGGTGGTCTTTGATGGATTCGAGGCTATGTTTGTTCGAATCGATGGCTTTCGAATCGATGGCACGATGGACCTTGTGCTTTGAGTCGATAAGACTTTCAATCCAGCCTCTGTTCGGTTGTTCCTTCGTATCGATGATGCCTCGTATCGACACTGCATGGATGGATTCGGAGTATTGATGGATTCGAATGCGATGGGTTCGAACGCGATGGGTTCGAACGTGATGGGTTCGAACGTGGCTACTTCGAATCGACCAGCGCGTGACTGGTTGGGGTCGGTCATTTTGACCGGGAGACGAATCGTCCCGTTTCCTATGTGAGACCCATATAAATACGTGAAGCCGGTGTCACTTTCACTTTTTACTTTTCACTGTTGCTATTACCTCCTCTTCGAATCGATCTCTCCAGGGCCAAGACAAACGCGCTTTTCTTGAATCGATTGAACCCCTTCACGCTTCCATTCGTAACCAAATCAACTCAGGTAATCAAGGGATCGATTCGAGATGAGAATGATAGCACTTAGAACTTTTTTGGCATCGATTCAATCTCTTCTTCTTGAAAATTTTGAGGAGTGGTGAGATCTGGACGAAGTGGGTCGACTCGATGGAACTGAGGAATGAGGCCATTCGAGTCGTATCGATCAGAGTGTTGTCTTTCATTGCTCCGCATCGATCCAAGAATGAGCAATCCAAGTCGATTTTGAATGCATAGCTTCGAATCGATGGTTATAAAGAAAAAGAAAAAAGAAAAAAAAGGCTCATGGCGATCGATTCGAAATAACAATATTCTGATCGATTCGAAGGAGCTTAATATTGATCGATTCGAAGTAATGATATGTTGATCGATTCGAAGTCATGTAGGGCTTCATGGATTCGAACTGCTCCTATGTTACCAAGGTCTCATCGAGTCGAACTACATGGAGTTGGGGCGTACCGATTCGAAGTTCATCGATTCGACTCGTGTTGATTCGAGTCGATCGATTCGACCGTTCTTGCTTCTGGGACTCCCACTCTTCTGATTTGCTCCAATATCTAAACTACGACCAATTTCAAGTTGAACTTTAACGAACTCACTGAACTTTAGCATACTTGACTCCGACGAGCTTCGGCCTTGCATAATCGAATTTGACTTGACCTCTCTTTTGGAGCTCGTCGATGGCACCATGACTTAAACAAAATATAACGAATTCATACTTGAATTGGTCAGTAGCATCTGGGTGGCGTGAAAGTGACGGTCAGCGATGACGGTCATTTTCATTCTCAAATTCCAAAGTTTCGTTGTTCGGACATCTTGTTTCAACTTGTAAAATCTGCTTAAGCTTTGCATACCACTTGCACTGCACGACATACTCACACACTTTTACACCGGGGGAATGCATGGGCTTTTTATGTATTTAACGCCGCTTTCTGGTGAGTTAGTTAATTATGGAATCTTCGAGTTCTCAACAACAAGAAGCACAAAGCTCACCTCTTCCAACGCTTGAGATTCCGGAAATCCCTCCTGAAGTCATAGATCCGGCTCCAGATGAGTTACCGGAGGCCATATTTATCGAAGATCCTGTCGATTCTATCCAGTCCAATATCTCGGAGTCTCTGTTGGGCCGGATATGTTCGAAACATAACATATCCCTGGACGATGTTTTATTACCTAGTTCTAGTGACAGACCACATAACCCACCTGAAGAATATACTGCCTTTTACCGTCATGCCTGCGCGGCTGGATCTCTTCCTCCTTTTAACCAATACATCAGAGAGATGCTGTCGTATTTAGGAATCGCTCCTTCACAACTCCATCCCAACGGGCATGCATTACTGAACAGCGTCTTTGTCATATTTATGGATGCCTTTTTCGCCCACCAAGGCCCAACGAGATCAGGCACATATTCAATTTCAAGAGTAGGGGTGATAGCCCGTCTTTCACTTTTCTGGTAGCGGTTAGAAACTGTCAAGTTGTGACTGGGGCCTGGACCAGGCTTAGCTACTTCAAGAACGAGTGGTTTTTATTCGATGCCCCCCAGGGTTTGCCAGGAGATGGTTATCCAGACGTAAGTATCATAATTTGTCTTTGAATGGCCACTTTTAATACTTACACTAATACTCTGTTACTCCTACAGCCATCATTTCGAGACCTATCGGTGGGCATTATAGAGGCGTCGTTCAAAGCTTGCAAAGGGTCCCACGCGACTCGAGGCACATAGACTTGCTGTTGACCGACGATAACTTAAGGACATTGGGTTTGATTGGGATGAGCCAGAGTATTGTAATTGAAGGATAGGCGAAATCGGCCTCGAGGAAGAAGAAGAAAGTGGCAAAAAGAAAACCTGGCGTTGTGATAAGAGAAGTGAGCGATGATGAAAGAACGCCCACAGACACTGAGATAGCAGCCGACCTTTCCCGAATAGAAGAGGGTCAGAAAGGCAAGGCTACTGTACCTAAGTTTAAGAGATGGAAGTCTGTAGTCGTAACCCGTTCCAAACCTAGGGTTACTGTTTCTAGCGCCTCTTCTCGCCAGTCCGGAGACCTTTTCACAGGGCTGGACGATATTCCCATTCCGGACTACGTATCTCTCCACCACATGTCCGGGTTGGAAGAGCTCCGGGGAGCGCTTGATATAAGCGAATCTTTACCCGTTAGTGTAATCGACGCTTCTGGTTGGTCGAGGGGTTTGCGCATTTATACACTTTTCACAACACTTCACGACTTCCACATGCATTGCAGTGCTTTTTCTTGGTACTTAACAGAACTGTTTCTTCTTTACAGGTGCCATGTCGGATCGTCCTTCTACACTTGATAGACTTCGGCGAGTGCATCATTCTTCATCTTATTACGAGTCTCGCCGTAGGGATTCTGACCATGATCGTGAGCGGAGGTATTATGAGCAAGAGCATCGTGAAAGGGACCACTCTCGATATTATTCTAGCCAGGAGCGTTCTGATAGGGACCGAAGGTACCGTTCACCCTCTCGTTCTCCTCCGCCATCCAAAGGCCAGGCACCTGCAGTCGAACTTTCGCGACAACAGCCATCTCAACAAATCTCAAAACCTGGTCCACATCGTTCAAGGACTGATATGGCTACGACCGTAACTGTGGAAGAGGCCCCTCTTGAACCGTCTGGTGAAGGGGCTATAAGAATTGCTCAACTGAAGAAATATTTTCCAGAAATATGCTTCGATGCCTATATCTTTCCACCCAATCTCAAAAGAATTCCCGAAGAGGATGTGAACACCGCCCTCAGCTATACCCGTGATTTTTATGCTCAGTATAAAGAATGGTACAGGGCGGCTGTTAAAGCTTCGAAAGTAGCCTTCGAACGAGCCAAAGTTGTTGAGAAACTGGAAGCAGACTTGGCTCAGAAGAACCGTATTGTTGACATACTTCAATCTGAAACGGAATCTTCTCGTAAAGCCAAAATGGAACCGCTAAAAAAGGTCGATGAGACACTAGCTGAGATGGCGAAGATGCAACAAGCACATTGCACTTTAGTTGAAGATTTGGGCCATCGGTATAAAAATGTTGAGGCCGAGCGGGATGCGGCGGTCAAAGAGCTTGAGGAATTGAAGGCTAAGTTTGTCGACTTGAGCAAGGAAAAAGATGACGCTAACATGGCCGCACAAGAAGCGTGCGAGCAAGCCGTGTCTCTCCGATCCGAGCGAGACGCGGCGGTTGCTAAGGTTGAAGCGGTGGAGGCAGAAGTGGAAGGGAGAGTTCAAGCAGAGATATTCAGAGTAGAAGCCGAGTTTGATGATCTTCTTGACACTTACAATGTTAATGTGCTTGAGCACAGAAATCTCTCGTGGCTCGGAGATTATTCTACGCTTCTACTCAGTGCTTGGAGAAAGTTGGTGGCGAACAAGAAAGCTTCTCTCCCTGAAGGTACCGTGGATGAATTTGAACTCGAGTCTCGCTTGTTGAGCGAGGAGGAAAGGAAACTTCTCCATGAAGCGATGATTTCTGCTAAGAGAGAGAGAGAGAGACTTGGTTTTCACCATGTGGAGACTGGCGAGGGTTCTGGAGCTGCACATCATAGTGTGGATGTTTCATTTGATGCCCCGACCTTGTCTGGAGTTACTGCTGCAATTGGTCCGCATGTTGTTCCTGCTTATAACCCGGATCGACCGGAACTGTCTCTTGGTACAACTACTGTTTCCGAACTCGTCTCATCATCGAGCCGAGGTAAGGAAGGTATTTCAAATGTTGTTTAAGTGCTTTTAGAATGAAGAACTTGGAACAGATCATTTGACTAATTATTCTCATTTCTTTTCGACCAGTGACTGAAAGTGATGCGCCAGCACTTCCAATACCACAAACTTTGCAGCCAATGCAAGGGGCTGTCGTTACTGAGGCTATTACAACTACCGCCGTAGCCGGCGAGATGGGAGAGGGGAGTTCAATGTCGTTTGATGTTCAGATGATTGAGGAACTTCTCAAGCAACCCTGTGAACCTTTTACCGATCCTTCCTTTGCAATGGGTGGAGTCGCTCCAACTTTTAGCTTGTTTATGCCGACTGTCAGTGTGTCCAGCGCTGCTCGATCTTCCCGAGAAGAAGAAATCCTTGCGGAGATAAGCACTGAAATGGCTTCGGTGACGACGGTCGGTGGTTCCTGAAGTGTTGTTGCTCCACCAAGGTTAACTCCTTTAACGGTTACTTCTCCTGCCGGCACAGCTATAAGTTCTAGTGCTGAAGTTCCACCGCCTGTTACAGCTTCTCCGCCTCCGGTTCGTCCTCACAAAAGGATCTCTATCCCTTTCAGCTCTGAGGAAGACGTGGATATTATGGCAGATCCTGAGGATGCCCCAAAGAAAGACAAGAAATATCGCAAGAAGCCGGGTAGCGGGTCTAGCGGCTCAACCCCGAAGAAGAGACACCGGAAAAAGAAGGAGTGAACTTCTCGTCTTATCATGCGGTTGTGAAATGACAATTCTTTTTACTTCTCCTTTTTTAGGCCGTGTATAAGTGTGGACTCGGCACCCATTTTATGGACTGTTTTTTTTTGTTTTGTCATGTAATCAAACCCCTTTTTTGCTTGTTGATAGAATGGAAAACAACTCTTTTCTTTTTTTTCTTAAGTATTGCATTGATTAGCTCGTGCTCGCATATGTCATAAGCCTTGAATACATGTCCACACTTCGGGGACTTAACATAATTTGCAATTAACAGATCGGCCCATATTCTGGGGACTTATTAATTATCAGTGTTTATGACTTAGTTCGCTCTCCGGGAATTTGTAATTGACGTTTATACTCCAATTCACACTCTGGGAATTTGGAGATAGAGTTTTATATCCTGGCTTGCACTCCGGGAATCAGAAGTTGGAGTTTATACTCCAATTCGCACTTCGGGAATTTGGAGTTAGCTCACACTTTGGGAGCGATAGATTTATACTCCGGTTCACGCTTCGGGAACCGAGAGTTGAAGTTCATACTCCAATTCGCACTCTGGGAATTCGGAGTTGGCTCACACTCTGGGAGCGATGGGTTTATACTCCGGTTCGCGCTCCGGGAACTGAGAGTTGAAGTTTATACTCCGATTCGCACTCTGGGAATTTGGAGTAGGCTCACACTCTGGGAGCGATGGGTTTATACTCCGGTTCGCGCTCCGGGAACCGAGAGTTGAAGTTTATACTCCAATTCGCACTCCGGGAATTTGGAGTTGGCTCACACTCTGGGAGCGATGGATTTATACTCTGGTTCGTGCTCCGGGAACCGAGAGTTGAGTTTTATACTCCAATTCACACTTTGGGAATTTGGAGTTGGAAGAGGGATTGTCGTGTATCAATCCCTGTTTATGTTGGTATAGTGTTCTGCCCCCGAGCTCGGGTTTAACTTAGCGAGTGACCGGTCATATCACAGTTACTCACTATTTGAATAAATCCCACCGCGTGATGGAACTTAGCTCTCCGTGCATCGTGATATTGTACGTCGTATTCAGTAAATCACAGCTCTGGCTCGAAGAGATGGCATTTTATTGCTGAAACGAGAAAATATGGCAAAGTCAGTTGCCTTATTACAAATTTTAATATCGAAATGCTAGAATAAAATGCAAAGAAATAAATTGACAGAAAATAAATAAGTAAATTCTTTTATATGTAGTAGCGACGAAGACTTTCGCTATTCCAAGCTCTCGGCAAAGTAAGACCGTCAATGGTCGATAATTTGAACGTGCCATCCCCGAGCTTTTGTGAAATCACATACGGCCCTTCCCAATTTGGCTTCATGTGCGAAGGGACCGGATAGACCCTTTTCAGTACGAGATCGCCGAGTTCGAAGGTTCGCGGACGGACCTTGGCATTGTACAGTCGGGCGACTTGACTTCGATATGCGGCTGCCCTCAAGTCAGCCTCTTCGCGCTTCTCATCGAGTAAATCCAAAGATTTAGCAAGTAATATGGCATTTGTTTTCGGATCATAATATGTTACACGATGAGAGTGCACTTCCATTTCGACTGGAATAACAGCTTCAGAGCCGTAGGATAGGGAAAACGGGGTATGATCGGTTGTAGTTTTATGAGTTGTCCGATAGGCCCATAACGCCATAGGAAGTTCGTCGACCCATTTGCCCCTGGCTTTTTCCAGTCGCTTCTTTAGAATGGAGTTGATAACTTTATTAACAGCTTCAACTTGACCATTTGCTTGAGGGTGCGCTACTGCAGAGAATTTCTTATGGATGTGGAATCGTTGACAGAAATTCTTGAATTCAGCGCTGTCGAATTGGGTTCCGTTATCGGTGATGATAGTATGTGGGAGACCAAAACGGCAGATGATGTTACGTACTACAAAGTTGATTACTTTCTTTGTGGTAATTGTCGCAAGGGGTTCAGGTTCAGCCCATTTGGTGAAATAATCAACTGCGACGATGGCGTACATCGCGCCACCTTTGGCCAGAGGCAATATGCCGATGATATCTATTCCCCAAACCGCAAATGGCCAAGGACTGACCATTTGGGTTATCTTAGTAGGCGGGGCTCTAGGAATTCGAGCGTGTTTCTGGCATTTGTCACATTTTCTAGCATAGTCTGTAGCATCGCGATTAACAGTAGGCCAATAATACCCATATCGAAGTATTTTCTTTGCAAGGGCCTGCCCCTAGTGTGATCGCCACATTCTCCTTCGTGTACATCGTGTAACACTCGTTTGACTTCATCGTGCGCGATACACCGGAGGAGAGGAACAGAGTATCCTCTCCGGTACATGACTCCATTTTGAATAACAAATCGTGAGGCCTTTCGTAGAACTTGTCTTTTCTTGCTTCGTCGCTCGGGCAATACACCACGTTCGATATAATCTCGATAAGGGGTCATCCACGACTCCCTAGTGGAGGTAGCTTCAAATGTAGATCGGTCTCCCTTTGATCAATGCTCGGAGAGGATAAGGTTTCAACCGAAACAACCCCCAACTGCTGAGCCTCACCTGTACTTGCTAGCTTTGCCAACGAATCAGCTTTCTGATTGTGCTCTCGGGGTATGTAGAAAATGGCATAGTAATCGAATTGATTAAGCATCTCCAGAACTCGAGTTAGATAAGAGGCTAATCTTCGGTCTTTGGCCTGACATTCTCCTCGAACTTGACATACTATCAACTGGGAATCACAGTAGATCTCTACAACGATGATTTTCAGATCACGGGCAAGCTTTAGTCCGGTAAGTAGAGCTTCGTACTCGGCTTCGTTGTTGGTTGCACGGAACTCGAACTTTAAAGCTTAACATATGGATCGTCCCTCGGGGGTTTCAAGCACTACCCCAGCTCCTGAGCACCGATCGTTGGACGCACCATCGGTGTACAGCTTCCATATGTATTCGGGAGATTTGCTGGTCTCGGGCAAGTCTTCAGGAACAGTGAATTCGGCTATAAAATACGCTAGGACTTGGCCGTGAATGGCTCTTCTTGGAGTATCAGTGATGTCGAATTGACTCAGTTCGATGTTCCATTTTAGTAACCTACCAGACGTCTCAGGCCGCGTGAGGACCTGTCGTAACGGCTGATCGGTGTACACAGTAATAGGATGAGCCTGGAAATATGGATGGAGCTTCCTCGAGGCAATGACTAGAAATATGCCAACTTTTCAAGCTTTGGATAATTTCTCTCGGCTCCGGTCAATCGTTTACTCACGTAGTAGACCGATTTTTGCACTCGGTCTTCCTCCCGAATTAATGCAGCACTGATTGCATTTTCTGATACCGCCAGGTAAAGATATAACTGTTCATGATCTACAGGCTTTGAAAGGATTGGTGGTACGGAAAGATGTTGGATCAGCGATTGAAATGCGCCCTCACATTCTGCAGTCCATTCGAAGTTTCGTTTCCCTTTTCGAATCAAATCGAAGAAGGGAATGCATTTGTCGGTCGACTTCGAGATAAACCTGCTCAGTGCTGCAACTTTCCCATTAAGACTCTGAACTTGCTTTATGGTTCTCGGAGTTTGAAGATTTCTGATAGCCCAGATCTTCTCCGGGTTGGCCTCTATTCCTCGGGCATTGACAATGAACCCAAGGAATTTTCCGGATGCGACTCCGAAATGACATTTTAGTGGATTAAGCTTCATCCCGTATTTCCGGAGGATATTGAACATTGACTCCAAGTCTTTGACATGATTATCGGAGTATCGTGATTTCACCAACATGTCATCTACATAAACCTCCGTAGTCTTCCCAATTTGATTGGCAAACATCCGGTTGACTAAGCGTTGATGAGTTGCACCAGCATTGTTTAACCCAAAAGGCATGACCTTGTAGCAGTACAATCCTAAGTCGGTTACGAAGCTTGTGTGCTCTTGGTCTGGTACATGCATGGGTATCTGATTGTAACCTGAGTAAGCATCCATGAAGGATAACAATTCATGTCTGGCGGTTGAATCTACTAGTTGATCGATTCGAGGAAGCGGAAAGCTGTCTTTCGGGCAGGCTTTATTCAGGTCAGAGTAATCTATACACGTTCTCCATTTCCCATTTGGTTTTCGGACAAGTGCAGGATTGGACACCCACTCTGGGTATAAAGCGTCTCTAATGAACCCATTTGATTTCAACTTATCGACCTCTTCTTTCAGGGCGGCAGATCTCTCTGGATCCATACCACGTCTTTTCTGCTTGACCGGGATACACCGCAGGTCAATGTTCAAAGTGTGGCTCGCGATGTCCGACGAGATTCCACACATATCGGAGTGCGTCCAAGCGAATACGTCGAGATTCGCCCGGAGAAAACTAACCAATTCCTGTTGTGTCTCTTGGTTAAGCTGAGACCCAATCTTCAACATTCTCGAGTCATTGTGATCATAGTCAATCGGGACATCGATGGTTAGCTCGGCCGGAGAAGCTTGACTTTCCGTACATTCTTCTTTATTATCATTGTCCCTTGGATCAAGATCCTTTTGGAATTGGTTGTGGTGCCCAGGCCGAGGCCCAGGCGCTAGTTGTCAATCGTCAGTAAAACGGACGCAGAGAGATTCCTCTACGCCCTTTCCTTTTTCTTTTCGCTGCGCCTCCCGCAGCTCAGCAACATAACAGGCTCTCCCAGCAGCCTGATCTCCTAGTACAACTCCTATCCCGTGGTCAGTAGGGAACTTCAGAGTTAAACACCATGGGGCAATAGCAGCCCTAAATTCAGCAAGGGCCGGTCGGCCCAAAAAGGCATTGTACGGGGAAGGAATATCTAAGACCACAAATTGCAACATCCGAACTCTTCGACATTCTCCCACTCCCAACTCCACCGGCAATTCAACCATTCCGGTTGGTATGTTGCACTCCCGTTGAAGCCGTGGACTCGTGATTGACAAGGTTTTAAGTCCTTAGCTTCCATTTTCATTAAATCATATGCTCTTTTAAACAATATGTTCACAGAACTCCCACTGTCTACCAGGATCCTCTTCATCCAAGCATGACCAACTTGAGCGGATATGACCAACGGGTCAATTGTGGGAGCTTCAACTTTATCGGCGTCTCGATTTCTAAATATGATTTCATCAGCCATCGTCTTTTGTTGTTTAGCCGGTGTTCCATCTTCTGAGTTACTATAGCATTCAAAGTCCACATGCCTGATCGAGCTGGCATATGACTCCATTTCTCTCCAGCTTCTGTCTGCTGGGTGGGGACCACCACTTATTGTATTGATAACCAACCTTCCGCCCATGCGAGCAGGTTCACCTTGTCTTTCCTGATTCTGCGTTCGATTTTGATTAGATGGGCCCGCTCCACCAGACTGTGGCGCCCGAACAAACTGGTCCAACTTTATTTCTCTGATCAACTTTTCAATGAGGTCTTGCAAATGTCTACACTCATTGGTATTTTGCCCGTAACTTTCATGAAACCTACAGAATTTTCCAGTTTGAATCATTGGGGTTGGTGATCTCTACGCATGCAGCATTGAATCTCTCAAAATATCGTCTAAGTGTTTCTCCGGGAGCTCGAGTGACACTTGATAAGGTATTAACATCTTTAGGTCGGGCAATATCCATGCGAAATTGTTCAACAAATTTGGTAGCTAACTGATCAAATGAAGAAATAAACCGTGGCGGTAATCGTGTAAACCACATCGTCGCAATTGCCCCTAAGGAAGTGGGAAAACTGCGACACTTTACTGCGTCATCAGCTCTCGCAGCAGTCATCAACCATTCGTATTTCAAAATATGTTGATTTGGGTCGGAATTCCCTTCATACATGGGCAGGGTTGGCATTCTGAATCGCCGAGGAGGTTCAGCATACAATATGTCATCAGTAAACGGGGTATGACTTCGGGAGATTCCCTAATCGTCATTTGTTAGGCCTTGACTCTCGCGAATCATTTGTCGTACCATAGCTGAGAAGTCTGGCATTGGAAAATTCTATGTATGGTGAGCCAAAGTGTGGTCGGGTTCCACAGTGCGAGGTGGGATCGGGCGTTGTCGACGATCCGTATCTCGCCTCCTTGGCTCGACATCTTCTGGGACATATGGCTCTGGAGCCTGTCCCTGCTGATGATAATTTTGATTGGAGTGATCTTGGGCATCAACTCCTGTGTCAACTGCAGCGGTTGTGGCAGCTCGATCATCTGCAGTGTATTGTGGAATAGTGCCTCCTCGGGAGGAGGGTCCAGTATGGAAGCTGGTAGATGGGCCAACCCTTATTTGTCCAACGGTTAACGCCTGTTGATAGTCAGCAGCTTGCGCATGATTTCCGTCTAGCCTGGGACGGGCAGATCTGTTATTGTAGTCAGATGAAGCAGAGCTTTCGGTGGAAGAATGAGGAGCTTGATCCCTTCTGGATCTTCTTCGCTTTTGGCGATTTAGTTGATTGGTCAACTCAGCGTTAGCGCGCAACTGTTCAGTTAGCTGTTGTCGGCTTTGGGTTAGTTCCTGGAGTAGCGCTTGGAACTCTTGTCTTGTGATCGGACCTGACTGATCCGTATGCCCAGCAGCATCTTGATTGGTAGACTGTAGCTATGTGGGATTTTGCCTATCCCGACCTTCTTGATCACCAATGTTAGAAGTGGTTCTTGTACTCACCATCTTGAAGCGTTGAATCCTTTCCTAGACTTTGAACAAATCTGAATAGAACGGAAGGAATCCGAATATGAGGTCTGGATCTCTCTCTTAGATTTATGCAATCCGGTATCGAAGATAGATCCAAGGAGCGGGAGAAAAAACTGGGTTTTTCTCAGTGAAAGCACCAAAGTATTTGTGTCAAAATTGGGCACAACACTCGTCGGAAGTATTTGAAGAGATAATAAATGAAGAAAGTAAATTAAAACGTGGATTATCTAACAAAAACTCCAAATGGCAGGAAGTAAATTGCACAAGAGACAACGATTTAGAGTGGTTCGGCGTTTTGCCTACGTCCACTATGAAGTTTTGTTCCTTTATTTCTTGATATTCGGAGAATACAACTTTTCAATGTCAAAGTGCAGCAAGTAGTTAGCCAAAATTCGAAATCAAAGGCAGCGGTGGTGCTCTGAAGCAATTCTGGCAGCGTTTAGACGTGCTTTATCCCTAAAATTCTCCGATCCCTTTTCTGAATGACTAGGGGCTCTATTTATAAGTGCTGGAGGCTGATATTTCACCTAAAATTCAGGGAGACCACTTCTGGCACGTGTGGGGGGCCCACATGGTCGAATTCTGAAGATCCGTGCCCACTTTGGGATCGATTTGACCCTTTGTTCGAATCGATCAAAAAAGTGTCCAATCGTGATGAAACTTGGCGTGAACATTCTACTGTGTATATGAAAGCTCCTGTGAAAATTTCATAGCATTTGGACTTGTAGATCTCAAGCTATGATCGATTCAAGATGGTGCTCTTCGTCCTATGGATTCGTTCAAATCGATATGGTTCGAATCCATAGGGTCGAATCCATATGATGACTCAAAGTGATTTTAGCCGCGCTCATCTGATGGATTCAAAGAGCTAGATTCGAAGGCACGCCACCTTCGAATTAATTGAACCAATGCTCGTTCGAATCGATCAGGGCAAGCCACCATTGATTGATTCGAATTTGTCTTAACAGGGTGGATTCGAAGACAGTTTCCAGATGTAGCCGAAGTCCCTACAACTGTATGGATTCGAAGGGTTCCAGCTTGATGGACTCGAAGATAGGGATACTCTGGTGGATTCGAACTAGGGAAGGCTTTGGATGGATTCGAAGTGAGGGCTTGCCCGATGGAGTCGAAGCAAAGGAGCTCTTTCATGGATTCGAGGAAAGGCTCTAGGAGGATGGGTTCGAACTAATGCATGGTTTATGGATTCGATCGTGAGGCTATCTTATGGATTCGAACCTAAACTTCTTCTGACCGATTCGAACCGAGGTTGTCTCCTTCACTTTCCATTGGCGATAACTTGAGCATACGAACTCGGATTGCCTCGAAATTTGGAACGTTGGTTTCCACAGCTTCGCTTGACGCGTCTTATCAATTGTAGCCCGATCCGGACTCGGACAAAATCCATCGATATTTGTAGTAAACCCACAATCATTCAAAATTGAGGACATGTGACCCTTATTTTCTAGTCAGTTCTTTGGTATCTCGACCTTGCCAAAAGGCGGGCTAAGAATAAATATTAAAATGCCATGATGAGGAGTTGGCTCTACTCATGGAAATTTAAAACTAAAACAGATTCAAGGTTTCGAATAAAATAAGGAAAGGAAAATTTCCAACAAATGACTAGGAGGGTGTTCCCCTCTGCCGAAAGTATACCTTTAGAAATATATTTAAGAACTCCGATAGCTCTTCGACACGTCCAAGCCGGACCTCGCCAATGGTTACCGTGAATCCGAGTACTTCACATCTCTATGTGCAACACAAAATCCAGTCTAGAGTGGATGTGAAAATACCCTTATGGGAGCAAACCCACATAACTTGGCTTCCACATGCTCTTTGGGTTTATTCATTTTCGACAAAGGATAGTAAAAGCTTAAATGAGCAACACGTTGTCTTAGAGTGATGTAATAAAGTGGCTGAAGTAACTGATAGCTGAGATACCAACTATCAAGGACATAAAACAATCGTATATGTAAATTAAGTCTTGTATACTTATCACCACTCATTGAATTCAAACTTGTACTATTTATGGGTTAACAATAATACTGGACAGGTTAAGGTAGTGTTACCTGAAAGTCATGTCACCCGATTATTCTTAACTTTCGAAATAGCGAAAAATCTACTTCTTCGTTGTTTAGTGCTAATCGTACAAATAAATCATTTCCATATAAGTGGTTCACTTTACGAAAATAATCTATTTCCATAAAAGATTCAAACTTTTACTTTTAAAAATGAACTAAACTTTTTGCTTGACTTCCATATTGGTAAAATGCTTATAGAATTAGTTCCTAATTATTAAAATGTTACGAGAATAATTTTTCCAAGGGTGCGATCCCAGAGGCCTAAATCAACATTAGACCTAACACCCAGAAGATTATCCAACTTAACATCCCAATAATCGAGTTCAAATTCCTTTTTATAACTTTAAGGAAACAATATTAATTATCCCAAAGGACAATTAATTACATTTAAAATCCCTTTAAAAAACAATTCATTATCTATAATAAAATAGATAATTATTTCTAAGCACTTTCATAACATAGGTGAATTAATTTTAAAATCTTCATAAATTTGTTTATTAACTTTAAAACAACTTATTAATAGAATTTTATTATATTGATTAATTTACTTCAATCACCTTAATTAAATCAGTTAATTAAAAGGATTTATTAAATTCAAATAATCATTAATTAAATGAATAATTAATCCTAAACATCATTAATTAAAATGAAAAGTAATTCTAAATTCCATTGATTAAGACAATTAATCAAGTTCAAAAAAATCATAAATAATTGGATTAATTAAATCCAAACTTCATTATTCAAACTGATAAATTAAAACATCATTTGTTAAAAGGATTTATTTAATTATAAAAACCATTAATTAAAATGATTTAACTAAATTTCAAAAATCATTAATTAAAACAATTAGTCAAATTTGAAAGCAATCATTGATTAGAATGATTAATTAAATTCAGTAATCATTATTTAAAATGATTTATTACTTTTCAATATCATTAATTAAAATGATTATTAATTTCAATTGTTAATTGAAATAATTAATTAAGTTCATTAAATTAATTAAACTCCATTATCATTAATTAATTAATTAATTAAACTTAAATAATCATTAGTTAAAACGATAAATTAAATATAAACAATCATTAGCAAAAATGATTAATAAAATCTAAAGATAAACCAATTTTCAATCATCATTTATTAAATTGGTTAATTAATCTCAAATTAATTAAAATAATTAATTAATTTTAAGTTATTATTAATAAAAAATGATTAATAAATTTTCAATATTTTTTTAGTGGAAATGCAAGCTCGAGTTCATAAGATGGGGTTTTAGGGATGAAAATTTAATAAACGACGGTATAGCGAAAATCGCTATAACGACATTTAAACTATTAAATGGAATATCAGAAATTAATTTCAATTAATCATCAATAACAACATATGAATGTAAATAAATAATTTATGGACGAGAAACCCCCTTTGGGTCCCCCCACATATTTTTTCTGTAAAATAATGGTTATGGATAATATATAGATAATCATATTGGTTTATAACGATCAAATTAATATATCATCCATTTTCTAATCGAAAATGCAACCAAACAAGAAATCGAACAATTTAACTAATATTCAAACAATCGATAAACATTTATAAAGTTATCGGTATGATATAATAAAATTAAATGTGAGTTAAACTCACATTGATTCCAGTTTTCACCGAAGCATTCATGTTCAGACTAAAATCGAATAGGCATTCGATTTTAGCTTCAAATAGTTCAAGCTTCAATCTCCACCAATCCAATTCCATCGCGATGACCATCTCCAGACGAGTACAACGCAAAGAACGGTGCTCGATTTTGACCTCGTATGAAATAGCCGTACCTTTTATAAGACTTATAATTTATATAACATAAATATTTACTTAATTACAACAATTAACCTTAACTACAAACCCTACTCTCGTTAATCATCCATTCTCTAACTTCCCGGTCGCGCACGAAATCCACTCGACATCGACCAAACCTTCACTCAACATCGCCGCTAGGAGCCACCAGAGACCACCTCGCCTTCACTGAAGCCTCGCCATCCTCGGCTGCATCCAACAACCCGAGCACCGCTTCCTTCCATCACCTGTAGCCCGAGATATAGCCCCACGAACTAAGGTGTTCAAACCAAAAACTGCGCTTCCACGCTCTGCCTTAGCTCCACCCAATGGTGCTAATCCTCTCCTCTGACCATGCTGCTCCTTTTTTGCTTTTGGACCCAACGCCTGAAATTGCCTCGATCGGCTAGAGCAATGTTGGATGTAGAGAATAGAGGGTCGCTATTGACTTATATTTTTAGGGTTTTAGGCAAAATGAATGGCCACATGATTGCTTCTTTTTATTTTTATAACGTAATAAAATAATATATAAGAAACAAAATGATTATGTTTCCTCTTTTCGTTACAAAAGATTTCTCGACCCGCCAATGTTTTTCTCGAGCCGCCAATGTTTGTGGGCTGTGAAATGATGGGTTGATATGGTGGGTATGTGCATATAAATATTATTTAAATTTTAAATTATTTAGCAAAATATACTAAAAATGTCGAACTCCAAACCAGACGTGCTCACCAGTATCCCTAGCTAAATACCCGTACTCCAAACACAATGGAACTTGTTTCAAGACCAAATTCGAGCGTATGCAGAAGATAGGTTTTTGGACCTAGTTATTGTACTAAATTTTCGATATTTATTTCAATGCGTTTCGATCTCGCACGACCAAATAATACATCCGATTGCTACGAAATTCAACGGCATAATATAATTTAGTATTACAGATCCAATGAAATTGGTTTCGTTGAAATCCGAGACTGTGCTCCGAAACAACAATTTCATAGATTTAAATATTTAATTATTGATATTGATCTAATCTATTTTATATTTGTAAATAAATTTATAAATTGAATTCACCGATATTATTTATTGGTTAAATGGAGGTAAATAAAATTACTAAGTCCACTTAATTGACATTTAATTCACAATTCAAATATTTAATTATTTCCTATATTTGAATTATAAATTATTAAATTCCAAAATCATTAATATTTGAAGTAAATTAAACATTTAAAATCTAATATCCAAAAAATTTTATCATCACATATTCTTTGGTCGTTTGGGTATTGAACAACTTCTTCGTAAGCTCATAACTTGCGTAACATGGCTGTTCACCAAAAGGTTCCTTGAGACAATCATATATTTCGTGGACAAACATATTTTTGTGCTACTTCTACAATGGCTTGTCTAACGTAGACAATACAAAAACTTGGGTACGTTGGAACTAGGCCAACCTATAGTGGAAGATATGGATGAATTTTTTAAAAAAAATCCCTTATTTGATATATATTGGGTCGACAAAATCTAATTTATTCATAAAATTTCTAAATTTAATTTAAATTAATCTTTTATTTCATTTAAGTTTATAATTAATAGATGGAATTTTATTTAATTTATATTCAGGTAAATATAATGCTACATATATGTATCATATACATACATACATACATATATATATATATATATATATATGTGTGTGTGTGTGCATGGGTAATGTAACATCCTAGAAATCTATTGGTTTGATTTTGAATATTCAATTAATTTTAAATATGTAAATAATAGATGTTTAAAAACATAAGTAACTTATATTCAAATATAGTGATATTTAAACATTTGAGTTATGAATTAAATATTTGAATTGTGAATTGAATATTTGAATTATGAATTGAATATTTGAATTTTGAATTAAATATTAATTAAATGGATTGAATAGCCTTATTTGACTCCTTTTAATTGATAAATAATAATAGTGGACTCGTTTTGTAAATTTATTTAACTAAAATGATTCAAATAACTAATAGGAAAATCAATTGTTGACACTATGACTAAATTTTTATTGATATATTTTCATATGAATTTATAGAATTTTTCCATATTTTTTTAATTTGGAAAAAATATTATATTTTTGTTTGACATATTTTATGGCAAATGATGGTATTTTTGAAATTTCACAATATTAAATAACCTGTGCATTTTACATGTTTGAGATCGTATCGCATTTTTGAGTGTGACTGTATTTTTATCTCTGTTATTCAAAGTTCGTATGCGAATGGGATATTGGATATCGGAGTATGGAAAAACTCTATTTTAAAAAACCTTTTAAATAATCAAATCAAATCAAAAATAAAATAAATTTTGATGGTCATTTGATATGTTGCTTGAAATGTTTGTTTAACTTGAGAATATGTGGTAACATGAAAATTGAGGTTAACTTATTTTTCAAATAAGGAAATTTTATTTTGTTTAAAAATCCAGGTCAACGCTCTTCCTTCACTTTTCTTCAGGTTTTTCTTTTCTTACACTAAAACAAAGATAGCCGAGCATTCAAAATTCAAACTAAATCCAATATCTAACTAAAAATCACAAATTTAATTCTTTACTTTTTTAGGCCAAGCTTCAGAACTATATGGGTTTTGAAGTGTGTGGCATCATTTTGGGGTGCTCAAATTGGGTTCAGTATACTAGGGTTTCATATAGATGGAGATCTAGTCAGTTTTAGGTGGATCTAAGGGAGACTAAGGTTTCCCATGACGAAGTGTAGCTCCCCCCTTAATTTCATAGTGTCCAATCCATCCTACATGTGTGCGACAGTTCGCATGGTGGAGGGATGATGACCCTCCAGGTCACGATTTATCTAAGTGGGCTGAGTGGGGATTATTGGGTATGGGTGTATGGAGATCAGTGAGAGATGATCGATGGCGAAGACGGATTGGGGTTTCATGGCGAATGGATAGAGTTTGGATTGAAATCGTGCATAGCATTTGGCACGCACATCTCTCTATCAGGTGGCCTTGATTAGTATTTGGGAAGAAGGTTTAAATCGTCGTTTAAGGGTAATTAAATGATTAATGTTAATTAATAAAGATTAAATCATTTAATTAATCCAATTTGTTATAAAACTAATATCTTGCTCATGCATGGTTGGATTCGGACGCAGTCGGTTGCTTGGGCTCGTAAGAATGTTAGCAACGTGTTGGAACTGATTTTGTTGGATTTGGAGGTAGTTGAATTTTAGGTCTGATTTTAGACCAAACCGGAATGCGAAAGCATCAACTGGAATTTCCGTGAGTTTACTCACCTTGGAATAAATTATACAATACCCATGTTTCTATAAATTATTATTGAATGGTTAGTTGATAATTTATATTGTTGTTTTGATTGCTCGTTTGGTTTTAAATTCCCGCTCGAAAAAACGAATGACATAAACAACCATTTTGCTACAGGAAACAAAAATAAAAGCAAAGCCAAAGTGTATGTAGCGAATAGACCGCTATGGAACACTTTAAAATACACATTCACATGTGTAATTTAAAGTGGACTTTAAGGGGTTTCTCCCCAATACTTATTTATTTACTTCTATTCTTATGTTGCTTATATTGTTGTTTGGTTGAAATATTTGTGACATACTAAGCATTGTTGTAACGATTTTTGCTACATTATCACTTATGAAATATCATCCTCCTATATCTTTTTATGTATGCAACGTGAGCTGTATTTTCACAAAATAAATGTTTGGTCGTTCGTTTCACTTTGAAAGTCGTTTAAACTATATTTTCAAATACTTTGAGAATTTTGAAAATAAAGGATAAGTGTTGTTTTAAATCTTATAAAAGGAGTTATAAAAATGATTATTTATCTTTCGGCATAATTAATGTCGTTTTACATTTATAAAAAGATTATTAATTTGATTAATTATTTTTCGAGATAATTAATGTTGTTTTGAACTTACAAAAGATTATAAATTGGATTTAGTTATCTTTTGGAATAATTAATGTTGTTTAAATTTATAAAGGTCATTTACCTTAATATTTTGTAAATTCTTTTTAAGTGGATTTGAAAGGATTCTATAAATATTTGAAAACAGTTGGAGGTTTAAGTATATTCTTAATTATTATTTACTATAATAAAGTTAATAAATTTATTAATGATATTTAAAGTTAATTAACTGATTTAATAAAAGTGATTAAAGTTAATTAACTTATTTAATAAAAGAGATTAAAGTTAATCTACTGATTTAATAAAAGTGTTTAAAGTTAATTAATCATTTTAACAATGATGATTAAGATTAGTTAATCATTCTAATAAGTGATGTTTAGAGTAATTAATTAGATTTAATAAAGGTTTTAAAGATAATTGATTTATTTATTAAAGGATTTATGAAGTTGATTAATTCTCTTTTAGTTAGCCCAAAATTGGTCACTAACACCAAACGTAAATGAAAGCACCAACTAACAGTTACAGATCATAGATAGAGTGTACGTAGAGAGTATAAATATGAAGAACAGTAAGAATTAAAAAGAAAACAGTAATAACAGAGGATTTATAGTGGTTTGGCTAACTCTAACCTACGTCAACTCTAGAAATTTCCTTTTTATTGATATGAGAATCAATTACAATTACAATCCAGAGTTTTTAAAACGACAATGGCAGAGTAGCCTTAATGAAGAAGAAGAAGGGAGGCAGAGTGAAGATCCCCTTTTTCGAATCCCCACATGCTGTATTTATAGGAAAAACCTGAGTTACTGGGCTTCCTGGATGACCTAGGTCCATCAATTCCATAGCCGATCAACAATCCCTCACTACGACTGACCCTGATTCTGGGTATGCCAACCTGAGTTTTCTTAGGTAATGATCCGAAGCAGCCTTATGCTTGACTCGAAGAAAATTGTGTCATGACTCGGTGCAAAACATTATCGACCCATGCTATTTCCTCTATGCCGATCCACCCTCTTTTCCATAGCTGCCCGAAGAAACTCATACCATGACCCGAAGTAGCCGACGACTCCAAATATGCCGATCCCCATGTATTGCCGACCGATTCCCTTGGACCGACCTAGAGATGCTGATCCAAGCTTTTGATGATGTCAACTCGGGGTGATCTAAAATATGCCGACCCACAATCCATCTCTATAGCCGACTCGGGGATTTCCGTACACCGACCCGAGTCCATCTCGGAGCCAAGTAAGCACCGACCCATCCAAATGTTGAACCACCTTCAATGCCGACCCGCTCTAATCATTGATCCACTCCAATCATCGATCCACACAACTACCGACCCATAGCACTACCGACCCACTTCATCATGACTGAACAACCTTCCTACTGACTCATCCAAATGCCGAACCACCTTCCATGTCGACCCACTCCAATCACCGATCTACTCCAATCACTTATCCACACCATTGCCGATCGATACCACTACTGACCCACTTCATCATGATCGAACCACCTTCTTGCCGACCCAAAACCTTCACAACACTGACCTACTCGTGAACTCCTACCGACCCAGAGAAACTCGAAGCACAACTGTAACGACCCAGAATTTTAATTAATTAAAATTTGAATATTTAATTAATTTTAAATATTAATAAGTGAAATTTATAAGTCGAATAAATTTTATTTCGAATAATTGGATTTAATTGAATAATAAAATCGATAATTTAATATGTGAAAATACAGAAAAAATTGAAAATTGGGTTAAATATGATTGAAAATGATTGGTAAAATTTTATTTTATCATATTGGAGTTAGAACGATATTATAGAACTTTTAAAATCGAATTAAAAGTTAATTTGTGAAAATTGAATATTTTAATATTTAATCGACTAGTGAAATTAGCCGTTTTTCGAACAGTCTCAGAATTGGACGAAACTAGCTCCATTGGATCCGTAATAGTTTGTTATTATCGGATTTCAATTTTCGTAGCAATCGGAGTTATCGTTTGATCGTGGCAGCTCGAAACGCATGGAAATTGTTTTAATATTAATTTGGCGAGTTAAAATAGCCATTTTTCAAAAAGTCTTGGATTTCGACGAAACCAGTTTCATCGGATCCGTAATGTGATATTATTGTATGGTTTCAAATTTCGTGTCAATTGGATTTACCGTTTGTCCGGTGCAAGCTAAAACGCCTAGAAAATTGTTTAATCGGTTTAAATTTAAATCGAACGTTTATTGCCATAACTCACACAGATGACAGAATTAGCTTCCGAAACCTGTTCCATTGCGTCCGAAACGCGGGGTAAACCCTAGAAACGCTGGTCACCGCGCGTAAATCGGAGTTTGGAAATTCCGGAATGAATAGTGTTTCGTTCGATTTTCTATAAATAGACCCTTATCTCTTCACAATGTAAAAAAAAATTAGGTTTAAAATCCTAGCTGCCGTATACAATTTCGAAGGCCAGAAATGCATCTCCTTTCTCCTCTAATCTCTTCAAATCCGTGAAGTGTTAAAAGAAACTTTCAACATGAAAGTTGTAGACGACAACGAGATCTTCAATCTGAACGGCTATGATCGTGTTTGGAGCACAGATTCAACGGCAAATTGCATATAAAGGTCGCGCATTCGTTCTCGAATTTCATGCCATAGGCGCGACCGAGTGGGGCCGCAGCTTGGCCGTGGGTGGCTCTGGGGGAGGCGCACGTGGTGGGGGTCTTTGATCGAGGTAGAAGCAAGCGTGGTGGTCGAAAAATTTAACCCTAATTATACGTGATGGGTTCGGCCTTTGCTTCGTTACCTGTAGAAGTTAACGCGCGTGGAAGGAGATGAAGGGAGCGGCTAGGATCTGGAAGCAAGGAATTTGCACGGCCAGGATAGATTAGGTTTAGAAAATAATAATTTATGCTGTAAATTTATATAGTTTAAAATCGTGTAAACTTCAAAAATTCATATCTTTTTCATACGAGGTCGAAAACGCGCGAAACAGGAAGCGTTGGAATCGTATGGACGAGCACTACGCTATGGAATTGGATTGGAGTCGTTTGGAGTAGGTGAGAATTTCGGGTAAAATTAAACGTCCGTTTAATTTTATTCGAAATAAATCGCTAAAACGAAATTGAAATCAAGGTGAGAACTTCTCACTCAATCGAATCAGTTTCGATTTTTATTTTAAATAGTTATATTTAAAATACTTGAATGCATGTTTGAATGATGATTGTTATCTATTGATTGTTAAATTAGACATTATGCGCCGTTAGTAAGCGGATGTTATTTATTAAAAACATATACCGCGAATTTTCATAAACAGTGAAATTGGTATTATATATAATAGCAATATATATATATTGGCATATGTATATATTGCAGTTGTTTATTTTCCCGCATTGTATAGCGGATGAGACCCTATTGCGCCGTCTATTAAGCGGATAATATTTTAAATCCCATATACCGCGATAATTTCGTACTGGAACGGAATTGGTATTGTGCTAACATCTTTGGATGCAGGAAAACAGGTTGGAGGGATCCAACTGGATTCCTCAATAGTATTTATTTGATTATGGATATTTTGATATTCGTTGATTATCATATAGATATATGATGTCGTTGTTGTCGTGATTGACTATTTGGTATGTAGCATCATTGGACCAAATTTGGAACTTTAAAATGTTTTTTTTAAAGTGATTTTTGAAAGTATATGTTTATAAAATATTTTTGGAATTGATTCATTTTAAATAAATAAACGTTATAATTTTAAAAGTTATAAAATTTTGATTTTTGAGAAATATTGTTAAAAGTTGATTTTTGAAAATATGAGGCTAATGATTTTATAAAATAGTTTAATCGGGATTTTTGAATTTATTATAAAAAGTTGAAAATATAGGATTTATAAAATTTGATTATTTTATAAATCAAAATGGTGAAATTATAAAGGGGATTAAAGATGTTTTAAAAGAATAATAGTATAAATTGATTTATATAAGAGATTTATAAATTGATATTTACAAATTAAAATATTTGAATTATAAAACGAGTTTTTATAAGTGTTAGAATGAACTGTGAATGAATTTCATAAATGAATGAAATTTATAGAATTATAAACGGTGAAGTTATAAATGGAATTTTATAAGCAGTAGGTTTATAAAATTTATAAAGTTATTAAAAGAATGGTTTTGGATAAATAATTGAATCTTATAAGTTATAAGATTTATAATTATGAAGTTTAAAGGAACGATTTTGCAAACAAATAAATTCTAAGTATTTAACTTATAACATGAACTTTTGGTTTATAATTGAGTTATAAATCGAATAGGTTAATAAAGGAGATTTATAAAGGAAGTAGTTATAAAATAAATAGAAACGGAATTTATAAACATTGTTTTATAAATCCGCAAACGACTTATTTTGATAAGTAAATTGTTATAACTTATTAATGGAGTTATATTCACGTTTTAGATAGTGAATAATCCTTTGAAACAAAATGAATAGAAATGATGAAATTGGTTAACGTAGTATATTCACGTTTTTGAATAGTGAATAATATGTTAAAGAAATTGTTTTGAATGCGATGGTTTAAATAGAATTAAAACGATCTAACGATGTTTTCAAAACGTGTTGAGATTCGAAACCATGGATTTCAACATTCATTGTTGAAATAGACGTTTTCGAGAAATAGAAGAAAATGGTGGACTATAACACTGTTGTTATAGTAAATGATTTCCGAAAGGAAATGTTTTGTGTAGTATTGGGATTTATATATCTATTTTAATTTCGAATCCCTATACTGGTGATTTTGGGACGTCGTAACGATGTTTTACGTAACATGCGTTTTGGCCCAAATAAATATGTTTAAGAGAATGATTTCCTTAAAGAATGAAATATATACTTAATCTCGATTTAAGTATATTGAATATTTTCCAAGTGTTGAAAATAAATGAATTTGTGAATTACTTATTAAATAAGTATGGAAATGTTTTCCGATATAAAGTGAATATTTTGAGAATTTATCTTTTTGAAGATAAATTGAAAATGAATAATTGAAATCGTATATTCGTAGATATTTTGGAATATAAATTCACTATGGAATTTAAAAAAGAAAAGGGAATTTGTTTAAAAATAAATATTGATTTATTTCTGACATATTGAAATTATATATCTTGTAAAGATATTTTTGGGAAATAAATAATTTGGAAAATTATTTGGAATCTGGTGATGTGTGCATATCCATTGATATTTCAATAACCGACTATCAATATTTACCTTTGAAAGGTATTTGTTGTGATTTGCTTGGATTTGAATGCCACACTTATTTTTAAATTATTGCGCTCGTTATTCGGATTACCCATTCCGAATAGTGATACGACGTAATGGATAGCATTGATGACGGTGTTGAAGACCGGATATTTTTGAAAGCGAAAGGACAACTCGCGATTGTCTTTTCACCGAGTAGCTACGGTATAGAGACCCCCTATGTGATGGGAAGTCCGGACGTGATTAGAGATTATCCGGATCGCAAGGACTTATTTGTAAGTGCCTTCGGTTCTGCTCGAGCTCGGAACAGACTTGTATGGATTGTATGTCTGACGTTACAAATTGAGATATAAAGCAGATTTCTTTCAAATATATTTCTGTTGGTGGCGGAGAATTTATTCTCTTAGCTTAACACCCTTCTCTGAGACATACGAGCTCAGAGGTTATGTAGTTGAAGGTTATCAGCGATATATTCCCAATTTGGTAATGTGACATGCTGAGTGTTGCTGTGAAATGATCATTGTGTTGATCATTTGTGATAGGATCATTTGTTTGATCGTTTATCTTTGTGATCATTTCTATGATCATTTGTTAACCCAAAGCATGACTTTGTATAAAGCGTGGCTTTGTGGACGTGACTTCGTCAAGCCTCACACCTCGGAATGGTCAAAACAGGAAAGATGCGGCAAGGTTATGAGGGGTAGCTCCCTTTAGGGTATGTGCATTTCCTTCTGGAAAAGGGTGGTATCATGGTATGGAGCCCAGATACTTACTCATGTTGAAACACTTTATTTATGATTGTGTGATGTTGATGACGAGCGCTCGGTTAAAGGTCCCAAAGGACCGGGGGATGGCATACTCGTGTCAGTTGTTACCCAATTAGGGGTAACCCGGCCTTGTGTTGGCAGAGATCTGGTTTGGTTCTCGGGGACGTCCTTCCAGAGGCGTTCTCATGTGGCAATGGGAAGTTCCTTGGCCTGACCATTCATTGGAAATCCAAAGAAACAATACGATCCTTGTACGGTATTAGTTGTAGAACCTATCATTCACTTATGGTGGCGCCCCACTGTTTGGATGGTAGCTATAGTAGGCATACGATAATGGTCGTATGTTGGCTAAGATTTATATCTTTATTTTCGAAATGAATTTTTCCTACACTATGCACTAGTAATAATATCAAATGTTCTTTTTAATGCGTATCAAGCATCTTTGACTATCATAAGGAGAAATCTCCTCCGATTCTGCGTTTGCATGTGTGTGTGTGTGGGAGGCCTTATGGTAGTCTCATTTTTAAAAGCATTTCGAATTGACTTTAAAAATATTCCTCTATTTTGATTTTAAAGATAAATAAACTGTTTTGAGTTCTCACACCAGTCACATGACTGACTCGGAGTTTATTGTTTTCCTTCCTAAACTCTGGGTGTCCACCAATTTCCACACGGGCAGTCAAGAGTTAGGTTTATCAGGATATTCAGGAGTTGCTGGAGGTAAGCTGGATGGCATGGCGTCTTACTAGTATATAGTATTTCTTTTACGCTGTTTGATGTTGTTTGTTGTTGTACACTCTGATGTGATGAAATGAAATGTAATGTAATGTAATAACTGATATAGTTCTTTGTTTAAAGATTATTCATATATTATATGTTGTTTCCTTTTTGTTCTATCCCGTTCTATTTTCTATTTTCTTTTCTCTCTATTTCCTATCTTTTTCTCTCTTCTTCTGTCTTTATCTTTTTCTTAAACATTGAGAATTCGTATTTCTGTTCATCTTGAGTTAATCTATGGAGATTTGTGTATATTCAAGGAGTACGGGTTTGCGGTTCTTCACAGGTGGTATCGGAGCATATGGTTAAGCGACAACCATGGTTCTGTTGGGTATTACTCATTAGAGATAGAGTCAGTAGTACTCTAAAATGAGTTTGAGTGTAATAATAGCTATGAGTGCGTATTTGTTATTGAATATATAAAATTGTTTTATATTGTGATGATTGGTTTATTGAGTGGCATATGAACCTTCGTCAGCACGGTCTCGACAACTATGTCGAAGGGGTTTATAAACATTTGAATAGAACAATTCGACATAATATTGTTTTAAATTGGGTAAATAAAATAATTTTACCTTGATTATATTTTATATATAAAGGAATAATTTTTCAGAATTATTAAAGTGTATATAAGTTGATTGTTTGGTTGATAAGAAAATAAAGGAATAATTGTATAAGGAAAAGAATTATAAGAATTGAATTATAATTAAAGTGATTTACAATCGTGAAATAAACTTATATATATAAGAAGTGAAACTATATGAATATATTTATGAATATGAGTTGTAAATAAAAATGAATTTAAAGTTAAAGGAAATATAACTTAAGAGATGTTGAATGAAGTTGATATTGGTATCAAAGTAAATTAATAAAGTTAAGCGATAAATGTGAACTTGAGTTTTATAAATGAAATTCAACTTTAGAAATTGAATTGAATGAATGGATTGAATGTTTATCAATTAAATGTAAATTAAGTTGATATGAAATAATGAATGTAAGTGTTAATTCATTAAAATCTAATGTTATTGGAAGTTGAATAATTGAATGAAAATCTTTTTAATTAAACCAATTGAAAGTAAAGGTGTTAAACCAAATTGAATGAATATAGCAAAGGAATTTGGTTGTAATTAATATACATTGGTTGTTATATGATTGTTAGTTGATTGTATATAATTCATTAAGTGTTAATGAAATTGGAAGCTAAAGTAATTGAAATTCAATTGGAAGTTAAGTGAATCATAAATAGAATTGAATTTGATTTGGAAGTGAACCAACTTGAATATGAATTAGTGAATATAAACTAATTGAAAATGAATGTTAGTAAAAACATCCACTGTAAATGAATCAAATGTGATTAAATTGAAAACCCATTTCATTGAATATTAAAGAGAATAAGAATGAATATTTATTGGTTATGGATGATAGTTGGTTGATGTTTGCATTTGTTGTTTGTTTGCATTTGCTATGTTGGCATATATAGTTATTATGTTGCTATATGTTGTATATCGATACTATTTTCATATATGCATGATTCTCATGTTGTTGTTGAGTGTTTAGTGGTGCGGATCGCGTTTGCTTCGCATTTGGAGCTCGTTTTCGCGCTATATTAGCCGTATATGCTCGCTAATAAAATATAAGGAACATATCTCGGAATAAATATCGTACTTTTACACTTTTTTCCCTGCGGGATGCCTCATTACTTGATGAGATGTATATTTGTGATATATATACTGTCATTTTTTTTTTGGATCGAGTCGCGCAAAGGAGACTCTGGCGAAATTTTTCGAAAATTTAAGGCGTTAGAATATTTTTGAGAAAAATTGGAAAATTTTGAAAACTTTAACTTTGATTTTGGAGTTGAAAGTCAAACAAGATAGTTTGTTTTTGAAAAGATAACTAAGTATGATTTGAAAACTTAGTAAAGTATTGTAAGAAGTTTAACTATGGATTTTTGGAAAGTTAATAGATTCTGTAACTTTTCTTACTTGTTAATTTCGAGGACGAAATTCTTTTAAGGGGGGAAGTATGTAACGACCCAGAATTTTAATTAATTAAAATTTGAATATTTAATTAATTTTAAATATTAATAAGTGAAATTTATAAGTCGAATAAATTTTATTCGAATAATTGGATTTAATTGAATAATTAAATCGATAATTTATTATGTGAAAATACGGAAAAAATTGAAAATTGGGTTAAATATGATTGAAAATGATTGGTAAAATTTTATTTCATCATATTGGAGTTAGAACGATATTATAGAACTTTTAAAATCGAATTAAAAGTTAATTTGTGAAAATTGAATATTTTAATATTTATTCGACTAGTGAAATTAGCCGTTTTTCGAACAGTCTCAGAATTGGACGAAACTAGCTCCATTGGATCCGTAATAGTTTGTTATTATCGGATTTCAATTTTCGTAGAAATCGGAGTTATCGTTTGATCGTGGCAGCTCGAAACGCATCGAAATTGTTTTAGTATTAATTTGGCAAGTTAAAATAGCCATTTTTCAAAAAGTCTTGGATTTCGACGAAACTAGTTTCATCGGATCCGTAATGTGATATTATTATATGGTTTCAAATTTCGTGTCAATCGGATTTACCGTTTGTCCGGTGCAAGCTAAAACGCCTAGAAAATTGTTTAATCGGTTTAAATTTAAATCGAACGTTTATTGCCATAACTCGCACAGATGACCGAATTAGCTTCCGAAACTTGTTCCATTGCGTCCGGAATGCGGGGTAAACCCTAGAAACGCTGGTCACCGCGCGTAAATCGGAGTTTGGAAATTCCGGAATGAATAGTGTTTCGTTCGATTTTCTATAAATAGACCCTTATCTCTTCACAAAATATATAAAAAAAAAATTAGGTTTAAAACCCTAGCCGCCGTATACAATTTCGAAGGCCAGAAATGCATCTCCTTTCTCCTCTAATCTCTTCAAATCCGTGAAGTATTACAAGAAACTTTCAACATGAAAGTTGTAGACGACAACGAGATCTTCAATCTGAACGGCTATGATCGTGTTTGGAGCAGAGATTCAACGGCAAATTGCATATAAAGGTCGCGCGTTCGTTCTCGAATTTCGTGCCATAGGCGCGACCGAGTGGGGCTGCAGCTTGGCCGTGGGTGGCTCTGGGGGAGGCGCACGTGGTGGGGATCTTTGATCGAGGTAGAAGCAAGCGTGGTGGTCGAAAAATTTAACCCTAATTATACGTGATGGGTTCGGCTTTTGCTTCGTTACCTGTAGAAGCTAACGCGCGTGGAAGGAGATGAAGGGAGCGGCTAGGATCTGGAAGCAAGGAATTTGCACGGCCAGGATAGATTAGGTTTAGAAAATAATAATTTATGTTGTAAATTTATATAGTTTAAAATCGTGTAAACTTCAAAAATTCATATCTTTTTCATACGAGGTCGAAAACGCGCGAAACAAGAAGCGTTGGAATCGTATGGACGAGCACTACGCTATGGAATTGGATTGGATTTGTTTGGAGTTAGTGAGAATTTCGGGTAAAATTAAACGTCCGTTTAATTTTATTCGAAATAAATCGCTAAAACGAAATTGAAATCAAGGTGAGAACTTCTCACTCAATCGAATCGGTTTCGATTTGTATTTTAAATAGTTATATTTAAAATACTTGAATGCATATTTGAATGATGATTGTTATCTATTGATTGTTAAATTAGACATTATGCGCCGTTAGTAAGCGGATGTTATTTATTAAAAACATATACCGCGAATATTTCATAAACAGTGAAATTGGTATTATATATAATAGCAATATATATAAATATATTGGCATATGTATATATTGCAGTTGTTGATTTTCCCACATTGTATAGCGGATGAGACCCTATTGCGCCGTCTATTAAGCGGATAATATTTTAAATCCCATATACAGCGATAATTTCGTACTGGAACGGAATTGGTATTGTGCTAACATCTTTGGATGCAGGAAAACAGGTTGGAGGGATCCAACTGGATTCCTCAAAAGTATTTATTTGATTATGGATATTTTAATATTCGTTGATTATCATATCAATATATGATGTCGTTGTTGTCGTGATTGACTATTTGGTATGTAGCATCATTGGACCAAATTTGGAACTTTAAAATGTTTTTTTAAAGTGATTTTTGAAAGTATATGTTTATAAAATATTTTTGGAATTGATTCATTTTAAATAAATAAACGTTATACTTTTAAAAGTTATAAAATTTTGATTTTTGAGAAATATAGTTAAAAGTTGATTTTTGAAAATATGAGGCTAATGATTTTATAAAATAGTTTAATCGGGATTTTTGAATTTATTATAAAAAGTTGAAAATATAGGATTTATAAAATTTGATTATTTTATAAATCAAAATGGTGAAATTATAAAGGGGATTAAAGATGTTTTAAAAGAATAATAGTATAAATTGATTTATATAAGAGATTTATAAATTGATATTTATAAATTAAAATATTTGAATTATAAAACGAGTTTTTATAAGTGTTAGAATGAACTGTGAAGAATTTCATAAATGTATGAAATTATAGAATTATAAACGGTGAAGTTGTAAATGGAATTTTATAAGCAGTAGGTTTATAAAATTTATAAAGTTATTAAAAGAATGGTTTTGGATAAATAATTGAATCTTATAAGTTATAAGATTTATAATTATGAAGTTTAAAGGAACGATTTTGCAAACAAATAAATTCTAAGTATTTAACTTATAACATGAACTTTTGGTTTATAATTGAGTTATAAATCGAATAGGTTAATAAAGGAGATTTATAAAGAAAGTGGTTATAAAATAAATAGAAATGGAATTTATAAACATTGTTTTATAAATCCGCAAACGACTTATTTTGATAAGTAAATTGTTATAACTTATTAATGGAGTTATATTCACGTTTTAGATAGTGAATAATCCTTTGAAACAAAATGAATAGAAATGATGAAATTGGTTAACGTAGTATATTCACGTTTTTGAATAGTGAATAATATGTTAAAGAAATTGTTTTGAACGTGATGGTTTAAATAGAATTAAAACGATCTAACGATGTTTTCAAAACGTGTTGAGATTCGAAACCATAGATTTCAACATTCATTGTTGAAATAGACGTTTTCGAGAAATAGAAGGAAATGGTGGACTATAACACTGTTGTTATAGTAAATGATTTCCGAAAGGAAATGTTTTGTATAGTATTGAGAATTATATATCTATTTTAATTTCGAATCCCTATACTGGTGATTTTGGGACGTCGTAACGATGTTTTACGTAACATGCGTTTTGGCCCAAATAAATATGTTTAAGAGAATGATTTCCTTAAAGAATGAAATATATACTTAATCTCGATTTAAGTATATTGAATATTTTCCAAGTGTTGAAAATAAATGGATTTGTGAATTACTTATTAAATAAGTATGGAAATGTTTTCCAATATAAAGTGAATATTTTGAGAATTTATCTTTTTGAAGATAAATTGAAAATGAATAATTGAAATCGTATATTCGTAGATATTTTGGAATATAAATTCACTATGGAATTTATAAAAGAAAAGGGAATTTGTTTAAAAATAAATATTGATTTATTTCTGACATATTGAAATTATATATCTTGTAAAGATATTTTTGGGAAATAAATAATTTGGAAAATTATTTGGAATCTGGTGATGTGTGCATATCCATTGATAGTTCAATAACCGACTATCAATATTTACCTTTGAAAGGTATTTGTTGTGATTTGCTTGGATTTGAATGCCACACTTATTTTTAAATTATTGCGCTCGTTATTCGGATTACCCATTCCGAATAGTGATACGATGTAATGGATAGCATTGATGACCGGTGTTGAAGATCGGATATTTTTGGAAGCGAAAGGACAACTCGTCGATTGTCTTTGCACCGAGTAGCTACGGTATAGAGACCCCCTATGTGATGGGAAGTCCGGACGTGATTAGAGATTATCCGGATCGCAAGGACTTATTTGTAAGTGCCTTCGGTTCTGTTCGAGCCCGGAACAGACTTGTATGGATTGTATGTCTGACGTTACAAATTAAGATATAAAGCAGATTTCTTTCAAATATATTTCTGTTGGTGGCGGAGAATTTTTTCTCTTAGCTTAACACCCTTCTCTGAGACATACGAGCTCAGAGGTTATGTAGTTGAAGGTTATCAGCGATATATACCCAATTTGATAATGTGACATGCTGAGTGTTGCTGTGAAATGATCATTGTGTTAATCATTTGTGATAGGATCATTTGTTTGATCGTTTATCTTTGTGATCATTTCTATGATCATTTGTTGACCCAAAGCATGACTTTGTATAAAGCGTGGCTTTGTGGACGTGACTTCGTCGAGCCTCACATCTCGGAATGGTCAAAAGAGGAAAGATGCGGCAAGGTTATGAGGGGTAGCTCCCTTTAGGGTATGTGCATTTCCTTCTGGAAAAGGGTGGTATCATGGTATGGAGCCCAGATACTTACTCATGTTGAAACACTTTATTTATGATTGTGTGATGTTGATGACGAGCGCTCGGTTAAAGGTCCCAAAGGACCGGGGGATGGCATACTCGTGTCAGTTGTTACCCAGTTAGGGGTAACCCGGCCTTGTGTTGGCAGAGATCCGGTTTGGTTCTCGGGGACGTCCTTCCAGAGGCGTTCTCATGTGGCAATGGGAAGTTCCTTGGCCTGACCATTCATTGGCAATCCAAAGAAAAATACGATCCTTGTACGGTATTATTTGTAGAACCTATCATTCACTTATGGTGGCGCCCCACTGTTTGGATGGTAGCTATAGTAGGCATACGATAATGGTCGTATGTTGGCTAAGATTTATATCTTTATTTTCGAAATGAATTTTTCCTACACTATGCACTAGTAATAATATCAAATGTTCTTTTTAATGCGTATCAAGCATCTTTGACTATCATAAGGACAAATCTCCTCCGATTCTGCATTTGCATGTGTGTGTGTGCGGGAGGCCTTATGGTAGTCTCATTTTTAAAAGCATTTCGAATTGACTTTAAAAATATTCCTCTATTTTGATTTTAAAGATAAATAAACTGTTTTGAGTTCTCACACCAGTCACATGACTGACTCGGAGTTTATTGTTTTCCTTCCTAAACTCTGGGTGCCCACCAATTTCCACACGGGCAGTCAAGAGTTAGGTTTATCAGGATATTCAGGAGTTGCTGGAGGCAAGCTGGATGGCATGGCGTATTACTAGTATATAGTATTTCTTTTCCGCTGTTTGATGCTGTTTGTTGTTGTACACTCTGGTGTAATGAAATGAAATGAAATGTAATGTAATAACTGATATAGTTCTTTGTTTAAAGATTATTCATATATTATATGTTGTTTCCTTTTTGTTCTATCCCGTTCTATTTTCTATTTTCTTTTCTCTCTATTTCCTATCTTTTTCTCTCTTCTGCTGTCTTTATCTTTTTCTTAAACATTGAGAATTCGTATTTCTGTTCATCTTGAGTTAATATATGGAGATTTGTGTATATTCAAGGAGTACGGATTTGCGGGTCTTCACAACAACTCAATGCGACCTAAAGAAACCCCAGGAACAACTCGAAGTAAATCCCGGGTGACCGCGACGACTCGACTTTTGTCGAACCCAAATTTCGAGTATCCCATGATTTTTATCCATCGACTATGCCGAAACCGACTTCATAATCACGATTATCATCCATGATTGACCGTCTATCCATCCAGTTGAATAAAACCATTGTACTCCAGTCTCAACAAACGAGCAGTCAATTTAGTTAAATCTACCTATCTACGGCCTTGCCAAAAGGCGGATTAGCACTTTTGGAATAATTAATGTTGTTTAATTTATAAAAGTAATTTAATTTATTTATTATCTTTCGATGTAATAAACGTTGTTTGAAACTTATAAATGAGAAAATCTTTAAAAAGGAATACTTTTAAACAGTATTTTTAAAGTGTTTTACAAAAAGTTGTGATATGAAAACCAAGCACAAGTTCGGGTTTTAAAAGGTTTAAAAGTTTGATTCGGTTATGGAAAGGATAAGAAATTTAATTTCTGTAAATGGTATCACTTATATGGAAATGATTTAGTTATAGTCCTAGCATAATAGGTTTACAATCAAGTTCGTCGGTTCTTATTGGAGAATAGATTTCCATGCGAATGACCAGGTAAAGGGACTACCTTCCGGCAGTATATCTTTAGAGGAATGTACCGAGGACCATCCCAAAGGATCCTCTACCAACACAAGACCGGCCTATCTCTGTAACTAGATAGTACCGAATATATCATCCTCTATTCGTTACCGACCTTTTTCGAGGGCCCTCATAGCATACAAACCATAATAATCAAATACACGGTGTCATAACGTGTAAAGATATATCTAGAAAAGGATGATCATATCCTACTTGGGAATGACCTACTTAGCCTTCCTGCATCTAACATTATTTCGGTCATTTCCGATTGATAAGGCTCGAGGTGATGATTACCTTTTAACATAGCACATATCACATCTCTAAGTGCCACATTGCCATTTCCGTTGACTACTAATTGCCTTCCACAAAAATACAACCATTAAGCTTATATGTCTTAAGGAGGGTGTTAAGCTAAGAGAAGTTACCTTCTCCACCACCACTGATGTACGTTTGTAAAAACCAATGTACATAGTCATTAGAAATGCAATGTTAGACAAACATCCATACAAGTTGTCCAGGAACAGGACAAACCGAAAGCACTCTCCTACTACCACTAGTAGTGAGCGGTCCTTGCAATCCGAAAAATCTCCATAGTGAGGAGACCACTGCTATAAATTAATCTAAAATGGGAGCTACCCAGTGCATTTCAACAAGAAGTCCTCACGCTATGAAGATCCACGGTCTTCAATAATCATCATCTTCAACATGTCTTCACAATTGAACGTATTCATTGGTTCGAGTGGTTTTCGGATAGGAATTACCCAAATCCGGTCCCAGTTCCTTCGAAGCCAATTATCGATTGAAAAGATGTTAAGTTCATATATGGATATCAATCATCAATCAATTAATTCATCTTTTATGAAATATCTTTCTTAAATATATTGTTTTCAATTTATTCCATTCTTTTCAAGAGTATATCGAATCATTAAGCCTCATTTATCAAATCATTTGGTTTATTTAAAACTTTCTTAAATCCTGGAATAATTCCAATTCAATTTCACTTTTACTTAGGAAAACCTTTCCAAACCATTCATTAAATCTTAATCAAAGATTTCTTATATTCAAGCTATAAATTTGAACTTATGGAAAATATTCCTAAATCATTTATTAAATCTTAATAAAATATTTGTTTCTTAACATTTAAGTTAGGGAAATTATTTCCTTTTTAAATATCACTTTCCAAAACATCCATTTAATTTAAAGGATTATTCATTGTCTAAAATCGCGAATATAATTCCTTTAATAAAACTTTCACATTTGACTTATCAATTTAAATTGTTTCAGACTTACAAAATAGTATTTATAAATTCCATTTATATTTTATAAACTTCTATATATAAAATTTCTTACTAACAAATTCCATTTATCTCTCATTTATAAGTCAAAATCCAATTATAATTTAATTACTTATAAAACTATTATTTACAAATTCATTTCTTTTAAATCTTATTATTTACAAAATCTATTATAAATTCTTTTCTAAATTCAATTGCAAACCCATATATTGATTACAATCCCATTTCTAATATTTATAAAACACTTTTATAATTCCATTGCATTTATTTATAAAATATCAATTTTATAAATATTATATATAGACCATTTATAATAAATTAAAAGAATTTATTTCTTTTCTTTTATCTTAGAACAAAAACTTAATTATGGTCTTTTAGAGCATCCGGGCTTTCTTTTCGATATGTTCCACCCCTCGTCTAAGAAAAGAAAACATAGGCCAGGTAAGTTTAGGGTACTACTTGCTCCATCCATAACCTTAATTAAACACCTTTTTATATCTTTCCAGATCTCACAAGCAGGACAAATGTACTAGTCGTTTCCACATACTTAATTTGTTATTATATTCAATCTTCTCCACTTATTTTTTAAGTGTTATAAACAATTCCTCTTACCCATTTATTCAAACTCTCATTAAAACTTCCAAATCATCTTTAAACGACTTAATTATGATTTTAAAATCATTCACAAAATATATAGGAAAGAAATGTTAAGTTTAAAACTGCATTTCAAAAGTTATTTCAAACTGCTGAGAAAAGTGTTGCGAAAAGTGTTGCAAATAGCGTTTTAAAAGCTATATTCTTCAAAATGACTTTTATATCATTTAAATATCCATATTTTCAACTTAACTATCTTTTAAAACATTTTAAAATATTTTTACAATTTATTTCATATTTCTAAAACATGTAAAATATCAATTTTAAACTTTGGTCACTTTACTACAAAAATCGTGATTTTTCTGAAAAATTGTTTTGGACATATATAAAATATACAAGATGAAACCTTTATTTTCTTTCTTTATTTCTTTGAACATATTTAAATTTTTATAAAATATTTCTATCTTGTCTTAAAACTTTTTCCAAAAGGTTTAAGCATTTCACATTCACCATTTCATTTTCAAAAGGAAAGTGATTTCCTTTGTGCTTATCAGCGTGTATCAACGTGACTTGGTAAAAAAATTTAAACAATCATATCAAACAATCAATACTTTATCATTAAAGCATATGTAAGCATTCATAGCAATCATAACACAACATCAAACATGTATATATATATATAAATAGAGATGCTAAATATAATTTCTCACCATAAACCAAAGCGACTAACTTCCTACCAACATTCTAATCAACCAACACTTCACTAATTAATTCCTACTACATTAAACACTGGAAAAAACACTCCCTTCCTTCCAATGGCTTGGCCGAGGCTTGAGATGGAGGTTGGCCAAAAATATAGAGAAGAAGCGGTTGAGCTTTGAACTTGAATTCTCGAAATTAGACCCGAAAAATAGGTCACTTCTCACTTGTTTTTGACTCTCTTACTCTCAATATTTGAAAAACTTATTAACTGAAAAGTTGTTGAAAATTATTTATATTGAATTTGAAAAAAATAGTCACTTGATTTTGATTAGTTTTGAGGAAGATATGATAGAATGAAGAAGAGGTATTGTCGGATTGACAAAAAGGAAGCCCGAAAATGCACTTCAAAGAATTCAGTTTCAGGTATAGCAAACCTCAAAACTGCAAAAACTGACCAATGTAAAAGTTGTAGACACTAGAATTTTATTTTGGTTTTGATAAAAGAATTTCTTAATTTGGATTGTTATGATCAAGACAAAATAGCTTATTCTCTGGTTTAAAAACTGGGCTGGAAAATGCACGGGAAAGAAGTGGATTGTTGACATGTTTAATTTTATAATGATACAAAGTGTTCAACATGAATGTTGTAGCCATTGGAAAAATACATGACTTGAAAAAAAAAATTGTATTTTGATTCAATTTTGAAGTAGTCATGTCGAGAGAAAAATAGGTAAAATATGAAGAAAAAATGAGTATGGTTTGAAGAGAATGATCATTAATTTCTTTTCAATATTTTGTAAATATTTTGACATTACCTCTTTCTAATTTTTTCCTATGGCTTAAAAGCCATTAAAGAGAAGAGAAATAAGATGAAGAATCTTCAAAAAATAAGAAGAAGAAATGTGAATGAAAGTGAAGAAGGAGGTGGGTATTTATAAAAAAGAAAGAAGTGGTAATTTACCATAATAATCTCTTACCAAATTACCGAACTAACCTTACTTCAACCTAAAGCAAACTTCACTTTTTCAACACTTAACATCATCCTTTCACTTATTATTTTATGTCCTAATCCCTTAAGAAACAAGCTAAGTAAAATAATAATTATGTTGGTTTTGATGTGATATTGATTTGATGTTTACTTTTTCTTATTTTTGTTAATTCTTACTTACTTTTACTAATGACTTCTAGAAGTTTTCTAATCTAAAGTAAACATTCTAAGTTATTAAAATATGTAATGTATATGTAAAAACATATTAACGAAGGTGCGAAAATGTTGCGACTACTTTTAATCGACAAATCGTTGATTTTCTACAAAACATTTTACGGTCACATTTTGACGTTTTTGCCAAACTATTTATTCATGTAAACCAAAATTTAAAATAAATTTCTTACTATCTTTAAATAATTAAAGCAAGCATATTTAACTTAGAAAATAATATAAAACAATATACAATTATTTTTATAAAAATACGACATCCATTCATCGATATGCGACGAAATTTGTCAATTTTTATAAAACAAGTTTTCTATATTTATCAAACCATTATAAATTATATTACTATAATTATAAAATGTGTTTGATATTGATTATATATATATATATATATATATTTAAATGGTATTATTTATCCTTTAAACAAATTTCATGAATATTTATTTTCTTTATTGGAATCCGACTTTTGTTAATTTTACAATGGAAATCCAAAATATTTATTCAATATCGATCAAAAATAAGTTTGCCATTCTTATTTATCATATAAAACTTGATTTGTTAAGTTTGAAAATTCTACAATTGAATATTTAAAATAATTAAATATTCCATTTTCAAAGTGATAAATTTACGGGTCGTTACACTCTCATTCTTTGTTCATTCATTCATTTGAATCTACAAACTAAACTAAAACCTAAGGAGTTCGGCCATCCATTAAAGAGAAGGGAAACCAAAGATTAAAGCTAAAAGGTTCAAGATCAAGAGCTTAGGAAATCAACCTTAATCCAAATTTCAACATCTTAATAAGGTGAATAATTAGTTTACACCTCATGTTTTGATAGTGATTTCGGTTTTAGAGGATAAACTCATTTGTTTGCAAGTTATATGCCATGTTATAGTGACTAAATGATTATATGCTTTAAGTTGATGATTTACAGAGATTTAATAAGAATTTTATGATATGTCTCGATTAGAAAACTTATCACACGACATCCAAATGGGTTGTGTTTTCAATATATAGTCGAAAATATTATTTAAAAGTGCATTTCAAGTTTCATAATTTTCTAAGTAGTTATTAATTTATTATGAATTTTCTACGAGAGAAACTAGCCAATTTCGAGTTAAATTATTTAATGTAATTAAATAATGTTGTTGGGTTTAAAATTTATATATGTTAGAAAACACATTTAATTTGAACTAGTGTGATTTTTGGAAAATTTTCCTAAGTATTTTACTAAGGCAAATAAATCAACTAAGCTAAGGGGCTTAATTTTTATTTAAGATTTTTAAGCTATTTTGTTAAGTATAAAATGTTTTAAATATTTGAAGTTAATGTGTGCAGTAGTTTTTCCAAAAGAATATGTGATAAGGATTTCAGAGCCAATGAAATTTTGATAAATATTGATAGTTAGGTAAAAAAAGAATTACTTTTAGAGGCCAAAATATAGTTTTTAATTTAATTATAGCTTCACCATTTGCTTATGCAAGCTTTCGTCACCATACTTCCACCCATAACTCCCTCCATGTCCATTTGAAACCAATATACATGGTATTAAGCTATTGGTATGTGGTGTAATGGAGCTAGGCAGAAGGAAGTGGCGGTGTCAAAGGAAAGCCTTGGAAAGGGGTAAAGTTGTCTTTCAAAGCTTTAGAATCTATAGACCTACCTTGGTTTAAAAAGAATTATTTCGAAAGGGTTGCTGCTTTAAACCTCTTTGATACCCTAGCTACCACACTAATACCTTTACCTCAATTAGAGGCCGCTTTTATAAACCATAGATTACGACTGCAGAAGGTAGGTTTTGAACCAATACTCCTCCGCAACCATTAAAGCCACATTCCCCAATGTTTTTGAAAGGAGTGGCTTAACTGCTTTTACTAATAGTTTTGGAGGCAATGGTTTCAAAAGGATAGCTTTTGAATGTGTCCTCTTTTATATTTTGTATTTTATTTTGTTTTCAAGTTATATTTTCAAAAGAAATAATGTTTATTGATTTCAAAACTATGTTTCCATAATTCTTTTACTTAAGACCAATGCTTTCGAAAGTGATGCTTTCGTCCATGTTCCTTTTGAACCTATAGTTTAATTGAATGTTGAACTCAATTGCTTAGAAAGGGATTGTTTAAGACTTTAAACGGGTATTAGTAAGGGGAAACCCGTTTTACTAAATAGCATGGTCTCACTTAATATCAGTAAACCAAGATGTAATAGAATTATTCACACCGGATTTATGTCTGACTCGAAGTTTATGTTTCTCCACTTAAACTCTCGGGTGCTCAAAATTGAATTTAAGTACATTGGGATTTATGCTATTTCAGGTTTTAGTAGGTGATGAATAAAGCTTCCGAAGACGTGCATGAGGAAAGGATTAACCATTTAGGAGCCTATCCATTATTGCTCTATTGTGATGTATTTACTAACCAATATGTCTATTTAGTACCCTAATCATCCAAGAGGGCATCTCCATGTGTCGCTCTTAGCATATCTTGTAATAATTTTATTTATCATAACATAGGAATCATTTTTGGATTATGTGATTGAATGTGTAATATTGATTTGAAATGTAACCAGAAAAGCTATTTTGAAATCTATGTTGATTTTATTTCATTTTCATGTTCTTATGATATTATGGAAACAATCAACATTACCCTATTTTTCACTGAGAGATAATACCATATATGACTACAGCATCTATAGCGATTAGCTTCGGGCCTCAAAATAGGGGACGTTTTAACTTGTTATCAGAAAATAGGTTTATGAAAACTTAAAAGAAATTTTAAACCTAAAATGAATTTAAAAAAATACATAATCCTAAGGAATTAGAGAAAAATTAGGATATAGGATAATGCTATAGTAATGTATTTGTATTTGTTATATGTAAGTATATGCTTTATCACCATCTTCCCATCTCACTTGGGCTATACTTCCATATCTTACAAAGGTTTGAGTATAGGTTTAAAGGATGTAAGATGGGGATGTTAGGAATGGAAGAGTTAAACTTAATGGAGGAAGCATCATGACTAATGGAAATGCTAGACCATATACTTGAAGGAGGCCTGGCTGGGCAAAAGCTACTAATGTGGGTGCTGGAGCTCCACAAGTTGATAATAGAACTATGTATTATTTCTTCATCAACATGATGCAAGATGGAGCTACTGCAGGATTTGAGGAAATATTGGAGAAGGAAATCCGAAAGCTTCGGTGGTCAATAACTATGCAGTACTGAGCATAGACTATGCTAGGCTTAGAGGGAAGCCGTTTATTAGGACTGAGGATGCAATTGAAGTGCAGAATTAGTTGCTTCATTACGAAAGGATTTTGCTAATTTAGGACTCAATGATGAGTAGAAAAGGAGATTGGCATCCAAATAGTTGCAAGGAGCAGCAATGTACTAATGGAATAGTGTTACTGTGGGAATAGCATTAGAGGCTATGACTTGGGTCGAATTCAGAAGGAAGCTTGAGGAAAGATTCATGTTAGTGATAGCTAAGCCAACTCTGCTTAGGAAATTTGCTGAGCCGTTGCAGGGGGACATGAAAGTGCTTGAGTATGCTACCAGATTTGACGAATTATCGAGATACGAATATGCTACGGTTGGTACAGTTATCAAAATGAATAAGAAGTTCATTCGTGGATTGAGACTCAAGCTTGCTAAAACAATTTTACCACATTTTAGGGATCCATGCAATGTAATTGTTGAGATGGCATTGAGGAATAAGGAGATGCTCGCTTTCTTTAATGGTAATAAAGCAGTGGAAACTCAAGATGGGCAGGACCAAAGGAGAAAGTTTTTCTATAAGAAGGGAGCTTAGAAGAGTGGAGACACCAAGAAAGTAAAGAAAGAAGTTATTTGCTACAAGTGTGATAAGAAAGGGCATTTCGCTAATGAATTTTGCTTAGGGAATGGAAATAAGGTGATCGAAGAGAAGAATATCAAATGTTTCAACTTTGATCATATTGGACATTATAAGAACCAGCGCAAGGAACCAGCTAAGGATGGAAAGGGCAAAGTGTTTGCATTGGAACTAGTTACCCCAAAACCAACAGTAGAGGAGAAAGGAAAAGCTATGTTGGGAGGTACACTTTTGATTCATGGTATGTCAGTTAGAGTCTATTTGATACTAGTGCATTGCATTCTTTTAAATCTCATTGTTTGGTTGATAAGCTTAACCTAGAACCCTCATACCTAGTGACATACTTTAGGATTGCGAATTCCATAGGAGGGTACGCGACTCTTAGGATGAGATGTGACTACTTAGAACTTGAATTATTAAGTCATATATTGCTTGCAGTTTGCATGTGTTTTAGGTTTTAGAATTATTTTGGGTATGGATTGGTCAAGTAAGTACGATGCTAGGATATTTTTACATGATAGGAAAATATCGCTTAGACACCCTAGTTATAGTGATCGAATTATACACACTGTAGAAAACCCGAAATTAGATTTTCGTGCCCTGTTGGGTGTTATGGACGAAGAAGATGGGTTGAATAGAGTTTTCGTTGTAAGGGAATTCGTAGATGTCTTTGAGCACGTGATAAGGCTACTGCCAAAATGAGCCATTGAGTTTCAGATAGATTTAGTAACATGAGTTGAACCTGTGAATAGACCGCAAAGTAGAATGGCACCTATTGAGATGAAGAAGCTAAAGGTGCAACTGGTGGATTTGGAAGGCAAATTTTTATCAGACCAAGCAGTTAACCTTAGGGAGTAGTTGCAGTGTTTACAAGGAAGCCAAATGAATTATTGAGGTTGTGTATCGATTATCGTAAGCAAAATGAGAAGACGATAAAGAACCGATATTCATTACCTAAGATTGACAATTTGTTCGACCAGTTGAGTGGAGCCAAAGTATTTTCTCAGTTGGATTTGGCAATAGGGTTCCATCAACTTAAAGTAGCAAAGGATAGTATTCCTTTGAGGGCGTTTATGACTAAATAGGATTGTACGAATGGTTAGTGATGCCATTTGGACTAACTAATACACCAACATTCTTCGTGGACCTAATGTATAGAATCTTCCAAGAGCATTTAGACAGATTTGTGTTAGTATTCATATACAAGATTTGATATAAGGATGAGAGAGAGCACAAAACTCATCTTAGGATAGTGCTAGAAACACCGAGGCAGCATCAGTTGAAAGAAAAAATTTCAAAGTGTCATTTTTGAAAGAAAGAAGTAAAGTTTTTTGATCATGTAGTCTCAGAGAAAGGATTGTCAATAGATTTGGCTAAGCTCGAGGCAGTAAATAATTGGAAAAGACCAAAGACGGTGACCGAGATAAAGAGTTTTCTTAAATTAGCAGGATATTATCGGAGATTCATTATGGATTTCTCATGGATAGCAGCACCGATAACTAAGCTAACTTGGATAGAGGTGAAGTATGTTTGGACCGATAAATGTAAGGAAGAATTCCAAAAGTTGAAACATTTATTGACTAATGCACCTTTGTTAGTGGTCGCAAAGGAGAATTAGGACTTAAGGGTACACATGGATGCATGTGAAACACGAATAGGAGCTATGTTAATGCAAAGAGGTAAAGTGATTTCCTATGCTTCTCGTCAGCTCAGACCGCATGAAGTTAGATATCCAACTCGTGATTTGGAATTAAATGCAGTAATTTTCGCATTGAAGATGTGGAGACATTACCTTTTCGAAGAAAGATTTGAGCTGTTTAAGGATCATAAGTCATTAAGATATTTATTCTTTCAGAAGGAGTTGAATATGAGATAGCAAAGATGGTTAGAGTTCATAACTGCATACGACTTGGTACTGAATACACATCGAGAAAAGGAAAAAAGGTTGTATATGCACTTAGCAGAAAACAACAGAATGCGGTATTGGTAATGGTAGCGAAGTTGAAAATTTTAGAAGTGTTGATTACGTGCGGAGTATAATGGAGATTTAAGGCAACTTCTAGTCCAGAAACCATCGTGTTATCATGTTTAGAAGTTCGACCGATGATGATCGAAAGGATTGCTTCTAAACAAGGAGAAGATCCATTATTAGCCGAGCAGATCAGAAGGTTAAGGAATGGAACAGAGAGCGATAACTTAAAAGATTTTAGTCTTGACCAGGATGGGTGGTTGAGGAAGAAAGGACGACCATGCATTCCGAATGTGGGAAACATTAGAAAGGAAGTTCTTAGAGAATGTCATTGTTCAAAGTTCACTATTCATTCGGGAGGAACTAAGATGTATCAAGATATGAAAAGGAGTTTCTTCTAGAAAGGTATGAAGAGCAATGTAGGCCTATAGTGAAGCAATTTTTGAACAGTCAACAGGTGAAGGCCGAGTATCGGAAACCAAGTGGATTGCTTCGACCTTTGGATGTCCAGTATGACTATGGAATTCTATCTCAGTGGATTTCATAGATGGATTGCCAAGGTCGAATAGAAGAAATGAGAGTATCTGGGTTATAGTGTAAGGATTGACTAAGAGTGCACACTTTATACTTGCAAAGTCAATCAGGACATTCACCAGATTTAGCCAAGTTATTCATGAAGAATATATGTAGATTGCATGGAATTCCTAGTAGTATATTAAGCGGCAAAGATTCCTTATTAACAAGCTCAGTGTGAGTACCTCTAACCATCTGTAGACAGACAGGCAAACAAAGAGAGTTAATAAAGTCTACGAGGATTTATTAAGAGCTTATGTGCAAGATTTTAGAGTATTATGGGAAGACAATCTACACCTAGTCTAGTTTTCATATAACAACAGTTACTAGACTAGTATGGGGAACCATTTGAATCTTTATATGGAAGCAATGCAAATCTCACATTTTTTGGTTAGAGATCAGGGATAGATTAGTTCTTGGTCTGGATTTGGTTAAAGAAACTACCTAAAAGATTGAGTTAACTCGAGCTACAATGAAGGAGGCATATTCAAGGCAGAAGAGTTATGCAAATAAGAGACGAAAAGACGTAGAGTTCTTAGTTGAAGATTATGTTTTTGTTAAAATGTCACCAATGAAAGGTGTTATCAGAATTCGAAAGTCAGGAAAATTGGTACCAAGGTTCGTTGGACCATTACCTATTATAGAAAGGATAAGGAAACTCGCATATAGAGTATAGTTACTGAACAGTTTGGCAGGAGTTCACACTGTCTTACATATTTCTCATCTAAGGAGGTGTATTTAAGATCTGGAGACTACTATTATACCGACTGTGTTAGAAGATGTAGTAGTGGAACCAGATATGACAATTGTTAGAAAACCAGTTCGTACAGTTGCAAAAGATGAGAAGAGACTAAGGAACAAGACAATTAGATTAGTCAAAGTACAGGGGAGTGACAATGAGAGAGGTTGTACCTAGGAAACCAAGAGCGAGATTATGGGCACTTGTTCTGACTTGTTTCATGGTATTTTTCACCTTTATAATTGATTGTTGTAGGTATCTTATCCTAATTTCGAGGAGGAAATTCTTTAAGGAGGGGAGTCTGTAATAACCCCGGTTTTAACTAACACTATTTAGACATTTAATTAGATAATTTAAATTAAATAATGTAGAAGGTTATAAGGTTGATATTTGATAATTAAACTTGAGCTGTGCCTCATGAATGAACTAACATATGTAATTAAAACATAAGATAAGGAGGAGGAAAATTAGCTAAAATAGGAAGGGACTTATTTTTGTACCCTAAAACCCTCTCATTCTCCTTTTCATTCACTCATTCATTTGCTTCTACAAACTAAACTAAAACTAGAGGAGTTCAGCCGGAGATTAAAGAGAAGGGAAACCAAAGATCAAAGCTATGAGGTTCAAGATCAAGAGCTTAGGAAATCAACCTTAATCCAAATCTCAACATTCTTAATAAAATCAAGGTGAATAATTAGTGTACACCTCATGTTTTGATAATGGTTCCAGTTTTAAAGGATAAACCCGTTTGTTTGCTAGATATATGCCATGTTACAATGATTAAATGATTTAAGTTGACGATTTGTAGAGATTAATAAGAATTTTATGATATATTTAGATTAGAAAACCTATCGTATTACATCCAAATAAGATGCTTTGATATACTGTCGAAAAAATTATTTTAGAAGTATGTTTCAAGTTTCATAATTTTCTAAGTAAGTATGGATTTATTATGAATTTTCTATGAGAAAAAATAGTCAATTTTGGGTTAAATTATTTAAGGAATTTAAATTGTATTTCCGGCTTTGAAATTTATATATGTTAGAAAACATATTTTGCTATCCCACTTTTTGGTCAAAACTGGAACATCAACAAATAGGCAAGGAATGATGGATATTGGGATTGGGGATCGATTGAAAGCAAGGCTGCGATCGATGTCGTCAAAATTTGGTTGAGCTCCGATCGGGACGAAATTGATTGGAGATGATGATAAGGATTAGGAAAGGCTATGTTTCAAATTTCAGGTTAATCGGAGTTCGTATGAAGGAGATATGATCGATGCAAGGTAGGAAGAACATACTGTTCGAACCCATCGGCACGCAAGGATGGTTCGAATCGATACAGTTCATATCGATCAGGCACTTAGGAGTTCGTATCGATCGGCTTCGCACCAATCAGATGATGGTTTGAATCGCTACACTTCATATCGATCAGGAGGTAAGGGCTTCGTATCGATCAGTATGGGTTCGGCTCAGAGAGGTTCGCATCGGTTAGGTGTTGGTTTGACTTGATAGCGTTCGTATCGGTCAAAAGCAAAGCAAGGTGAAGGACTTCGAATCGATACCGTTCGTATCGATCGGCATGGACAAGGCTCAGTCATTTCGTATCGATCGGAAGAGAAGGTTAGGTGGACTTCGACTCGATGGCAGAATAGGCTCCTTCGTATCCATCAGGTAAGAGGCTCCTTCGTATCCATCAGGAAAGGTCTAGTTCGTATCCACCCTCCATCACAACCATTTCGTACCGATAACCTCCATCGTCACTTTGTATCGATCGATTAGTGGCCGATCGATACGAAGTACACTCCAGGAATCGATGCGAAGGAAAACACAAATCGATGGATGCGAGCATGACCGTTGTGAAGTTATGGATATGGATGAAGCGTGGAACATGGATGCGAGCGCGTCTTTAGGAAAGGAAGCGTTCAACACGGCGACAAAGGTGGATCAACCCAGGGATTTCGCGACACGTCATCGATGCGCACGCACTTTGGATGGAGTCGAAGGAGATGGATTCGAACCGGACAGAATAGATGGAGCCCTAATCTCGAATGGATCATAACTCGAGATCCACTGATCCAAATACAATGAAATTTTCACAGGAGCTTGCTTACTTGTTGAAGGATGTTCACACCAAATTTCATCTTGATTGGATGATTTTATGATCGATTCAAATGGAGTTCTAATCGATCCCAAAGTGGGCCCAAATTTTATGAGGACGGTCGCGTGGGACCACTCACGTGCCAGAAGGAGTCTGCCGAAGTTTGAGCGCAATATCAGCGTCCAACGCCTATAAATAGCACCCTAAAGCCTACAGAGAAAGGATCTTTTGGCTATTGAATGTCCAGACTCTGCTGGATTCATTTCTACACTTCAATACAACTATTGTACTCGAAATTCTTCATTATTACTGTGGTAATCATCTGTAACCAGCAAGGATAATCAATAAAAGGATAAAACTTTGGAGTGGACGTAGGCCGGAGATAGCCGAACCACTATAAATCTTGTGTCTTTGTTCATTATTTCTGAATTGCTGTTTGTTGTTTGTTGAGATCTGATATTTGTGCTTGAATATCATCGGTTTGTGTTCATACACTGGTGCTTTCACAGTATTTGGGGTTTTGACCAATTTTGGCGCAAACACTTTGGTGCTTTCACTAAGAGGGACTAGCACCCACTACAGCGGATTTGAAGTGCAGATTTGAAAATTTTAAGGTGTTTGGATTTGAAGACAATGACTAGGCAAAATAGTAGAAGGCAAAGGGCTGAGAGAAGCCAACAGGAAGGAAGCCAACAAGCATCCTCTGGAGTCGGGGAAGGACAGGCTTCAATCTACATAACCCGAGATGAAATGGAAGCTATGGCAAATTCTTTGCAAGAGGGATTGTTGAAGAGCCAACAGGAGATGATGCATACTTTCTTTGAGCAAATGAGAGCTGTAGGGATGCATAACTTAGGAACAGCTAAAACCACAGTGGATGCAGGACTAGGAACTAGGGTTGTGGAACCCAATGGAGGACGGGATGCGGAGCCAGAAGGCAATCAACAGGGGCTTGGGGGCAGGCCCACGGGATCCAGCACAGGAGGACATTTGGAAGGAGTTCAACAGGCCACGGCTAACATTGCTGCTAGTGAGCCACATGAAGAATATGTGCCAGAGTTCCCTCGAGGGCATGGGGGGCAACCCCCAACAGACAATACTGGATTAGTGGAGATCATCTGAAAAACCGTGCGAGGTGGTTTGACCAACAAAGACTTGGAAGGAGTGAACAGGAGTCCATTCGCTCAGGAAATAAGGATGGCTCAGAATCCACCTAAGTTCAAGCAACCTAGTGTGGTTGTGTATGATGGTAAGGCAGGCCCAACCGATCACTTGATCAGGTACACCAGACACATGGAGGTGCTGGGGGCATCGCAGGAAGTAATGGCACGATGCTTTCCTTTGTACTTGACGGACTTAGCTGCAATGTGGTTTAGGCAGCTGGGAGAAGTATCTATCAGGACTTGGGGGGAATTGGTGGAAAAGTTTTTGGGACAGTTTCGGGTTCACGTCAAGAGGCCGAAGAATGTGATGACATTGACATCGGTAAAGCAAAAGATGGATGAATCGCTTAGAGCTTTTCTAACTCGATTCAGTGCGGCGGTTGCTTCGGTGGATCGGCCTGATCCATCGATGGTTTTGATGGCGGCAGTACCAGGAGTCAGGGAGGATTCGGATTTCAAGGTATCTTTGATAAGAGATCCCCCATAGGATCTCGATGAGTTCTTTCACGAGGCAGAGAGGTTCCTTCGGCAAGAAGATGCGAGTATGGATCTAAAGTTGAAAAAGGTTAATGCAACTGAGGAGAGAGGACCATCCAGCAAAGGTTCGGATAAAGACAAAGGATAAAGGGAATTAGACGATGATTCTGGAAAAGATAGGAAGCGATGGAAGGATCCGAAGTTTTCCACATACACAGGATTAAACGAGACGCTGGAGCGGATATACCAGGATACTCGGAATCGCCTTCCCTACCGAAGGCCGGCTAGGAGGGAACTATCAGAACGGGAGAGGACATCAGGAAGGCATTGTCTCTTCCATGATTTGGATGGACACGACACCAACAGTTGCAGGCATTTAAAGGATATAATCGAGGAGCATGTCAGAAAGGGACTGTTGCCACAATATGTCGGAACTCGGAATGCAACGGCGGAGCAGGAGCAACCGCCGCCTAACTCAAGCCACGATTGCGGGAGGTCCAGGAATGATGGTCGATTGATCATCCACTGATCAGGTTAATGTGAAATAAGTAGCGAACTACTGGCAAGCAACCAAGTCATTTACACATGTATGGGGACAGAGATAGCCCCTAGGCATGCTCTGAATGATGATAAACTACGATGCTATGGTTTGTGAAATTTATCTTTTGCTTTTGGATTGAACACTGCTTTTCTTTTTGGATTTAGTTTTGGAGTTTGGTTTGAGCTCCTGGTTTTGCTTGCTTTTTGATTTGGATTTTCCTTTGCATGATTGTTTTCGGTTTTGGATTTTAGATTTGGATTTTGAATTTGGATTTGGATTTTGAATTGGATTTTGATTGGATTTTTATCTGGTTTTTGATAAACGGTCGTCGGGTATGGATTATGCCTGGCAAAGGGTGAGTCACTTTGCCCGAACGTGGTAAATTAACTCATTCAGATCATCGAGTATTGACAATACTCGGCAAGGGTTCGGAGTGACCAGGATTCGGCCTAGGACTTAGGCCCTGTATTATCAATTGTTATTTTTAGGTCGTTGAGTATGGACTATGCTCAACAAGGGTCCGGAGAGACCAGGATTCAGCTTAGGACTTAAGCCATGGCTTAGTACAACGTCCAGGGACACTGGACCACGGTCGTCAGGTGTGGATTGCGCTTGGCCAGAACCTGGAGAGGTTAGCACAACGTCCAGGGACACTGGACCACGGTCGTCAGGTGTGGATTGCGCTTGGCAAGAACCCGGAGAGGTTAGCACAACGTCCAGGGACACTGGACCATGGTCGTCAGGTTTGGATTGCGCATGGCAAGAACCCGGAGAGGTTAGCACAACGTCCAGGGACACTGGACCACGGTCGTCAGGTGTGGATTGCGCTTGGCAAGAACCCGGAGAGGTTAGCACAATGTCCAGGGACACTGGACCACGGTCGTCAGGTGTGGATTGCGCTTGGCAAGAACCTGGAGAGGTTAGCTCAACGTCCAGGGACACTGGACCAAGGTCATCAAGTGTGGGTTACGCTTGGCAAGAGCCCAGAGAGGTTATGGATTCGGATATCGACCCGGAGAGATCCTGGATTCAATTATTGGCTATTGGATAAGGATGGATTAGGACTTGGTTGTCGAGTTCGGATAGATAAGGGATTGGCTAAGGCTTTGGTTATTAGATTTGGAATTGGGCATCAACTCGGAGCAGTCAAGGATGACATACTCTGGCGATATGGCTGTGGGCTTTGGATATTGGAGTCGGAACTATTCAAAACATGCCTTCTTATAAAAAGGCATGTTTTGGGGGGCAAAATGCTATCCCACTTTTTGGTCAAAACTGTAACATCAACGAATAGGCAAGGAATGATGGATATTGGGATTGGGATTGAAAGCAAGGCTGCGATCGATGTCGTCAAAATTTGGTTGAGCTCCGATCGGGACGAAATTGATTGGAGATGATGATAAGGATTAGGAAAGGCTATGTTTCAAATTTCAAGTTAATCGGAGTTCGTATGAAGGAGATATGATCGATGCAAGGTAGGAAGAACATACTGTTCAAACCCATCGGCACGCAAGGATGGTTCGAATCGATACAGTTCGTATCGATCAGGCACTTAGGAGTTCGTATCAATCGGCTTCGCACCAATCATATGATGGTTCGGATCGATACACTTCGTATCGATCAGGAGGTAAGGTCTTCGTATCGATCAGTATGGGTTAGGCTCAGAGAGGTTCGCATCGGTTAGGTGTTGGTTTGACTTGATAGGCGTTCGTATCGGTCAAAAGAAAAGCAAGGTGAAGGACTTCGAATCGATATCGTTCATATCGATCGGCATGGACAAGGCTCAGTCATTTCGTATCGATCGGAAGAGAAGGTTAGGTGGACTTTGACTCGATGGCAGCATAGGCTCCTTCGTATCCATCAGGTAAGAGGCTCCTTCGTATCCATCAGGAAAGGTCTAGTTCGTATCCACCCTCCATCACAACCACTTCGTATCGATAACCTCCATCGTCGCTTCGTATCGATCGATTCGTGGCCGATCGATACGAAGTACACTCCAGGAATCGATGCGAAGGAAAACACAAATCGATGGATGCGAGCATGACCGTTGTGAAGTTATGGATATGGACGAAGCTTGGAACATGGATGCGAGCGCGTCTTTAGGAAAGGAAGCGTTCAACACGGCGACAATGGTGGATCAACCCAGGGATTTCGCGACACGTCATCGATGCGCACGCGCTTTGGATGGAGTCGAAGGAGATGGATTCGAAGCATGGATTCGAACCGGATAGAACAGATGGAGCCCTAATCTCGAATCGATCATAACTCGAGATCCACTGATCCAAATACAATGAAATTTTCACAGGAGCTTGCTTACTTGTTGAAGGATGTTCACACCAAATTTCATCTTGATTGGATGATATTATGATCGATTCGAATGGAGTTCGAATCGATCCCAAAGTGGGCCCAAATTTTCTGAGGACGGTCGCGTGGGCCCACCCACATGCCAGAAGGAGTCTCCCGAAGTTTGAGCGCAATATCAGCGTCCAACGCCTATAAATAGCACCCTAAAGCCTACAGAGAAAGGATCTTTTGGCTATTGAACGTCCAGACTCTGCTGGATTCATTTCTAAACTTCAATACAACTATTGTACTCGAAATTCTTCATTATTACTGCGGTAATCATCTGTAACCAGCAAGGATAATCAATAAAAGGATAAAACTTTGGACTGGACGTAGGCCGGAGATAGCCGAACCACTATAAATCTTGTGTCTTTGTTCATTATTTCTGATTTGTTGTTTGTTGAGATCTGATATTTGTGCTTGAATATCATCGGTTTGTGTTCATACACAGGTGCTTTCACAGTTTTTGGGGTTTTGACCAATTTTGGCGCTAACACTTTGGTGCTTTCACTGAGAGGGACTAGCACCCGCTACATCGGATTTGAAGTGCAGATTTAAAGATTTTAAGGAGTTTGGATTTGAAGACAATGACTAGGCAAAATAGTAGAAGGCAAAGGGCTGAGAGAAGCCAACAGGAAGGAAGCCAACAAGCATCCTCCGGAGCCGGGGAAGGACATGCTTCAATCTACATAACCCGGGATGAAATGGAAGCTATGACAAATTCTTTGCAAGAGAGATTGTTGAAGAGCCAATAGGAGATGATGCAGACTTTCTTTGAGCAAATGAGAGCTGCAGGGATACAGTACTTAGGAACAGCTACAGCCACGGTGGATGCAGGACAAGGAACTAGGGTTGTGGAACCCAATGGAGGACGGGATGCGGAGCCAGAAGGCAATCAACATGGGCTTGGGGGCAGGCCCACGGTATCCAACACAGGAGGACCTTTGGAAGGAGTTCAACAGGCCAGGGGTAACATTACTGCTAGTGAGCCACATGAAGAATATGTGCCAGAGTTCCCTCGGGGGCATGAGGGGCAACCCCCAACGGACAATACTGGATTAGTGGAGATCATCAGAAAAACTGTGCGATGTGGTTTGACCAACAAAGACTTGGAAGGAGTGAACATGAGTCCATTCGCTCGGGAAATAAGGATGGCTCAGAATCCACCTAAGTTCAAGCTACCTAGTGTGGATGTGTATGATGGTAAGGCAGACCCAACCGATCACTTGATGAGGTACACCAGACACATGGAGGTGCTGGGGGCATCGCAGGAAGTAATGGCACGATGCTTTCCTTTGTACTTGACAGACTTAGATGCTATGTGGTTTAGGCATCTGGGAGAAGGATCTATCAGGACTTTGGAGGAATTGGTGGTAAAGTTTTTGGGACAGTTTCGGGTTCACGTCAAGAGGCCGAAGAATGTGATGACATTGACATCGGTAAAGCAAAGGATGGATGAATCGCTTAGAGCTTTTCTAAATCAATTCAGTGCGACGGTTGCTTCGGTGGATCGGCCTGATCCATCGATGGTTTTGATGGCGACGGTATCAGGAGTTAGGGAGGATTCGGATTTTAAGGTATATTTGATATGAGATCCCCCACAGGATCTTGATGAGTTCTTTCACGAGGCAGAGAGGTTCCTTCGGCAAGAAGATGCGAGTATGGATCTAAAGTTGAAAAAGGTTAATGCAACTGAGGAGAGAGGACCATCGAACAAAGGTTCGGATAAAGACAAAGTAAAAAGGAAATTAGACGATGATTCTGGAAAAGATAGGAAGCGATGGAAGGATCCGAAGTTTTCCATATACACAGGATTAAACAAGACGCTGGAGCGGATATACCAGGATACTCGGAATCGCCTTCCCTACCGAAGGCCGGCTAGGAGGGAACTATCAGAACGGGAGAGGACATCAGGAAGGCATTGTCTCTTCCATGATTTGGATGGACACGACACCAACGGTTGCAGGCATTTAAAGGATATAATCGAGGAGCATGTCAGAAAGGGACTGTTGCCACAATATGTCGGAACTCGGAATGCAACGGCGGAGCAGGAGCAACCGCCGCCTACCTCAAGCCACGATCTCGGGAGGTCCAGAAATGATGGTCGATCGATCATCCACTGATCAGGATAATGTGAAATAAGTAGCGAACTACTGGCGAGCAACCAAGTCATTTACACATGTATGGGACGGAGATAGCCCCTAGGCATGCTCTGAATGATGATAAACTACGATGCTATGGTTTGTGAAATTTATCTTTTGCTTTTGGATTGGACACTGCTTTTCTTTTTGGATTTGGTTTTGGAGTTTGGATTGAGCTCCTGGTTTTGCTTGTTTTTGATTTGGATTTTCCTTTGCATGATTGTTTTCGGTTTTGGATTTTGGATTTGGATTTTGAATTTGGATTTTGGATTTGGATTTTGGATTGGATTTTGATTGGATTTTTATCTGGTTTTTGATAAACGGTCGTCGGGTATGGATTATGCCTGGCAAGGGGTAAGTCACTTTGCCCGAACGTGGTAAATTGACTCATTCAGATCGTCGAGTATTGACAATGCTCGGCAAGGGTCCGGAGTGACCAGGATTCGGCTTAGGACTTAGGCCTCGTATTATCAATTGTTATTTTCAGGTCGTTGAGTATGGACTATGCTCAACAAGGGTCCGGAGAGACCAGGATTCGGCTTAGGACTTAAGCCATGGCTTTGTACAACGTCCAGGGACACTGGACCACGGTCGTCAGGTGTGGATTGCGCTTGGAAAGAACCCGGAGAGGTTAGCACAACGTCCAGGGACACTGGACCACGGTCGTCAGGTGTGGATTGCGCTTGGCAAGAACCCGGAGAGGTTAGCTCAACGTCCAGGGACACTGGACCAAGGTCATCAAGTGTGGGTTATGCTTGGCAAGAGCCCGGAGAGGTTATGGATTCGGATATCGACCAGGAGAGGTCCTGGATTCGGTTATTGGCTATTGGATAACGATGGATTAGGACTCGGTTGTCGAGTTTGGATGGATAAGGAATTGGCTAAGGTTTTGGTTATTAGATTTGGAATTGGGCATCAACTCGGAGCAGTCAAGGATGACATACTCTGGCGATATGGCTATGGGCCTTGGGTATTGGAGTCGGAACTATTCAAAACACGCCTTCTTATCAAAAGGCATGTTTTTGTGGGCAAAGTGCTATCCCACTTTTTGGTCAAAACTGGAACATCAATAAATAGGCAAGGAATGATGGATATTGGGATTGGAGATCGATTGAAAGCAAGGCTGCGATCGATGTCGTCAAAATTTGGTTGAGCTCCGATCAGGACGAAATTGATTGGAGATGATGATAAGGATTAGGAAAGGCTATGTTTCAAATTTTAGGTTAATCGGAGTTCGTATGAAGGAGATATAATCGATGCAAGGTAGGAAGAACATACAGTTCGAACCCATCGGCACGCAAGGATGGTTCGAATCGATACAGTTCGTATCGATCAGGCACTTAGGAGTTCGTATCGATCGGCTTCGTACCAATCATATGATGGTTCGGATCGATACACTTCTTATCGATCAGGAGGTAAGGCCTTAGTATCGATCAGTATGGGTTCGGCGCAGAGAGGTTCGCATCAGTTAGGTGTTGGTTTGAATTGATAGGCGTTCGTATCGGTCAAAAGCAAAGCAAGGTGAAGCACTTCGAATCGATACCGTTCGTATCGATCGGCATGGACAAGGCTCAGTCATTTCGTATCGATCGGAAGAGAAGGTTAGGTGGACTTCGACTCGATGGTGGCATAGGCTCCTTCGTATCCATCAGGTAAGAGGCTCCTTCGTATCCATCAGGAAAGGTCTAGTTCTTATCCACCCTCCATCACAACCACTTCGTATCGATAACCTCCATCGTCACTTCGTATCGATCGATTCGTGGCCGATCGATACGAAGTACACTCCAGGAATCGATGCGAAGGAAAACACAAATCGATGGATGCGAGCATGACCGTTATGAAGTTATGGATATGGACGAAGCTTGGAACATGGATGCGAGCGCGTCTTTAGGAAAGGAAGCGTTCAACACGGCGACAATGGTGGATCAACCCAGGGATTTCGCGACACGTCATCGATGCGCACGCGCTTTGGATGGAGTCGAAGGAGATGGATTCGAAGCATGGATTCGAACCGGACAGTATAGATGGAGCCCTAATTTCGAATCGATCATAACTCGAGATCCACTGATCCAAATACAATGAAATTTTCACAGGAGCTTGCTTACTTGTTGAAGGATGTTCACACCAAATTTCATCTTGATTGGATGATTTTATGATCGATTCGAATGGAGTTCGAATCGATCCCAAAGTGGGCCCAAATTTCTTGAGGACGGTTGCGTGGGCCCACTCACATGCCAGAAGGGGTCTCCCGAAGTTTGAGCGCAATATCAGCCTCCAACGCCTATAAATAGCACCCTAAAGCCTACAGAGAAAGGATATTTTGGCTATTGAACGTCCAGACTCTGCTGGATTCATTTTACACTTCAATACAACTATTGTACTCGAAATTCTTCATTATTACTGCGGCAATCATCTGTAACCAGCAAGGATAATCAATAAGAGGATAAAACTTTGGAGTGGAAGTAGGCCGAAGATAGCCGAACCACTATAAATCTTGTGTCTTTGTTCATTATTTCTGAATTGCTGTTTGTTGTTTGTTGAGATCTGATATTTGTTCTTGAATATCATCGGTTTGTGTTCATACACTGGTGCTTTCACAGTATTTCGGGTTTGTGACCAATTTTGGCGCAAACACTTTGGTGCTTTCACTAAGAGGGACTAGCACCCGCTACATCGGATTTGTAGTGCAGATTTGAAGATTTTAAGGAGTTTGGATTTGAAGACAATGACTAGGCAAAATAGTAGAAGGCAAAGGGCTGAGAGAAGCCAACAGGAAGGAAGCCAACAAGCATCCTCCGGAGCCGAGGAAGGACATGCTTCAATCTACATAACCCGGGATGAAATGGAGCTATGGAAAATTCTTTGCAAGAGAGATTGTTGAAGAGCCAACAGGAGATGATGTAGACTTTCTTTAAGCAAATGAGAGCTGCTAGGATACAGAACTTAGGAATAGCTACAGCCACGGTGGATGCTGGACAAGGAACTAGGGTTGTGGAACCCAATGGAGGACGGGATGCGGAGCCAGAAGGCAATCAACATGGGCTTGGGGGCAGGCCCACGGGATCCAACACAGGAGGACCTTTGGAAGGAGTTCAACAGGCCAGGGGTAACATTGCTGCTAGTGAGCCACATGAAGAATATGTGCCAGAGTTCCCTCGGGGGCATGGGGGGCAACCCCCAACGGACAATACTGGATTAGTGGAGATCATCAGAAAAACTGTGCGAGGTGGTTTGACCAACAAAGACTTGGAAGGAGTGAACATGAGTCCATTCGCTCGAGAAAAAAGGATGGCTTAGAATCCACCTAAGTTCAAGCTACCTAGTGTGGATGTGTATAATGGTAAGGCAGACCCAACCGATCACTTGATGAGGTACACCAGACACATGGAGGTGCTGGGGGCATCGCAGGAAGTAATGGCACGATGCTTTCCTTTGTACTTGACGGACTTAGATGCAATGTGGTTTAGGCATCTGGGAGAAGGATCTATCAGGACTTGGGAGGAATTGGTGGAAAAGTTTTTGGGACAGTTTCGGGTTCACGTCAAGAGGCCGAAGAATGTGATGACATTAACATCGGTAAAGGAAAGGATGGATGAATCGCTTAGAGCTTTTCTAACTCGATTCAGTGCGGCAATTGCTTCGGTGGATCGGCCTGATCCATCGATGGTTTTGATGGCGGCGGTATCAGGAGTCAGGGAGGATTCGGATTTCAAGGTATCTTTGATATGAGATCCCCCACAGGATCTCGATGAGTTCTTTCACGAGGCAGAGAGGTTCCTTCGGCAAGAAGATGCGAGTATGGATCTAAAGTTGAAAAAGGTTAATGCAACTGAGGAGAGAGGACCATCCAACAAAGGTTCGGATAAAGAGAGGAAAAAGGAAATTAGACGATGATTTTGGAAAAGATAGGAAGCGATGGAAGGATCCGAAGTTTTCCACATACACAGGTTTAAACGAGACACTGGAGCGGATATACCAGGATACTCGGAATCGCCTTCCCTACCGAAGGCCGGCTAGGAGGTAACCATCAGAACGGGAGAGGACATCAGGAAGGCATTGTCTCTTCCATGATTTGGATGGACACGACACCAACAGTTGCAGGCATTTAAAGGATATAATCGAGGAGAATGTCAGAAAGGGACTGTTGCCACAATATGTCGGAACTCGGAATGCAACGGCGGAGCAGGAGCAACCGCCGCCTACCTCAAGCCACGATCTCGGGAGGTCCAGAAATGATGGTCGATCGATCATCCACTGATCAGGATAATGTGAAATAAGTAGCGAACTACTAGCGAGCAACCAAGTCATTTACACATGTATGGGGACGGAGATAGCCCCTAGGCATGCTCTGAATGATGATAAACTACGATGCTATGGTTTGTGAAATTTATATTTTGCTTTTGGATTGAACACTGCTTTTCCTTTTGGATTTGGTTTTGGAGTTTAGATTGAGCTCCTGGTTTTGCTTGCTTTTTGATTTGGATTTTCCTTTGCATGATTTTTTTCGGTTTTGGACTTTGGATTTGAATTTTGAATTTGGATTTTGGATTTAAATTTTGGATTGGATTTTGATTGGATTTTTATCTGGTTTTTGATAAACGGTCGTCGGGTATGGATTATGCCTGGCAAGGGGTGAGACACTTTGCCCGAACGTGGTAAATTGACTCATTCAGATCGTCGAGTATTGACAATGCTCGGCAAGGGTCCGGAGTGACCAGGATTCGGCCTAGGACTTAGGCCCTGTATTATCAATTGTTATTTTCAGGTCGTTGAGTATGGACTATGCTCAACAAGGGTCCGGAGAGACCAGGATTCGTCTTAGGACTTAAGCCATGGCTTTGTACAACGTCCATGGACACTGGACCACGGTCGTCAGGTGTGGATTGCGCTTGGAAAGAACCCGGAGAGGTTAGCACAACGTCCAGGGACACTGGACCACGGTCGTTAGGTGTGGATTGCGCTTGGCAAGAGCCCGGAGAGGTTATGGATTCGGATATCGACCCGGAGAGGTCCTGGATTCGGTTATTGGCTATTGGATAAGGATGGATTAGGACTCGGTTGTCGAGTTCGGATGGATAAGGGATTAGCTAAGGCCTTGGTTATTAGATTTGGAATTGGGCATCAACTCAGAGCAGTCGAGGATGACATACTCTGGCAATATGGCTATGGGCGTTGGATATTGGAGTCGGAACTATTCAAAACACGCCTTCTTATCAGAAGGCATGTTTTGGGGGGCAAAGTGCTATCCCACTTTTTGGTCAAAACCGGAACACCAACAAATAGGCAAGGAATGATGGATATTGGGATTGGGGATCGATTGAAAGCAAGGCTGCGATCAATGTCGTCAAAATTTGGTTGAGCTCCGATCAGGACGAAATTGATTGGAGATGATGATAAGGATTAGGATAGGCTGTGTTTCAAATTTCAGGTTAATCGGAGTTCGTATGAAGGAGATATGATCGATGCTAGGTAGGAAGAACATACTGTTCGAACCCATCGGCACGCAAGGATGGTTCGAATCGATACAGTTCGTATCGATCGGCTTCGCACCAATCAGATGATGGTTCGAATCGATACACTTCGTAACGATCAGGAGGTAAGGGCTTCGTATCGATCAGTATGGGTTCGGCTCAGAGAGGTTCGCATCGGTTAGGTGTTGGTTTGACTTGATAGCGTTCGTATCGATCAAAAGCAAAGCAAAGGACTTCGAATCGATACTGTTCGTATCGATCGGCATGGACAAGGCTCAGTCATTTCGTATCGATCGGAAGAGAAGGTTAGGTGGACTTCGACTCGATGGCAGCATAGGCTCCTTCGTATCCATCAAGTAAGAGGCTCCTTCGTATCCATCAGGAAAGGTCTAGTTCGTATCCACCCTCCATCACAACCACTTCGTATCGATAACCTCCATCGTCACTTCGTATCGATCGATTCGTGGCCGATCGATACGAAGTACACTCCAGGAATCGATGCGAAGGAAAACACAAATCGATGGATGCGAGCATGACCGTTGTGAAGTTATGGATATGGACGAAGCGTGGAACATGGATGCGAGCACGTCTTTAGGAAAGGAAGCGTTCAACACGGCGACAAAGGTGATTCAACCCAGGGATTTCGCGACAAGGAATTACTTTTAAAGGCAAAATGTAATGATCCATATTTTTGGGTCTTTGAATTTGAATATTTAATTTGTTTAAATATTCGAATTTGAATCAAATTAAAATTAAATATCTGTTTCAAATTGAGTCCTGAATTTCAGTGAAGCATTTTTAATTTAATTTATAGAATTTTTCTGTAATTTTTAATTGAAAAAAAAAAATTGTTTGCGTATGTTACAGCGAACGCTGGTATTTTGAGACTTTACGGAATTTAATAATTTGTCTATTTTATTTTTGCTTTGGGATTGTATAACATAGGGGTGGGCATAAACCGCACCGCTATACGAAAACCGCCCGCACCGCACCGCAAAAGCGTGCGGAAACCCGCACCGAATCTTCTAACCAAAGCTGATACCCCAAACCGGACCGACCCGCATCGATACGGTTCGGTTGCAGTTTGGTCGATTGAACCAACCATATTAAACCGGACCGAACCAAAAATTTATATTAGCAATCTTATGATAAAAATATAAGCAACTCCTATCTTATTTTAGATTCTATCGATGTACTTCTATTTTTAGCGTATGTTGTTGTTATATTAATTATAATCACGGACATAAAGGAAGAAGTTATAGTTTGGTATAATAATTTTCATCTCATTTTGTGTGTGAATAAATGCTAATTATAATCTTATTCTAGTCATTTTCCTTAATGATTATATATATATATATATATATATATATATATATTGATTAATGTTGATGTTTAGTTAATCTACTAAAAAAATCTCACTTGTAGTAAATGTCAAATTGAGATATTCATACAATTAAGAACTAATCTTTCATTTCAGTATAACATTGTGTGTGTTAACCTTTAAATGTAAAATTTTCATACAGTTGTCTTTGTAAATTGATTACTGATGGAAGTAATTCTTTTATTTCATATTTAATACGGGTTCAAACCAGACCAGACCGAAACCGAACCGTTTTACATTCAAACCGGACCGAAACCGAACTGTTTAAAGGATTGGTATAATGATTTGTGTTTTTGATTAACCGTTTGATGCGGTGCGGAAGCGATTTGAACTCCAAACCGCACCAAACCGACCCATGCCCACCCCTAGTATAACATTGTTATACGGTATCGCAATTTACCTTCTGTCAATCATGGTTCGTAATTGAACGGGATACGGCGTGTCGGGGTACCGAAAACAAACGTATAAACAGTACGTAACTTTTTCTCCCAAGCCACCATTTTGTTCACCGATTTCCTCCACCTTGTCCACCTTTTCTCCACGGTCGCCATTGTCCTCATTTGATTGTGCTTGCATTTATGAGTCTGGCATTTAAATACGAACATGTGCTCATGCGGCTTAATCTCCTTCTTTATTTTGGTTGCTGACATTACTTCTCTTCCTCTGTTCTTTTATATTGCTCAATGAAAGAAGAATTCCTCTTCATCTCCTTCAAAAATCATTATATCACAATTCCATGTCTTTTGGATTAAATGGCCAACACGAAAGTTGTTTGCCAACAAGTCTAGTTATTTTTAAAAATAATTTTGGGAGTTTTCGTCCAGAGACGAAAGAGATATCATCTAATATCAGAGAAAGGAATGTTTTTGTTCAAAGGTTTAAAAATTGATTTCTCAGCATCCATAAAGAATCGATCGACGCTGTAAGCATCTTTGGGATCACATGGAGATGAAGTATTTTTGGTGGAAGTTCGACAAGGTTTTTTATTGACGTTTGAAGATGGACGATAGCTAGGGTTTAGGATTATTGAAGATTTGGTCGTCGATTCGCAAAGTGCAGATTGGCATGGTGTTCATGGAGGAGAGGGGCCCGAGCGGTGATTTCTTTGTGAGTTTCAAAGACCAAAGTTGTCACGTTTGTTTTCGGGTAAGCTAGAGCCATTCGCGGTAGCGTTTCAACCAAGGTGGATGAAGGGGGAATGGAGTGGTGCGCCATGAGGGGAAGATGGTGGCAGTCGCATGGATGGTCTCAGCGAGTCGAATGGGAGACTAAAGTGGTTATGCATGTGCCCACGTGAACGTTAATGGAGGTGGAAAATTTTTTGAGGGAAAGGAGAAGCAGACACTATAGAGGATGGGAGGATTTGTGGTTAGAGAGTCTAATTGGCTATTGGGCTCGGCTCATTTATGTTGGTAAGAAAATTATTTTTAAAATTAGTTGTTTAATTTATAAATATAGCTGTTAACTTCAAAGCGTGATACCTTGGTCATTTTAAATCGGTTTAATCCGCGAATTTTTGCGTTGGACTCGTACTGACGAGTAGAACATTTAATATAATTTGTTGATAATTTTGGACAAGTGGAATTTTATGATATATTTAAGCGGACAGAATTTAAATCACATTATTTCAATAATAACGACGACTAAAATTTATATACCTGAGATATGATGTTTATTTGACCATATAAATTACTGTTGAGCTAAATTGGATTGGATATTATAATTGGACATCTGTTTAAGTGGAATAAAACACCATTCTACTAACTAAATTAATTTGGAAATTAATTAGCAGAATAAATCCCTGTTCTGCTATTTTATGGATTTGGACATTTGATTTAATACCATTAATTGATATTCCGCCTTGAATATTTGATATATTAACTAATGATGGATAAGTGTTGGATTTATTTATATAGTCCTTAATTATGTAAATTTATGTAATTTAACTTGAAAAGTTATATTAATATTTTATGGTATCTTGTTGAGTACCATTGTGATCTTTAAGCCTCTTTCTGAATTTGAAAAGTTATGGTTTTTGGTTAACTTCAAATTCTCTAATTTGAAGTAAAAAGGGGTTATTTAATTCTTATATAGAAAGGTTTTTAAAAAAAATTATTTTACAAATGTTTTGTAAAATCATTTCTTTAGTAAAGTAAATTATGTTTTAAAATTTAATTGTTTATTTAATTTTGATTGAAGAACACAAATTATTTTATTATTGAATATTTAAAACTAGATAATTATTTCATTATTAATAATACTATTTAAAGGTTAATCAATATTATTATAAAATTGATTTAATTTTTTTATTATGTTATACTATTAAAATATAAAAGGGTAAATTATTATATTATTAATAAATGTTTTTAAAGTATTTTTATATTATTTGAAATGGTTAGGATATTTTTATGATGTTTAAAAACTTATTTATTTAACTATAAAATAAATTGTTTATAAAAGAAATCCTTTATGTAAAAGAATTGGTTAAATGAGTTTATAAATGTGAAAGTGGGCTGAAATTTGAATGGGAAGTTTTATAAATGTTTTGAGATTTATAAAATAATATTTCTCTAAATCAAACTTTGGAATTTTTAAAGAAGTCTTATAAAGAGATTTGGAGATATTTATTAGATAAAGAGATTTTGGAAATAAATGGTTGATTTTCATAGCGTAATTCGAGGTACAGAGATTGCCTACAGTTTGTTACGTTTTTGCTGGGATAGCGACACAGCCATTGTACAAACTGCGATCTATGAAATTTCATGGTGTAATTCGAGAGGCGGAGATTGCCTGAAGTAAAGTTTGGATTTCTTTGGGATAAAGACGTAACCATTGAGCAGCGATCCATGATCGATACTAAAGGGTACTTTCCCTATCTATTCAAAAAAAAATTCATGTATTTTTAAAAGGAATGATTTATCAATATACTTATTCCGGTGAGATAAGTATATGTCTGTTTTTGATATAGAGATTAAATTTATTGAAATTAAATTAAGTGAGGCTTAGTGATTTCAGTTGGAAATGTGATCTCTGTTTGAATGTTTGTTTATTTGATAGTTAAATAACTGACTATCAATCTTGGGCCAAATATATAATCCTTCTTAATTTTGATGGCAGGGAAATATTCCATACTTAACATCGAAAGATTTTAACTCTGGAAATATCTAGGGGAAACATGAGAATTATATGGTACAATTACCATTGGTAGTGCTATACTGTACGTATAAACTCGTTTCTTTCTTCTAGGGTAAATGATAAGGAGATCCGTCCAATTATATAGTTAGTGGATGATCCCTGCTCTTATGTGTTGTCTGATTATTTCCTGAAGAACTGGTATTGAGCATTCCAGAAATTGGCGTTTGGTTCGAGGAGCACCCGAGAAACGGAAGAGTGTGCTTGTAAGAGATGACTCGTACCCTTGACCACTCCGAAAACCATATATTGTGCTATGGAGGATATTCATGATATTTTGAGATGTTGGAATCCATATGTGATTCCACGACACATTAGGGTGTGCGGATCTATGTGTGATTCCAATATATATTGAGATGTGGGAATCTATATGCGATTCCAAGACCATTGTGGTGTAAGAATCCATGTGGGATTCCATGATCTATTTTGGTGCGGTGGGTAAGCTGGAATGTTGGACGTAGCCTCATCAGCTGGAATGACTTAAACCAGAGATAGGATGCATGGCCAGTGGGGTTGGTAAACCCATAGGGCGTAGTAGCTCCCTTTTCTAGCAATATCCATCTATCAGTTTTGGCATGCCAGGAATGATGCACTCGGTCTTAGCAAGAGCAGTTATGTTTTTAATATAATACCTCGGCTAGACGGGTATGAAGCTTCGGAAGGATAACTCGATCCTTGTGCAAGAGGACCGCTCTCAAAGTACCAAGGATACCTCTATGGAAATCCTACATAATTAACAAACGAGCCTATCGAGTTTGATTTTATACATAGTATTGTTGTGATGTACACTGCACGAGCATCATAGATACTTGATTATTTTTATTTTTACCCTAGACATTGTTATAATATCATTGGATTTTCTTATATAAAAGGTTTTAGTGATCATAAGGTAAAAACTTGTCCGTGTTTATGTGCGGCATGGTCATACGAGATACCTTTAATTTTAAAACATTTTAAAGGTTATAATAAATAAAATTCCTTGTGCTTTAAGTTCTCATGCTGGTTTTACCAAACTAACCGGGCGTGGTTTTTCCTAAATGCTTGGGTAAGACCAAGTACATTTATAGGTTTATTTGGATATTTGGAATTTCAGGAGCTGAAGGCCTAGAGACATATTCACGTACATGGTCATTTCTTCCATTGCATTCATTATTGTATTTATCAGTAATTGTGAGGACATGGTGTTTTTAACTGTTTGTGTTGAATAGGTTATTATACTCTGATTGATGTCTATACATACATATATTAGAATTTCGTTTTTGTGTAAAGTTTTGTTTTCTATTATAGATTATTCTTTCCGCTTTGAGATTCTATATTGTTTGGCTTCTTCTTCTCTTCGTTCTTCTTTCTTTTCTCTAACTATCTGTCTTTCCGTTCAATTTGGGTTGGACATGTGTGGTTTATTGTCAGCTTAAACTGTATAGAAAAGTGGGTGGTTACAGTTGGTATCAGTGCTGAAGGTTAAGCGAGAACCATGGCTTTCCTAAGTAGGACTCGTTATAAATAGGGCTAACAATACCCTAGAATGAGTAACTCATTAGAAATAGGGTAAATGACACGCTAGAATTAGCTTGAGTGTATTATAGAGAGCGTATTTTTTATTTTTGTAAAATGTTTGGTATTTTATTGTTTGTTCTGTTGAGTGGCTTAAGAATTCTGGTCGATGCGTTTGGCCAACGTTATCGCTCGGGATTTCATAAACACTCGAACAAGACCAATTGACATAGTGTACGATTTTAAAATGAGTAGATGGAATAATTTTAACTGGAAATATATTTTATATACGTAAAAGAATATATTTTTTCTTATTATTATAATCGTGCTTGGTTGTTAGAAAGGATAATATTCCATCATTATCAGCTTGGATTTGATCAGTCATGCTTGACCATTTCTGAGCATTGACTATTATCCATAAATCTATCTTGAATCTTCTTTTTTGACACTGGTTTGGGTGGATAGGATCTTTGGGAACATTTAAACGAGCACCTTATAGAGTAAGTTTCACAATTTGAATATAAGGCATTCATTGATAATGTTGGGTTAAAAATTAATTTCTAAAAGGTTTGTTTATTTAAAAAGATAATCTGAATATTTTGAGATTAATATTTAGAAACCATTTTATATAAGGATTGATTTGGTAAAATCAAGTTTTAATAAATGTTGTTTTATTAAAAGTAAATTGGGAATAATTTGAAATAATATTTGGAAATGTTGAATATAAAAGTTAGTTGTTTTAAATTGTGGTTTTATAAAAGAAGTTTATTAAAGAAAACTAAAATATTTCAGAAATAAATACTTGAAGAATGATTTATATAAAGAAGATAAAATATTTACGCAATAAATATTTGAGAATGATTTCCTTTAAATAGGGATATTTTATAAATTTGATTTATAAAAATGTGTATAAATAAACGAACTCGAGAGTTTAAATCGTGGTAAATTTGGCAAATTGCTTTTTGAGGTTTAAAGGATTAATAATAGTAGTTGAAATATATTCGATATTCTTAATAGGGAATTGTTACCGTTAGGACCTTGCTATAAAGTTTTTTAGATAAAATAAATTTTGGAGTGAATTATTATAAAGTAAATATGTTTGTTATCTTTTCAAATGATTTTGGAGAAGGATATATTAGTTTTATTTGAGATAGTTTTAGAGCATAAATGAAGTTGGAAATGGTAATGATAGTTTATAATAATATATTTTAGGTATAATTGTTTTGGAAAGAGAATTAAAAAAGAAAGATGTTTATTTTCTTTGGATTGGTTTGGGAAATAAGTCCCAATTTGTTTTGCGGTGATCAAAATAATCTTCTAAGTGACGATCAAATGTTTGCTTAGGCGAACGATACTATGCACTTAGTAAATTATTCTCTTTGTCATTGTACGGTTGGGATGTGTTCGAATCCGGACGAATTCAAAAGTAAATTCGAAATTGATAGTTGATAAAACTATTTATATGGAAATGTATTTGATATGGTTTCAAGGGAGGGATTTTGAAGATGGGAAATATTGTTTTAAGTTAACTAGTTCGAGTGGCTTGAAAATAACTTGAAATGGGTTAGAGATAGTTTAGATGGTAAACACATCTCTTAAGTATTATCCTTCTAGTAAGGAAATATATGATACTGTTTGGTAGCATCCAGTTCCTCTGTATAATTTTTGGGGTTACTCGGGCTATATATATATATATATATATATATATATATATATATATATATATATATATTCGTTATGGATTAAAATATGTATAGTATCATTTCATAAAGTTGTTGAAATAAATATCTAAGTGTTAGATCCTTAATTTCTCGAGTATACGGTGTCGTTCAAAAAGTGTTTTGAATGAAAACTTGGGTATTCAAAATTGTTAAGTGAATTAAAAATAGAAGTTTGGATTTAATAGTTGTGTAGGCCATTGTAATGTGATAGAGTGTTTTATAAGTTTTAAAAATCCAATGGAATTGTATGAAAAAAATTTCATAAATATTTAACGAGAGTAGAATTAGTATTGGAATAACCGATTAAATAGGTACGTACGATGAATGTAGATCATTTCTCTTTCCACATAGTTTTGATCATATATTCGAGTATAATACTTTGACTGTTTTACACCATCCCAAATAAGGATTTATTACTCGATTATGATGGCAAACACTCGACTAAGGTTCTTGATACGGAACCAAGGTTTTCTATCATAACTATAGCTATGTAAGGAGGGCAGAGGTTCCTAATCAAGGAGCCTGATCAGACTCCGCACTAGTAAATCGGGTGAACGATAATGGTTGGGAAGTGGGGTCATGTATTCGAGTAATGATTAAATCAAATGCTGCATATGAACTAATCTATGAACATCATGCGGGCTTATAAATAATATGGAGTGTTCTTGTGCTGAATTTCGGTGACGAAATTCTTTTAAGTGGGGAAGAGTGTAACGACCCATATTTTTAGGTTTTTGAATTTGAATATTTAATTTGTTTAAATATTTGGATTTGAATTACATTACAATTGAATATCTGTTTCAAACTGAGACCTGATTTTTAATGATGTATTTTTAATTTAATTTATAGAATTTTTCTATAATTTTTAATTTGGAAAATAATTAAACTTCGTTCGACGTATTTTACGGCAAACGTAGGAATTTTGAAACTTCACAGAATTTAATAACCGGTCTATTTTATTTTTGTTTTGTGATCTATAACTTTGTAATACGCGATCGTAATTTAGTTTCTGTCAATCATAGTTCGTAATCGAATACGATATGGCGTGGCAGGGTACCGGAAACAAATGTACACAGTACGTAACTTTTTCTCTTGAGCCACCATTTTGTTCACTTGTTTCCTCCACCTTGTCTGCCTTTTCTGTAATGACCCAGAATTTTTAGAAATTAAAATTTGAATATTTAATTAATTTTAAATATTAATAAGTGAATTTATAAGTCAAATAATTTTTATTTGAATTTTTGGATTTAATTGGATAATTAAATCGATAATTTAATATGTTAAATTATGGAAATAATTGAAAATCGGGTTAAATATGATTGAAAATGATTTGTAAAATTTTATTTTATCATATGGAAGTTAGAACAATATTTTAGAACTTTTAAAATCGAATTAAAAGTTAATTTGTGAAAATTGAATATTTTAATATTAAAATCGACTAGTGAAAATAGTCAATTTTTGAACAGTCTCAGAATTGAACGAAACCAGTTCCATTGGATCCGTAATAGTTAGTTATTATCGGATTTCAATTTTCGTGTCAATCGGAGTTATCGTTTGATCGTGGCAGCTCGAAACGCATCGATTTATTTTTAATTTAAATTTGACGAGTGAAAATAGCCATTTTTCAAAAAGTCTCGGATTTCGACGAAACCAGTTTCATCGGATCCGTAATGTGATATTATAGTAAGGTTTCAAATTTCAAGTCAATTGGATTTACCGTTTGTCCGGTACGAATTAAAACGCCTAGAAATCGACTTAAATCGGTTTAATTTAAATTGAGCGTTTACAGCCATAACTCGCACATACTTCCGAATTAGCTTCCGAAACCTGTTCCATTGTATCCGGAACGCGGGATAAACCCTAGGAACGTCAGTTTCGGCGCGTAAATCGGAGTTCGGAATTCCCGGATGAATAGTGATTGAAAAATTCTCTATAAATACCCCCAAATTCTTAAAAAAATTAAAAAAAATAAAATAAAACCCTAGTTTACACAGCACGGCCGCCACTTGATAATCAATGGCCGAAAGTTTCATACGTTCTTCCTTCAATTTCTCAAAATCCAAGCATCGATTCAAGAATCGCTCAACTAGAAAAACGTAGAGGGGAGTGTGCTCTACAAATCCAACGGGTGAGATCGTAAATGGAGCTATGGTTCATCGACAAATTGGCTGCAAAGGCCAACAGTTCGACTTCGATTTGCGTGCTTGGGGGGGTGGCCGAGTGTAGCCGTGCTCTGGCCGAGTGTAGTATGGGAGTAGGGCTTTGCAATGGCACTAGTTGATCGACCTATATATGCGTGTAGGAGGAGCAAAAATTAACCCTAATCTCTATTAGATGGGTTCGGCATATACTGGAGTTCACGTGAATGGGGGGGGAGAAGAAGGAGCACGCACAGATCTGAAGAGATGGATCCTACGGCCTGTAATTGACGTGGGTTTAAAATTTTATTATTATGTTGTAAATAGTTATATAAAATCGTGTTTAAACTTCAAAAATCCATAACTTTTTCATACGAGGTCGAAAAAACGCGAAACCAGTTGCGTTGGAATCGTATGGACGAGCACTACGCGATGGAGTTGGTTTGGAGTCGTTTGGAGTTAGTGAGAATTTTGGGTAAAATTAAACGTCCGTTTAATTTTATTCGAAATAAATCGCTAAAACGGAAATTAAAACCAAGGTGAGAACTTCTCACTCAATCGAATCGGTTTCGATTTTATTTTAAATAGTTAGATTTAAAATATTTGAATGCATGTTTGAATGTTGATTGATATCTATTGATTGTTAAAATAGACATTATACGCCGTTAGTAAGCGGATGTTATTTATTAAAAACATATACCGCGAATATTTCATAAACAGTGAAATTGGTATTATATATAATAGCAATATATATATATATTGGCATATGTATATATTGGAGTTGTTAATTTCCCGCATTTTTGTTTAGCGGATGAGACCTTATTACGCCGTTATTAAGCGGATAATATTTAATAAGAACATATACCGCGATAATTTCGTACTGGAGCGAAATTGGTATTGTGCTAATGTTTTTGGATGCAGGAAAACAGGTTGGAGGGATCCAACTGGATTCCTCAACAGTTTTTATTTGATTTCAGATATTTTGATATTTGATGGATTATCATATCGATATATGATATCGTTGTAGTCGTGATTGACTATTTGATGTGTAGCATCATTGGACCCAAATTTTGGGATTTTAAAAGGGTTTTTAAAGTGATTTTTGAAAAGATAAAATATTTTTGGAATTGATCCATGTTAAATAAATGAACGTTATAATTTTCAAAGTTATAAAATTATGGTTTTTGTGAAATATAGTTAAAAGCTGATTTTTGAGAAATAAGGGTTAATGATTTTATAAAATAGTTTAAATTGGATTTTTGAATATATTATAAAAGTTTAAAAATAGGATTTATAAAATTTGATTATTTTATAAATCAAAATGGTGAAACTATAAAGGAAATTAAAGACGTTTTAAAAGAATAATATAAATTGATTTATATTAAGGGATTTATAAACGGATATTTATAAATTGGAAAGTCTCTAAAGGAACGATTTTGTAAAATAATCGTTTTATAAGTATTTAACTTATAATATGAACTTTTAGTTTATAATTGAGTTATAAACTGGAATAGGTTAATAAAGAAATTTATAAAAAGGAAGTTTTTATAAATAAATAGAAATGGAATTTATAAACGATGTTTTATAAATTCGCAAATGAATTATTTTGATAAGAAAATTGTTGGAACCTATTAAAGGAGTTATATTCACATTTTTGAATAGTGAATAATCCTTTGAATTAAAACGAATAAAAGGATGAGATTTCTTAATGAAGTTTATTCACATTTTTGAATAGTGAATAACACGTTAAAGGAAATAGTTTGAATGTGAATGTTTTAAATAGAATTAAAACGATCTAACGATGTTTTAAAAAGGTGTTGAGATTCGAAACCATAGATTTCATCATTCATTGTTGAAATAGACGTTTTCGAGAAATAAAAGGAAATAGTAGACTATAACACTGTTGTTATAGTAAATAATTTCCGAAAGGAAATGTTTTGAATAATATTGGGATTTATATATCTATTTAATTTCGAATCCCTATACTAGTGATTTTGGGTTGTCGTAACGATGTTTTACGCAACGTTCGTTTTGACCCAAATAAATATGTTTAAGTGAATGATTTCCTTAAAGAATGAAATATATACTTAATCTCGATTTAAGTATATTGAATATTTTCTAAGTGTTGAAAATAAATAAAATTTGTGAATTACTTATGAATAAATAAGTATGGAAATATTTTCCAATATGAAGTGAATATTTAGAATTTATCTTTTTGAAGATAAATTGAAAAGAATAATTGGAATCATATATGCATGAATATTTTGGAATATAAATTCACTAAGGAATTTATAAAAGAAAGTGGAATTTGTTAAAAATAAATATTGATTTATTTTTGAAGTGTTGAAATTTTATATCTTGTAAAGATATTTTGGAAAATAAATAATTTGGAAAATTATTTGGAATCTGGTGATGTGTGCATATCTATTGATAGTTAAATAATCCGACTATCAATATTTCCCTTTGAATGGGTAATTGATGTGATTTGATTGAATGTGAATGCCACACTTATTTTTAAATAAGCGCTCACTATTCGGGTTAACCGGGAAAGGACCATGGGGTCGTATAACCCATTCCGAATATGTGATACGTCGTTATGAATTGCATTTGAAGATCGGTGTTGAAGACCGAGTTTTTGCGAAAGCGATAGGATGACCTATCGATTGTCTCTGCACTGGGTAGCTCCTGGTATAGAGATCTCCTAAGTGATGGGAAATTCGATCGGGATTGTGAATACCCATATTGCAAGGGCTTCGTGAGAAGTGCCTTCGGTTTTGTTCGAGCCCGGAACAGACTTGTATGGATTGTATGTCTGACATTACAAGTTGAGATATAAAGCCGATTTCTTTCAAATATATTTCTGTTGGTGGCGAAGAATTTATTCTTTTAGCTTAACACCCTTGTCTGAGACGTACGAGCTCAGAGGTTATGTAGTTGAATGTTATCAGCGATATATTCCCAATTTGGTAATGTGACATGCTGAGTGATGCTGAAATGATCATTATGTTGATTATTTGTGATAGGATCGTTTATTTGATCGTCTATCCTTGTGATCATTGTGTTGATCATTTGTTGACCCAAAGCATGACTTTTGTATAAAGTATGTTTTTGTGGACGTGACTTCGTCGAGCCTCACATCCCGGAATGGTCAAAACAGGAAAGATGCGGCAAGGTTATGAGGGGTAGCTCCCTTTAGGGTATGTGCATTTCCTTCTGGAAAGGGTGGTATCATGGTATGGAGCCCAGATACTTACTCATGTTGATACACTATATTTATTACTGTGTGGTGTTGTTGGTGACGAGCGCTCGGTTAAAAGATCCAATGGGACCGGGGGATGCCATATTCGTGTAGTAGTTACCTAGTGATAAAGGTAACCCGGCCTTGTGTTGGCAGAGAGCTGGTTAAGTTCTCGGGGACGTCCAGCCAGAGGCGTTTCCATGTGGCAATGGGAAGTTCCTTGGCCTGACCATTTGTTGGAAATCCAAAGAAACAATACGTGACTTGTACGGTTTTAGTTGTATAACCTGCTATGGAATGTGGCGGTAACCTGCTATTGAACATAGTAGCTATAGTAGGCATAAGTGCGGAATGTCTATGCTGGCTAAGATTTATATCTTTATTTTTGAAATGATTTTCCTCTACACTATGCACTAATAATAATATCAAATGTTATTTTAAATGCGTATCAAGCATCTTTGACTATCATAAGGAGAAATCTCCTCCGATTCTGCGTTTGCATGTGTGTGTGCGGAAGGCCTTATGGTAGTCTCATTTTTAAAAGCATTGCGAATTGAAATAAAAATATTCTTCTATTTTTGATTTTAAAGATAAATAAACTGTTTTGAGTTCCCACACCAGTCACATGACTGACTTGGAGTTTATTGTTTTCCTTCCTAAACTCTGGGTGCCCACCAATTTTCACACGGGCAGTCAAGAGTTAAGGTTTATCAGGATATTCTGGAGTTGCTGGAGGCAAGCTGAATGGCATGGCATATTACTTATATAGTATTTCTTTTTCCGCTGCACTGTTTGATGTATGTTGTTGTACACTCTGATGATATGATGAAATGTAATAAAATGTAATAACTGATAGTTCTTTGTTTAAAGATTATTCATTTATTATTATATGTTGTTCCGCTGCGAATTGTGAGATTCTGATGTTGTTCTGTTGTTTTCTATTCCGTCCTATTTTCTTCTGTTTTTCTTTTTCCTCTATATTCTATTTTCTTCTATTTTAAAATTTTCTGTTCTCTCTAATTTCTAATTTCTATTTTCTTTTCCCTCTATCTTCTACCTTATCTATTATGTTCTTTCCCTATTTTTCTATCTTCTCCTCTCTTCTTCTTTCTTTTTCTTTTCTTAAATTCTTTTTAAAACCATAACATTTCGGTTTTTCGGCAACGAAAATCCGCAAACGTTACATTTGGTATCAGAGCTTATGGTTAAGCGACAACCATGGTTCAGTCGGGTATTACTCGTTAGAGATAGAGTCAGCAGTACTCTAGAATGAGTTTGAGTGTAATAATAGCTATGAGAGCGTATTTGTTAGTGAATATAAAATTGTTTTATATTGTGATGATTGGTTTATTGAGTGGCATATGAACTTTCGTCAGCGTGGTCCGCAAGACTATGCCGAAGGGGTTTCTAAACACTTGAATAGAACAATTCGACACAATATTGTTTTAAAATTGGGTAAATGAAATAATTTTACCTTGAGTATATTTTATATATAAAGGAATAATTTTTCAGAATTATTAAAGTGTATATAAGTTGATTGTTTGGCTGTTTGAATAATCTAAATTGAAGAATAATTGTATAAGTAAAAGAATTATACGTATGAATTATAATTAAAGTGATTTACAATTGTGAGATAAACTTATATATATAAGAAGTGAAATTATTTGAATATATTTATGAATATGAGTTGTAAATGAAAGTGAATTCAAAGATAAATGAAATTCAACTTTTGAAATTGAATTGAATTAATGAAATGAATGTTAATCAATTGAATGTAAATAAAATTGATATGAAATAATGAATGAAAGTGTTAATTCATTAAAATCTAATGTTATTGGAAGTTGAATAAATCGAATGAGAATGAATATACATTGGTTGTTATATGATTGTTAGTGATTGTATGTAATTCATTAGATTAATGAAAGTGAATTAATGAAATTGAAAGCTATGTAATTGAATTCAAATTGAAAGTAAATAAATTTGAATAGAATTGAACGTGAATTGGATTTAATTAGTGAATGCAAACTAATTAAAATTGAGAATGAATGTTGATAAAATCCAAGGTAAATGAATCAAATGTGATTTGAATTGAAAACCCTTTCATTGAATATAATGAGAATATGAATGAATATTATTAGTTATGAATGATAATTGGTTGATGGTTGAATATATGTTGTTTTACTACATGTGCTATGTTGACATATAAGTTGTTATGTTGCTATATGTTGTATATTGATACTATGTTCATATATGCATGATTCTCATGTTGTTTGTTAAGTGATTAGTAGGTGCGGATTGCGTTTGCTTCGCATTTGGAGCTCGCTTTTGCGCTATATTAGCCGTATATGCTCGCTAATAAAATATAAGGTACATATCTCGGATTAAATACAGTACTTTTACAAATTTTTCCCTTCGGGATGCCTCATTACTTGATGAGATGTATATTTGTGATATATATACTGTCATTTTTTTTTCGGATCGAGCCGCGCAAAGGAGACTATGGCGAATTTTTCCGAAAATTTAAGGCGTTAGAAAAATTTGAGAAAATTTGGGAAAATTTTTGAAAACCTAAACTTTGATTTGGAATTGAAAGTTAAACAATAGTAGTTGTTTTTGAAAAGATAACTAAGTATGATTTGAAAACTTAGTAAAGATTTGTAAGAAGTTTAACTATGAATTTTGGAAAATTAATAAATTCTGTAACTTTCTTACTTATAATTTCGAGGACGAAATTCTTTTAAGGGGGGAAGATTGTAACGACCCAGAATTTTTAGAAATTAAAATTTGAATATTTAATTAATTTTAAATATTAATAAGTGAATTTATAAGTCAAATAATTTTTATTTGAATTTTTTGATTTAATTGGATAATTAAATCGATAATTTAATATGTTAAATTATGGAAATAATTGAAAATCGGGTTAAATATGATTGAAAATGATTTGTAAAATTTTATTTTATCATATGGAAGTTAGAACAATATTTTAGAACTTTTAAAATCGAATTAAAAGTTAATTTGTGAAAATTGAATATTTTAATATTAAAATCGACTAGTGAAAATAGTCAATTTTTGAACAGTCTCAGAATTGAACGAAACCAGTTCCATTGGATCCGTAATAGTTAGTTATTACCGGATTTCAATTTTCGTGTCAAACGGAGTTATCGTTTGATCGTGGCAGCTCGAAACGCATCGATTTATTTTTAATTTAAATTTGACGAGTGAAAATAGCCATTTTTCAAAAAGTCTCGGATTTCGACGAAACCAGTTTCATCGGATCCGTAATGTGATATTATAGTAAGGTTTCAAATTTCAAGTCAATTGGATTTACCGTTTGTCCGGTACGAATTAAAACGCCTAGAAATCGACTTAAATCGGTTTAATTTAAATTGAGCGTTTACAGCCATAACTCGCACATACTTCCGAATTAGCTTCCGAAACCTGTTCCATTGTGTCCGGAACGCGGGACAAACCCTAGGAACGTCAGTTTCGACGCGTAAATCGGAGTTCAGAATTCCCGGATGAATAGTGATTGAAAAATTCTCTATAAACACCCCCAAATTCTTAAAAAAATTAAAAAAATAAATAAAACCCTAGTTTACACAGTACGGCCGCCACTTGATAATCAATGGCCGAAAGTTTCATACGTTCTTCCTTCAATTTCTCAAAATCCAAGCATCGATTCAAGAATCGCTCAACTAGAAAAACGTAGAGGGGAGTGTGCTCTACAAATCCAACGGGTGAGATCGTAAATGGAGCTATGGTTCATCGACAAATTGGCTGCAAAGGCCAACAGTTCGACTTCGATTTGCGTGCTTGGGGGTGGCCGAGTGTAGCCGTGCTCTGGCCGAGTGTAGTATGGGAGTAGGGCTTTGCAATGGCACTAGTTGATCGACCTATATATGCGTGTAGGAGGAGCAAAAATTAACCCTAATCTCTATTAGATGGGTTCGGCATATACTGGAGTTCACGTGAATGGGGGGGGGGGGGAGAAGAAGGAGCACGCACGGATCTGAAGAGATGGATCCTACGGCCTGTAATTGACGTGGGTTTAAAATTTTATTATTATGTTGTAAATAGTTATATAAAATCGTGTTTAAACTTCAAAAATCCATAACTTTTTCATACGAGGTCGAAAAAACGCGAAACCAGTTGCGTTGGAATCGTATGGACGAGCACTACGCGATGGAGTTGGTTTGGAGTCGTTTGGAGTTAGTGAGAATTTTGGGTAAAATTAAACGTCCGTTTAATTTTATTCGAAATAAATCGCTAAAACGGAAATTAAAACCAAGGTGAGAACTTCTCACTCAATCGAATCGGTTTCGATTTTATTTTAAATAGTTAGATTTAAAATATTTGAATGCATGTTTGAATGTTGATTGGTATCTATTGATTGTTAAAATAGACATTATACGCCGTTAGTAAGCGGATGTTATTTATTAAAAACATATACCGCGAATATTTCATAAACAGTGAAATTGGTATTATATATAATAGCAATATATATATATATATTGGCATATGTATATATTGGAGTTGTTAATTTCCCGCATTTTTGTTTAGCGGATGAGACCTTATTACGCCGTTATTAAGCGGATAATATTTAATAAGAACATATACCGCGATAATTTCGTACTGGAGCGAAATTGGTATTGTGCTAATGTTTTTGGATGCAGGAAAACAGGTTGGAGGGATCCAACTGGATTCCTCAACAGTTTTTATTTGATTTCAGATATTTTGATATTTGATGGATTATCATATCGATATATGATATCGTTGTAGTCGTGATTGACTATTTGATGTGTAGCATCATTGGACCCAAATTTTGGGATTTTAAAAGGGTTTTTAAAGTGATTTTTGAAAAGATAAAATATTTTTGGAATTGATCGATGTTAAATAAATGAACGTTATAATTTTCAAAGTTATAAAATTATGGTTTTTGTGAAATATAGTTAAAAGCTGATTTTTGAGAAATAAGGGTTAATGATTTTATAAAATAGTTTAAATTGGATATTTGAATATATTATAAAAGTTTAAAAATAGGATTTATAAAATTTGATTATTTTATAAATCAAAATGGTGAAACTATAAAGGAAATTAAAGACGTTTTAAAAGAATAATATAAATTGATTTATATTAAGGGATTTATAAACGGATATTTATAAATTGGAAAGTCTCTAAAGGAACGATTTTGTAAAATAATCGTTTTATAAGTATTTAACTTATAATATGAACTTTTAGTTTATAATTGAGTTATAAACTGGAATAGGTTAATAAAGAAATTTATAAAAAGGAAGTTTTTATAAATAAATAGAAATGGAATTTATAAACGATGTTTTATAAATTCGCAAATGAATTATTTTGATAAGAAAATTGTTGGAACCTATTAAAGGAGTTATATTCACATTTTTGAATAGTGAATAATCCTTTGAATTAAAACGAATAAAAGGATGAGATTTCTTAATGAAGTTTATTCACATTTTTGAATAGTGAATAACACGTTAAAGGAAATAGTTTGAATGTGAATGTTTTAAATAGAATTAAAACGATCTAACGATGTTTTAAAAAGGTGTTGAGATTCGAAACCATAGATTTCATCATTCATTGTTGAAATAGACGTTTTCGAGAAATAAAAGGAAATAGTAGACTATAACACTGTTGTTATAGTAAATAATTTCCGAAAGGAAATGTTTTGAATAATATTGGGATTTATATATCTATTTAATTTCGAATCCCTATACTAGTGATTTTGGGTTGTCGTAACGATGTTTTACGCAACGTTCGTTTTGACCCAAATAAATATGTTTAAGTGAATGATTTCCTTAAAGAATGAAATATATACTTAATCTCGATTTAAGTATATTGAATATTTTCTAAGTGTTGAAAATAAATAAAATTTGTGAATTACTTATGAATAAATAAGTATGGAAATGTTTTCCAATATGAAGTGAATATTTAGAATTTATCTTTTTGAAGATAAATTGAAAAGAATAATTGGAATCATATATGCATGAATATTTTGGAATATAAATTCACTAAGGAATTTATAAAAGAAAGTGGAATTTGTTAAAAATAAATATTGATTTATTTTTGAAGTGTTGAAATTTTATATCTTGTAAAGATATTTTGGAAAATAAATAATTTGGAAAATTATTTGGAATCTGGTGATGTGTGCATATCTATTGATAGTTAAATAATCCGACTATCAATATTTCCCTTTGAATGGGTAATTGATGTGATTTGATTGAATGTGAATGCCACACTTATTTTTAAATAAGCGCTCACTATTCGGGTTAACCGGGAAAGGACCATGGGGTCGTATAACCCATTCCGAATATGTGATACGTCGTTATGAATTGCATTTGAAGATCGGTGTTGAAGACCGAGTTTGTGCGAAAGCGATAGGATGACCTATCGATTGTCTCTGCACTGGGTAGCTCCTGGTATAGAGATCTCCTAAGTGATGGGAAATTCGATCGGGATTGTGAATACCCGTATTGCAAGGGCTTCGTGAGAAGTGCCTTCGGTTTTGTTCGAGCCTGGAACAGACTTGTATGGATTGTATGTCTGACATTACAAGTTGAGATATAAAGCCGATTTCTTTCAAATATATTTCTGTTGGTGGCGAAGAATTTATTCTTTTAGCTTAACACCCTTCTCTGAGACGTACGAGCTCAGAGGTTATGTAGTTGAATGTTATCAGCGATATATTCCCAATTTGGTAATGTGACATGCTGAGTGATGCTGAAATGATCATTATGTTGATTATTTGTGATAGGATCGTTTATTTGATCGTCTATCCTTGTGATCATTGTGTTGATCATTTGTTGACCCAAAGCATGACTTTTGTATAAAGTATGTTTTTGTGGACGTGACTTCGTCGAGCCTCACATCCCGGAATGATCAAAACAGGAAAGATGCGGCAAGGTTATGAGGGGTAGCTCCCTTTAGGGTATGTGCATTTCCTTATGGAAAGGGTGGTATCATGGTATGGAGCCCAGATACTTACTCATGTTGATACACTATATTTATTACTGTGTGGTGTTGTTGGTGACGAGCGCTCGGTTAAAAGGTCCAATGGGACCGGGGGATGCCATATTCGTGTAGTAGTTACCTAGTGATAAAGGTAACCCGGCCTTGTGTTGGCAGAGAGCTGGTTAAGTTCTCGGGGACGTCCAGCCAGAGGCGTTTCCATGTGGCAATGGGAAGTTCCTTGGCCTGACCATTTGTTGGAAATCCAAAGAAACAATACGTGACTTGTACGGTTTTAGTTGTATAACCTGCTATGGAATGTGGCGGTAACCTGCTATTGAACATAGTAGCTATAGTAGGCATAAGTGCGGAATGTCTATGCTGGCTAAGATTTATATCTTTATTTTTGAAATGATTTTCCTCTACACTATGCACTAATAATAATATCAAATGTTATTTTAAATGCGTATCAAGCATCTTTGACTATCATAAGGAGAAATCTCCTCCGATTCTGCGTTTGCATGTGTGTGTGTGCGGGAGGCCTTATGGTAGTCTCATTTTTAAAAGCATTGCGAATTGAAATAAAAATATTCTTCTATTTTTGATTTTAAAGATAAATAAACTGTTTTGAGTTCCCACACCAGTCACATGACTGACTTGGAGTTTATTGTTTTCCTTCCTAAACTCTGGGTGCCCACCAATTTTCACACGGGCAGTCAAGAGTTAAGGTTTATCAGGATATTCTGGAGTTGCTGGAGGCAAGCTGAATGGCATGGCATATTACTTATATAGTATTTCTTTTTCCGCTGCACTGTTTGATGTATGTTGTTGTACACTCTGATGATATGATGAAATGTAATAAAATGTAATAACTGATAGTTCTTTGTTTAAAGATTATTCATTTATTATTATATGTTGTTCCGTTGCGAATTGTGAGATTCTGATGTTGTTCTGTTGTTTTCTATTCCGTCCTATTTTCTTCTGTTTTTCTTTTTCCTCTATATTCTATTTTCTTCTATTTTAAAATTTTCTGTTCTCTCTAATTTCTAATTTCTATTTTCTTTTCCCTCTATCTTCTACCTTATCTATTATGTTCTTTCCCTATTTTTCTATCTTCTTCTCTCTTCTTCTTTCTTTTTCTTTTCTTAAATTCTTTTTAAAACCATAACATTTCGGTTTTTCGGCAACGAAAATCCGCAAACGTTACATTTTCTCCATAGCCGCCATTGTCCCCCTTTGATTGTGCTTGCATTTATGAGTCTGGCGTTCATATATGAACATGTACTCAGGAAGCTTAATCTCCTTCTTTATTTTGGTTGCTGACATTACTTTTCTTCCTCCGTTCTTTTATATTGCTCAAAGAAAGGATAATTCCTCTTCAACTTCTTCAAAAATCATTATATCACAATTCCTTGATTTTGGACCAAACGATCAACACGAAAATTGTTTTGCCATCAAGTTTAGTTATTTTTAAAAATAATTACGAGAGTTTTCTTCGAGAGACGGAAGAGATATCGTCTAATATCAAGGAAAGGAATGTTTTTGTTCAAAGGTTTAAAAATTGATTTATCAGCATCCGCGAAGAATTGATCGATGCCATAAGAATCGTTGGGATCATATGAGTGTGAGAAATGCGGATTATGGATCTTAAGGCTAGGATTAACACTAGAGGGGTGGTGAATAGTGTTTATAAAGAATTACAAAATCTTTTGTTAATTTGAACACAGATGTATGCAATAGTCAGACACATATATGATTGTAGAAATAAACAAAGATGCAAAAATAAAGTAAAAGCAGTAAAGGAAATAACACACTGGATTTTATACTGGTTCGGAGTTATCCTACATCCAGTCCCACATAACAAGTATGGATTTCCTTTCAAAAGCAATTGTACATTTACACCTTCGATTTCAAGGCAACGAGGTACACCCTCCAGAATCACAATCCTCTGGGTAGAGATACTTGATTTCCCGGGCAACAAGTTCACCCAATTGATTTCCATGGCTACAATCACACCTTATCTTGCTTGATTGATTTCTAAGGCTACAATCACACCTTTTCTCACTAAGTTGATTACAAAAAGCCTATAACTCTGAATAGCACTGAGGATCTTGTTGAGATAGTGATAGAGAATCAAACCAGAGATAATCTAGTTAGATTCAATGTTGATTTCGACAGAGTAATGGTAAGAATATGTATATAGAAATGAGGAAGAAGAAGAGGAGTGAAAAACCAGAAAATATGAATTAAAATTAATTGAAACCAACCACTATTTATAGAAGAACAACAGCCATATACATTCATGAAGAGTTATGACGAATAAACACTTCTTTTGAAATTTAAATTTTGAACTTAATTGACACTATGTCGACATGCGTTACTTGGGCATGTCGACATCCCAAAGGAATTTTTGATATTTTGTTTTTCTTTGAGAATAACTTTTATCTTATTTTAAAACTATTTTAAACTTCTATAAATATACTTAAATATAGTTGAAATACATAAATAAATATATAGAATAATATTTTGGTACATATAAAATTTTACTATAAATTTTTTTTGATTCTTTTATTTTAAAAGATAGTTTAAAACCAAGGATAATTTGATCTTGAAATTCACGATTATTTTGAGGCTAAAAGTATTTGAAATCAGGATAGATGTTTTTGATGCTTTTAAAAGAAAGGTTTTGAAAATATTTTGAAAACAAGATATAATTTTGTAAAAATCATTTTGAAGCGGATACAAAACAATGTTCCATTAGATTTTTCATAGGTTCCATCCTACTTAGGGTTCCATCCCTTTAACATGCTCGAAGTGGATTCCATTCCACGAATAAATTGGATTTTAAGATGCCAGTGCTTTTCTAGGAGTTTAAACAAAATTCCTAATTAAAAAGTAAATTACTTGAAATCTTGAACTCTTGATAATCTTGATATTCTTGTTACTCATGAGTCTTCAATCTTGATATCTTGAATCTCTATACTGTACAGTCTTCATTCTTGGTACCTGCATGGTTAAATCCTGCGTATACATATATATCTAAACTTATACTATTAGTATTTATATTTTATAATCTATTCTAAGGTTGTTGTCATCAAAACCATCATTTCACGGACTAAGAATCCCCCATTTTTGATGATGACAACCTTTGTTTATAAAATATTACTTCTATCCTAATAACTCCCCCTTAATCTATGCCTAACTAATCTTTTTTATACTTCTCCCCCTTTGTCATCAACAAAAAACCATCTCAAAACTATATAACTCCCCCTCATTCTTGGACTAAAATACCTACATTAATAAACTTATACAATGGAATATAGAATTAAGAGATAATTATATTGATATACACAATAATGAATCAAATATTATATACATATCAATGTATAATTATACATGTTTTGTACAACAAACATCAATCCACACTAAATATCAATCAATATCAAACCAAGCCAAAGCAAATGAAATCAAATCAATCAAAGCAAACAATTCAAACAAAGCAACCAAATAAAATCAAACGTTACGAGGAACTTCCACCCATCCTTCTTCTCCAAAGATAGGGTCTGCTTTAATGGCATCCCAATTTTCATTGTCATTGGCAAGAGAGACAGGAGGATGTGCTTCGTTATCATCCTTGTGCAGGGAGGAAATCATCCATCGTATCGCATCGAAATGCCTTTCTTGCTCCTTGATCATCTGCATTTGAATCAATTCTAAGTGTCGCTGATTACAAAGAATGAATGAGAGAATATTCTTGAATAAATTAAGAGTTTCTTCAAGATTCTCAGATAAGTTATGAATTGGATTAGCCATATTTTAAATTGTGATAAGAATGAGAGATAGAGAAGATAAGAAATAATATTCAGTGATGAATTCTGGAAGAGATAGGTATTTATAGGTGTAGAAATTCGTTTGAAATGAACAGACATATGGTAGTTATTCAAATTTCAAATTCAAAATGAATTGTCATTTCTAACCAGTACATGTCAACATGGTCATGGGGGATGTCGACATGGTGTAGTGAAATTTGATGATTTATTTTGGTTTTATGAATAATTGTGTGTGTGTATATATATATTTATATAATATACTAACATTTATTCTGTAGATAAGATAGGCTAGATAATAGAAAAGAAATTCGATTTCATTTCATACTAGGACGATACAACGATTAATCATAAAGAACTACACGAACATTCAAATCAAAATAAACTAAAACAAATATAACGAGATACAAAAGGATAGAACTAGTTAGAGGATGATGATGATGAAGATAATCCAAGCTTCTTGCTGACTTTGGAAATGAACTTGTTCATCATGGATGAAATTTTGTCCAACTTCTTACTAACGGATCGTTTAAGAATCCGTTGATTCTCAACAATCGTCTTTTGGTTTTTGAGAAGGGTTTTGTTGGATGGATTAGGAGGATAGTCGATGCTTTCCAAAGAGGTTTCACCTTCTTCTTCTTCTTCAATTTTCTTTTCATCCCCTTCTTCTTCTTTTTCCTCTTCCTCTTCTTCCATTTCCTTATGAGCCAAGCGCTCTTCCTTTTCAGCAAGAGTCTCATAAGGTTGAAAAACAAATGGAATTTTCATAAGCAAAATGCTGGAATGATTGAAAACTTTTCTAGAAACAAATTCTTCGCCTTTGAAGTCCACTCCAAAATGGTTAAAAATCCGAGTGAGATAAATTCCATGATACGAAGTGTTCTCACCCATTTCAAGATTTTTAGGATGAAGTTCATCCAAAATAACTTGCGTCCAATTAATGTCATAATTTCCAAAAATAGAAAAAAGTGCTTTGCAAACTTTTGAAGTAGGATTGTTAAAATTCCCCGATCTTAGGGTCAAAGTATGTTGCAAAAGAAGATTGGCAATTCTTGCTTTTGGTCGAAAGTTTCGATTTTTGAATTCAAAATTATCATTCCCTTCGAAAATGTGATGAAATGTACCACGATCATTTTCGTCGATTTTAAAGTTAGAAAGATCCATTCCCGTACTCTTGCAATTGAGAATGGCATCCAAAAGATCACGATTCAAAACAATTCTAGTGCCTTTGACACTACTCCAAATTTCATCCTCATTTCCATTCTAAAATCCACAGTTTAAATTAGCATAGAAAATTTTGACAAGATTTGGATAGCAAACAAAATCATTTTGAGAAGCACCAACAAGACTAATAATTTGATTGTTTGCAAAAAGAGAATCAATTTCATAAGAAGAAAAATCTTGAAAGATAGCAAACTTTTCGAGATGGACTTTGGCATAATTAGCATAATTGATGTATGCTTTTATTGCCTCTGCATCATTGAAGAGTTGCTCTTTTATCTTTCTGGAAATTCTCATGGTAGAGGGGTTACTTGAAGAAGCCATTAAAGTAGAGAGTAGAGAGCTTGAAGTTTTGAAGAGAGGGTTTGAATTTGAAAATGAGAGTGAAAAGATATGATAAAGGATAGTGAATAAATAGATTCTCAAAAAACATGTTCTCTGGTCAAAAGATGCATTTCCAGAGAATTGAATGAAGTGAAAAGATGGAGGGAAATTCAGCCATATGAATTCAAATTTTGAATTTCAAATTCTGGTAGCCATGTCGACATCATGGTAGGGACCATGCCGACATGTGCCTATGAATTTCTATGATTTATTTTTCCTAAGTACTCTAATATATATATATATATACACTTATTATATTTGATATATATATATATATATTTGGAATATTATTAGAATTATAGTATTTTCAATATCTTATTATACAATGAAAATAATAATAAATAATAATAAAAATAATAGTAAAATTTTAAAATTCAAATAACACACCAATTCAAAGTCAATCAATCAAGCAATCAAGCATCTAATTCTAAGCATGCAATTTCAACCAATTATATTGTAAATGTGTACCTTTTTCTGAGTCCGTTTCTCTGAATTCGTCGGAGTCATGAACGGCCGTGAAACACAAATTTGAATTATCTGTCTTCTGATCATCATCATTTGAGGACGAGTCTGAATCATCTAGAGTAGCAGTAAATGCACGTTTCTTTTTTTGCTGGATCATTGTTCATAGAAAGATTTTGTCTTTCTGGATACGGACAGTCTCTTTTGATATGGCCTGGTTCATCATAGTTGAAACATTTGACATCGTTTGGTGCTACATTCTGATTTCCAGAGTTCTTATAGTTGTTTCTCTTGAGATTATTCATCTTTTTATATTTTAGAAATTTTCTAAAATTTCTGGTCATAAAGGCTATCTCTTCATCATTATCACTGTTTGAGTCTGATCCATCGGTCAATGCACTGAATGCCATTGGTTTCTTTTCAAATGCTTTGCTTTCTCTTCTCCCGATCATTTGGACTTCAAATGACATTAGATTTCCAACTAATTCTTCAATCTTTAAGGTACTGATGTCATTTGCCTCTTCGATCGCAAGTGTCTTTTGATCCCATTCTGGAGTAAGAGAATTTAAAATTTTTCTAACTTGATCTTCTTCAGAAAATTCCTTTCCCAAGGATATTAAAGAATGCACAATATCCTGAAATCTACTATACATATGTGAAATAGACTCATTAGAATTTATTTTAAATAATTGAAACTGATTTGTGAGCACGTAAATTTTGGTATGTTTAACTTTGCTGGTTCCTTCGTGAGTTACTTGCAAAGTTTTCCAAATTTCATATGTAGACTTACAAACTGACACTCTATTAAGTTCATTGCTTTAGAATTATTTTGTGCAATAGTCTTTTGCTCAGCGGTCCACTGTGCAAAATCAGTTGTGGATTCAGAATATTCAGTTTGTGTGATATTCCAAGTATCTAATCCTATAGATTGTAAATATATTTTCATCCTACATGCCCAATATGCATAGTTACTGCCATTAAAAAGTGGTGGTCTGACAGTAGACTGACCTTCTACAAATGAACTAGTGATAGGTATACTAGTGTTAGTAAAAGCACCAGTGTTGGTAGCCATTTTGAAAACTTTTTCAAAACTAAAATTATGAAACTTTGAAAACCTGGCTCTGATACGAAATGTGAGAAATGCGGATTACGGATCTTAAGGCTAGGATTAACACTAGAGGGGGTGAATAGTGTTTATAAAGAATTATTAAATCTTTTTAAGTTTGTGTTAATTTGAACACAGATGTATGCAATATTCAGACACAGATATGATCACAGAAACAAACACGGATGCAGAAATAAAGTAAAAGCAGTAAAGAAAAGAACACACCGGATTTTATACTGGTTCGGAGTTACCCTACATCCAGTCCCGCACAACAAGTACGGATTTCCTTTCAAAAAAAATTGTACAATTACACCCTCGATTTCAAGGCAATGAGGTACACCCTCCAGAATCACAATCCTCTGGGTAGAGATACTCGATTTCCCAGGCAATAAGTTCACCCAATTGATTTCCAAGGCTATAATCACACCTTATCTCGCTTGATTGATTTCCAAGGCTACAATCACACCTTTTCTATCTAAGTTGATTACAAAAAGCCTATAACTCTGAATAGCACTGATGATCTTGTTGAGATAGTGATAGAATATCAAACCAGAGATAATCTAGTTAGATTCAATGTTGATTTCGGCAGAGTAATGGTAAGAATATGTATACAGAAATGTGGAAGAAGAAGAGGAGTGAAAAACCAAAAAATATGAATTAAAATTCGTTGAAACCAACCCCTATTTATAGAAGAACAACAGCCATGTCCATTCATGAAGAGTTATGACGAATAGACACTTCTTTTGAAATTTAAATTTTGAACTCAACTGACACTTTGTCAACATGGGGTACTTCGGCATGTCGACATCCCAAAGGAATTTTTGATGTTTTGTTTTTCTTTGAAAATAACTTTTATCTTATTTTAAAACTATTTTAAACTTTTATAAATATACTTAAATATAGTTTAAATACATAAATAAAAATATAGAATAATATTTTGGTATATATAAAATTTCACTATAAAAAGTTTTTGATTCTTTTATTTTAAAAGATAGTTTAAAACCAAGGATAATTTGATTTTGAAATTCAAGATTATTTTGAGGCTAAAAGTATTTGAAATCAGGATAGATGTTTTTGATGCTTTTAAAAGGAAGGTTTTGAAAACAAGATATAATTTTGTAAAAATCATTTTGAATAAAAATTAGCGGATACAAAACAATGTTCCACTAGATTTTTCATAGGTTCCATCCTACTTAGGATTCCATCCCTTTAACAGGCTCGAAGTGGATTCCATTCCACGAATAAGTTGGATTTTAAGATGTCAGTGCTGTTCTAGGAGTTTTAACAAAATTCCTAATTAAAAAGTAAATTACTTAAAATCTTGAACTCTTGATAATCTTGATATTCTTGTTACTTATGAGTCTTCAATCTTGATATCTTGAATCTCTATACTGTACAGTCTTCATTCTTGGTACCTACACGGTTAGATCCTGCATAAACATATATATCTAAACTTATACTGTTAGTATTTATGTTTTATAATCTATTCTATGGTTGTTGTCATCAAAACCATCATCTCACGGACTAACAATCTCCCCATTTTTGACGATGACAACCTTTATTTATAAAATATTACTTTTATCCTAATAACTCCCCTTAATCTATGCCTAACTAATCTACTTTATACTTCTTCCCCTTTGTCATCAACAAAAAACCATCTCCAAACTATATAACTCCCCCTCATTCTTGGACTAAAATACCTACATTAATAAACTTATACAATGGAATATAGAATTAAGAGATAATTATATTGATAGACACAATAATGAATCAAAGATTATATACATATCAATGTATAATTATACATGTTTTGTACAACAAACATCAATCCACACTAAATATCAATCAATATCAAACCAAGCCAAAGCAAATGAAATCAAATCAATCAAAGCAAACAATTCAAACAAAGCAACCAAATAAAATCAAACGTTACGAGGAACTTCCACCCATGTAATCCTTCTTTTTGGTCGTAGGGAAATATTCCTTACTTAACATCGAAGGATTTTAACCCTAAAAATATCTATGGGAAACACGGAAAATATATAGTACAGTTACCATCGGTGGTGCTATACTATACGTATAAAATCTTTTCTTTCTTCTATGACAAATGATAAAGAGATCTGTCCACTTAAACGGTTAGAGGGTGATCCCCGCTCTTATGTATTGTCTGATTATTTCTTGAAGAATCGACATTGAGCATTCTTAATATTGGCGTTTGGTTTGAGGAGCACCCGGGAAACGGAAGAGGTTATTCGTAAGAGTTGACTCGAACCCATGACCACTCTGAAAGCATATACGGTGCTATGGTGGAGATTCATGATATATTGAGATGTTGGATTCCATGTGTGATTCTAAGGCCATTAGGGTGTGAGAATATATGTGTGATTCCAAGATCTATTGAGATGTAGGAATCTATATGCGATTCCAAGACCATTGTGGTGTGGAAAATCCATGTGGGATTCCGTGATCTATTTTGGTGCAGTGCCTAAGCTAGAATGCTAGACGTAGCCTCATCAGCGAGAATGACTAAAACCAAAGATATGAGGTATAGTCCATCGGGTTGGCAAACCCATAGGGTGCAGTCGGCTCCTTTTCTAACAATATCCATCTATCAGTTTTGGCATGCCGGGAGTGATGCACTCGATCTTAGCAAGACCAGTTTTGCTTTTCCTATAATACTCGACTATAAAGGTATGATGCTTCTGTAGGATAACTCTGATTCTTATGCAGGAGGACCGTTCTCGAAGTACTAAGGGCACCTCTATTGAAATCCTACACATTTAGCGGACGAGCCTTATCAAGTTTAATTTTATACATAGTATTGTTGTGATGTACATTGCACAAACATCACAGCTACTTGATTATTATTAAGGTTTTGGTTATCGTAAGGTAAAAACTCATCCGTGTTTATGTGCGGCGTGGTAATACGAGATACCTTTGATTTTAAAAGATTTTGAAGGTTATAATAAATAAAATTTCTTGTGATTTAAGTTCTAATGCTGGTTTTACCAAACTTACCCGGACATGGTTTTTCCTAATTGCTCGAGTCAGACCGAGTATATTTCTGGGTTTACTTGGATATTTGGAACTTCAGGAGAGGTGCTGAAGGCCCAGAGATGTATTCATGTACATGGTAATTTTTTCCATTGCATTAATTGTTGTATTTATCAGCAATTGTAAGGACAGGGTGTTATAACTATCCATGTTGAATATGTTAGTATACTCTAATTGATGTTTATATATACATATATTACAGTTTGGTTTTTGTGTAAAGATTTTTTGTCTATTATAGACTATTCGTTCCTCTTTGAGATTCTATGTTGTGTAGTTTCTTCTTGCATTCTTTCTTCTTTCTTTTCCCTAACTATCTGTTTTTCATTCTATTTAGGTTGTGAATGTGTGGTTTATTGTCAGGATAAACTATACGGAAAAGTGGATCGTTACACAAAAATACAGTTTTTAATTTAATTGAAGCTTCACCACTTGTCCAGGCAAGATTTCGTCACCATACTTCCACCCATAACTCCCCCTGCATCCATTCGAAACCAATATACATGGTATCAAGCTATTATACGTAGTGTATTGGAGCTAGGCGGAAGGAAGTGGTGGTGTCGAAGGCATGCATTTGAAAGGGGTGAAGTTGTCCTTCAAACTTTCGAATCCATAGAATGATTTTGAAAGGATTGCCACTTTGAACCCCTTCAATACCCTAGCTGCCGCACCAATATTTATACCTTAGTTAGAGGCCGCTTTTATAACTCATAGATCAATGAGTGTGGAAGGTAGGTTTCGAACCAGTACCCCTCTGCAACCATTGAAGCCGTCTTCCCCAATGATTTTGAAAGGAATGACTTAACCACTTTTACTAATAGTTTTGGAGGCAATGGTTTTGAAAGGATAGCTTTCTAATGGGTCATATTTTATGCTTTTTAGTTTGTTTTTATTTTCAAACTGTACTTTCGAAAGAAATATTGTTCATTGGTTTCGAAACTATGCTTCCATAATTTTTTTACTTGAGACCAATTCTATCAAAAGTGATGCTTTCGTCCTTTTTCCCTTTGATCCTATAGTTTTATTAAATGTTGAACTCAATTGTATCAAAAGGGATTGTTTAAAGTTTTAAATAATAGTTTCGAAAGATTTGTTTTTGAGTGTTTCGAAAGAAATGTTTCCAAGTGTTTCGGAAGATATCTTTAATGGTTTCGAAAGGAGATGCTAAGATTTTAAGTATTGATTTCGAAAGTGATGCTATCAATGATTTCAAAAGGAATTGTATAAGGTTTTGATCAATGTTTTTGAAGGTATTGCTTTGGCTTTATAGCCTAATGTTTTCTAAGTTAAAAAGGGTTTTAACTTATTTCAATGTGATAGTTAACCTATTGATTTTAGGTTTTCATCAACATTGTTTTGTAAAGGGTATATCGTGGCATATATATTATAAGTAAAGAAAAGTATAAATTTCCTTGTTGTAGAAAGATACGATTTCAAGGGATAAATCATCTGCAAAGATTGTTTTCAAGAAAATGAAATTTGAATAGGGTGGTCAGCCTAGATATTTGCTAAAAGAATGACTCGAATATTAGAAAACAAGATGGGACTGGTGTGGGATCATGCCCTATACTTTTGCTAGTAGCCCCTAGCTAATATAAGTCCAAAATTCCACTGTGTGGGGCTTTGTCACAGGTAAGACTAAAATGATGTAACACACAGAAAGACACATAGTAGAGATAGGTTATCGATAAGCCTGCAAAACAATTAGGATTAGTTGACGCTATGAGAAGTAAGTTAAGGACAGACCGTTTAGTATGGTGCCTAACAAAAGTTAGAATATGTATTATGCCTGGTACGCCCAAGCCAGCCAATGGTTAATAGTCAGCCAGATAAAGCTATAATGTTCGGACGGACAGTCCATTAATTACCTGATTTATATGTATATATGTTATTGACATTGTTGTCATAATCAGTTTGATTACATGATATTGATTTTCAAAGGATATGATTTTAAAAAGATGTTAGTGTGGAGAAATCTGTTCCACTAGGTCGCGTGGTCTCACTTAATACCAGTAAACCGAGATGTAATAGAATTATTCACACCATATTTTATGTTTGACTCGAAGTTTATGTTTTTCCCTTACACTCTTGGGTGCTCCAAATTTAATTTGAGTAGATTGAGATTTAAGATATTTTAGGTTTTAATAGGTGACAAATAAAGCCTCCGAAGACGTGCAGGAGGCAAGGATTAGCCATTTTGGAGTTTATCTATTATTGTTCCGCTATGATGTATTTACTGACTAATATGTCTATTTAGTACTCTAATCATCCAATGGGCATCTTCGTATGTCGCTCTTGGTGTACGTTGTAATATTTACATTTATCAAAACCTAGGAATCGTTTTGGGATTATGTGAATGAATATGAAATATTGGTTTGAGATGTAATCAGAAAAGCTATTTTGAAATCTGTGTTTATTTTATTTCATATTCACGTGCTTATGATATTATGAGAAACATTAACATTACCGTATTTTGGTACCAGGAGTTAGTACTATAGATGACTGCAACATCTGTAGTGGTTTCGGGCCTCAAAATAAGGGATGTTACAGCTCACCCACCGTACTATTTTTTTTGCTGCATTATTATATATATTCATCAATAATTGTATGTTTGGAAAGTTATAAATGTCTAAGCTAATGATATTTTTTAACTCTGATATACTATGTATGTTAGAGTGACAGCTTTTGCTGTTTTTGTTATATTATATGTTGTCTTTCTATTATGAGATTCTGTTCATCTTGTTCTTTTTCATTTTCCTTTTCTTTTTACCCTAACAAACTATCTTTTCGATGATTAGATGTCCGGCATTGGAATACAGTGGATGTATTTGGTGCTTACTTTCGATGGTCGAAAAGGCAGGTCATCACATGTAACATAATAATCCATGCAAAGTATAATTTGCCCATATATAGATGTTGGGATTTGCATCGTAACAGACATGTTAGCTCATCTTATATGTATTGTATGTTGTCCAAATATATGTTTATACATTAACTTGTTATTTTAAAAAAATAGTAAAACAATATAGATATATACGCATATATATATATATATATATTACATATAAGAAAAATATTAATAATATATATATATATATTGATTAGACATTAATTAAGTAAATGACTCTATAGTTATATATACATATATACGTACACACACATAATATATAAAGTTTTTTAAATAAAATATACACCTATATTTTACGGTTACAAAATTATATATTTATATGTATATATCAATATATAGTTATATTTATAATATCTAAAGTATTGGTAAATATGTGAGTGTGTATATATCATCAATTATGAAAACTAAATAAATATGTCATTATTATTATTTTTATTACAGTCTAGATTGAATACAAAGCACATGAAATATTTAAATATAATTTTATATTATTAAATTATTTATGTATATTAATTAGCCAAAATGCATTAAAATAATGTTAAAAATAACTTTATAATATATTATACAAATTTAAAATTTTAGAAATTTAAAAGATGATATTTTAAGCTTATGAAAAAAATTCCATAATTTTCTTTGTCAAAATTATTTTTTTAATAGTTATTTATTATTGGTAACACATATAAATGACTTTAAAAATAATAATTTTAATTTTTGATTCTGGGATTTTGGCCGAGAGATAATATGATGATGAAATAATTTTATAATATTTAAAATATAATTTTTGAGACATATATTATTTTGTATGCATTATCCAACTTGTATTTTGATTTAAATAATATGAAATAATAATAAATAATTATTAAAAAATACTTTATTGTTACCTAAAATCTAATTTAATTGCTTTTTGATATCGCATATCAATTTATATATTTATAACTATTACAAATATATATATATATAATATTTATTCTTTAAATCATATTTAAAATTTTATAATTAATATTTTATAAATATTAATTAATTTGATTAATTTATAGCAATTATAAACCAATTAAATCGTTTGGTCTAAAGAGAATTCATCATTTCGGTTGTGTGACTCATTAGGTGTAAATTCGATCAGCGATTAACATCAAACAATTCGAATGTTAATGTTCACACGTCATTTAGCAGGTGGTGTGATATTTTAGTCAAATTTGTCACTTACTTAGTTTCGGTAAAATCTAATTTTATGTTATTAAGCATTTCCTGGTTGTGAAATATATTTACACTAATTCTTTTGGTCAAAATTATATCACTTTAGGCTTATAGAATCTAGTATTGGTCAAAATTCCAATATTATCCTTTTCAACTCTACAGTCCAAACACAAAGTCCTTGGTTCAATAATAACAATTATTATTAATCAAATGGCTCTGGTCAGAGACTTTGACTTTGAGTTGACTTGTGTTGACTGTGATACTAAGTCCATAAAACCAAGGAGATAAATCCTCTCTTATATAGTGCTTCGCTTTCAATACTTCTACTTGACCCAACTATAGTCACTTGATTAATATCGTGCCATGATTTGAATCTAATCAAAGTAGAGCTTTCATATTGAAGGTCCACGGTATTCTCAAGTCGAGAGAATTGTGTAAATCAGTCACATCGATATTTTCTATCTGATAATTATATTAACTAACAAAAAACTATCGAATGAGTTGAAAGAAATGCGGATTACGGATCTTAAGGCTAGGATTAACACTAGAGGGGGTGAATAGTGTTTATAAAGAATTACTAAATCTTTTTGAGTTTATGTTAATATAGACACAGATGTATACAATCTACAGATACAGGGACAATCACTGAAACAAACGCAGATGCAGAAATAAAATAAAAGCAGTAAAGGAAAGAACACACCGGATTTTATACTAGTTCAGATTTACCCTACATCCAGTCCCGCAACACTAGTACGGATTTCCTTTCAAAAGCAATTGTATAATTACACCCTCGATTTCAAGGCTACGAGGTACACCCTCCAGAATTTCAATCCTCTAGGTAGAGATACTTGATTTCTAGGCCACAGGTTTACCCAATTTATTTACCAAGGCTACAATCACACCTTTTCTCGCTTGATTGATTTTCAAGGCCACAATCACACCTTGTCTCGCTTAATAGATTACAAAGAAGTCTATAACTCTGAATAGCACTGAGAACCTTGTTGAGATAGTGATAGAGAATCAAACTAGAAGTAATCGAGTATGATTCAATATTGATTTCGGCAGAGTAATGGTAAGAGTATGTATTAAGAAATGTGGAAGAAGAAGAGGAGTGAAAAACCAGAAAATCTGATCTAAAATTCATTGAAACTAACCTCTATTTATAGAAGAACAACAACCATTCCCATTCATGAAGAGTTATGGCGAATAGACACTTCTTTTGAAATTTAAATTTTGAACTCAACTGACACCATGTCGACATGGTAACCATAAGCATGTCGACATCCCAAAGCAATTTTTAATGATTTGATTTTCTTTGAAAATAACCTTTATCTTATATTAAAACTATTTTAAACTTTTCTAATATACTTGATTATAGTTAAAATTCATAAGTAAATATAGAGAATAATATATATAAAATTTAACTATAATTTTATATTTAAATCTTAAGTATAAATATTTAAAAGTGAAATATTTTTTTTAAAAGATAGTTTAAAATCAGGAGTAATTTTGACTTTGAAATTAAAGATAATTTTGAGGCTAAAATTATTTAAAATCAGGACAGAGGTTTTTGATGCTTTTAAAAGGAAGGTTTTGAAAACATTTTGAAAACATGATATAATTTTGAAAAATCATTTTGAATAAAAAGTTAGCGGATACAAAACAATGTTCCACTAGATTTTTCATAGGTTCCATCCTACTTAGGGTTCCATCCCTTTAACAGGCTCGAAGTGGATTCCATTCCACGAATAAATTAGATTTTAAGATGCCAGTGCTTTTCTATGAGTTTTAACAAAATTTCTAATTAAAGAATAAATTACTTCAATTCTTGAACTCTTGAATCTTGATATCTTGAATCTCTATACCGTACAGTCTTCATTCTTGGTACCTGCATGGTTAAAACCTGCATATACATATATATCTAAACTTATAATGTTAGTATTTATATTTTATAATATATTCTAAAGCTGTTGTCATCAAAACCATCATCTCACGGACTAACATGAGTCATTCCACAGTTATCTAATAACTATCTGTATGTATCCCCTAGGTTCCCTAAAAGTCATGAGTAATACTGCCCAATATTTAGAGAGCATTACATACTCTATTCTCAACGAATATATTGATATCTAGTCTTGACATATCCTGACTAGGAACAGTTAAAATGGTATATTTGTTTTTGTTGTGATGAATTACGCACGGTCACAACATTTTGTAACTACTATCACAAAACAAATCATTTATGGATTTCCTATTAAGTATACTTTTAAATTAAATTAATTAAGTAACATAACACATTATATCAAATATATAAAAGAAAGAAAATATTTTTATTTAAAATAAGATAAGTCAACGAGTTAGATATATGTAACATATTACATAATTGCCCCTAGGGCATACCCCTAACTCTATCGATCTCACACTTGCACTTGGGGTTAATTATGGAATCTTATTCCAACTTCTCCAATCGGTTTCCTCATAATCGATTGGGTCAGTCCCTCAATGAATGGGTATGTTATTGTGTTTAAATTATCTACTTTGTCAAACAACTTTATTTGACGTTGATAAACTACCTTTATCATTTGAAACAATTTAGAGTATATCTCTCGACTTCCAGTGAGAATTTTTATTACGAATAATATCACAACACTGTTATCATATAACAATTTTATAGGATTCTCAACATTTGGAATCATCCTCGACTCAGTTATAAATTTATGCATTTATATACATTTTTTATTGTTGCACTATCTAAGGCGATGTACTTAGACTTTTCATTGAATCAACACCTTCTTTCATTTGGAACATTTCCAATTTTAGGGTTTGAACTTGAATTTATTATGGACATATTATACTTAATATCACTTATGGAAGTTTGACCCTGAACGCTCCTTCATAAGGAGTTCGTTATTTTTGTAAATAATTCTCTAGTATTTCAGATTTACATAAGGGCGCCTCAATCAACCATTTAGTGATATCAATTTGGATTTGACTTCTGTTGCATGTATCAAATACATAAACAAATCATGATATCTTAGACAATATGGCATGTATGATCATCCATATTGTCAATGCATAAGGAATCCATATTACATGTTCTGTATCAAACATTTTAATAACGTGTCCTTACATATCGTTTGGGACATTCCCAATATCTTTTATACTTACTATAAAAGACATCAATTACAAATCCAATGTCGAGTATTAAAATAACAAAAGCTGATTCTAACATGAGTACATCGTTAACAATTGTAATATATTATTTACTTATGGTTTAGAAATATCTATGTACCTTTTAACGTTCTTTCTTATGAGAACATGCTCTTCTGCATTTTGGTTGACGATCAAACTATTTGATATTTCTATCAAAACACTTGTTCAATTTTTATGCTTGTTGAATGACACTTCCATATTTGTTATTGGATCATATCTAAAAATCACAAACCTAAATATTGCTCCTGCTAACTTCAAGACACTTTGGATGTTATATGCAAACGATCTGTTGTAAATTATTATTTAGAATTTTCCATTTCAGCATATACATACCAAATACAATGTCATACTAAGCAATAATTTTGTGAGTAAATCCGAAGCAACTTAAGCACATTGAATTGTGAATCTGTTACGTTAATTTCAACAATTGAAATTTACTATATTATTCTTATCAATGTGGCTCACTATATTCCAACTACATTTGTCTTTCTTTTAAAGACATACATGCGGCCAAAGGATCATATCCCTTTGAGTAAAGCTATCAAATCATAATTTGATAATGTACTTGAATTTTATTTTGGATTAGTGTATCGTACCATATCATAGAGTTAGTACAATTATCGTTTAATTAAATAACTGGGAATTAGTTATTCTTGACATTGATAAGAAACTCACGGTTTCTCTTTGCACAAGAATACCCATTAGACGCTCTAATGTAATGTGTTTATTTAGGTTAGGTTAATTTCATTTCATCCCACGTAATCAGTTTCATCTATGGAGTATATCCAAATCCATTCTAATACCAGTAATTTGTTAAAGAAATTCCTTCATTATGAAGTTGGTATTTCTTGAAACAGCAATTGTTTCTCAGTGCAATGGAACATGCAATCATACACATTTTATGAGTTGCCTTATATAAAACTGACTTTGCATTAGTTCACAATACATTTATATTGACAGCATAAATTTGTCATCCAATGACTATTTCACCCAAACTTCTTTTGGACGATTCATGAAAGATCCTTTGCGAACAATTATTACACTCAGAATTTTGACTTGCGTAACCTGGCAACTCCTTGGCCTTGGATATGTTGGAGTTTCTTATAAACCCTTATCATGTATGATTTTGTAAACTATTATTTAGATGAAATAATATTAATCTTGTGTATTACTCTTAAGTACATGACCTTATAGAAAGAAGTTAACTCAATTTCACTCATAATTAAACATTCTTTATCCAACAAAGTTCGATACTCCTTATCAATACGTCATTATGTATTATAAGGAGATGTTGTTAGTTCCTGAGATGATGGTTTTGATGACAACAACCTTAGGACTTGTTATAAAATGTAAATACTAGTATCTTTGGATATATATATATATATATATATATGTAGGATATTTTTATTTTTTTTGAAATTAGGTTAATACCATAACTTTTAAATGGGCTGTGCGACCCAAAGCCTTTTGCACTAATCGATTATAATTAATTTTACAAGACAAGAATGCGACACAAAACTGAATAACCTAAAACTTTCTTTTTTCATGGCGGCTTCCAATTCCAATTCGCTTCCCAATTTGATTCGATAAACTCCTTCAACTTTAACATCTTCAATTATCGTACTTCTTGTGTCGTTGCAGTGGTAAGAATTCTCTTCGAAATTCGATCAATTACTAGGCTTACATATCTGTTGATTTGATTCGTAATTGCTAATACATCTTTATGTCTATTGTTGAAAGCCCTGTCATTCCTCTCCCTCCAAATGTGCCACAGAGTGGTTGTGAGGCCAACTTTTCCAATTTCCTACATCAGCTTCGAGAAGCCGCTCCTACCGTTCAGGTATTCTACCTCCTTCTTTAAATTCAGAATGTTATTATTTTGTGCGCATCTTAATTTTATACTCCACACCCTTGTACTATACTCGCACTCAAAGAATAGGTGTTCATGGTTTTCCTCCGAATTATTAACAAAGTAGCATGTAGTATCTTCCACGATTCCCCATTTGTAAAGTCTGCTTTTGGTTGTTAGTTTATTAAGTAAAGATTTCTATAAGGTATGAGCCATTTTCGAGCTGTTAGACCTGCTCCACACTACCTTTGTCTAATTAGTCAGAGGATATTTGGTCCTAGAGTCTTCCCAAGCTCCACTAAATTAGAACTTACCTTCTGAACTATTCTTCCATATCCAAGTATCTTCCACTCCATCTATCTTAATATTTTTGCATTGAATTTCATCTTTGTAGTTTAAACTAAGCAAGCTTCTCTCACAGTACCATTCATTGTTATCTATGATCTCATTCACTGTACATGTTGGGGATCCATATGTTGAAAATGCTTCCCATCCTAGCCTATCAATGAAACTTTGTGAGTTTAGCCAAGGATCTTTCCATAAATCTGTATCATTTTAGTAGCAATCTCTCTGTCTAAATACGACTGTAATTCATTTCTGATTTTAAGGATATTTTTCCATATGATAGATGCATTATTATCAATTTTTATAGTCCAGAAATTATCTTTTAAATATCTCGATCTCATCCAGCTAGCCCATAAATTTTTCGATGTTAAAACATTCCAGGTTAGTTTCAAACCATAAACTTTCTTGAGCTCACATAAATTTTAAGCCCCACTCCTCCTTCTTCCTTTTTCCTACACAGATCTGAATATTTTATTGTATGCATTCCCCCTTTCCATATAAAGTCTACACAAGCTGAGTTTATTTTTGTAATAGAACTGTCAGGAATTTGGAAAGATTGCAGCCAGAATCTTACTTTAGAGGTGATAACAGTGTGAACTAATTCAGCTCTACCGGCAAATGACAGCAATTTGGATCTCCAACCTTGTAATTTGTCCCTGATGGCATCAATTAGTTTACCACATTTTAAATTTTAATCGTATTATTTGAGATTGGTACCCCTTGGTATTTAACTGGAAGGTGCCCTTCTGAAACCCCCAGTTTTTCCAGTATAACCTGCTTATTTGTATAGAATTTATTAAAACAACACTTGGTTTTGAGTTCGTTCAGTTTGAGACCAGTTAACTTCTCTAGGTCAGTGAATATTGATTCGACCTGTCAATAGCCTTTGTATTTCCTTTTATCACCATTAGTAAATCATCTGCATAGATTAAATGAGTAACTTGTAGGAAGATATTATAAATAGGCTGGATGATTTTTTGAAAACATGCCAGCTCTATTTGAAGAGAGAACTATTCCATAGCCACTGCAAATAAATATGGAGAGAGAGGGTCACCTTGTCTAATCCCACGATTACTATGTATATAGCCTTTGGGGACTCCATTTATCATGATAGAAAAAGTATGTGTCTCTAGAGCAAACTTGATAAGTTTTAATAGCTTTAAAGGAACCCCCATAGACTTAAGCATGTGTATAATGAATCCTTTATTGACCCTGTCATATGCCTTTTGAAGGTCAACTTTGAAGCATATTCTGTCAGCCCCATATTTGTTAAAGTCCCTTATCAACTCATGTGCCATTAGAGAGTTTTCAGAAATCATCCTACCTTTGATAAAGGCACTTTGGCATTGTGAGATTAAATTTGGGAGAACTGTATTCAATCTCATGCATATAATCTTGCTAAGAATCTTATATGTAACATTACAGCAGGCAATAGGTCTGTAATCCTCAATTCTCTCTGGAGATTTAGATTTTGGGATCAGTGATATGAAAGTGTGATTGATTTCTTGTACAAATTCAATAATATCTAAGGCTTCACTATAAGCTTTGAGCATGTAATCTTTCAGGTATATCCAGTTCATTTAGAAGAAGGCTGCCCCCATGCCATCGAGGCCAGGGGAGGAGTCCATGTTGATGGAGCAGATGGCTTTCTTCAATTCCCCTTCCAGAATCCGAGTTGTCAACATGTCAGCACCAGCAGAGGAGATTTTCTTCCCACAGTTGATGTGAGGTAAGGTATTGTAATATTCTCCGTTGTATAGGTTGGTGAAATAAGAGATAGCTTTCTCTTCTATGTGTTTAATATGTCTAAAAGCATTTCCTTGTTCATTTAGATAACTGTTTAGATTGTTATGGTGTTATCTTAGAGACATCTTAGTATAAAAGAATTTGTTGCATTCATCTCCTTATTGTAGCCATTTCTCTTTGGATTTCTGTTTTGATTCTATTGCCTGCTTATTGAGTTCGATTTTGAGTTGCTTTTGAAGTTTGTAGAGGTCAGCATTTAGGCCTTCATGTAGGGGATCATTATGCAGTTGACTCTGAATATCTCCTAATTGTTGTTGGACTGTTGTGATGGTGTCAATGGTTTTTGGTCTGCACTTGTTCCAGTCTTTAAGTCTATTTTTCATGATTTTGATGAGCATTACAAGTCGGTACATATGGTTGCTTGGAGGAATTCTAACTGTATTAAAGTTCACTACTACATCGAAGCCTTCAATCAAGGGCCAATGATTTGCATATCAGAAAGGTTTTCCTTATGCATTTCATCATCATCATCATTGAATTGTATCAGGAGGGGACAATGATCACTTGTAGAACAAGGTAGAACAGAAACTTTAAATTTTGGGATTTTGTTAAAAAGTTCAGTGTTACCAAGTGATCTGTCTAGTCTAGAGGTAATTTTCTTAGCCTCACCACTTTTCCATGTGTATTTCAGGCCTGAATGGGGAGCTTCCACAAGACCACTGGCAAGAACAAATTTGTTGAATTCTGCAACCTTTGCAACTTTCAGTGCAAGACCTCCCTTCTTTTCATTCGTGCTTAAAACTACATTAAAATCACCTATGACCACCCAAGGTATATTGACGTTTTTAGAATTAGCTGTTATTTGTTCCCACAGTTCAGTTCTTTCAGATGCCAGGTTCTTTGCATAAACAAAGGTGATTACCATCTCCCTTCAACCAACATTATGAAATTTTATTGTAATTTGCTGCTCTTCCATATTCATAATTGAGCCATTTCAGTAGTTGCTTTCCCATCCAACTAAAATTCTGCCTTCTGTTTATGTATTTGAATTATGAGCAAAAGACCACTGATTCCCCATTTGATATTTGAACGCCTCTATATTATTATTATTAATTTTATTTTCTAAGAGAGCTAAAATAGTAGGCCTAAATTTGGCCTTAATGTTGTGGAGGTCTAATTTCCTTATATCGTTATTTAGACCTCTCACATTCTAGAATAACATGGACATTTATGATTTTTTGTTGGCTTTGCTCCGAGTAACTGGAGCAGAACCTACCATGACCAATTTATCAGTCCTCTTCTTATCCTCAATGATGAATTACTTCTCATATTCCACATTACTTGTAGTGTACTTGCTAATATCCTCTAACTCTTCTTTATCCTCATCACTTTCAGATGACTCCAAATCAATACCCATCTTATGGACATCAGATAGGGAACTTGACATCTCCTCCTCATCCTCATTTTGGTCAGCAGTTGGTGGTATCAGATCAGTTGGAGCCACCGGAGCCTAAATTGGATGAAGGCTATCTTTGGGGTGATCTAAGACAGGTGGAACCGGTGAATCAGCTAGTGGGTGAGAACTACCTTCAAATGGTTCACTAAGTAAGATGTCTTCTCTGACTGAGCCGGAGATTGATGAGATGCTTGCCTTGATACGCAGTCCATCTCCATAGAATTCAGATGTGATGGGTGACTATAAGGGGGTGTTATGTATATTATTTTTTGTGACCTCCTCATCATTTTTTGACTTACTGGACTCAGGTAAATCAGTAGTGGATTCTGTTGTGTTATGTGATCTTTCTACCCAAATTTGCTTTGTCTTGTCAGCTTTATAATTTTGACATGTTGATTTATGTGGCCAAAACACATGCATTCACCACATCTAGGTGGAACGAATTCATATTCCACCTGCTGAATGTATTCATTCCCTTGTTTATTAATTGCTTTAACTATTTTTGGCAGAACAGTTTTTGCAGAGATTTCCACCAAAACTCTAGCATATTTAATGCGTTTAACCTTTCTTGTATTTTCATCAATATCAATTAGGTTTACCTATCAGACTCTCTAGTTTACTTATACATCTCATATTCCATAGCGCTAAATTCAGATTATTGAGTTTAATCCATATAGGGTAAGTTGTTAACATAGCCCGTTCAAAGTTGAAATCAGCCTCCCATAGCCGCATGAAAATTAGCTTGGTGTCCATAAACCATGGACCACCCTTAAGAATTCGATTGTAATCTTCCTCTAGTTCAAACTTGATAAGATAGAATCCATTATCACACGGAAACACATCCCATGACCCTTTAGGGTTCCATGTTCTCTTGATATAAGCATTAAAGTGTGTGTAATAGGGTCGTTTACTTGCCATATATGCGTAGATTGAGTAGTGCCACAGCCGCTTGGATTCAGCGTAGTCTTCCTCATCGATCAACTGATATAGATCATATCCGTTCGATTGTGGTTCAAAATAATATGCAAATCCTTTGAGTTCAATTTTGCTGCCTATAGCTTTAACCCACGATTTCGCCTTTGGAATATTTGTTTTAGGGCTATGTTTGATTACATCCACAAATGATTTCATTGCCTTTCCCCTATTATTAACCTCCTTCCATCCACCTCCTCTTCCGTCATCTTTCTCGTTGATGCCTAGGGTTTCGGGAACTCCTGTACTGATCGCTATTGTTGATAAGTGAGCTCCTTTATTTTAAATTAAATTCTTGCTTATCATATATATATGTATATGCAGGTACTGAAATTGAAGACTGTACAATATAGAAATTCAAGACCGACGAATTCAAGATTGTAAAATCGAGAATGAAGACTTATGAGTATCAAGAGTTCAAGATATCAAGATAAGTAATGGAGTCTAAATTTATGTTAAAAATTCATAATAGCACTTAAATCTTTGTTCAGATTTTAATTATGGAATGGAATCCACATTCTTGCTTTAATAGTGGGGTAGAACCCACGACCTCTTTGGTGGGATGTAACCCATGACCTTCTTTAGTGGAATGAAATCCATGAAATTTTAAAAATGGCTTATTTTTAGATTTTTTTTTCAAAACTATCTTTTTAAAAAGACATCTTTCTCTTAGTTTAAATATTTTAGCCTTAATTCAAAAACTATTTTTGATCATATTAATTTCAAAATCATTTCTTGGGGCAGTAACCGCAACAGTTAAGAAATTACAACCTTCCAAATAGGAACTGGCCAATCCATGAGTCCTGGAAGTATCTCTGATCCCACTGATAATGAGTTGGACCAAATAACTCGATTAAGGTTGTTGCTGAACCAGGTTTTTTAAATTCTGTAGGTGGCGTAGCTACCGACATAAATGCAGTTAATTATGTCTCTCCTAGAAGTTGGTTAGCTACCTCTCAATGTCCCTCATTTCCAACTTGAATACATTTTTCTTTTTTATTTCAAAATGATTGTTTTTGTCTTGCCTTGAACGGTGCACTAATTTCTTAAATCCGGTACTGATAGGGTCCGGATCCACTACGGGAATGATTTGGAAGATCCAAAACTAAAAACAGCGGTATTTTCTAAGAGCCAAGTGGAGTATGCAATCTCCTAGTTTTAATGTTTTAGCTTTAATATCAAAATATTTATATATTTAGTTTTCATTACTTTAATATTCCACAAGATCAATTTCCAAAAGTTTTTATAATCATAAAGTATATTCAAAATAGTTTACAAAATTCTAAGATTGTTTCGACAAACTTTAGAAAAAAATCTCTTTTAAAACATAAATCAATTTTCAAAAAATACTAGGGGATGTCGACATGCCTATACCCTCTATTTTGACTTGGTAGCCGTAGATTTTGAATTTTCAAAAGAAGTGTCTATTCGTCATAAACTTTCACAAATGGACAAGTCGTTGTTCTCCTATATATACCAGTTGTTTTCAACGAATTTTAAGTTAGTTTTTCTTCATTTCTTCACTTCTTCTTCTCACTCAAATATTCTCTTATATTTCAAATGCTTTAACAAAACTCTGCCAAAATCCTCTCTCTAGTTTGATTCTCCACCACTCCCTCTCTCTCAAAGATCTAAGTGCTATTCAAAGTTGATCATTTGTAATGATCAAAAGATTAAAGTGTATCGAGTCTCTCTATATCAAAGTGTGATTGGAAGTTGTGTGATTGTGGCCCGTAAATCAATTAGGTGATAGTAGCCTGGTTAAATCAAGAGAGTTTGCTCTGGACTCGGAGACAAGAGGGTGTATCTCGTGGCCTTGAAATCGAGATTGTAATATCGATATTATATTTGAAAAGAAATCTGCACAAGAAATTGTGTGTGACTGGATGTAGGGTAATTCCGAACCAGTATAAAATTCTGGTGTGTTCTTTCCTTTATTACTTTTATTTACTATTTATATATATGTCTAGTTCTATGATTGTCTCTGTGTTTGTGAATTGCATCTGTTTGGGTTTAATTTGAAAAGATTTCAAAAATTCATAAAAGTAATTAAACACTATTCACTCCCCTAGTGTTAATTTTGCCTATAAGATCCGTAATCCACATTTTCTACATTTGGTATCAGAACATTGGTTTTCAAAGTTATCATAATCTGAATTTTGAAAAGTTTAAAATGGAAAGTTTTGGAGTCTGTTAACACTAGTTCAAAACTGTACAAATCATCATTGTCTTGTAAGTTGTATATTGTTATTATGGAAAATCAAGTTAACTACTGAATTGGTGTGTTGTGTAGGAACAGATGTGTTATATGGCATTTGAAGAATCAACACTCAATGGACAAATAGTGCAAATCAAGAAAAACAAATGAATACTTAAGAGTGGATGTTAAAGACACATGATTGGTAATTCGAAGATACAGAATGACATAATTTATGAAGATGGAGGACTGGTCAACTTTGGAGACAATTCAAAAGGATATTTGATTTGCATCGGCAATGTCGGTAACTCTAAAACTCTTACTATTTATGATGTTCTGTTAGTTATTAATCTAAAATACAACTTACTTAGCATAAGTCAACTATGTGACAAGGGCTACAAAATTATATTTGAAAAGGATAAGTGTCACAACGAAGAAAATAAATCAAATATTATCTTTGTAGGAATTAGGAAGAAAAATATTTATATTCTTAGTTTGAAAATCTCAAATCATAACCTATGTGTTTTCGCTAATACAAGTGACCCTTGGATTTGGCATAAAAGATTTGGGTATTTGAATTCAAACTCTTATCTAGACTTTCAACACTTGATCTAGTAAGAGGTCTTTCCAAAAGGGATTTTAAAGTTGATAGTACATGTGATGCATGTCAATTAGGTAAACTTAGGAAGAGTTTATTCAAATTGAAAGATATGATTTCAACTTCAAAACCTCTTGAGTTACTTCATTTAGATCTATTTGGTCCATCTCAAATTTAGTCAATAAATCACAGTAAATATGTTTTGTAATTGTAGATGATTATTTTAGATTTACATGGACAATTTTTCTGAAACATAAAAGTGATGATTTTGATTTGTTTAAAACTTTTGCAAAAAGAATTCAAAATCAACTTTCTTTAAAAATCAAAAATATTCGCAGTAATCATGGTAGAGAATTTGAAAATGAAAATTTTGAGAATTTCTATAATCAAAAAGGAATAAGTCATAATTTTTCTTTTCCAAGAACTCGACAACAAAATGGAGTGGTAGAGCGCAAAAATAGGACGATTCAAGAGTGTGTAAGAACTATGCTTTCATATAGTAAATTACCAAGAAATTTTTGGGCTGAAGCAGTCGCTACAGCTTGTACATTTTGAATAGGATTTTAATTAGACCTCTAACCAATAAAACATCATATGAACTTCTTTTCAATAAGAAACCAAAGGTATCTTATTTTAAATTTTTTGGGAGTAAATGCTTTATTCTAAATTCAAAAGACGATTTGGATAAATCTGATCCTGAATCTGACAAAGGAATCTTTATTGGTTATTCTAATAGAAGTAAAGCATACAGAGTTTTCAATTTAAAACTAACACCATTGAAAAAACAATGCATGTATCTTTTGATGAAAATTTCAAAGATTATTTTCAAATAAATGATGAAGATTATTTTGTTACTTTAAATAATGAATCAAATTAAACAAATTGTGAAACTGTTCATCCAAATAAAACGGTCATGCTTTTAAAAGATCATCCTATAGGAAATATACTAGAAAATATTGAATTTGTTGTTAGAACTAGAAATCAATTAAACAAGATGAGTAATGTAGCTTTTATATCAACTATTGAACCCAAAAATCCAAAGGAAGCATTATCTGATGATCCATGGATTCTTACTATGCAAGAAGAACTGAATCAATTCACCAAAAATGATGTATGGGAACATGTTCTTAGACCTGAGGACAAAACTATAATAGGAACAAAATGGGCTTATAAAATAGAATGAATGAACAAGGTGAGGTCGTTAGAAATAAAGCTCGATTAGTCGCGCAAGGTTATTGTCAACAAGAAGGAATAGGCTTTGATGAAACCTTTGCACCTATAGCAAGATTAGAAGCCATTAGAATTCTGCTTGCTTTTGCAAATGACAACAATTTCAAATTATTTCAAATGGATTTCAAAAGTGCCTTTTTAAATGGTTTTGTTAAAGAGGATGTTTATGTTGAACAACCTCCACTTTTTGAAGAAGAAAATTTTTCAAATCATATTTACAAATTAAAGAAAGCTTTGTATGGTTTGAAACAAGCTCCTAGAGCCTAGTATGATAGACTAAGATCTTACCTATTATAATCAAATTTTGAAATTGGTAAAGCAGATAATACTCTTTTTATTAAAAGAAACAAAAACGATATCCAATTAGTACAGATTTATGTGGATGATATCATTTTTTGATCAAAAAATAATGAAATAAACAAAGAGTTTTCTAAAATAATGACAAAAGAGTTTGAGATGAGCCATATAGGTAAACTTGCCTTCTTTTTAGGATTGCAGATAAAACAATTAGATAGTGATGTTTTCATTAGTCAAGAAAAGTATGCTAAGGATCTAGTTAGTAAGTTTGGTATGACCACTATAAGTGGAAAATCCACTCTTATGGCAACCAATGAAGATTAAATAAAGAAGACATGTCAAAAGATGTTGATCAAAAACTATTCAGGGGAATGATTGGATCGCTACTCTATTTGACTACGAGTAGGCCTGATATCATGCATAGTGTCTGTCTTTGTGCAAGATACCGATCTCAACCTAAAGAAACCCATTTAAAAGCTGTTAAAATTATCCTAAGATATGTAAAACACACTTTTGATTATGGCCTATTTTATCTAAAAATGGTTCATTTGATTTAATCTCATATTGTGATGCTGACTATGCTGGTTGTAAATCAGACCAAAAAAGTACAAGTGGAACTTGTCACTTTTTAGGACATTTTTTGGTTTCCTGGTTTGGTAAAAAGAAAAATAATATCCCACTATGAACAACTAAAGCAGAATATATCTCTCTACTTTAGCTCATGTTATCTATATGCAATAGACCCTAAGGGATTTGGTTTAAATATTTCAAAATCACCAATTTATTGTGACAACATAAGTGCAATAAATTTATCCAAAAATCCTACTCATCATGCCAGACCCAAACATATTGATATCATACATCATTTTTTAGAGATAATATAAGTAAAGAGATTATTTCTCTTGAATTTATTAACACTGAGAATCAAATAGCTGATATTCTGACCAAACCCTTAAATCAATCAACCTTTACTAAATTAAGAAGAGAACTAGGTATTTGTTATATAGCTGAGATACATAATATAGATATAGTAACATATATATTCAAATAAACAGAGGAAAACGAAATTGTCAAAACTTTCAAGGGGATGTCCAAATGCCTAACCCCCACGTCGACATACAACGATCAGATTTCAAATTTTGATTTCCCTCTAAAATTAGTTTGGTGGTCATATAACCACAATATTTTGAATTCATCTATCTTCTTACTTCATCTTCTCTGTAATAAACTTCTGAAAATACAAAGTAATGCCCTTCTCTTCTAAATTAAACCAAACACAACCATTTCCTTCCCTTCTCCTAATTCTAGTCCATTCCTACGTGCTACATTGGCTCGAGTAATGAAGATCGAGGAAATTACGAAGGATTCTGTGCAAATGCTGACTGAATTTCAAGTCATGCAAATAAGGATGGCTAAGGAACAAGATAACAAGGCAAGATACTTAGAAATTTGCAAAAATTTCTAATGGATAATCACACAGACCCTATTGTGATTGAAGATGATTCCTCTAACATACGTATTCATAATCCAATAAAGGACGACGAAGAAGAAGAAGAGGAAGAAGTGCAAATGGATGAGGACGATAATGATGTTTTCTTTAGAGAAGTCTATTTTGACAAAAATGATAATTTGGTCGAACAATATGGAAACTTTTGTCTCCATTTTCCTAATTATTCGATTCACAAGTCACAAACTGTAAAGGATTTTCGTTAGGTTGTTATTATATTAATGTTTTTATATTTTTTGTACTTGTATATATATGTGTCCATGTTTCATATATATGTGTGTAATGTAACATCATATATAATAAAATTATATTTATGTCTCGCTTATTATACTTCGTTATTTGCATTTAGTTCCATAGTATTCGTTTAAGGGGGAGTTATGTAGTTAAGGCTTAATTTTTGTTGATGACAAAGGGGGAGAAATATAAAATATGATGGTTAGACTATTAGTTAGGCTTAGATTATGGGGGAGTTAGTAGATTAAGGGGGGTTGTTGGGATAAGTGGGAGTCAGAGTAGAATCAAAGTTTAGTGGAGTATATTTTATAAATATAGGTTGTCGTCGTCAAAAAAGGGGAGATTGTTAGTTCCTGAGATATTGGTTTTGATGACAATAACCTTAGGACTTGTTATAAAATATAAATATTAATATCTTTGTCTAGATATATGTATATGTTGGATATATATGTATATGCAGGTACTAAGAATGAAGACTGTACAATATAGAGATTCAAGATTGATGAATTCAAGATTGTAGAAATCAAGATTGAAGATTTATGAGTATCAAGAGTTCAAGATATCAAGATAAGTAATAGAGTCTAGATTTATGTTAAAAATTCATAATAGCACTAAAATCTTTATTTGGATTTTAATTGTGGAATGGAATCCACCTTCTCGCTTTAATAGTATGATAGAAGCCACGACCTCTTTAGTAGGATGGAACCCACGACTTTCTCTAGTGGAATGCAATCCATAAAATTTTCAAAATGACTTATTTTTATATATATTTTCAAAACTATCTTTTTAAAAAGACATCTCTCTCGCGGTTTAAATATTTTGGCCTTAATTCAAAAACTATTTTTGATCATATTAATTTCAAAATCATTTCTTGTTTTTAAACTATGTCCTGGTTTTAATGTTTCAACTTTAATATCAAAATATTTATATATTCAGTTTTCATTACTTTTATATTCCGTAAGATCGCTTTTCAAAGGTTTTTATAATCATAAAGTATATTCAAAATAGTTTACAATGTTCTATGATTGTTTCGACCAACTTTAGAAAGAAAATCTCTTTAAAAAATTAATTTAAGAAAAAATACTAGGGGATGTCAAACATGCCTATACCCCCCATGTCGACATGGTAGCTGTAGATTTTAAAATTTGAATTTTCAAATAAAGTTTCTATTTGTCATAACCTTTCACGAATGGACATGACTGTTGTTCTCCTATAAATACCAGTTGTTTCAACGAATTTTAAGTTAGTTTTTCTTTATTTCTTCGCTCCTTCCCCACTAAAATATTCTCTTATATTTCAAACGCTTTAACAAAAGTCTGCCAAAATCCTAAGTGAATCAAACTCGATCATCTCTAGTTTGATTCTCTGCCATTCTCTCTCAAAGATCTCAATGTTATTCAGAGTTATAGGATCATTTGTAAAGATCAAAATATCGAAGTGTATCGAGTCTCTCTCTATCAAAGTGTGATTGGAAATGGTGTGATTGGGGCCCGTAAATTAATTGGGTGTGATCATACCTCTTAAATCAATTAGGTGATCTTGTAGCCTGGTTAAAACAAGAGACTTTGCCCTAGACTCGGAGACAAGAGGGTGTATCTTATGGCCTTGAAATCGAGATTGTAATACCGACATTATATTGGAAAAGAAATTTGCACAAGAAATTGTGTGAGACTGGATGTATGGTAACTTCGAACCAGTATAAAATTCTAATGTGTTCTTTCCTTTATTGCTGTTATTTACTATTTCATATATGTTTGGTTCTGTGATTGTCTTTATGTTTGTGAATTGCATCTGTTTGGCTTTAATTTGAGAAGATTTCAAAAAAATTCATAAAATTAATTAAACACTATTTACCCCCTAGTGTTAATTATGCCTTATGATCCGTAATCTGCATTTCCTACAGATGTTACCGTTGAGAATGAATCTTTATTCAATTTAGGTACATTTGAAACTCTTTTCAACATACTTGCTCACACCATCAAATCAAATCAATTCTTCTGCATGTTATACTATTAATTTCTGTTTCATATTCTATGAGCTTGTCATAGACTTATACATGTGTATCAAATATACACGTTCATATTTGTGATAACTCATCTGTAAATATGACGAAGTATGTGGAACCGTTTTGGTATTAATAGAATTATGATTGCATACATCTATATTTATTAATCCTAATTTAACTCTTATGATTCTTATGCTAAATGTGTTCATAACCCCTAATTGTTGGAGATATAATGGTATCATATTATTCATAATTATATAATAAAAATTATTTCTCAAAAATACGATTAAGTCTTCAATTCCAAAATATTTGTAAATAATTTTAGATATTCAATATTTTCTAATGCATCACTATTGTTATTAATACAAATACAACATTATGGTTTTATTTCATAACGAATATTCATAATATTCACATTGAAATATAACTATCTATTTTACAATCAATGCCGAAAAATAGTCACTATTTCATAAATAACGTTCGAGAAAATGTATGAATTTTTTTCGTAACTTGATGCAATCAATAAGTGATACATGGTATGCTTCCACTATTTCCACCATTATTGTAATAGCATACTAAATTTGAAGGTTCATTATTCAATTAATTTAAGTTATTTATTTCAATGCTACAACTAGTTTACTATGGAGAGTTCTTTGATCAAATTTCTTGAACTCAACAAAGGAATCTTATAGAAAAAATCTTCTACATGAAAATATATTTTGAAATAGAAATCATATTTCTTATTCCAATTTTAAGTATCAATTATTATTTTACAACTCTCGTTTCTGATGTTTCTTTATGAATAAGAAAAGACCATTCACTCTCTTCATCCCAACTACACCTTAAATTACATTTACTCTTGTACATTCGTTACTCTTTCAAAATGGTCAAACTATTCAATTGAATATCCTTACTACAATATCATAACGAACTCTTTACAAAAGTGCACTCGATCATTCTTAACATTTAAGGGCATCAAATATGTTTCGCCTTGTGTAAATGATCAGACTGACGTTTCCATGATCGAGTTCGTAGATTTACATGGTAGTTTTTGTCTCGTGTTACATTCAACACAATATGATCATTTTGTAGTCGGTCAAATTGAATACTCGATCTTACAAAACTATTTATTAGCTTTTTTCAAATGAACTAATTTCATCGAAATATTATACATTACAAACTGTGACCTTTCCCCATATAACAATATATGCGACAGTATATGGATCACAGTTTTGTATGGATTTTACAGTTCGAAACTCATTGAATGCAATACACGGTCTCGACCAAATAAACATGTAAGTGACTAAATTACGAATGTATTAAGTAGTTGTAAAATTAGGTACTTGCATGGGTATAGAAAACATTAACATGCAAGAAGTAATTAATAGTAAGTTGTTTGTATGTATGTTATATTTCTATTTGTCAACCATTAATTCAATTCATTTTTATATCTTAATTGATAAACATTTTATCAATTGTATTAAATGCATAAATTTATCAATATAGACTATTCTAACATTATATAGCATATTTTCTTACAATATTAGAAAGGTTAAATGTTATAATTTCATTTTTCTAATAAGGCTCCCAATAGTCTTTTATGTTTTTCTAAGCCCTAAGTTTAAATATGAATGTCTTTCGACTTCACTAGTAGATGTTAGGACTCTTCCGTTTTAGAATTCTAATCTCAAGTCTGCTCAATAAGTCATAGCTCCATGGACGATGGATAACTCCTTATCAGTTTTATTATATACAATTCCCAACCTGTTAGTACCTTGTCCTAATTTCGCTTCGAGCCTAGAGTCTGCTAAGCAAATCGAAACAAATTTATTCACTCGTACCTACCATATTGCAACGGCCTAAGTATAGTTTATGTACCTTGAGTCTTCTTAAAAAATAAATTTAGTTATCTTACCCCATATATTTAATATATTAATAATACTACACATAACATCCTCAACTTGGGGACAACATTATATTGAAGATTCATATAGTAGAGGACAACATTATATTGAAGATTCATAATCTTCAGTATATTATGTAGAGTGATATCAACTTATAGAATAATGCATTTCTTATAAAATACTCTCATGATTTAAGTGTCGGACACATTTGAAATCACGGTACACGCACTATATGTATATATTTATCCTTTAAGTCTATTTTGGGTTTCTTACCTTTCCACCTTTTATTATACATTTATGTTACATAATTTTTTATTATCATATACATTTTGTATTTCATGTTACTTGTATAATAGTCTTTTGTGTAATAATATATTAATTAAATCTTATGTGATTAATTTTAATTAATTAAACATTATTTAATTTTATATTAACTAAATATAATATTTAGTTTTAGTTTTATTATATACTATTAGCTTTATGGTATCATACATATATCTTATATATATATATATATATATATATATGTATGTATGTATGTGAGTGTGTATTCCATTTAATTAATTAACGTTCAATTTACTTATTTAATTAGTTAACCATCAATTTATTTATTTAGTTAATTAACCTTCAGCTAATTTATTTTATTAAATAGTTTTAATTAAATAAATATCAAAATTTAATTTATTTGTAGTCATGTATATATTATTTTAAATATTTTAAAACAACATAGCATATATCAAAATATATAATACATCTGCGCATTTATTAATTAATTGACTTATTTAATTTATTTATTTTATTAATCTTATGTATAAATTTTAAATTTTGAAATTAATTTTTATTTTCAAACATTTTGAAATTATTTTAATATATTATAACTTTTGTAATATTTATATATCTTATTTTAAATTTAACTTTTAAATTTGAAATCTTATATTTTAATTTTGAAGCAATTTTGAAAATTAGTCCAAGGTCCGATTCAAATTTGTGCCATTTCTATTAAGGACCACTTTTGGGTTGTGAGCTTAATAGTTAACCCTAACATGACTAATTCTGACTGCATAGGCTATTAGACTCTGATACCATTATTAGAACTAGGTCAGCCTGCAATATAAGATATGAGTGAATTTCAAATTTATTTCCCTTATTGGATCTATATTGGGTCTATGAAGTCTAATTTATTTAGAACATTTCTAAATTAATTTAAGTAAAATCGCTTATTTCATTTAAATTTATAAGTAATATATGAAATTTTATTTAATTTATATTCAATTAAATATAATGGTACACATATGTATCAAATACATATATATATTTGTATACAAGTGTAACATAATAATCCATGCAAGATATAACATACTCGTATGTAGATGTTGTGATTTGCACAGCAATGGATATGTTAGCTTATCTTATATGTATTGTTTGCCGTCTAAATATATGTATGTATATAAACTTGTTATATAAGAAATATTAAAACAATATAAATATATACTTATATATATAAATATATATACATATATGAAAAATATATGCATTGCATATATGTAAAATATTAATAATATATATATATATATATATATTGAATTAGATATTAATTAAATAAATGACCACATAAATATATAAACATACATATATATACATAATATATAAAATAAATAAATAAAATATACATGTATATTTTAAAGTAACAAAATTATATATATATGCATCTATATATAATTATATTTAAAATATCTAAAGGTTTTATAAATGTATGTTTTTAAATATATATATATAATTATATCAATTATGAAGACTAAATAAATATTTTATTATTAATATTATTGTATTCCAGATTGAATACACAACACATGAAATATTTTATTATAATTTTATATTATTAAATTATTTATGTATATTAATTAGCCAGAAAGCATTAAAATAATGTTAAAAATAAATTCGTGATATATTTTACAAATTTTAAATTTTTAGAAATTTAAAGATGACATTTTAAGGTCATGAAAAAATCCATAATTTTCTAAGTCAAATTAATTTTTTTATTATCAACCGCACATATAAATGATTTTTAAAAATAAAAATATCTTTTTGTAAATTCTAGGACTTTTGCCGAGAGATAATATGATGATGAAATAATTTTTATAAAATTTAAAATATAAATTTTGGAACATATGTGATTTTGTATTGTTAAATAGGAATTTGGTTCAACATTCAACATGTATATACAAGAGGGCATGTTCGAAGAAATTCCAATAATACCCCTTAGTTTCTTGATAATTCACAAGTTTGTCTGAATCATAGTCCATAAGTTATGAAGATAAAATAGGCAAGTTTAAGTCAATAAGAAAATAGGCAAGTCCATAAATCAATAGGCAATATGCTCTAGTCATATCCTTTATTCAATCATGAATATGTTATAAATGTGTGAATATGCAATTATCTAATTGTTCAAGTCCTTATATCCAAATGTCATATGTCATCTCCTTCTTCGCTTTCCATTTTCCATTGCAATTGTTCTAATGCTCCTGAAAGAGCTTAGAGAAGTTCTAGTCAAAAAGTGATTTATGTTAAGAGATGGAAAGATGTTAGGGGCCCTTCCCATGAAGAGATGCACCTTTATTTATAGTGGTTGGAAGGAGGTAAGCTTGCTCCAACTGGCAATGTGGGACTTTCGGTGCCATGGAGCATGTAGTGAAATGTGAAGGCTTTCGAAACTTTATGAAGGAAAATGCACTAAATCTTCTTAAATTTGCTCTTGTAAATGATCTTTCTTTGCATAACCTTCGACATCCTATGGCATGGATGTATTTTGACAATGGCAACCATGAAATACAACACCGATTAATAGCTTACAGCATGCAGCATTCATGTTATCACATTGATGAAGCGTGACACTGACATGGACTAAGTGTGATGTGTATGAAATGCGGATTCAATGGAGCGTGACATCGATTACCATCCCATTTGTTTCCATGGTCTTTATGGATATCGATGATATTCATCATCGATGTCATGAGGATAGACTGTGATTATATTTCCAAAGCGAGGCATCAATAACAACCTATTTCAAAGAGATTCGACACCACTAAAGAAGCAATACTAGTAGGGAGTGGAGCTAATGAATTGCAACATCGATAGAAAGTTGTATTATGAAAGTTGTATTAACGACAGGTAACCGTGGCAATAGTAATATGCGATATCATCTCACAACGGCGCAGTTGAGGAACGGTATGAATCGTTTCCTTAAAGAGGCGTGGCATCGGCTAGAGGTAGCATTGATCCATAGCTATATTAATTAAGGTCGATATAGATGGTAAGTGGCATTGAAGTGAGACAACATTATTGATGAGCAACATTGCTCAACAACGACGTTGATAAAAAGCAACACCTATTTGAGGCGATATTGATCAAGTGCGACATTCTCCTTTTCCTTATTAATGGAATGCGACGTAGATTAGGCTTGGCATCAATTTTATGTGTTGTAGTCCATGATTACACAACATTAATGGCTTATATTACCAATTATTTCCTTGTCTTAGCATTCGAAGCCTTAAACCTAGACATAGTCTTCATCTTTGGCATTGATTCCTTGGCCTATATCATTTGGAAATTATACGGATAACATGTATGAATTATTCTACTTGTGTTTTGATATAAATAATATTAAGTAATATTAAACAATTATTACAAAATACTTTGTTGTTGCCTAAAATTATAATTATTGTTAATATGCATTATAAAAATAAGATCAATTATTAACATGATATGATGACACAATTAAATATAAGTCATTTAATTTATGCTATTTGACATATAAATAAATAAATATATATAAGTTAACTAATAAAAGAATATTAATTAAAATAATTTTACCCAGCTGTGTATACATCAAATCTATAAAAAATGATTATGTTAATATACATACATATAACCAATCCAATATGTGACAACAATGATACTTACAAGAATCTCACCAAACAAACAATATAACATTGATATACGAACAAACAATAGAATATTATAAAGTAATCATAAGTTATGTGGTACCTAAAACACATACAAAACTAATTCCTAAAAGTACATATCATAATAATGAATCTCCCTCCTCAAACTCTTCTCGATTCGGCAAACTGCTAATCCTTAAATCGTAGACCTTTGACTATCTAATAGTTGGTTCTTTAAAATTGATTTGAGATGAATTTTTTAGAGATTCAATGTATATAAATTCAGCCAATTATGATAGGAAATAATATCCAAATAAGTTCTTTTTGCATTAGGGTTAGGGGTCCCTTTATAGTGGAAGATATACAGAGAAATTTGATCATATCTCATACCATTTCTTATCAAATCTCAATCATCCATCTCCAAACCCTCTAGCCTTTTAAGATGCCTCTTACAATCTCTATTACTTTCGATATAACATCTTAACATCATGGTCTAATAGCCTATTTAAGCCTAAATAAATATTATTAATTAAACCTAATTTAATTGCTTGTTGATATCGCATATCGATCGATATATTCATAACTATTACAAATATACACAATAATATTTATTCCGTAAATCATATTCAAAATTTTATAACTAATATATCATAAATATTAATTAGTTTATAGTAACTATAAACTAATAAATCGTTTGGTCTAAAGAGAATTCATCATTCCGGTTGTATGACTCATCAAGTGTAAATTCGGTCAGCGATTAACATCGAACCACCGCATGTTAATGTTCACATCTCACTTAGCATGTATTGTGACATTTTGGCTAATTTATCACTTACTTAGTTTGGTAAAATCCAATTTTATATCGTTAAGCATTACCTAGTTTTGACATTTATTTACACCAATTCTCTTCGTCGAAACTATATCCCTTTAGACTTATAGAATTAGGTAATGGTCAAAATTTCAATATCATCTATATTTGTCCAAACACAAAGTCCTTTTTTTAATAATAACAATTATTATTAACTGAACTGCTCTGGCCAGAGACTTTGACTTTGAGTTGACTTGAGTTGACCGTGATACTAACCCATTTGACTGAGAAGATGAATCCTCTCTTGAACAGCACTTCACTTTCGATACTTCCATTCGATCCAACTATTGTCACTTGATGAATGCCATGTGAACATCAAGGCGAAGCTTTCATAGTGAAGATCCACAATATTCTAAAGTCGATAGAACTGTGTAAATCAGTCACATCGATATTTTTTGTTCGACCTTAGTTATATTTACCAATAGAAAACTGTCGACTGAGCCATTCCATAATTATCTAATAGGGGCATTTCACTAGAAGGACAAACTTTGCAGTCGAATTAGTTTCTAGGACACACATCCACAGAAATTAATTTCAAGGCCAAAGTCAGCAGAATAATTACTTTTAAGGACAAAATCGGCAATCTAATTACTTTCAAGGACATAATTTCATAGGTTTTTAGGCCCTTGAAACTAATTATTTTGCATTTTGTCCTTAAAAGTAATTATTTTAGTTGTGCGTCCTAGAAACTAATTGCACTTACTAAAGAGGCCCTTGTGGCTAATTTCCACTATCTAATAACTATCAGTACGTATCTCTTAGGTGACCCCAGTAGTCATAAGCAATACACTGCTCAACATTTGAAGGGCGTTACATACTCTAGTATCAATGGACACATCAATATCCATTCTCAATGCATCTTGAATAGGAAAATTTGAAATGGTATACTTATTTTTATTGTGATAAATTACTCACGGTTACAACATTTTGTAACTACTATCATAAAATATAACATTTATGGATAATCTATTAAATATAGTTTTAATTTAATTAATTAATATAACACATTATACCAAGTATATAATATAAAGAAAACACCTTTATTTCGAATAAGATTGGCCAACGAGTTAGTTATATGTAACGAATTACATAATTGCCCTAGGGCACGCCCCTAACTCTATCAGGGTGATCTCCAGGTCTAACACCCACTTTTCATAAGCAAGTCATAGTTGGGGGTTCTCATCATCGGTGGGTTGTTCTTTAGGTTCATATGTAATAGTTAACCATTGACGCTCGTAAGTTAACGCTGTTTATTTCCTCTTAGCCAGTCGGTATAGTTTGGTCTAGTAAGCTTGTCGTTATCAAAAAAATGTTTTGATGTTGTAATTTTCTACAAGTTTAAGTAGTAGATTATTAGGACAAATCATAGTAGATGTTCTTATAATATTAGTAAGGTTGAAATTACCTTTCGTTTTACTAATAAGCTCCCACTAGTCTTTTATATTTTGCCAAACCTAAGTACAAACTTAGAAGCCTTTTGACTTCACTAGCAGGTATTAGGTTTCTTATGTCTTGGGATTTTGACCAAAAGGAAAGCTCAACAAATCATACTCCCACATATAATGGATAACTCCTTATCGATTGTACTATATACAACTCCTAACCCATGGTACTGTCATAATCCTATGTTACCTACCATTTTACGATGGCCAAGGTGTGATGCACATACCTTAAGGAAAGCTCAACAAATTTGTGTAGTCATCTTACCACGTCTATTCAATACGTTAACAGTATTACACATAACATCTTTAGCTTGAGAAAAGCTCAACAACTAAAGAGTATGCAATTAATCTATTAATATATAAATGGTGAAGGACAACATTATATTGAAGATTCATAGTATCTACTTATGGAATAATGTAATTCTTATGAATTACTCTCGTGATTCAAGTGTCGAACACATTGGAAATTATGATATATGTACATTTACATATGTATTTATTCCTTAAGTCTATTTAGGGTTTCTTAATGTTCTACCTTAATTTGTACATTCATATTATATAAGTTTTAATATTATATAACCATCACATTTCATATTACTTATATAATAGTCTTATGTATATATAATATTATACTAATTAAATCTTATTTAACTAATTTTAATTATTAACATTTTAATTAATTTTATATTATATTAATATAATATTAATATTCAATATTTGTTATATACTAAAACCTTTATAGTATAACACATATATCATATATATATATGTGTGTGTGTGTGTGTGTACATTAATTAATTACCATTTAAATAATTTATTTAAACAATTTTAATTAAATTGTATTAATTTAAAATTTATATCACATATACACATGTATACTTATGTTATTTTAAACATTTTCAAACAACATAACATATATCTTAATATATGATACATGTATGCATTCATTAATTAATTAACTTATTTAATTAATCTATTTTATTAATTTTATTAATAAATTTAAAATTCAAAATTAGTTTACATTATGTTTTTCAAACATTTTGAAAACATAGTATAACTTTTATAATATACGTATTTGTGACGATCCATATCCTCGACCCTCAGAAATCAACACTAAACATCTTTGTTATTCCTGTGCCATAAATCCATGTGCCAGAGAGGTAGATTATTATGGGTAAAAGAAGATAAAGATACAAGATAGAAAAAAATAGAATTTCACATTGTATTCAATATTTTAAGTAGGAAAGTACACACAATCACTCCAAGTGATCTATTAGAGTTATGATAGGTACTAACCCAGCTAGGATAGTTATAGTTGTCTATCCTTATAGTGTCGGTAAACAAATAGTACAAATACAGATATAACGAAATATAGACGACTTCTTAAAAAGACCCAAAATTCTCCAAGCTTTCCTAACTACATGGCTGCCTAGGAAAATTAGGGCACCCAACGTTTAAGGAATAAGAAAAATAAACTCAGGGTCAGTCATGGGATTTGTGTAAGAAACTCAAAATACACATTTTGAAAGCATGGGATAATACCAAATATGACATCAGCCCGATCCTAAAGCATACACTACATACTCAACATATAAAGAGTAATCTAGAAAGTTGATAACCATCTCCTAATAGGAGCGACTTATATAGCTCTCCCCCAACCACCCTGCTTTAGCCATTTCCGATTGATGAGGCCTGAGGTAACATTTTACCTTTCACATAGCACATTCCACTTTAAATGCCACGTTGTTATTCCTTAAATGCACAACTAATTTCTACAAATGTATAACTCTTGAGCTTGTATGTCCCAAGAAAGGGTTTTAAGCTAAGAGACGTTGCCTTCTCTACCACTAAACAAATGATACTTCATAGAGATCAATCGGTGTAATTAGAAATGCAACGTCAGACATTCGTCCATACAAGTTGTCTAAGAACAGGACAAGTCGAAGGCACTCTCCAGCTACATTCCGTCAGGAATTGCCCCTAGGATTAGTAGAGAGAAGTCCTTGCGTCGAAGATCTCAAATGGAAAAATACCGCCACATATAAATATGATATGGGAAATTTCCCCCAAGGGTCAGTGACAAGCGGCCCTACATTCCATTTTCCAAACCATTTTCATGTCTTCACTCCGAATCAGTAAATCGGTTCGAAGTGGTTTTTGGATAAGAATTACTCAAATCCGACCCTTATTCCTTCGAACCAATCATTTTAAAAAGATGTTAGGTAAATGAAGCTTATCATTTGATCAATTGCTTTCTTTTTGTCAAAAATATCTTCTGGAGATATATATCTTTAAAACTTCTTTTCGGAATATACAAAATCATTAAACCTCTCTTTATCTTTGAAAAACTATTCATTTAAACCTTAATAAAGATCTCTCAATTTCAGATCAAAATTTTGATTGAGTTGAAACCATGATATCTAGGATGTTAATCCAAAACCAGTAAATATTAAATGAGCAGAATCCATAGAAATCATCTAATTCTACTCAATATCAATTTTTGTATTCAACTAGTGATATGGGCGGAATAACGGTGAAATTACCTTTTAAATTCCATGAACAGTACAAGTTCCCTCCTCAGAATTTAACACCAAGTATAAGAAGATTATCTTTATACAATCCAAGTAATTTAAATATGGAAGATTATATCTTTTATACTTTGAGAAATTTTGATCTAAGTAAATCAAATTTACCATCCCTTCCATCGGGCCAGTCTAGGTAGCTAAGTAGGGCAGGCAACTGGTTTCCCAAAGCCAATCCTAGAGACTACCTCTCTGTCACCTATACAAGTTATTTGATCGACTCTAAATCTTTTGACCTAATTAATTAACTTTTAATTATTTTAGAGCATTCGGGCTTTTCCTTCGATTTGTTTCATTCCTTGGACGGATTTTCTATAACACTCATAAATGGAACAAATGTACTAATCGTTTCTGCATGCTCAATTTTAAACCTCTTAATCATCTTTTAATTTCCTAATTATTTATTGTAAAGGTTCATAAAAGATTCGAGGAAGATAATTAAGTTAAAACCATTGTTTGCAAAAGTTATTAAAAAGTGCTCAAATAGTGTTTTAAAAGCTTATTTGGTTAAAACAACTTTTGTATCTTTTGGAAATTCATTTATATAACTCACATCTATTTTGGAACACTTTAAAGGATTTACAAAATTTAGTCCATATTTTTAAATAGTTAAATATATCCATTTTAAAACATTTACAACTTTGGCCTCCGAACAGTCAAAGCACGATTTTATTTAAAACTTGATTTTTTCATATTTCATAATCCACTTAATGAAATCTCAATATTCTTTCTTTTTTTGAAAACTATGATTATGAATATTCGAAAATATTTTCTTTCAAATGAATCCGACTTCGAATCCATTTTATAAATGGATTTAACTTTTAAGACGGAAAATCCGAACTACCGTTATGCGACGCATTTATTTTGGACTAAATTTTCAATAGTTATTTAAACTATACCAAAACACTTTTAAATGTTTATTAAACCATTACACGGCACCTTGTCCGGCTACGAAATGACAGTTGAAGATACTATTATTAGCACTAGATAAGATTCTGACCAAGAAGAGCCTGAAGATATAATGGTTTGATGAAATCGACATGTTTCGCCGTTTATGTGCGTTTGGTAGGTATGGTTCGACGTGTGCCGCTCGGTCCAGATCACTCGACACACGTCGCCCGGTCCAAGTCACTCAACACACGCCGCTCGGTCCAGATCACACAACACATGTCGCTCGATCCAAGTCACTCAATCTGTGCAGTTAAAGCGCCCTACCGCTCCATAGCGTTTGAGTTGCGAAAAGTTGTAGCAGAGATATATCGGGGATATAGCAGGATAAAGCAGACGACTTTAAAAAGAGAAATGATGAACATTCTGCATTAAAAAGAGGAACAAGTATTACTTATTATTTCCCACCAAGCAAAACAAGTTATAATAAAGTAAAGATAAACAAAGTTGGCACTTAAAAAGTTAGAACTAGTTATAATAACCAACAGCGTATATCATTGTTACATCAACTTTGAAGTTACCATAAAACTTAAAAGCAAGATATCAAGAAAAATACTTATTTATAGGAAAGGGGATATAGCGGGGCAACAAAATCGGAGATATAGCGGATTATTGCCACAATATCGGGGATAACAACAGATCTGCTATATTGAACCGCTATATTGGAATATCGTTGCCCCAAAAGTCCGCTACAAGATATATCGAAGATATACCGGGGCAATTTCGAGGAATTGACTACACAGCACTCAACACACGTCACTCGGTCCAAGTCACTCAACACACGTCGCTTGGTCCAGATCACTCAACACACATCGCTCGACCCAAGTCACTAAACACATGTTGCTCGGTCTAAGTCACTCGATACGCGTCCCTCGGTCTAGATCGCTCGACAAGCGTCGATCGGTCAGTCGAGTCGTCATCATCCGGCATGTACCGCTCGGCCAAGGGAAGTAAAGTCACACATGCCTCAGTCATATTGGAGCGGAACGTGTGGCTCGGTCGACGAAGCATGTCACATGCAAAAGCCGGCACTGCTTTACTACGAAGTCCACTGCGAGATACCCCAAGTCCTTTAAGAGATCGCTTCGAATCAGTTACCCAAATGACCACCGTTCGGCCATCTTGGGTCGGCATTTACCGTTTTGGGTATATCGCTCGGCATGCCTGGTTCGGTCAACTTGGGGTTCCCATATATGGGCTAAGGAACTTTGCTCCTAGGCCTGAGAAGGAAATCCAGCCTATCTTCGTCTATAAATAGAGGGGTAGGGGTGTAGTGAAAATGGACCATTTTTCAAGAACACTAGGGAGACTCTGCCATTTTCAAGACTCATTTCTTTTCTGTTAAAACTTGTATTCAAGTTGTTGGTGTATGGATTGTATATATATTCAATTTTTTGAAGAAGTAATAAAGATTACGATCAAAGTGGACATAGGCAGTTATGCCGAACCTCTATAATTCTGGTGTTCTTATTTCTTACTGTTGTTATTGCATTATGCTGTGTTATTCCTTAGTTTTAATTTACTTTCGTCATTAATCTCCCTACATAAACCTACTCGAGGGTGTTAGTGACCAATTTTGGAGCTAACATTTTGGTGCTTTCACTGAGAATTGAATTCTCGGCTTGATTGGATCTCATCGTCTACTAGTGGATTTCCATATTCGCGAGATAGATCCAGTTGTTTACTAGAAAACTTCCTATTCTACTGAGATTTGAAAGAAATCTAAAGGAAGATGATAGCTGTAGTCAGAGAAAATAGGTCTACTGCCCCTATTTTTCGAAGATTTGATTATGCTAATTTTCTTGTTTAAAGTTACTCAAGTGTTCATGTTCATGTGAAAGGTTGGATTCATTGATGTACGCAAGATATGTGGATTGGACGTTGAAGTTTTCCCTCAAGTTGAATGAAGGCCGACCCTCCTCTGAAGGCAATTCAGCCGATCGCCCCAGAAAAGGCATATCCTGAATGCTCTAGAAAATGCGTATGTCGATCGCTCCAGAAAAGGCATATGCCGACCGCTCTAGAAAAAGTCTATGCTGTCCGCTCTAGAAAAGGTGTATGCCGAGCCACTCTTGGCCAATCCACCTTGGCCGAACCGCCTAGGCCGAGCGATTCCAGGCCGAGCCACTCTAGGCCGAGCCACTCTAGGCCGAGCCACTACAGGTCGAGCCGCCTTAGCTGAACTGCCTTGGCCAAGCCACTCTAGGCCGAGCCACCTTTGCCGAGCCACTCTTGGCTGATCCACCTTGGCCGATCCACCTTGGATAAGCCACTCTTGACCGATCCACCTTTGTCGAGCCACTCTTGGTCGTTCCGCCCTGGCCGATCCACCTTAGCCGAGCCACTCTTGACCGATCCACCTTGGCTGATCCACCTTGGTCGTCCCACCTTGGCCGACCCACCTTTGCCGATCCACCTTGGTCGAGCCATGCTTGGCCGATCCAAACTTAAGTTACACCAGTCTCTTATACTACCCTTATTCTCCAAAAAAAAATCGGGTATGACCCTTGCTGCTGCGCATTGCCTACGGATAATGAATTCAAAACTTAACTTAATAAAGGAAAATTCTATACACTTTCCTTACATCCCATACTCGACCAGGGCATAGAGGATCTAGCACGATCTTCTGAACAGCAACAAGGGAACGGACAAGCAACTACTACATAAACGATACTCCCAAAGGTTGGAGAACATAGATGACCTAGCACTTCAAATTTAGTGACTCCAAGCAGACCAATGTTTGGCTCTAAGCAATTTATTCCAAATGCTAACAAGGATATCATACTGGTCGCGTTTGAGGAGAGTCAACCTCTAGATATATTTTAGTAGCTAGTTAGCTGGAGAGCCTCCTATGACCATGGATTGTTTCTGTTTCAAAATGAATCAGAAATAAAGTGAGGAGGAGTGGAGCAGACTAGGAAAAATAACAATGTAGGCCCGTTGGCTAAGGACTCTGGTTCCAGTAGACAAAATAAGACCTCAAAATTCGACTCATATGCTCTTTGAAAGCATCAATAGTACATGCAAGCCTTATAGAAGGGCGAGCCAGAAACTTCGAATACCCATCAATAAGGAACTCTAATTAGCAATTGGACTACTGGCAGCTGACTTCCCGTTAGAAGGGGCTAGGGGTAGAGCTGAATAGCGAAAACATGATGCTGCTCCCCTTATCAATGAGATTTATACCAATCTTCTTTGGATTATTTTAATTTCAATTGTTCTTTGAATTATGACCGATTTGAACTGAACTTCATCTAAAACGATGCAGGTGATCAAGTACTTAGAATTGGCCGCCAACCAATCCACGAAGACCATGATCAGATTTGTGGAGTTCATAAAGACGAGCAGGATTCGATCGCTCATCATCAACCATGTGCCTTTGATTTGGGGCCAAGGACTAGAGATTGAAGAGCTCATAACAGTTAGAGCCCAATACAAAGCCAACATGACCGACCATCCATTTATAGACCTCCACATTTGACTTGGAGATCAAAACAAGGCTTGGAATGACTATGGCCATATCATCCACTCAAATCGAGTCATAGAACAAAGTTTGAAAAATTACAGCTGCCTCTCCTCAAGCTCAGTGACGTCGGGATTATTTGGTGTGAACATGATTTGATCATCTACAAATCAAATCCTACCCAAAACACAAAATGTTGTTTGAAAGCCCAACTTGAAGTAATTATGGTGGACTACCTACTCGTTAACCATTGCTCTCAATACATGGACATGACTACACCTTGAATCATATGCAACTTACTTTGTCTACTCAGTAATCCATTATTCTCATTTTCTAGAAAGATATACGAAGCAAATTATGCGAGACTTGATTATCCAACCCCAGCATAGATGTGATCCAACCACCTATCATATACCTCCTTTCTTGACTTGATTGGAAGAGCTATAATCACCAAGCGGACAAGAATCGACCATCCATTTTTCAAGTTTCGTCCTTGATGCTGAGGGCAGAGTCCTATTACATGAGTAAACGTGGTTCGATCATTCATTCGACAACATTAGCCTCAATACAGTAAATGAAATACAAATTAAACGGGTGAAAATACGACTGCTCTCAACAAAAATCTCTAAGTCCCTGGAGCACGGACTAGAGTCCTCTAAGTCCCCGGAGCACGGACTAAAGTCCTCTAAGTCCCCGAAGTGCGGACTAGAGTATAAATGAATTAAAAATCTCTAAGTCCCTAGAGTGTAGACTAGGGTGCTCTGAGTCCCCAGAGTGTGGACTAGAGTATAAACGACTTAAAAATCTCTAAGTCTCCAGAGCACGGACTAGAGTACACTAAGTCCCTAGAGTGTTGACTAGAGTATAAAGGACTTAAAAATCTCTAAGTCCCTAGAGCGCAGACTAGAGTACTCTGAGTCCCCAGAGTGCAGACTAGAGTATAGATGACTTAAAAATCTCTAAGTCCCCAGAGTGAGGACTTGAGTATTTTGAGTCCCTAGAGTGCGGACTAGAGTATAAATGACTTAAAAAATCTCTAAGTCCCCAGAGCATGGACTAGAGTACTCTGAGTCCCCAAAGTGCGGACTAGAGTATAAATGACTTAAAAATCTCTAAGTCTCTAGAGCGTAGACTAGAGTAATCTGAGTCCCTAGAGTGCAGACTAGAGTATAAATGATTTAAAAATCTTTATGTCGCGGAAGCGCAGACTAGAGTACTCTGGGTCCCTAGAGTGCGGACAAGAGTATAAACGACTTAAAAATCACTAAGTCCCCGGAGCGCGGACTAGAGTACTCTAAGTCCCCTAAGTGCGGACTAGAGTATAACGACTTGAGAAAAATCTCTAAGTCCCTGAAGTGGACTAAAGTACTCTGAGTCCCCAGAGCATGGACTAGAATATAAATGACTCATCGTTCGACAAATCTCTATGTCCTCGGAGCATGGATCGAAACATGAACACAAATTAGGCGTGAGTCGACCGAGAGAAGAGTAACTCTAAGTCGCAAGAATGCGGAGTGGCATATAAACATCGATAAATAGATGAGTGGATTCCGACCGTTCTCTATTATGCAAACTTTGGCCTCACATCGACAGGAGGAGTATTAACTCTCTAAGGATGGAGTTCGACCAGTCGACTTGTGGCCTGGCGAAATTAATGTTGGAAGTAAGAGTACAAATCACTAAAAGCTTATACGACAACTTATTATAGCTCTAGCTCGGCGTTCTTTACAACTTAAGGCAACGACTGCAAGGAGGCCTCAATACAGAACCAATCGAAATGGTCATCCAAAGCTACAGGAGACCGACTATATCATACCTCAGATCGAGGTTCAATACCGATCAACCCCAAGCACATACAAATGTGACTCTGATGTCCCTTGAAAACTATGACCTCTAGAGTGTGGAAAGGAGAGTAAACCACAAAGACTTGGTCATAAGTTCTACAACACCCTCCTTCGATCCATCAGGAGGAATATGAAACTGGATGAGCATGACCCGACTGCATTTGAGCCAACTTTACCCCGAGATCTGATTACAGAACATAAACCAAAGTGGACGTGCTGACCGTCCGGTATCCAAATTACGCCCTGAAGCTGACGAGGCATCGAAGTATTCCTCTTGGAATGAAAAACCACAATGCAATCTAGGATAGGCGAGACCCAGCCTCTTATCGACTGACCTGATCCCACGATTCAACGGGAAAGAGAGTAGAGCTAAAGTGGGCATGGCTGGCCTTCCTACTTATCGATATATGCCCCAGTCCTGGGGGCACGAGCGAGAAGCAGGATGAATGTGAACCGATTATTCACCGATCAACTCTATGTCTTTCGAGTTTAGGTGGGAATATAAACATAGCTAGGACGAGACTCAACTGTCCATGCAGCACATTTATCAACCCAAGGTTGGGAGCAGACGCATGGTCATCCAAAGACTAGCTGTGGTAGCTTAATATTGAAACTTATATATAGTGCTTACAGATACTCAAGGCTACGACCGAAAGAATGCCTAGAGATAAAATCATTAAATCGATGCCTAAGCTCTTGGGCAACTGACTGTCACTCCAACCTAAAGGACGGGTAAAGGATCATGAACGCATTGAATAGAAAGCGCGTTACTCGAATATACAAGCAAATTCAAACTCATAGCAAGATCTAGCTATGCAGTTGCGCGAAACTCAAGGCAGACTTCTACTCGACATTTTATTCAACGTGCTTTTAAGCTTGATTTTTAGCCATTTGCAGAGAATCGGTTAGAGCATTCAGAGCCCTTCACTATCAGACTTAATAACTCATGACAAGACTCTAGGATTCGACCAGAGTAACCATCAACATTGACCGTCCCAACCATATTTCACATTGAATGTTATGCAAAATAATTACATCTGAACTCAAAGAATCCAGAATCGCACCAGCTAAGCTGATAGTCGACATTACAGCCAGTCATAGCGAACCTTTCCGGGTGTTGAATGTTGGATCACGGATCAGTGCAATGATGATAAAAGAATTAGTTGGATTTTTCTAAATAAATGATGATATGTTCCCTTGGATCCATTCTGACATACATGTGTGATTTCACCAACTATCGCGAGCCATGCGTTGGATATCAACCAGAAGCTACAAAAGCTAGCACATTGTCTATAGATTTCATCATGAAAGCTCTACTCTTACTTTTAGGCTCACCCCATCAACATCTATGCCTACCAGCCATTGCGATAGGGCATACAACGATTTGAGACGTCTGAAAGACTGCTTAAATAGAATATCGAACTAAGCCAATTCGATATCACTTATTTCACTCGAAGGGCTATCCAAGGACGAAAATTAGTAGACCTCATACCCTAATTCACTACATCAGATGACTGCTCGAAAAGTAGTAGAGAACCTACCAATGGATGGAAAAAGTATGCGGATGGAGCATCCAGTAATCAGTACTATGGCGCAGGAGTCATGTTAATGAATCCTGCAGAACAGTCAATCTGCTATGTCTTGAAACTCAATTTCCCTGTAACAAACAACGATGCTTAGTATGAAGCCTCGACCGCCAACCTCAAACTTGCTAGAGGATTTGGAGTGTAAATTTTACATATCTTTTGTGATTCCTGATTGTATAGTATGCAAAGTTAAGGAAGTTGATCTTGCTAAGGGGTATTGTCTTGCTCCTTATCTCAGCTAGGTCCAAGAGTTACCAGCCAACTTCACGTATTACATCATTACACACATACTCAGTGAACAAAATGAAAAGAATCAAGTCACTGGCCAAGTTGGCAATTTTTAGGGACGTGCAATGGGCATACGTTGTTTCGGTTGAAATACTTAATATTCCAAGCATTGACGAATGGAGATCGGCTAGCTCTTGGAGACAGAGCCAGAAAAGGGGTCATGGTTGACTCCTATCAAAGACTATTTACAATGAAGAATTCCTATTGAACGGAGGAATGGAAAATGATAGATCCTCCTTAAAGCTTCAAGCTAAATCATCCAAGAAGAAGTCATGTGTAAAAAGGAGTTTATCCATTCATATGCTTCGGTGTATCACCCATGATGATATCAAATGAGTCTTGAGCGAAGTCTATGAAGAAGAATGCAGCGATTACATCAGGAGGAAACCGTGGTAAAGAAAATACTCCGCTATTGGTATTACTGGCCAACTATCAATCCAGATGCGGTTTATCATGCTAGACAATGCGACAAGTGCAATATGTTTGCAAAAAATCCGGAAGCCCCGCCGATGGAAATTACTCAAATGGCTAGTCCATAACCGTTTGCCACTTGAGGGCATTAACATCATCTCCTTACCGATCCTAAAGGCGGTGCGAAATACGCCATCATAGCAGCTGATTGCTTCATCGAATGGGCAGATGAAGAACCTTTAACCATGACCAAGATGAAGAAAATAATCAACTTCATTGTCCATAACGTCATCTATCCTTATGACCTTCCATGATCCATTATAACTGCAAATGGAAAGGTTTAAGTTGTGAACAAAATCATAAAGTCTGTTCTAAAGAGAGGTTTGGAAAAGGCTAGAGGTAAATGGGTGGATGAACTCCCAATAGCATCATGGGCTTATAGAACTACCCATGAGTCTGTGACTGGCCATACTCCATTTGCACATGCTTACTGCTCTGAGGTCATCATCCATGTAAAACTTGAAGTCCCCTCTCATCAAGTGGCTGATTACAACCTTTATTTCACAAAAAATACAAACAAGGAATCGCAATTGAATTGCAATTAAACTAGATGGAATTGGTGACGGCTTATAAGCATATAAAATGCATCTGAGAGCCAATGGCAAGAACATGTACCCGAACATGCATGTGTACATCTAGAAAAGTTCGACTTCTTAAAATCAACAAAATTGAATTCTCACTTAAGGTTATTAAAAAAAGACTGGATCAGATAGCCGAAGCTTACTAGCCCTGTTGAATCGGACACGGATGGCCACTGATGAACTACAACCCTGGATTTATAATATTGGGAATCGATCAAGCGTCATGACGATCAAAGAAGGATACGACACCTTGGGAGGATATAATTGAAGGATAATGACTATTCAGGAAACATGATGGATTTCTTTCTGGAAACAAGGAATACTCTCTGATTTAAAGCGTGTAGTGTTGCTTCACACGACACACTTTGGGGGGCAAATATTACCCGGCACCTTGGCCTAGCTACAAAACGACAGTTGAAGATATTATTATTAGCATTAGACAAGATTCTTACCAAAAAGAGCCTGAAGATATAAGGGTTTGATGCAAGTGACATGTTTCGGTGTTTATGTGTAGTTCGGTAGGCATGGTTTGGCATGTGCCGCACGGTCCAGATCACTCCACATATGCCGCTTGGTCTAGATCACTCAACACAGGTCGCTCCGTCTAGATCACTCAACACAAGTCGCTCGGTCCAAGTCACTCAACACACGTCGCTCGGTCCAAGTCACTCAACACATGTCGCTCGGTCCAGATCACTCAACACACGTCAATCGGTCCAAGTCACTCAACACATGTCGCTTGGTCCAGATCACTCAACACACATCGCTCGATCCAAGTCACTCAACACACGTCGCTCGGTCCAATTCACTCGACACGCGTTGCTCGGTCCAGATCGCTCGGAGAGCATCGATCGATCAGTCGACTCGTCATCGCCCGGCATGTACCGCTCGGCCAAGGGAAGTGAAGTAACACATGGCTTGGTCAGATTGGAGTGGAACATGTGGCTCAATCGACGACCCAAGTCACATGCGAAAGCCGGCACTGCTTTACTACGAAGTCCACTGCGAGCTACCCCGAGTCCTTTAAGAGATCATTTCGAATCAGTTACCTAAATGACCACTATTCGGCCATCCTGGCTCGGCATTTGCCGTTCGGGGTATATCGCTCGGCATGCCTAGTTTGGTCAACTTGGGGTTCCCATATATGGGCCAAGGCATTTTGCTCCTAGGCCCGAGAAGGAAGTCCAGCCTATCTTCATCTATAAATAGAGGGGCGGGGGTGCAGTGAAAAGGGACCTTTTTCCGAGAACACTGAAAGACTCTGCCATTTTCAAGACTCATTTCTTTTCTGTTAAAACTTGTATTCAAGTTGTTGGTGTACGGATTGTATCTGTATTCAATTATTTGAAGAAGTAATAAAGATTGCGATCAAAGTGGACGTACGCAGTTACGCTGAACCACTATAATTCTGGTGTTGCATTATGCTGTGTTATTCCTCAGTTTTAATTTACTTTCTTCATTAATCTCCCTACAAAAACTTACTTAAGGGTGTTAGTGACCAATTTTGGTGCTAAAAAAAACATTTCCAAACCATATTAAACCATTTTAAAGAGGTTTAAACATTCCATATACAACATTCCATTATTTAAAGGAAAGTGATTTTCTTTGTGATTTTCGACGTGTACTAAACGTGAATTTTTAATACAATTAAACAACAATATTGAACAATCAAACTTGATGCTAAAGCATATTAAACGTCCATTGCAAACATCATATCATCATCATCCAATAATATAGTATAAGTAAGAATTTCTCACCTTGGATTAAACTACTAACCTAAAAATGGCTATAACATTGCTACTTGTATTTTAAAGCTCACGATTCCTTGGACTTAAGCTCCTAGGTGGATCGGCCTTGCTTGGGGGTGGGATAAAGTGCTCACGACCTAGGCTTAGAGGGAGAAAGGTCGGCTTTGATGGGAATTGATGGTGGCCCTAGGTAATGAGAAGGAAAAGGAGGAGTTTGGTGAAGAGTTTTAGGTGTTTATATATATATGTGTGTGTGTGTGTGTGTGTGTGTGTGTGTGTGTGTACATATATGTGTGTGTGTATGTGTATGTGTATATATATAATTTTTGTTTCTTTTTGAGAAATCTTTTGAAACTATTTTATTAACATGAGAAGCCATTAATAAGCTTGAGAATGTGAAAAAGAAAGTGAAGGAAATTGGGTGAAAAATATGAAAAAGGGGCAGGGTATTTATAGGATTATACAAACCCAAAATATCATAATATGGATGGACATTACTACTGCTTGCAACCTCCTCCTCCCCGTCATATCAATGAATGGTAGCCCCCTAGGCCTAGGTGTTAATGGTCCTAATGGTGCAGATGGTGGAGATATGATGTGGTGAGGTGATGTTTGATGGTAAGGGTTGTTTATTTAACTAATAAGAGATTTGTAAAATATTTTAGATATGTGTATATATAATATACACATATTTGTTTAAATGCTAAGTGTATGCGTATGTGTGCATGTGATATATTTACACATGTACATGTATGTGCACAAGTTGTTTGAACAATGTTATACAACTTGCATGCGTCAAACTATTACGAATCTTAGTTCTGATTTCTGGTTATATTTTCACTTATTAATTAATGTACCTATATTTGTCAACAAAATTTGTAAATAAATTTTGCATAGTTACCAATTAATTAAAATGATCTTGTTTGAATTATAAAATCATATAAATTGATATTCACAAATAGTTACAAAAATCGTTATTATATCGATAAAGCAATACTAATTTTCTTTTATTTTCAGATCAAGTATATATTTTCATAAAACTATTACAAATGATTTATTATCCCTTTATAACTATTTAAAATGAATTATCATTCATTTCACAAACTTGATTATTTTTTAAGAGTAATCCATATTTGAATATTTAAAATAAATTAAAAATTCTTAATTAAAGTGATAAAAAATTCGGGTTGTTACATATTTCCCCCTTAAAAGAATTTCGTCCATGAAATTAATGATGAGAAGAAGATAACTCAAAAACAAATATATATATATATATTAGAAGATGACATATATATATATATATATGATATGGTAAGTGATTACACCACAGGTTGGTGAGTACACTACATCGATACAACACATAGATTAATCATCCAATTTGAACTTAGGATAAGCCTTCCTTATTCGGTCTTATGTTTCCTAAGTGCAATCATTAGCATCACTACTCCATCAAACTTTTACAAGTCTCGCAACCTTTCCCTTTACTCGTTTCTCATCATGATCCATGATTCGAATTGATTGTTTGATGATAGTAAAGTTTAGCTTAATTTCCAAATCGTCTTGGAAGCTTCTTCCACTATTTGTTCCAGGTTGTACACATACTTTCGCAAATGAGATATGTGAAAAACATTGTGTACACTCGATAATCTTCCTTGTAATTTTACTCGATAAGCCAATGGGCCAATCTATTCAAGGGTAGGAATAGGTCCAATGTACCAAGGTGACAATTTTATAGCTCTCCCAAATCTCACCACTCCTCTCATCGGGGAGACCTTTAAGAATAAGAAATTTCCAATTGAGAACTCTAGATTTATTCATCCTTGATCAGCATAACTCTTATGCATGCTTTGGGCTTCTTTCATCTTCTTTCTGATCATGTCTACCTTTTTTGAGGCTTCTCTAATCAAATTAGGACCTAGTACTAACCGATTTCCAGTCTTGATCCAACATGTTAGGGATCTACATGGACGACCATATAAAGCTTCATACCGTGCCATGTCAATACTAGCCGAATAGCTTTTCTTATACGAAAATTCCACAAGATGAAGATAATTTTCCAAAGAACCCCCGAAATAAAAAACGCAAGCTCTCAAAAGATCTTCTAACACTCGATTTACCTTTTAGTTTGCCCATCGATCTGAGGATGATGTGTAGCGCTTATACTCAGATTCGTTCCCAAAGCTGTTTGCAATGCTTCCTAGAAGTTACTAGTAAAGATCGGGTCTCGATCACTGACTATGCTACTTGGGACACCATGTAGTCAAACAATTTCCCTCATGTATATTTTTGCACGATTTGCAACTGTTTGTGTTGGCTTTACAGGGATAAAGTGTGCACTTTTGGTTAATTGATCTACAATAACCCAAATGCCCTCGTTTCCCTTTCTTGATTGAGGTAAGCCGTCGATGAAATCCATTGATATTTGGTCCCATTTCCAATTTGGAATTTCGAGAGGCTGGATAGCCCTGCAACCTTCTGGTTGATCACTCTTGATTTGTTGACAATTTGCACATCTGCTAACATGGAGTGAGATGTCCCTCTTCATATTTCCCCACTAAAATGTCTGTTTCACTTCTGTGTACATTTTTTGTACTCCATGGTGAATATTTGGTTTGGATTGATGGCATTCAGTCAATACTTCTTGTCTTAGGTTGTCAACATCGGGAACACAAATTCTCCCTTTTAAGCATAGTATCCTTTAGTTATCAACTTCAAAGCTTGAATTATACCCTCTATGTATATCTTTAATAATCTTCTTTAGACGCCAATCTTCTCTTTGTTTGCTAGCGATTCTTTCCAGGAGAGTCTGAGTAACTACAAGATAAGCTATAATGGCATGCTTCCTACTTAACGCATCCACTACGATGTCCAGATCATAAGATGCGAGAAATTCTTACCAACGCTACTATCTCATGTTCAAGTCCTTCTTGGTGAAAAGATACTTTAAAGAATTGTGGTCTTAGAAGAGATCGAACTTTTCACCTATTTAAAGAAGAAACATTATTTACTAAGGTTAATTCAAAATATATTAAAATAAACTATGAGGAATTCTTATCCATTAAATAGTGACTCCACATTTTCAATGCGAACACAATGGCTATTAGCTCTAAGTCGTGCATTTCACAGTACCTTTCACGAGTATTTAGTTGTCGGCTTGCATAAGCAATTACTTTTCCATGCTGCATTAGAACTGCAACTACACCTTCTACACAAGCATCAGTATATACAGTTAAACTGCTCGCATCTATCAGCAATAGCAAAGACTGGAGCACTGGTCAATTTTTCTTTAACTCACTAAATGCTCCTTCACATTCCGGAATCCATTCAAATTTAACATTCTTATTTGTTAACTTTGTAAGATGGGATAAATTTTTGAGAAATCTCGGATGAACCTCCGGTAATATCCTGCCAATCCTAAAAAGTTATGGATATCTTTTGGAGTTTGGGGTATCTTCCAATCTTGGACTGCTACAACTTTCCTTGGATCAACTAAAATTCCTTCTTCTGATACTACATGCCCTCAGAATCTTATTTATTTCTCCCAGAAATGAGACTTAGAGAATTTGGCTTTAATCACATTCCTTCTTAATATCTCCAATATAATCTCTAAATGCCTTTCGTGTTCCTCTTCAGTCTTTGAATATATAAGAATATCATCAATAAAGACTAACATGAATTTATTAAGCTCGTATTTGAATACTCTATTCATGAGGTCTACAAAATAAGCGGGTGCATTAGTTAGCCCAAAAGGCATAACTAACCGCTCAATGAAGAAATATGGACCACTGAATGCATTTAAATTAACGCAATCTTCTGATATTCAATGTAGATGGAATCTTGAGGCCAGATCCATTTTTGAGAATATCTGAGCACTATGAAGTTGATCAAACAAGTCATCTATTCGAGGTAGAGGATACTTGTTCTTAATTGTTTGCTTGTACATGTCTCGATAGTCTACATAGAGCCTTAGGGAACCATGAAACTTGGAAATGAAGACTACCGTTGCTCCCCAATTTAAGCGACTTGGTCTTATCACTCCCTTATTCGATAAATCATTGGTTTATTCCCTCAATTCATCCATCTCTCTTGGAACCATTCTTCGCTTTTGGTGAACAATAGTTCTTGCATCAGGAATCAAATCGATACGAAACTCAATTTCTCGACGCGGAGGCTAAATTTTTACCTCTCAAAAATATATAGATACTTTTTAACAATCGGTGTGGTCTCCAAATTTCCTCGGGGTGAATCAAGGGCATATTGGAAACTATCCCTTACTAGGCTAGGCTCGTTATAGGATATTTCTATAAATTTACCAAAGTTGGTCTTTAAAGATACCGTTCTCCTAACGCAATCAAGGACAGCTTTATTCTTGGATAACTAATCCATATTGAGTAATACTTCAAATCCGATAAAATCAAGGACAAAGATGTCACATGAAGAACAATGAGAAAGGTAGGTAACTTGGACCTTTTCACAAATCATACAAAGGTTTATTGTACCACCTATGGGATTTAACACACCGATAAGGGTATCTACTATTTTGTGGTAAGCTTCAATTTTTTCACTAATTCTTTGGAAATAAAACTGCAAGAAGCCCCGGTATCAAACAATATTTAACCATAATACTTTTAACACAAATAGCGCCCTCCAGAACTCATCTTTCCCTGGTCCCTTCTGAAGTTAATGGTTCTTCTTCCATGGCATAGGTCTTAGCTGACTGGACTATCTCCATAAATAGACAACCCATCATCATATGCTCTTATTGGTGGCAATTAGAACAGAGTGCCTTTTTCTCGTTGCCTCTTCTCACTCCTACAGTCTTCAATAATATGTCCTTTCTTTTGACAATTTCCACATCTTGTACCCATGAAATTCTTTTTCTTCTTTCTTCCTTATCGCCTCTTTACCTTTGAATTGAATTCCTTCTAAATGGGGTTGTTGCTACTATTGCTAATATTTAGTTCTAATGTTGGCTTCTTCTCATCAACAAATTCATATTGCAAACCCATATCTATTAGGTTCATGAATGATCCCTTTAGGTGAGCAGTCGTTCTATCATTAAACTCTTTTCTCATCCCAGCCACAAACATTTCATTATTCTTAAGTGGAGTATCTATCATCCAGCCCCAAAGAGAGATAATTCATTAAACTTTCTTAAGTATTCCTCTATCGGCATTTCTCCTTACTTTAGATCCATGAAGCTTTTATAGAGATGAGACTTTCCAGCTTCTGGCAGATATCGTTCTTCAAAATATTTCTTAAAAAATTCCCATGAAGTATCATCGTCTGATTCATTGGTGGTAATTGACTCCCATGAAGCTAATGTCCCATCTCGTAATTTCCAAGATCCAGGAAGCACTTTTGCTCATCCTTAATGCCAAATACTTTAAAGATTCTCTCACATAAGTGGAACCAAGCCTGAACTTCACTAACAGATTCTGTACCCTTGAATACTTCCCGCCTAAGTTTGTAAAAGCTAGGCAGAGAGTTACAAGGTTAACTTGAGGTTATGCATGAACTATCATTTCTTCAACCCATTTGTTTCTCTTTCCACGTCCTTTTTTGGTACTCATTTCCTACCACCTGAATATAGTAAGGAAATATCTGTAGGATTATAGACGAGATTATCTTAGGGAATGGCATAAAATTTGAAAATACTTATTTAGATAAGATTTTTCAATGTGCACCCTTTAGGACTAAATTCATTATAGGACATTGCTAACCCTACCTCTAATGAGTTGGCCTAACTAGGCGTAGGTATTCACTCAACCATAAGCTCTGGTACCATATATGATGCCTGCCTCCTCGACCATTAGAAATTGACACTAATATAGCCTCAGTATTCACGTGCCATAAATCCAAGTTCCAGAGAGGTAGATTATCATGGGGTTAAAGAAGATAAAGGTTAAAGATAGAACAAAATAGAATCTCACATCGCATTCAATCACTCTAAGTGATCTATCAGAGTTACGGCAGGTACTAACCTAGCTGGGATAGTTATAGTGGTCCATCCTTACAGTGCTGGTAGACAAATAGTATAGATACAGATACAATGAAATATCGGCAATTTCTTAAAAAACCCAAAATGCTTCATGCTCCATTCCAAAATGCTCCAAGCTTCCTTAAATACATGGCTACCTAAGAAAATTAGGGCACCCAGAGCTTAAGGGATAAGAAAAATAAACTCTGGATCAGTCATGGGACTAGTGTGAGAAATTCAAAATACGTGTTTTGAAAATAGAAAAGGTATCTCATAAGACCACGCCGCACATAAACACCGAATGAGTTTTTACCTTATGATAACCATAACATTTGCTATGCAAAATAATTTGATGTTGTTTTCAATGACATTCTTTGAAAATTATTCAAATAAACTTATGAATCTTAGCCAAAATTATTACATTATTTAGTTCTAGCCAGTTCTATAGGTTGTTCGGAGAATTGGTTCCATACAATGACAAGGTGAGGGACTACCATCCATACAGGATACCCCTAGAGGGATATAACTAAGGTCTAAATACTGAACGCCTATCCAACACAGAACCGACCTACCCCTTCGTTGGATAGTACCGAATGAGACATCACCCTAGTCGTTACCAACCTTTAATGGGATCCAAAGCATACACCACATTCTCAACATATAGAGAGTAATCTAGAAAGGCGATGACCATCTCTTAATGGGTGCGACTTACATAACTCTGCTGCATCTACCCTGGTTTAGCCATTTCTGGTTGATGAGGCCGGAGGTCACGTTTTACCTTTTATATAGCACATTCCACTTTGAATGCCACATTTCCATTCCTTAATCACACAATTTATGTAACGCCCCACTCCGAGACCCACATTAGCAAAGAGTATTACAAGGTAATACCGTCTGCTAATATGGAGAATAAAGCTGTATAGGAGCGACCATTTATAGCCTTGACTTAACTCTCTACCGAATACGTCAATAAATGTAGCACATATTTTTTTTCCAAGTGTATTGACATATCCAATAGATATTTAATACAAAACTATAATGGCTTTAAGATCTAACAGAACAAAATATAACAACTCAAATGTAAAATACATCACAGAACAGTAGATCATCACACACATGTACACATATACAGATACATCACAGAGCATACAAAATGATACATGTCAAGTGGTGTAGCAACGACAATATGCAGGTGAGTCAAAAGAATATACATATCAGAGTACAACCAAAAAGGACTACACAAAAAGCTATAACAAAAGGAGCTAGCAGAATAGTCCATGCGGAAGCAAAATAGGCTAAGTCCAAATGTACCTAACCTGAAACACCTCGGTTCGACCCGAGTATAAAATACACGGGTCAGTCTAGCTAAACAAATCAGTTAGATAGGCTAAATGATAATGAACATGCAAGGTCATAAAGTACCACAAATATCTCTAAAAGAAATAAATCGACCATCTAACAAAAGATGAATCATAACAAGCCTCGTATCATTGGCAACTCAATAAACAAAGGATATGATTATCCCAAATCAAGCCAAAAAGGCAAATAACAAATACCAATGAAGGTAACACAAGTTTCCACAAGGTAACTGCAATGTATCAAGTGGTTCAAAAGACCTACTCCGAAAGGCGATGCTCTCGGGAAATATAAATATCAATGAAGCAAAAGATGCACGTGCTCAGTACTGTATAAACAAGGATCCACAAGCTCAAGGTGACAAACCCAAGTATCTCTCGAGCGGTGACGAAGGACCAACTCCAAAAACGATAATATAGGGCAACAAACCCGAAGGCGACAAACCCAAGTATCTCTCGAGCGGTAACGATGGACCAACTCCAAAAGCGATACTATAGGCAACAAACCCGAAGGCAACAAACCCGAAGGCAACAAACCGTAGTGGCGAAGGTCCGGAGGCCCGGTACTGGACACCATTAGTTGGCAATATGTGTCACAAACTCTCAAAAAGGAACCCGAAAAGTGTTAACGTATGTCCCATACCACACATTCACACTAAATGGTTTACTAATCGTTAGTCAATTCCACACTCAAAGCAGTACAAAGTTTACCACATCTCATCGGTAAACCAGACCCGAAGGTCAAAACGATCAAACGAATAGATTAGGAATTAAATGAAAAGATAAGCGCATGTGTTCATAGCATGCGTTTTATCTATTAATTTAATTCTCTTCCCTCTTCGCTTGAAGTGCAAAATTATGTGTTTTATATAGAAATTAAGTTGAAGAAAACGAGTTTTAGGAACGCTTCGAAATCGCTTTAGAAATTGCCTTTAAATTCTCTTATTATAGAGTATATAATTTTTACACTTAAAAAATAATATAATAATTATTTAAAAAGCCAAATTATTTGAAAAACATTTTTAAAACACATTATAAAACCCGTGTATGAAATCCATAAAGAAATTTCAAGAAAAAATCGAAATAACGAAAATTACATCAAGTATTATCCGTTTAAAATAAGCTGCGACTCAATTTTTGACAGCAGGGTTGAACAAGATAACAGTGTCAAAATGACATGAAATTTTGCAAGGATATAGCTCAACATTCCTACTTCAATCTTAAAAAAGAACCATTCAAATCCGATTTGAAACGAAGAATCTGCGTCATTTCAAAGTTGGACCAAAACAAGGTTTTAAACACTGAATTACAGCAAGCTGCGAGTACAAGTTCGACAGTAGTTTCGAAATAGCAAAACAACCCAGATTGTCATGAGATTCTGCAACAGTGTAACTCAACACTCCTACTTCAATATGAAAAAAGAATCATTCAAATTAAATTTGAAACGAAGAATCTGCGTCATTTCAAAGTTTGACCAAAACAGGGTTTTAGCACTGAATTACAGCAAGCTGCGAGTACAAGTTCGACGGTAGTTTCGAAATAGCAAAACAATCTAGATTGTCATGAGGTTCTGCAGTAGTGTAAATCAACATACCTACTTCAATTTTAAAAATGAATCATTCAAATCCAATTTAAAATGAATGAGTTATGATGTCTCAAACATGAACTCAGGCCATGTTTGCAACAGTTCAAAAACAAAAAATGTACGGCCCAGAAACCATCCTGGGTTCAACTTCCAGGCATAAAACAGAGGAACAAATGACATTGGATTGAGCTTGAAATTGGTATTCTTATACTAGAAAACTTCATCTTTCAAACAAAAAATGAATCATTGAATTCCAGTAATAAATGAATGAGTTATGATGACTCAAAAATGGACTCAGGCCATGTTTGCAGCAACTCAAAACAACTACAGGCAAAAATCTGTGCCTGAGTCGATTTTACAGCAACGTTTTGAACATTCAAATGACACAACCAAAATTTGCAGAAGTGAAGTTCAACATGTAAGATACCAAATGCAAGAAATCCGGCAGCATTTCGTTGCTGGAATCAAAAGATACATGCCTCTAAAAAAAGTACTACATAACAGTTTTGAACAACAGAGAAGCAAGCTCAAAACATTTCTACATAAGCTAATCTATTTACCGTTTTTGCAATTAGAAGCATTATTTTGCTAGATTATGTGAGTTTATTCAATTCACCTTGCTGTATGGAGGCAAATACGCAGATTTTGATTGCAAGTTGGAAGTTTTATGCTTGATTATTAGCTTGTAGAGCCGGTAGAACAGGAGAGCAATGCATGCAAAGGAGGGTTTTACTATAATTAGAAAATCATTTTCACAAATCAGAAACTTTGATGAAATTGTGATGTTTGGAGTTAGATTACCTGAGATTTAATCTCTAGATTGAAAAAGATAGCAATTTGATGGGTTTATTAATGAAATTTGCTTGGATTTTAATTCGATAGAGGTGGGTTTATTGGTTTTTGTTTTAGGCTGAAGGAGGAAGAAGGAGCTGAGAAAGAAAAAGAAAATGAACGTACAAACTTTGTTATCTCATTTTCTCAACCAGGTTAAGTCCTAATGGGCCTTGGACCCATCAATAAAAAGAAATAAATTTGTGTTAAGCTAATCTAATTAACACCAAGCTATATTTACACTATGTAAATAAACAAAAGCTATTTTCTTTCAAGTTTTCACATAACAAAGTATGTAAATTTACATACTTATGAAATAACATATTTTATACTATATAAAAAGATTAATTTTAATTTTTTAAACATTTTTTATTATTAAAATCCTTTATTTTACAAAAATACACAATTTCCACAAATAAATGCATAAAACCTTATTTTTAACTTCTAAAATTTCACAAAAATATTTTTCTTGCTTAGAAAAATATAACTAACCATTCTAAACTCAAATTTATAATTAAAGCTCATTTTTATAACAATTTCTACCTTTTTATTTAAATAAACAACCTTTAAAAATCAAATACTTCCTTTAAAAATTATTAAAAGAAGTAATTGTCAATAATTAATAAAATTATTGCATTTTCTCTAAATAAAAACTATTTTTCATTTATTATTAACCCATGCAAATAAAATAAAATTTCAAACTTTATTTTCTCATTTTATTCCAAAATTCATTGTTTATTCCAAATAAACAATTTAATTTCTCCAATTTTATTTTAAGTCACAATATTAAATTATAACTACCATTATAATTTAATATTTACAGGTAATCTTCAAAACCAGGGTTGTTACAGACTCCCCCCTTAACAAAATTGCATGCACGCAATTTCTATAATAGAAGTTATCTATAACACCAATTTCATCACAACAAGATTCAAATCAAAAGATAGGATCATAGATATTCGCCCTCAACAGAGGATGAAAGGATCAGGACAAGTTTGCTCGGCAAATCCTGTGGTTTCCCAAGTACAATACTTAGGGTTGGCGGACCATAAAATTACATAAGAAAATGATACTTATTTCGAAGGTGTTTAATCTTCGAAACAACTACACGAATAGAATTCGGCACATACACAAGTCGGTGAGACTCGTGATCAGGCGACATAAGTGAATTAACAATCGAGATTAAATGTCGAAGATACAACAAAATTGGGTTACCTGGAACATATTATGAATACCCAAAACTGAACAGAAAATGCATGAAAGTAATCGAACCAAGGCGTTCAGTAATAGTAGATGATCCTATATAACTAGGAGCCAACTTTCTGAATATACTGAACGCACTTAACTCCTTTAAAGGAGTAACACCAATAAGCACAATCATCAAAAGAGGTTTAAACAAAAGACAGGTGGGATTTCAAGCTACCACCAATACATGATTGCATGAATGTAAGTCATCGCAAGAATCGCACTAAGGCAAGACAACAAGAATGGATTACAAAAAAATTTCCCAAAAATTTGTTATAACAGTTTTCACTCAAATCCATTTTCTTTTATACCTAAAACTCAAACTTCAATACTGGAAAAATTTTAAAGTCTCTTACTTAAATTTTCAATTCAATCATCTTTATTTTAAATTTAAAGTAAATTAAATTAGATTTATCCATACTCTTCCAAAAATAAATATACTACAATAAGTAATATATATTATTTTCCATTAAATTTATCAAATTTTAAACCATTTTACTTTATGATTTAAAAAGGACACTTATTAGACCCTTCATCAATGGCTCTAAATATTCACTATTTAAATTTCCTGAAAAATTTTCTAAGTGTTTAATTATTCGAAAAATTCGGCGGAGTCTCATTTGCATGGAGAGCCCTTTACAATTTCATAAATATGAATTATGTATATACATCGACCAAAAGGTTGGAACACAATATATATATATATATACATATAAAATTCTTAACACATAAACACTTAGCAATTCATATCTTTCGTTTTTAGCGTTTAAAATACGAGCATGCTTACTTTTATACTTACTATTTGCTAATTAATCATTCAAATATCCTCTTGCACCTGCACTTAACTTATTGAAACATATTAGCATGTACTTATAAACATGTGAAGCACTAAAATCATAGTTTAACTAAGACAACAACTCAAAACTTCAAAATTTTCAAATTCAGGCCTGCTACAAAGACTTAGGCTTTTGACAAAATAAAACTCAAAATCTAAAAATACTCATAAAATAAAAGTTATTCTACTCGGTTCAAGCTTTCCAGTGATATAAAGATCAACAAAATTGGATATATATTTTGAAAGTTATTCCCAATTTACTTTCAGCTTTAAACTCCAAAATTATAAAAGAGGACAGAGATGTTCATAAGTTTTCAAACTCATTTTTTGAATAAACAAACTGCAAAATTTTCAAAAATGATATAAATATGATTTCTATCTTACTGAAAGCACTCTCTTTTGCAAAAATAATGGACTCATTTGGATTTGTAAATCACAAGTTATCGCTGTTTTAAAACAGCACTTTTCATTCAAAATTTTCCGACACAAGACCTTTATTGTCAAAATTTTCAAACAATTATTAAATTTGAACTACATAATTTTTAGATCAAAAATCTTTTCTCTAAAACATTTATTACATGATCCTTTTCTCCGAAAAGCCAAGACATCTAGAATTACACTATAATACATACAACAAACTTTCAAAATGGTTTACAAGGAAAACTTTTTCCCAATTAACAAACAAGTCTTTTAAATGAAGACTCATATTTTAGTTAAGATAATTACTTTCTTATATTAGTAAGAAACAATTATCTATCCAAACTAGAATTTGGAATTACAAATTGATTTTTTTTTTAAATTGCATTCACAACTAAAAAATCTTACCTTGTTACTCTATTTATTATTATTTCGAGCTTTTCGCAAAAATTTGCATTTTATAAAAAATGAATCTTTTATATTCAATTTTCCCTTAATCCACAAAGCTAAACATTTATTTTATTATCACTTAGAACTAGCCAAGGTTGATACTTAATTCAAACTTGTTTTCAATTGAACTTCGCAAGTACATAATTAACAAGTTTTTAACACTATTTAAATTCATAACCAAACTTACTCTAATGGTTTTGCTCCTTATTAAATTTCATGATAATTTAAAAGCACTAAATTAGGATTATTTTTTTTAAATTTTCCCAAAGGCATATTTTTTTCACTTGTTATATTAATCAAATGATTAAATGTTTAAACTAATATTCATAACTCTCCTTTTACCTTTGACTAAACCTCATTCCAATCGATATTTTAGTTTTCTAAACAATTCATTTTCTTAATTTGAATACTTTGTTTTATTAATCACTATCACATGGTAGTCTCATCCAATCAAGGTATTTCCTTAATTAAAATTATTTTCCATATAAATGAATTAACATAAGGTAATATTTTCCAAAATACTTTACCCAAAAGCTTACTTAAGCATTTTAAATTTTCCACGTATGTAAACTTTCACAAACATGTAATATAACCAATAATGAATACAATTTATTTAAATGAAACCATATTCAAATTTTCCAATCATCAATTTATAAAATGATAACATCTAACAAATACATTTATAGTGAATGATGTTATCAAGGACTACAAAGTTGACCAAGATCCAACATTGCTTCTCCATTGCCCTCTATGTCACACTATTTTCATAAGTCCTTAAGTATATATAAAATACTTATCTCAAATGGCAATTTAGAATTTTTAAAATCTTTGCAATATCTATATATTTTTGCATTCAACATCCATATTAGTAAATATTATTTATTGCATTTCAAAAGAATGGATCACATCGCCCCATAAGCGTTTAGGAATCCCTATCGATAACGTTGATCAGACGCATCGACCAGAATTCTTAAAATACTTATTAGCCAATTGACACAAGAAATTATAAAACCTGTTTTGATTTCTAATGGAATCTTAAACTTGGTTGTAACAATTTTTATTTTCAAAACATAAAATATTTTCTTATTATATAACCATACAATCAATTCATAAAATAATCAAGTTATATACATAAGTATATCTCTTGTTAGAAAGATTTTCCATTCACATGGATGCTTTCTTTCCCAAAAGTTATTTTATTAATTTTACTTCTTTAAAATGCATCCATGAAATTCTTAGACATTAAATTTTTATTTCATTTTAACCTTTGGTTAAATACCACTTATGAATTAAATTTCATTTTCGAAATTTAATCTTTCTAATAATTCTTGCGGTAGCTACAACTTGATGACACCACAAGTTCTTATCATTTGCATTGAGTAGGTTTCTAACTCTCAATTATATCACCTACTCAATATTATTTCAACAATTACTATGCTAACACACATTCATGCAATTATCAACCAAACAAGCATTTATTAAAAACAAAACATTAAATGTGCCCAGCGAAAACGGTCACACCATTTCCGTTGCGCAACTCTAATCATTAAGGATCAAAACACATAATTTAAATCTAATCCATCTGAGGTCTAATTTCTACAATTTTAAAAATAGTGATATTTAAAACCATTATAATGTTTTCAAACTTATTATCCACTCTAAGAAAATGAAAAGACTAAAGGAACGACTGAGGAATACAATAGTGGAAAACTATGTTATCACTTGCATTATACTTAGATGTACTGTAACATGTGTTTATATTCTGTGTTTACCATATTTTGTTCTGAGCTCAGCTCTGATACCAAGCTGTAACGTCCCACTCCGAGACCCATATTAGCAAAGAGTATTACAAGGTAATACCGTCTGCTAATATGGAGAATAGAGCTGTATAAGAGCGACCATCTATAGCCTTGTCTTAACTATCTACCGAATACGTCGATAAATGTAGGATATTTTTTTTCAGGTGTATCGACATATATTCTAAGAAAATGAGTTTTAGGAACGCTTCGAAATCGCTTTAGAAATTGCCTTTAATTTCTCTTATTATAGAGTATATAATTTTTATAATTGAAAAATAATATAATAATTATTTAAAAAGCCAATTTATTTGAAAAACATTTTTAAAACACGTTATAAAACCCGTGTATGAAATCCAGAAAGAAATATCAAGAAAAAATCGAAATAACGAAAATTACACCAAGTATTATCCGTTTAAAATAAGCTGCGACTCAATATTCGACAGCAGGTTTGAACAAGATAACTATGTCAAAATGACATGAAATTTTGCAGTAATATAGCTCAACATTCCTACTTCAACCTTCAAAAAGAATCATTGAAATCTGATTTGAAATGAAGAACCTGTGTCGTTTCAAAGTTGGACCAAAATAAGGTTTTAAACACTGAATTACAGCAAGCTGCGAGTACAAGTTCGACAGTAGTTTCGAAATAATAAAACAACTCAGATTGTCATGAGATTCTAATGGAGTGTAATACAACACTCATACTTCAATATTAAAGATGAATCATTCAAATCCGATTTGAAACGAAGAATCTGCGTCGTTACAAAGTTGGACCAAAACAGGGTTTTAGCACTGAATTACAGCAAGCTGCGAGTACAAGTTCGACAGTAGTTTCAAAATAGCAAAACAACCCAGATTGTCATGAGGTTCTACAGGAGTGTAAATCAACACTCCTACTCCAATTTTCAAAAAGAATCATTCAAATCCAATTTAAAACGAATGAGTTATGCTGTCTCAAACATGGACTCAGACCATGTTTGCAACAGTTCAAAAACCAAGTGTACAAGCCTGAAACCATCCTGGGATCAACTTCCAGGCATAAAACAAAGGAACAAATGACATCAAATTGAGCTCGAAATTGGTATGCTTATACTAGAAAACTTCATCTTTCAAAAAAAATGGAATAATTGAATTCCAATAAGAAATGAATGAGTTATGATGACTCAAACATGGACTCAGGCCATGTTTGCAGCAACTCAAAACAACTACAGGCAAAAATCTATGCCTGAGTCGATTTTGCAACAACGTTTTAAACATTCAAACGACACAACCAAAATTTGCAGAAGCGAAATTCAACATGTAAGCTACCAAATGCAAGAAATTCGACAGCATTTCGTTGATGGAATCAAAAGATACGTGCCTCTAAAGAAGCATTACAAAACAGTTTTGAACAACAGAGAAGCAAGCTCAAAACATTTCTACATAAGCTAAACTATTTACCGTTTTTGCAATTAGAAGCATTATTTTGCTAGATTATGTGAGTTTATTCAACTCACCTTGCTGTATGGAAGCAAATACCCGGATTTTGATTGCAAGTTGGAAGTTTTATTCTTGATTATAAGCTTGTAGAGCCTGTAGAATAGGAGAACAATGCATGCAAAGGAGGGTTTTACTATAATTAGAAAATCATTTTCACAAATCAGAAACTTTGATGAAATTGTGATGTTTGGAGTTAGATTACCTGAGATTTATTCTCTAGATTGAAAAAGATAGCAATTTGATGAATTTACTAAAGAAATTTGCTTGGATTTTAATTTGACGGATGTGGGTTTACAGGTTTTTTTTTTAGGCTGAAGGAGGAAGAAGGAGTTGAGAAAGAAAAAGAAAATGAACGTACAAACTTTGTTTTCTCATTTTCTCATCCAGGTTAAGTCCTAATGGGCCTTGCACCCATCAATAAAAAGAAATAAATTTGTGTTAGGCTAATCTAATTAACACCAAGCCATATTTACACTATGTAAATAAACAAAAGCTATTTTCTTTCAAATTTTCACATAACAAAGTATGCAAATTTACATACTTGTGAAATAACATATTTTATACTATATAAAAACATTTTTTGTTATTAAAATCCTTTATTTTACAAAAATACACAATTTTCACAAATAAATGCACAAAACCTTATTTTTAACTTCTAAAATTCCACAAAAATATTTTTCTTGCTTAGAAAAATATAACTAAACATTCTAAACTCAAATTTATAATTAAAGCTCATTTTTACAACAATTTCCACCTTTTTATTTAAATAAACAACCTTTAAAATTCAAATACTTCCTTTAAAAATTATTAAAAGAAGTAATTGCCAATAATTAATAAAATTATTGCCTTTTCTCTAAATAAAAACTATTTTCCATTTATTATTAACCCTTACAAATAAAATAAAATTTCAAACTTTATTTTCTCATTTTATTCCAAAATTCATTGTTTATTCCAAATAAACAATTTAATTTCTCCAATTTTATTTTAATTCACAATATTAAATTATGACTACCATTGTTATTTAATATTTACAGGTAATCTCCAAAACCAGGGTTTTTGCAATTGATTTCTACAAACATATAACTCCTGAGCTCATATGGCTTAGATAAGGGTGTTAAACTAAGAGATGTTGCCTTCCCTGCCACCAAACAGATGATACATTCATACAGACCAATCAATGTAATTGAAAATGCAATGTCAGACATTCGTCCATACAATTTGTCCAGAAATAGGACAAACCGAAAGAATTCTCCTACCACATCCAGTCGGGGATTACCTCTAGGATTAGTAGTGAGAAGTCCTTGCGTCGAAGATCTCAAATGAAGAACTACTACCACATAAATATTATATGGGAAATTCCCCCAAGGGTCAGTGACAAACAGCCCTATATTCCATCTTCCAAACCATTCATGTCTTCACTTCAAATACATAAATTGGTTCAAAGTGGTTTTCAGAAAAAAATTACTCAAATCCGACCCTGGTTCCTTTAAACTAATCGTCGATAAAAAGATGTTAGGTAAATTGGTGCTTATCATTTGATTAATTACTTTCTTCTTATCAAAATTTTCTTCTAGAGGTATATATCTTTAAAACTTCTTTCAGTATATACGAAATCATTAAACCTCTCTTTATCTTTGAAAAACTATTTATTTAAACCATAGCAAAGATCTCTTAATTTCATATCAAAATTTTGATTGAGTTGAAACTATGTTATCTAAGATGTTAATCCAAAGCCAGTAAATATTAAATGATAAGAATCCATAAAAATCATCTAACTCAACTCAATATCAATTTCCGTATTCAACAAGTACCATAGGCGGAATAACGGTGAAAACATTTTTTATATTCCACAAATAGTACAAGTTCCCTCCTCGGAATTTAACATGAAGTATAAGAAGAATATCTCCACAAAATACAAGTTATTTAAATTTGGAAAATTATATCTTCTATACTTTGGGAAATTTTGATCCGAGTGAATCAAATTTACTATCCCCTCCATCAGGCCAATCCGGGTAGCAAGGAGGTCATCTAACTAGTTTTTCAAATCCGAGCCTAGAGACTACCTCTCTGTCACCCATAAAGTGGTCAAGTTATTTGATCAACCCTAAATCTTTTGACATACTGAATTAACTTTTAATTATTTTAGAGCATTTGAGCTTTGCCTTCAATTTGTTTCATTCCTTAGTCGGATTTTCTGTAACGCTCACAAATGGAACAAATGTAATAGTCTTTTCTAAATACTCATTATTAAACTTCTTGGTCATATTTAATTACTTAATTATTTATTTGAAAAGGTTCACAAAATATTCGAGGAAGAATAATTAAGTTAAAACCATTGTTTATAAAAGTCATTAAAAAAGTGTTGTGAATAGTGTTTTAAAAGCTTATCTGGTTAACTTTCTATCTTTTGGAAATTCATTTATATAACTCAAATCAATTTTAAAACTTTTTATAGCATTTATAGAATTTAGTCCATATTTTTTAAGATTAAACATATCCATTTTAATACATTTACTACTTTGGCCTCCAAACTACCAAATTGCGATTTTATTTAAAAATTGATTTACTCATATTTTAAAATCCACTTAACGAAATCTCAATATTATTTCTTTGTTTGAAAACTATGATTATAAGTGTTCGAAAAAATTTCTTTCAAAGAACTCTAACGTCGAATCCATTTTATAAATGGATTTAATTTTTAACACGTGATATCGCGAATTACCGTTACGCGACGCGCCTATTTTTGACTAAATTTTCAATATTCATTTAAACTATGCCAAAACACTTTTAAATGATTAAAAACATTTATAAACTAATTTAAACCATTTTTAAGAGGCTTAAACGTTCCATGTATAACATTTCATTAGTAAAAGGAAAGTGATTTTCGATGTATGCTAAATGTGACATGTTCATACAATTAAACAACAATATTGAACAATCAAAATTCATGGTCAAAGCATATTAAACATCTATTGCAAAAATCATATCATCATCCAATAATGTAATATAAGCAAGATTTTCTCACCTTGTGTTAAACGGTTAACCTAAAAATGAATATAGCTTCGCTAATTAGATTTTAAAGCCCACGGTCCCTTGAACTTAAGCTCCTAGGTGGCTTGGCCTTGCTTGGGGATGGGATAGAGTGTTCATAGATTAGGTTTCGAAGGGGAAAGGGTCGGCTTTGATGGGAAATAATGGTGGCCGTGGGTAATGAGAAGGAAAAGGAGGAGTTTTGTGAAGAGTTCTAGATGTTTTAACTACACACTGTATAATTTAAGTTTCTTTTTGAGAAATATTTTGACATTATTTTGGTAACATGAGAAGCCATTAGTAAGCTTGAGAATGTGGACAAGAAAGTGAAGAAAATTGTGCGAAAAATATGAAGAAGGGGTGGGGTATTTATAGAATTTTATAAACCCAAAATATCATAATATGGATGGACAGTACTACCCCTTGCCACCTCCTTCTCCCCATCATATCAAAGACACGGCAGCCCCTTAGCCTAGGTGATGATCGTGTAGGTGGTGGTGATGTGATGTGGTGTAAGGTGAGGTGAAGTTTTATGGTAAGGGTTGCTTATTGAAATGTTAAGATTTATAAAATTTCTTAGATATACATACATACATACATACATACATATATATATAATATACTTGTATTTGTTTACATGTTATGTGTATTTGTGCATATATATATATATACATGTATTGGTTTACATGTTATGTGTATGTGTATGTGTGCTTGTGATATGTTTACACATGTACATGTATGTGCATAAGTATTTTGAATAACGTTAGCTTGCATACGCCAAACTGTTACGAATTTTAATTCCGATTTCCGGTCATACTTTAAATTGTTGATTAACCTATCTATATTTGTAAACAACATTTGTAAATTAATTTCCCATAATTATTAATTAATTAAAATGATCTTATTTGAATTATAAAACCATATATATTAATATTAATAAATATTTACAAAAATCGCTATTATATCAATAAAGCGATAAGAAATTTCTTATATTTTCAAATAAATGATATATCTTCATAAAACTATTAAAATGATTATTATCACTTTATAAATATTTAAAATGAATGATCATAATCATTTCAAAAGCTTGATTATTTGTTGAGAATAATCCATATTTGAATATTTAAAATAACTTAAATATTCTTACTTAAAGTGATCAAAAATTTGGGTCGTTACCATATATCTTATTTTAGATTTTAAGTCTTTATTTTCAATTTTCAAAAAATTTTAAAAATTGGACAAATGGCCGCTTCGAATTGGGCATCTTCTATTAGGTGCAAAATTTTGGGCTCACTTTACCTTTGAGGCCAGGTTGGTAAGTAGGTAGGATAGAGTACTTGATTACCCAATTCCAAACCTAGACATTACCTTTTCAAACATCATACTAAATGGGTTATAAGCTTAATTAGTTGACTCTAACATGACTAATTTAGACTGCATATGCTATTAGGCTTCGATACCATCGCTGGAACAAGGCCATCCCATAGTAGAAGTTATGAGTGAATTTAAAAAATTACTCTATTGGATCTTTATTGGGCCTATAAAGTCGGATTTATTTGGAACATTTCTAAATTTCATTTAAATATTTTTTATTTCATTTAAATTTATAAATTATCTAGTTTTATTTAATTATGTTATGATGTATGTGTATCACACGCACAGATATCTCTATGTATATGTGTCTACATGTGTAACAGTATCAATCCGTACAAGGTGTAACATGCTCATGTATAGATGTTTGGATTTATATCGCAATTAACACATTAGCTCATCCAATATGCAAATATATTATCCAAATATATATGTGTATATATACTATTATTTATATATAAATATTATAAATATGTGTGTGTGTGTGTGTATTATGGGTTTGTTTAAATAATTTTATATAAGTATATAAGTGCACACACATACATACATGTAATCATACGAATAAATATTATATTGTATATACATGTTATGTAATAGACTTTTTAATGTAAACAAATTATTTATAAGTATTCATAAAAATATTTTTTTGAAACTATTGGCAATACATACATACATATATGTTAATAACTTTTTTTAATTTATATATACAAATATAAGTACAATAAAATAATATACATATACGTATATGTTAATAAAATGTTCAAAAATATTTTTGATAAACATAAAGGACCAGATCCTGTGCATGGCTTGGTGAATATAATTTATTTATCAATTTTTAATTTTTTTAAATACATTTTATTTAATTATTCATTTCAAAATTAATAAAATATTAATTAAAAATAATGACAAAATTATATTTTTGAATTTTAAATTTTCGGTAAATCCTAAATATTTTATGCATTGAAATTTTTTTAAAAATTTCTGATTTAAAAATAATTTTTTATTTTTAACTATAATTTAAAATTAATTTAAAAAATAAATAAAATAATTTTTTTGCCGGGAGTGCCTTAATTAATAATATTATTTTATAAAATAAAAAATATTTTTTCATAATATATCTGAATTAATCTAACCGATTTATGTTATAAATTGATTCAAATAATATTTAAATAATAATAAACTATTTATAAAAATATTTTACTACTGTCGAAGAATATCATTGCCTTAATTCTTTACGTCTAAAATTATATGCTCATTTTTGACAAAAGTATGATATTATAATTGATAATAAACTATACTTATCTATTTAAATAATATATATTAAATTAATAAAATAAAAACAGTTTTTTAATTTCAGGGTCGTACCAACCTAAGTCATTTATAATATAATTTTTTTAATAATATATACATACATATAACCAAATAATTCTGTGATAATATCATTTGCAAATCAAAATGTTTACCTAAATAATAGCAAATAGTGTGTGTGTGTGTGTGTGTGTGTGTGTGTGTGTGTAATAAAACATTATAATTAAGCATAAACAATTAATTTAATTAGAAATGTAGCTTACTTCCAATGCGTTGAAGTACACCTAGAAATGCCAAAATTATCATCTCCTATAATGGTCCTTAAACCCATTTAAGCCCTAATAAAATATTATGCAATTAAATCTAATTTAATCGCTTATTGATATCACATATCGATTGATATGTTTATAACTATTACAGGTATAATTTCATAATATTTGTTTAACAAATCATAATCAAATTTCATAAATAATATTCTATAAATATTAATTAATTTATAACAATTATAAATTAATTTAGATCATTTGGTCAAAGGAGAATTCATCATTTTGGTTGTGTGACTCGTCATATATAAATTTGGTCAGCGATTAATATTGAAATATTCGAATATTAATGTTCACACGTCACTTAGAAGGTAGTGTGATATTTTGGCCAAATTTATCATTTACTCGGTATCGGTAAAAATCCAATTTTACTTTATTAAGTTTTACCCGGTTGCGACTATCATTTAAACCAATTCTCTTCATCAAAACTATTTCACTTTGGACTTATGGAATTTGATAATGGTCAAAATTCCATTATTGTCCATATTCAACTCTATAGTCCAAACATGAAGCCCTTGGTTCGATAATAATAATTATTATTAACCAAACTACTTTGGCTATAGATTTTGGTTTTGAGTGGACTTGAGTTGACCGTGGTATTAACCTCATATAACTGAGAAGATGAATCATCTCTTAGATAGTGTTTCACTTCCAATACTTCCACTCGACCCGTCTATAGACACTCATTGGGTGTCGTGCCATGATTTGACTATAGTTAAATTGGAGCTTTCATATTGAAGATCGACGGTGTTATGAATCAAGATAACTTGTAAATTAGTCACATCGATAGGTTTTTTTTATTTTAGGTATATTAACCAATAGAAAACTATTGAATCAGTCGTTACATAGTTATCTAACAAATATCGGTACGTAACCCCTTGGTGCCTCCAACAGTTATGAGTAACACACTGCCTAACATTTGAAGAACGTTCTATATGCTAATCTCAACGGATATATTGATATCCAGTCTCGATGCATATTGACTGGGATATTTAGAATGAAGTGTCATGTAATACTATGATATAATACTGATGATTACAACCTTTTGTAATTACTATCACAAACACACTATTTATGGATTTTCTATTAAACATATTTTAATTAAGCATTTAACTATTTGTAACACATTATAACTAATATATAACTTGAAGAAAAACACCTTTATTGTGAATGAGAATTGATTACAGAGTTAATTAATTTACAATTAATGATAGAGTATCACCTAATACATACCCCTAACTCTATTAGTTATGTACTAATGAGTATTTGGATGTAGGAGAAGAGAAAGTGATTGAACTACGTGGGCTTGATCCGTAAAAGGGTTACGAAGACAGTTTTTTTCTATGCAATAGCCAGTCATTCCCATGTGGTCGGGGTATTGAAATTCATGCAATTCCAAAAAGTGTTGACTCGTTTTCCCTTTATTCTATTCATATGCGTATCTTTACATTTGCAGGTGAAAGAAAAGAAGGAAGCAAAGAGTCTAGAAGGATTCATGTCCATAAGATAGATCAGTATATCTCTTGCATCATAGTTACATTGGTGTTTTACAACTGATGTATTGATATGTGTATATTACACTACTAAAAAGGATAATATTCCGACAGCATGTAGTGCGGCTTCCGACAGGCCGTCGATGGCCGTCGGAAGCCGTCGGAAATTCACGAATTACAGGCCCAGTCGAGCCTTCTTTGTGATGACCCGGAATTTTTGGATGTTTAAAATCGGAATATTTAATTGATTTTAAATATTTAAAAGTTAATTTTTAACTTGAATTCAAATGTCACTATTTATTTGATAATTAGATTATTGAATTAAATAATTTGAAGTTGGGTAAAATATGAAAACTGGAATTTCAAGCCTGTTAAAAATAATTTAAAGGCTTAAAAATTTATAATGATGATACTGGAGGTAATAGAATGGTTAAAATTTAATTTAAAGGTGATTTGTTCAGTTTTAATAATATATCGTTTAAATTGAATTCAAAAATAGCCTTCTGAGGCGTAGTCTCGGATTTCGACGAAACCAGTTCCATTGGATCCGTAATATTATATTATTATCAAATTTCAATTTTCGTAGTGTTTGGAGTTGTTGTGTGAGCGTACGATATTGAACGCGCTAAAATTTATATCAAATTCAATATAATAACTGGGTCCAAAAAGCTACCTTTTCCATACGAACAAATTAGAACTCGAAACCTTTTCCATTGTGTTCGGAATAGGGGTATAACATTATAAACGTCTAGCGGCACGCCTCGACAGGAGGTCAAGTTTTAAGTGGCATTTATCGGAACGGTTTGAATTTGAATTTAAATTGAATATTTATATTAGTCAACTGCAGCCGAAATTCCTTCACATCACAACTTTTCCCTTTTATTTCGAAACCACTATAGTAGCCATTCAACACGCTACCTTCATCTTTTCAGTCGTTAAGTCATGTCTTGCCTCCTTCAATCGACAGAAGTAAAAAAACACAATGGCCGACGAGTGCCTCCATTAAAAATCGCGTATCGTCACCCATTCCATTTTCATAAATCAAAGCCGAGCCCTCTTAATTCAAAATCGAATTCTTCCAGAAAAATAAAAAAATAGGAAATCAATTTCGATTCTCAATTAAAATCCTGAGGAATTATTTTGCTGATCTCGGTGGGAGTTTAAAGGCGGTCGAATTAGTTTTAGGGGGAAATGCGACTGGGATGTGAAGCACGCGATTGTCATGTTGGATTTGGAAGAGAAAGCCGGAAGAAGTTTTGCCTAGGGTTTAGATGCGGGCTCAATTTAGAGGGAGATAAGCACTAGTATGCATGCGCGTAGACTGGAGGGAGTGTCGTGACATCAGAGTGGTAGCCAGAGATCTCGAGTTGGGTGGCTCGCGTGGGCGCGTAGGTGTGGAATGAAGGAGGTGTCATGAATTTAGGTGGATTTGGGTTGGGCAGAGCTCGAGTGGAGGTTGAGGCGCATCCATAGGTGGTGGCGTAGGATAGCTGTGGTCTGGGGTTCTCTAGGAGGAGGCAGCAGGCGATCATGGGAAGGGCGAGTCGAGGGTTAGCAACGACATGGTACGGTACTGGTGATGCGGGCTCTAGAATGTAAGCTTTGGAAGGGAGATAGCGCTGTAGCATTTGGTTTGTGGGTTCTCGGCTTAGGTTTCGACGTGTGGGATGTTGGTGAGTCTTTTTATTTTTATTTTTATTTTTGGTTCTGGATAAACTTAAAACAGTTTAAATTTATTTTTATCTTGAGAGATAGAGTAAGATATGAAGATTAGACTAGTTAAATTTTTAATTTGAAATTGGTTAATTAAGTTTATTAACTGATAGTATTAAACAGCTAAAGTGATTTGTCAGAATAATAATAAGAACTAGTTTATGTATTGTTTGAAATTAGTTTTGGTTACTGGCATATTACAGTATTTGTTTTTAAAAATAAAAATGCAGGGTTTTTAAAATGTTCAAATAATTTATAAAAGTTGGATTTTTGAAATCTGTAATCTATTTTATAAATATGTATGTAGTTCGTAAAGAAATAAATATACGTTTACAAATTTTAATTTTTCTAATTTATCTTTAAACTAAGGGTTTGGTGATTAATTTATTCTATTAAAACCATTAAAATTATTTTTGTTACTAAGAGAATTGTTTAAAAGAAAATTTGTTTAAAACTTAATCATCAAGTTAAAACTAAATTATTAGCTGAATTTAAAATTTTAAAATGGTGGATTGAATTGTTCGAATTTATTTCGAATATTAATAAAATTATATAATTGTTTGGCAAGGTCTAGAATCACGAAGGAAACTAATCCGGAATGGAAATGGATTGCAAACATCAACAAAACAAGAAGGTGAGTTAATCTCACTCATCTGGTTATAATTTAAATTTAAATGGTTAAATTTAAACAATTGGTTGATTGATTGATTTGATTTGTGCTATATTATATATATAGTAGTATATAGCATATATTGGAATGATTGATTTCCCGCATTATATAGCGGATGAGATACTATGCGCCGCATAACAGCGGATGATATTATATTTAAAACCCATATACTGCGATATTCCACCTCGAAGTGGAATTTGTATTTTATATTGTGCTAACATCTGTGGATGCAGGGAAACAGGTTGGAGGGATCCAACTGAATTCCTCAAAATTATCTAGATTATTTAATATTCTATGTTGTGAATATTTGATATTCTGTGACGAATTATATTGATAATTGGAATATTGAATGCTATGGTTTGCTTGAACATATTTCGGTACACCGAGTTATCAAAATATAAAGAATTGGATTTTTGAAAAGAAAAATAAAAGAGTGAATTTTTAAGTAAAATAATCGTTGAGAATTTGAATAAATTTAAGAATGAACTGGATAACAATAAAAGTGATTTTAAAATTTTAATAAATAATTTTGAGTATGGAAAAAGGGGATTTTGAATAAACAGAAAATAATGAATTGTAAAACTTAAGTGATATTATTTAAAAGAATAAAGAATTTACTTTAAAATTTAAAGTTTAAATTTATTTAAAAAGGATAAAGAAGGAATAAAATCTGAAGTTAATGGATTTTGAAATAAATTGAGTAAGTAAAGTAATTTATTTCAAAATAAAGTAATTTGGGAATCAATTTGGAAATTGATTTAAGTGTTTGGATTTGGAAATTTATAGGAGAACGCAACTTTGAAATTTATAAACTAGGTTTATAAAACTGAAGCAATATATCAGTAGATATTTGAAGGAATAAATTCACGATGGGAATTTATTAAAGGAATGAGAAATTTTGTTCAAAAATAAATAGTGATTTATTTTTAAAGGATGTGAAGAGAAGTATATTTCCCTGGATAGCCAAGTACGTTTCCAAAGTAAATTTTTAAATATAAGTTAAAAGCTTTAATGTTGTTTTAAAAAGCATATTTAGAAAATTTATTATTTCTAAATGTTTAAATTCTGAAGTAAGTATTTTTTTTAAATCTATTATCGTAGTAATTATTTAAAGGTGATTTGGTATTTTGTTTTAAAAAGTGAAAATCTAGTTTTATATTTTATAGAGTAACTTCATTTTTAAATATTTCTATAGCATATAATTTTAATAAAGTATTGAAGTGGTTTTATTTTAAATATTCTTAAAGTATTTATTTTTGAATGAATTATTAAACTAGCTTTTAATTTAAATGTATTAAAGTATATTTTATGATAAAGTGTTTTTAAATTATTTTAAAAATCTAAAGTTTTTGTGCTTGGTATTTTCAGTGGAAATAAATATTTGGAAATTTATTTCATGAGAAGAGTAGGTTTGAAAACTGTTTTCAAAAGGGATTGAAAAGTGGAAATATGTCTTGCAAAGATATTTTGAGGTAAATAAGTAATTTGGTGAAATTATTTATGGTTAATGGTTGTTTGTGAATGTTAATTGATAGTTAAATAACCGACTATCAATATTGGACAATGCGCTGATCGTTTCGAAGAGACCGAGATCGGGATTAAATTCTCGAAAACCACTTCGATCCGGTTTGTACGTTTCCGTGGGAAAGACGAGTTTGGATTCGAAGGTGGAGCAGTGAAGTGCAAGGGCTGGTCGCTATTAATTCTGAGGATGATTCCAAAATGGATGTAGTAGGAGTAGTGCCTTCGGTTCCGTTTGAACCCGGGACGGACTTGTATGGATGAATGCTTTCATAACATCGTCAGGTGGGCGATGAGCATTCTAAGTGAAACGATCTAAAAAGGTAACGCTTAGCCTCAAGCCTCATCAACCGCGAATGATTGGAAATCAGGGGTTATGCAGCAAGGCAAGGTGGGTAGCACCCATTTAGGGTGAGGTCATCCCTGTCTAGATGTCCCTTTTATTTCGCCTTAGTGGTACGATTGTTTATCCCAACCGTGGGGTGATCTTACTCGGCATTATCCAGTAAGGGGTAGTCCCGGTCTTGTGTTGCAGGGGGTCGGGAGTGATCCTCGGTATACTGATCTAGACCAAGTACTGTGACAGGTGGTGCCCCAATTCATAGTCATTAGTTGAAAATCCATTCTCCCTACGCGCCCGTACGGTTTTGATTGTGCCCAACTATTGCTGGAACATGAGATGCAAGCATTTCATTTAGATTCTATTGTACTTTCTATAGACACTATTATAATATCAGACAATTTTAATAAAAAAATGTTTTGGCTATCGTAAGGTAAAAACCCGACATGTTTATTTGTGGAGTGGTCTTACGAGATGCTTTTGATTTTCAAAGGATTTTGAAACTTTAATAATCAATTTGAGTGTTGTTTTCTCACGCTGGTATTCCAGACCGACTCGGCTGTTATTTAAGTATAATGCTCGTGTCAGACCGAGTATTATAGAATACAGGAAAGGATGCTGTGGAGCAGGAGACGAGCTGGATGGCGATACGTACTTCCGTATTTGTGTTAAATATTCCACTGCGTATTCAGATTGTGAGGACAGGTTATGATTACTGTCCAGATGTGTGACATGTATACTCTGATGATGTAATGTATAAACAAATGTATTTGTTCTTGTGTAAAGATCATTGATTATCTATTATATTTTATTCCGCTGCGATGGTTAGATTCTGATGTTGTTATCTATTTTCTTCTTCTACCTCTTCTTCTTTTAATCCAAATGGTTCATATTTTCGTATATCTTGAGTTGATTGAGGGAGAATAGTGTTGACTCAAGGGCTACGGATTGCGAGTCATTACATTCTTCTTCCTCATTTTGCAGCATGAATTTTTTTATCAAAACCTCCCAAATCCCTCCTATAAGCTTTCAATCTCTAATTTTGAGCTTCCAAATCCTCCACGGCTGCCTAAGCAAACTCTATTATTCTCGAACTCAGGTATAATATCTTAATTTGGGAAAAAATCTATTTTTTTTCCCTAAATCTAGATTTACATAAGATGATAAATTAGAGCTAATTAGTGATTGCAATTTTTTCCAATTGCATAGTAATGGTTTATAGCATCCTATGGTATACCTATTTCATACGTTATCGTGAAATTTTAAAGAGTATGTATAATTTGTGATTGTGTGTGTATATAGTTAGTAAAATTATAGTTTTCGTAAAATGTGTTCATTTAATTAACTAATGTCCCTTAGAGAGTTTTTGGCCCTGTTTGACGAGTATTTTACATGATCGTTATATAAATAGTCGTTTTTTTCAAGAAACGACCATTTATGTTCATCTGGTACAATGTTTGTTGGATTTGTTTCTGTATTGAACATGTTATGAACATAGTAAGCATTTACATTTTGTATACTACTTCGTCTCAAACGGTTTATAAAATTTCGGCCTAACTTTTCTTTTTTGTTTCCTGCGTACACGCATTTGTGTATAATGCAGGGAACAAAAGGGAAATGCTGCGGAAATTTTGTTGAATCATTTGAGACGAAGTAATATATGAAATGTAAATACTTATTGTGTTTGCAATGGGAAGTAGGATCCTTGACCATGGAAAAAATATCTTTTTGCACAAAATTCTGCATCGATACGTTAAAAAATAAAATTTGTCATATTTGAAAATATTTTTTAATTTGTGAAATAGTTCTTTAAATTCAAATATTATACGACCATGAAAATAATCTTTTTTGAATTTGTATTCTTGAAAATAAATATTAAATTTTGGACTTGTGACTCATTTTCTCAAATAGGAAAAATGTTTGATAATTTTGTTGATCGAAGGAGATGGATGTACCAAAGCAAAGGACTGAGAGGCTGAATAAAAGAAGATTTTTATAATGGTATATTATTGAATTTGCTTTAAGTAATAACAGAAATGATCTAGAAATTCGTTGTCAGTGTAGTAGGTATAGACGTTTGAAGTATTTGTTACCAGATATTGTGAAAGTTCATTTGTGCCAAAACGATATCGTACCTGAATATTATGTTTGGGATCGGCATGGAGAAGTTGTAGCAAATACTTCTGTAGAGTCTGAAAGTGTCGTTAACGAAGTAGTTACGATGACCCGCATAGAAAATATGGTCGAAGATGCAGCACGATCAATGTTTCCTATAGTTGAAGTTGATGATGATGATGGAAATGTTGAAGAACCAAATGCTGAAGCAAAAAAATTTATGATTTACTAGATGTTGCTAAGAAACCTATTTGGGATGGTAGTAAAAGCGGCACTTAGCTGTCAGTAATCGCAGAATACATTACGATGAAGTCAAAATACAACACCACTGAAGCTGGGTTTACGGCTGTTGTACAAGCTGCAAAAAGACATATAACGTCTGATAATCTAATGTGTGAAAATTACTATGAAGTTAAAAAACTTATGTCGGGCTTTTGGTTTACCTTATCAGAAAATAGATACATGTTTAAAAGGCTGCATGTTGTTTTGGAAAGAAGATGCATACCTTAGAAATTGTAAAATTTGTAATCAGAGAGATACAAATCAAGAAAAAAGAAGGGGAAGGAAGTTCTGTACAAGCGTATGCATTACGTACCCAATACTCCAAGGCTTCGAAGATTATATGCATCTTCTGTAAGTGCATCTAATATGAGATGACATAGTGTGAGAACAGAGGAAGATGATACGTTGACACATCCAGCCGATGGAGAAGCATGAAAGCATTTCGATAAAACATATCCAAATTTTGCAGCGAAGAGTCGAAATGTTATATTAGGATTATGTAGGGATGGTTTTTCGCCATTTTCTCAATTTGGTTCTAATTATTCATCCTGGTCCATTATCGTCACACCGTAAAATTTACCTCCATGGATGTATATGAAAACATAATATATGTATCTTACTGTTTTCGTTCCTGGCCCCGATGATCCGACGCAAGGAATCGATGTATATTTACAGCCGTTGATTGATATATGTTGTACATATGCATAAATTTATCACATATACTGTTAAAGAGATCAAAAACTGTGATATCTCGTAATGTAACATACTATTATTTTTGTTAATAAATGGTTGAATCACAATTTAAAAATGGCCAAAAGGACATATTTTCAAATACATTATACATAAGTAATGGTTAGAACTTCATTAACGAGTAACTTATTGTAGCTTTGATTTTATTGCGTTAAATAACAAGAAGAAATTCAATGTGGAAAATGGTAATGTACAGAGTTTTGAAATAGACTGAATTTGCCATAAAAGCCTTAGGTGCTTCTAATGACATATTTATATTTATTTATTAGCGACTAATGTAACATGTGGATTTATTTTTTAAAATACTCGAGTAACATATGATTTTTGAAAGAAAATATATAAACTGAACGAGTACTTGTACATTTGTTTTGAAATAAAATAATACAAGGATAACGTTATTTTGCATCGACATAAATTATTTTACTGCTAATTTTTTCTTCATTTTAGGACTAGTACCTTGATTAACAAGTATAAATGAACATATAAATATGAAGTACAAATACTTTGCTAGAGTAGATTACATATGGCTGCAATAATTTGTAAATAAAGGCCTTTAGTGTTTCAGGTATCAAAATGGCAGTTTATGCTGTGGGAACTACATCAATTAATGTTTTTTTATCATCCTCTAATATGTGTAAATTCTAAGTTCAAATGATGAGTAATTTGTTAAAATACAAAACAATGTTTTGTAATGGTTGATATTTGTCCAATACATTGTCAGCCTTATTCAGCCTACAGTTTCATGGTTTAGTCGCATGGCTCTCCTTAACCAATTTATAGACCATTTTTTGAAATTAGTCATTTTCTTTAAAAATAATTATCGCTTTGCTAGGTGACACAACTGTTCGTATCTATAAATTGTCCAACCTCCCTCCCATTTGAGAGATAGAAAACAAAGTAATTTCAAATTTATCACTCTCATCCTTCCCCACAGTTACTTTATTTATGCTAAAATTTTCCAAAGTTATAGTATTTTAAAATATAAATCAACAATCTTGTCACTATAGTTATTTGGTGTTATACAATCTAAGATGTTATCAACATGCATATACACTTACATAAACATGCATAAACTAAATTAAATAACATTATCACACTACTAATCATTCACATACCCACACATACACTTAAAGAGATCACACAGCTAAATTAAATATTTATTACAGGCCAGTAGTCAAAGACGGGGTAGGCAGACTAGAGCTCAGATCGACCTAGCAGAGATTGAAGATTTGCGCGCTAGAGTGGCACAGCTGGAGGAGCAGAACTGTCGGCAGGCCATAGAGACCACACTGTTGCTAGACCGGCATATCGTCGAGTACATGCAGCAGTATGGTGGCCGCTTCCCTTCCTCTGCTGGCTCTGGTTCTGGAGAAGATTGATTGATTGCTTTGGTCGGTATGTTTTTTTTTATGTTTTGTATGATTTGGTAGATAGTGGAGGTTGTTGTTGATTTATGTACTATGTTATGATACACATAGTTGTTTTGTTGTAAAATTATGTGTTTTGACTTAATTTTATGTATTTTATTTATTCGGTGAAATGTGTATAGTTTGCTTTTTGATATTTGATTGGAATATTATATATTAGATTCTACAGTATTGGTGGAATAGTGTTTGTATCAATGTGGATGGAAGGCTATATTGCAGTAGAAATATAAAAAATTACAGCAGATTTCTGACGGCTTCCGACGGATTCCGACAGCTTTTAGGTTATATTTTTCCAACGGCTTCCGACCGCTTTTCCGACTACTTTCGACAAGTGTCGGAATCCGTCGAAAGCCATCAAAAGCCGTCAGAAATATGAATGGCGAGATGTGTTGGAAGCCGTCGAAAACACTGCATCTCGACGCCTTATTTTCCTACGGCATTTTCCGACGGCTTCCGGCGGGCTCCGACGGCCGTCGACGGTTTTCGGCCGTCGGAAAATGCCTTTTTCCTTGTAGTGTTAGGTTCTAGTAATATTTAATTATTAAAATTATATTTATGTTTATGTATACATTGATAATTAAATTCCGTTGTGAGGTTTCCCTTTTTATTCATTGTTTTAGAATTTTTTATTTATACCTATAGTCCACCGTCCTTGGCGTTTGGAATTAGTTGTAAGTTATGGCATTTATAATTATTTTTATATGTTAATAATAGTGGGACGTCACAATTGGTATCAAATCTTTGGTTTAGCGATTCCTTAAGCCTTAAGTAGGTTTGGACTAACTAGAGTAATTTAATTTATACCTTAGGTTGAGATAGAATATAAATGGGAGAGCATTTTGAATTATAGTATGCTTTATATGTAGGGATTGTTTGTTTGACCACCTTAATCTCACCCTATAACGATGTTTGTTTATGATGACATTTTAATGGAGATAAATAAACTAGGAGTATGGTAGGATGAACATTTATGAGAAGGGTTAGCTATTGGTTATAATCTAAGTAACACATAGCCAATGTTAAATTATAATTGGAATCCAACCTTAATATGATGGAATCGTTCTTATTTCTAAATGAACAGTGTTTGTTTGGAAAATTAATAAAGTAAGCATTTCTTGTTTTGAAGGTATATCATTAAAAAGGAAAAAAATGTTTATTTATGGACGTAAGGCGATTTGCTAAAAATTTTGTTGAAAAATAGTATTTACTTCGGGGAAGTTAAGTATTTTTATGAAGATATTTTTCTAAGAAAGAGTAGAAGTTGTAAAAATATTTTTTATGATGTATTTTGGTAAAAAGATGTTTTGATTAGATGTTAGAGGTTAAATTCAGTGTTTGATGAAATAATTTAGTATGAAAAATTTGTATATTTGAAAACATCATTTGGAATGTATTTCTATAATGGTATAATGATTTGGAAACATTTTATTAATAAAGGAATATTTTATCGATGGAAAGAGAAATTATTTTATTTGAAAATACTTTTACGAAAGAATGTTTAGTTAAAATATTTTATTTTATAGAAATATTTTGATGAGATTAAAAATTGTTTTTAATTTGGTAACATCGTTTGAAAAGATATATGTTAAATGGTATTTAGTAGCCCCCCTATGATTTAGAGTGCTATGGAAATTAATTTGTTAAGGGATAAACTGGAAAGAAATTATTTTAGTTAATGGATGTTTTAAAAGTATAAACCGTAAGGTTTAATAGAAGTATTTTTACTCTAGAAGTATCCTTTTAAATAAAGAGTGCGATAAAATATTTATTCTAGAGAACTTTTTGATCAAAGAATATGAATGATTTCAGAAAACTTTAGTTTGGAAATTGACTTTGGCTATAATGATTGCTTCTTGAAGAGTACTCTGAATAAATGATGCTTTGGATAGAAAATATTTTTGGATGAAGAGTTTCGGTTAAAAAAGTAATATATTTAATTGAACAACATTCTTTGGAGATGTTCTTTAAAATATATTTTTATTGAAAAGATGTTTTATTTAGAAATTTAACTAAAAACAATAAAACTGAACTTTCTTACATGGGGTGTAAGACGATGGGGTAAGATGGGTTTTGAGTTTGCCCACCACCCATTATGACGTTGTTACTTTTTTGGTTATTGTGTGAAATCTTTCCTTAATGAGTGTAGGGACATCTAGTTATTTCCTTATATGGAAGGGCTAGGAAATGTGTGGGGACCATGTGGAATGGATACCTTTTACTTGTGTTTGCTTACATTCGTTGAATTACATATATTGATTATTTGCTTATTATGCTATTTACAATTAAGAAAATGGCACTCCTTGTTTACCAATGCCATGCTTATGTGCATTTATTTCTCTTTCTTATACTATTTTTTATTCCTCTTGCTTATGTTAGATTGTTGATTATTTTTTACTATGGTTGGTTGAATTATTTATTTGTTGTCTTGTCCTTGATTTGTTTGATGGTTGTTTACTTGTTCACTTGGTTGCTTGTTGTTTGACACATTGTAATTGTTTTGTACCATGTGCTAAGTTAAATTGATTGCTACATATTGATAATTACATGATGACATAGTGATTCAATGTTGTCTTTTAGTAGGATGGACATTGGAGAAACTATCAAAAGGTTAAGGGACATGTTTGATTTAGTCATAGTGGAATGATGTAATTTTCTAAACCAATTAACTTGATATTGGAACCAACTAAGAGATATGAAGATGTTTCTTAAAGGCGAGTAATAGTGAATGAAAGATTTTGATGATTGAAGGCTTGACGAGTACCATTGAGTAATCAAGAATAGGTGAGGGAGTTCATTATACAAAGATTTTAAATATATGTTTTGAAACCAATTTTATACAAACAATTATCGACTTCCATAAATATTTTAAAACAAAGAGTTTCTATTTAGAAGAAAATTTTATAATTTACTTATATATAAAACAATGATTTTTTAAACTTAATTTGAATTAGGTCAAAGTGAAGGAAAATATTTCCACAAATTGCTATATAAACCGATGGTGGTAATTTTAGGAAGAAAAGGATTTTTTTTAAAGGAGATGGAAGCTTTGATTTAAAAATGAAATTGTTTTAGTAAATGTTTTGCTTTTAAAATGTAATGGAACTCTTCTCACTAGCTAGCCCCTCTTTGGTATATTGTGTGGGTTATACCAGTCATTTGATGGAGAAATCGGTATAAGAGGATTGGAATGAGATGATTCTATGATTTATAAAGGATGTCAGGAGTTCTAATGATAATAACTCAACGATGGGAGTCGTAATGATAATCCATAAGGATGGGTTTGAAGAGGGAAGCTCGTGGGTAGGATGATGATGTGTTCTACTATTGGATTTGTGCTATGGGATCGGGGATAACCAATAGCTTTGGTGTATGTTTGTAAAGAAGGGGTATGTGGGGACGCCCATCTGGCTTAGAATGGTGTCCAGATCCTTATGATGTTAGGTTACCTTAGACCTTATATGAGAAATCAAGTTCTTAGCCAACTAAGTGGCAAGGGTTCGGGCATTCACATAGCCACGATGCTCTTATGAGGATGAACATGCGCTAACCTTATAAGGGTGATCATTTGCATCATCATCCCAATGTACAATACCCTTAGGATTGTGGGTAATCATTGACCTTATGATATTGGTCATTTGGAAGAGACCTTATGATGTGGGTCTGAGGATCGAGGATTGATACAGCTGCAGCATGAGTAGATGGCTATATTAATTTGAGGATGTAGTCATGACTAGGCGCACATTATTTTGAGGACATAGTCATGACTAGGCACACAGTATTTCAGTTGGGTAGTCATGACTAGGAGCGTATTATTTTAAGGATGTAACGAGGACCAGACATATAGTATTATGAGAATGTAGCCATGAGTGGGCACATGAATTATTTTGGAAGGTATAAGAATGAGATGGTACACCAATTATTTTGAGGTCAACGACTTTGAAGATACACATATTAGGATCGTTGTGTAATCATCATAGGAATTAACACACACGTGTTATTTGCTAGTACAATGACGTGGTGATTGCCCTTTTTAGGGATGCCTACGTGCTTTATTTTATTTGATGAGCTTTGATTGTTGATTTATGTGTATTTATTTATTTATTTATGCATGCATGTTTTGATCAATTCAAGTTTTATTGTGGACCTTATTAAAGTTAATTATCATTGAAGTGTTGAGATGCATGATATGAGTTAATCCATGATTGGTACCATTGCACTCTTATTAATGAAGTGTTATCTTACATACCATAGTTTGGATTACAAGACCGCGGAAGGGTATGTGTTACTACAGTATGCGTTTATATGGAAATTTAAATTCATTTTTGTGGATGAATTTATTGTATCATGCTTAATGCTATATGATCGTTATATACTACTTTATACAAAATTAACGTGTGATTGAAGCATTTCCCAATATTTTGTTTATAAACCCATGATGGTTCATGAATTTGGCTAAGGATTATATTCGAGGAATTTGTGAGGGCACAATTCCTTTAAGGGGGGAAGAATGTAATAACCCGCAAATTTGATACTTCTAATTTAAAATGATTTTTTAATAAAACGGTGAATTCGGTATTATATCTATAACTGTTGGGATGGTCTCTCTGAGTTGATCAATTTGGTATATAATTTTGATAGGTTTGGAGTTATGGTTTGCGAAATAGAGGCATTATAGTGTTTAATAGAGTACACAGCCACTTTTGAGTCAAATCATTATACATAATTGAACCCGCTTCATTGCCGATATAAATAACGCTCAGAAATTCTAGATGACAGTTATCGTATTATTCTTTCCTTTTAAATCCCAAAATTTTTCTAATCACACTTGATGGTGGTTGATTTTAGCTAATTACAAATTGATTCAAAAATCAAACGCCCGAGCCCGCATATTATATATTGTTACGAAGCCCTCGACGAATGGAGTTGTGGTAGAGTTAGGAGATGACTATGGTATGGGTGCATGTGTCTTGACAAGCTGAGGCGGATTGTGGTGGTGCTGTGCGGCCTAGGCAGTTATGGTGGTCGTGGAAATTGAATTAGGGTTTTGGTTTAATGAAGATGGCAAAATTTAGGTGACCACGATGATGCTTCTGGAGGGGGTCGCGACATACTCAATTGATGAGAATGTAAAGGCATGGAGGTCAAAAGTGATGTAGTCATCTCTGGTAATGCGGTAGGGGAGAAAGACATGGCCAAATTTGTCATAGGTAAGCATGGGAAAGATATCGAACATGGTAGGGATTAGGGAAGAAGGTCATTTTGCATCTTAGTCCCTTTAATTTTTATGTCTAAAATCTAAACCCTCAAACTTCTAAGCTCCATATCTTTCATATACAAACTCCAATTTACACACGGTTTCTTTTATTAGACTCAAAGTGGAGTTCCAAATTATAGAACATTAGGTTTTCTAAGTTTGGAGGTATTAGCAAAGACACGTAAGTATGATTAATTTAAGTAATTGAATTTTAAATTATAAAATAAATATACGTTGTTTAAAAGTCATATTTATTGATATATGTTGTGTAATGCATGATTATTTGGTTATTATAATATTCTGGATATATTGTCCCTTGATTGGATAATTATTATTGATCGTAGCAATTTTGGGTGTTTAATTAAAATAAATATTTGATTTGACTTAGAAAATAATTAATTGGAATATGATAAATAATAATGAGAAATTTAGATAAAAATGATAAATAAGATTATTCATAAATTTTGGGTAGTATTTATAAATAACAGAATTGATGAATTTTACTGAAATTGAAGTATAAAATTAAATAAGGTTATTATTAATGAATTTTTAAGGAAATACATAAATAATAGCTAAAATTATAATTTAAATTGAGGTTTGGGAAGTTTATTATTATTTAGAAAATAAAATAGGGCTTTAAATAATAATAATATGAATTCGAGAGAAAAAAGTATATGTTTTATAAATGACAAAATGATGGGTTTTATGGTATTTATGGTAAAAAAAATTATTATGATTGTTTAAAAAATGAAATAAAAAGGACTTTTATAAATAGTAATAACAATATTAAAGAAATGTTTTTAAAAAGTGTTTTTGGATAAAATAATTACTATTTTGCGGGAAATGGAAGTAAGAAGGAGTTTCGGTGGTTTAATTTTTTTTTTTTTTGGAATAAACGGTAATAAATTGGTTTTGGAAAGTATTTAAGAAATTTTAATATATATTATTATTTTTCAATCTAAATAATAATAGTATCACTTTAAAAAGTGATTTGATGAAGATTGCAATTTTAATTTAAATGCAATGTTTAGAAGCATTTAAGGAAATATAAGTATAAAAAGGGTTTTGGAGTGCATTATCACTTTAGAAATATTATTATTGTACCGACATGAATAAAATTTGGTGATTTTATAATAAACATAATAAAGTGATTTTAAACTTGAAAGAAAAACATTGTTTGTAAATATAATGTTTTGGATGGATGTAATATGTGGTTAATTGTTAATTTGAATTATCACGTATGTTTGCTTATGATGATCAAATCCTATCAGGATGGGTATGCGATGTTTTACCATTATTTCTACTAGATGATGGGTAGTTGATTATTTTATTAATGGTTGATGTTGTGTTACTAATGTTGATTGGATCAATAGACATTTCATGATATTGATGTTGTATTACTAATGTTGATTGCATTAATGCGCATTTGATGATACTGATGTCGTGTTACTATTATGAAGTGATCAGTACGCATTATATGACTTTTATTTACATTGATGAGGTGTTACATTGGTTTGTAATTCATAATATATGTAATTATGTTTATGATGTAATTTTTTTATTTGATGATTGGGGTTGGCATTGCGTGTTGTTGGCGTTTGATGGCTAAATATGCCATTATTGTTGTTTTCCAATATAATGATTTGTTACGACGAATAAGAAGGAATATTGTTTTCTTCTTGTACTATTTGCATTATTTGCATTTCTTGCAATGGTTGCATGAATGCTATGATTGTCATGTATTTGGATGTAGGAAAACAACAGAAAATAGAACTACGTAGGCTTGATCTCCGAAAGGAGCACGCATCAGTCTGTTTCTATGCATTAACATACGATTCCCTTGTGGTCGGGGTGTATAGAAATTAGCGTATTCCAAGAAATAGCCGACACATTTCCCTTTATTCAATGTATATATGTATTTGTAAGTGTGTAGGTAAAAGAAAAGAAGGGAACAAAGGGTCTCGGAGAAGCGGTATCCACATGATAGATTGGTATATCTCTTTCATCACAGTTACGCGGTTGTTGTTTTAATAATTGATGTATTGAATCATGTATATTATATATTGTATGAGATTTGAATAATATTTAATTTTTAAAATGATATGCATATGTATATACGCGTTGTTGTTTAAATTCCATAGTGAGGTTTCCTATTTTATTCGTTGTTTTAGGATTTTTAATTTTGTATATCTTCGGTCCATTATTTTTAAATTTTGAAATTAGTTGCAAGCTATTTTGTTGGTGTTTATAATTATTTTTAGATGTTAAGAGTAGTGAGTCATTATAGAACTCCTTCAAAGCAAGAGGTTCATTCCCCTTAAGACACCTCTAAAATCAGGTTTTGTTAAACCCCATTCATTAATGCCATCAACAATATCTCTTCTTTGGAGTTGCTAACCTCTATAACTACAACATTGAATATTTTAAAAAAAAACTCTTTAACGTCTTTTTGGACTTCTAATGCACATTTGAAAATGACATTGTATCCTTCGGTTGCATTGTATGCAACTGAAATTGCAACATAAATCACTTTTCCAATAGGTCAAATGACAATGTGGACCTAGGTGCAAGCTGAATGAATCACATCGCTGCTCATCCATCGAAGAAAATTGGAAAACATCTACACCTGACAGCATATTTTGCACAGGCACTATCATATGCCATCTGTATTTCAACGAACCTAGGGTCAATTACGCCATTATAACTCAACATGGTCGGCATTGTGTGTTGGAACTAGATCGGCCCGCATTAGACTTTATGGGCGAATTTTAATTTTTTTTTACCATATTGGATCTTTACAGGGCCTTTAAAGTCTAATTTATTTAGAACATTTCTAAATTTTATTTAAATATAATATCTAAATTTTATTTAAATAAAATCTTTTACTTTAGATAAATTTATACATTATATAGTTTTATTTAATCTATGTTATGATATATATATATACACATAAATATATACATATATCTATGTATGTGTACGTGTATGTGTGTGTATCATATACAAATATATATGTATGTGCATGCGTAACATATCAATTCATGCAAGGTATAACATACCTGAGTATAGATGCTGAAATTTACATCGCAACAGATACGTTAACTCATCCAATATGCAAATATATTGTCCAAATATATGTATGTATATACACACACACACTATTATTTATGTATAAGTATTATAAATACATATGTATATAAAATATAAGTTTTGTTTAAATAATTTTATATAAGTATTTACACATACACATGTAATCTTGTGAATAAAATATTAATATTGAATACACGTATTGTATAATAGACTTATTTAAATATTTATAAATGTTTATAAAACTATTTTTTAACCATAAGTAATACATATACATTATACACACAAAAATCTATTAATGCTTTTTTTTTAAATATTTATATATACAAATATATGCATAATAAAATTATATATGTGAGGTATGTGTGTGTTGACAAAATACTCAAAATATTTTGAAATGTATGACAGACCACGTCTTGCGCATGACTTAGTAAATATAATTTTTTATTATTTTTAAATTTTAAAGTATATGTTATTCAAATATCCATTTGTATATTTGGACAATATAAATTAAAAAAATTGATTTTGAATTTTAAATTTCAATAAATCCTAAATGAAATTCATGCTTCGAATTTTTTTTCAAATTTTCTGATTTTAGACTTATTTCCTATTTTCGACTGCAAATTTAAAAAATAAAAAATTTTCTTTTATTTTTTATTTTTTCCAATAGTATCTTTATTAATAATATTATTCTATAAAATATAATTTATAACTTTCATAATATATTTGAATTAATATAATTAATTTATGTAATAAATTGATTTAAATAATATTTAATAATAATAAAAATACATAAAAATATTTTATCATTGAAGTTACCATAGCCTTAATTCTTTATATATAAATTTATTGGACCGTATTTGATTAAAGTATGATGTTATAATTAATTTTAAACTGTATTTATTTATTTAAATAATACATATCAATACATAGAAAAAAATGTTTTTTTAATTGCAGAGCCTTACTGACCTAAATTGTTTATGATTTTTTATATATATGCATACATATAACCAAACAATTTGTGACAATATTATTTGCACATCAGAATCGTCACCTAACCAACAATAGATAATATATGTATAATAAAACATTATAACCGAGCATAAATAATTATATTATGATTAGTTATATACCTCACTTTCGATGCCTTTAAGTACATCTTGAATTGATTGTATCCGTGCCCTAGAACTATTTTCGATTCAGTAGAGTGCTAGTCTTTGAACCATTGATCAGCAGTTGTCGGGTAGTAGTTAACTTGATTCGTTTTGAGCTCTAAAAAGATGGAGAGGGGACTAAATTTTTCGTTCAACAAAGACTTCGAATGAAAGCTCAAAATTTCTCAATCATATGAGGATGGAGATGCTTATATAGTGGATATAAAGGAGAGAAGTTTGGATCTCATCTCTTACTCATTCTCCTTTAATCTCGGCCATCAAAACTCAAGTCTTTCCTACTCAATTTGAGCCGTGTATACCCATTCTTGCTACTGAAATTATCCGCCCCATGATGGGCCTTAAACCCATTTAAGCCATAATAAATAATATATGCAATAAATCTAATTTAATCGCTTATCGATATCATATATCAATTAAAATATATTTTTAACTATTACAAATATATTAAATAAATTTATTTGTCAAATCATAATCAAACTTTATAATTAATATTTCATAAATATTAATTAATTTATAACAATTTAAATTAAATTAAATAAATTGGTCAAAGGAGAATTCATCATTTTGGTTGTGTGACTCGTAAGGTGTAAATTTGTTCAGCGATTAATATAAAACTATTCGAATTCTAATGTTTACATGTCACTTAGCAGGTGGCGTGACAATTTGGCTAAATATATAGCTTACATGGTTTAGTAAAATCCAATGTTACTTTATTAAGCATTATCCGGTTATGACTATTAATTACACCAAACCTCTTCATCGACACTATATCACTTTTGAAATATGGAATTTGGTAATGGTCAAAATTCCAATATCATCCATATTCAACTTTATAGTCCAAACACAAAGTTCTTAGTTCAATAGTAACATTTATTATTAACTGAACTACTCTAGCCAGAGATTTTGGTTTTGAGTTGACTTGAGTTGACCGTGATATAACCTCAAATAACTAAGGAGTTGAATACTCTCTTAAATGGTACTTCACTTAAAATACATCCACTCAACTCAACTATAGTCACTCGATGGACGTCATGCCCTGATTTGATTATAATCAAAATGTGGCATTCATATTGAAGATCAATAGTATTCTCAAGTCGATAGAACTATGTAAATCAGTCACATCGATATTTTTTGTTTGACCTTAGTAATATTGACTAACTAAAATCTTTATAGTGAGTCTTTCCATTATTACCTAATAACTATCAGTACTAATCCCTAGGTGCCCCAATGGTCATGAGTAATACAGTGCCCAACATTTGGAGAGCCTAACGTACTATAGCCTCAATGGATACATCGATATGTAATCTCGATGCAGCTTGACTAGGAACATTTAAAATAACGTGTTTTATAATATTGTGATGCAATAATCATGACTACAACTATTTGTAATTGCTATTACAAACACACAATTTATGGATTTTCTATTAAATATATTTTAATTAAGCATTTATTATTTGTAACGCATCATAACAAAAAATATAACAGAAAGAAAAACACATCTATTACGAATGAGAATTGATTACAGAGTTAATTAATTTACTATAAATTATACAAATGTTCCTAGAGTATACCCCTTGCTCCATCATCGTGAACTTCTTTGGATGCGTAACTTCAAGAATATCTTCGATGAATGCAGTTCAGCTAGCTTATGAACCCTACCTATCATTATGTTTTTTCCCATTCCGACCCATCAATCTTTTAATCATGTCACTAATATACTCCTTACTGCCTTGGATGATTGGACTGATCATTATGAATAACCCAAAGTGTTTGGCTCTGAAAACGATCCCGGTTGGTTGCATGATGTCTAAGTTCCTACATTTCTTGGGAAACCACTCATCTGATTCCTATTGACACATTATCGGACTCCATCCCCACCTAAATGTTCTATGGTGTTAGTTTAAGCGTCACCAGCCTCTGTAGCAGTAGCTTGTCCTTCACCAGTAGTAATTTTGAAAATCCTTTTCACTATCAAGAAAATTTAGCATGTCAGCAAACCTCTTAGTGCCGGCTTGTTTGGACCTCTCGGTACTGGGCGGTTTTGATATCTACCGACCACTCCATCTTTCACAACTCTTTTCTATGTTGCCGCAACCTCTCTCTGCATCAGTTGTTTGCTTGGCCTTCTACTTCATTCAATCGAAGATAAGCTCTCTTCACTGGAATCATAAGATGATGAATCTCTTCTACTCTTCCTTTACCTACAAGATTTATTTTATTGTCAGGGTTGGGCCAGTGCCATCAGCTGCCCTTGCACATTCCTTATCAGTTCCATCTGAATCATCTGTTGCTATAGCATTTTTGCATTCATATCCAACGTCATCTTCTCTACCTCAGCTTTTGTTACAATCTTAGTTAGCTAAGATAAAGATCTTGGTAGAGTGGTCAGTTAGTTAATCTCTTCTTTATTATTGGATCCTTTATTATCCCTGTAACGAACCAGAATTTTTAATAATTTGAATGAGAATATTTAATTTATTAAATATTCAAATTTGATTCAAATGTAATAAATAATAAGAAAATCAAGTGTTAACAAAACGACTTGATTTTTAATGACGTATTTTTAAATGAAATTATAGGATTTTTCCATATTTTTAATTTGAAAAATATTTAAATTCTTGTTTGATGTATATCGCAACAAACAAGGCTATTTTTGAGAACAACATTGAATGCGATAACCAGTGTATTTTGTTGTTCTACGTTCGTGCTGTATTATCATGCGAGATAATATTTTTATTTTTATCGTTCGTGATCTGTACGTAAATGTGATATTGTGTAGCGAAGTACAGCAAAACTTTTCAAATCAATTCTTAAAAACATTTTTCAACTTTTGATGTGATTGATGTCTTGAATTTTGGGGTTTTGTTTAACTTTGAAGTAATGAGTTGGTTTTGTTGTTAAGTTTGCACATATCACCTCATTTTCATTTCAATTCACTTTATTTCAACCTTACACATTACTTCTCTTTCTATCCTCTTCTTCCTTTTCCTTTCTTGAAAATGGAAAACAACACCCTCTTAAACTAAAAAATTTCTATCTCCAGATCTAACAACATTTAGCCAAAACTTCCAACATGAAAATTATGTGTTATGGTCTCTAACATTTTCTAAAATTGGTCGCACATCATTTCGTCGAGCGTGGTGGTGGAAATCGTCCAATAACCGAGACTGTCCAAAATTTATGTGATTTCGACTGCAACAAATTGGAGATCGGAGTATGAAGTCATGTTCATCTCTACAAGAGAGGATTTTTAGAGCTAGTAGCTCGATTTTAGGAGATTGGGGTTAGTCTTGGTGGTTTGATGGTCATTTTTTGATCATCTATAGATTTTCGACGTCATGATGGAATGGGGGTAATGGCGGTGCTGGAAGGGAGTTTGGGTCATGGTGTCGGCGTTGGGACTGGTCGGAGGCGGTGAGGGAAGTCTGAACTAAGGATTTCGACTGCCCTTATTTTTGGTTCGAACATGGCTTTGCTGACGATGATGGGGGTGTCGAGTTGGTCGAGGTGGAGCTCGAAGGTGTGCAGGTGGGTGTCGGAGTTGGTGGTGGCAGCGGCTTAGGTCAGAGGTGGTCGAGGCGGTGACAAGGAGGAGATGATTGTGGCGTCTTCTGTTTTGCGGACGCGATTTTGAAAATGGAGAGAAGACTATTATTTGAAGCGGGTTGAATGTATGCTTTGGGCTTAAGCTTGTTTGATGTTGAGTGAGGCTAATTATAAAAAAAATTTGTTTAAATTTTATAAACTTGTTGTGTTAAACTTTTAAAACCAATATTTCATTCATTTTAAATCCAATTAATCCATGAATTTTTATGTTAGAATCATATTGACGAGTACAACACTATGGTATAAATAATTAACAGTTTTAAAAAAGTATAAAATATTGATAAATATATAGTGATTATATTAATTTTAGTAATAACGTTGTTAAATTAATTATACTTCGATTGGGATATCTATTTGACAAAATAAAACACCGTTCTGCTATAACTAAATTGAATAGATTTTTTTAGGCATCTATTGAGCAAAATAAATCTTCGTTCTTTGCTTGCAAAGTAAAATGTTGATTTTAATTTCATTATATACTTATTGTATAAATTGTTTAGTGCCGGAAACTTTGTAGCTGACCATATTGTTGTGACTTTGATATGTCGCAAAAGTTGAATTTGTTTTAGAATGAAAACGGTGATAACATTGGTTAAGTGTATGATAGCTCTAGGCCTCATTACATTATTTTAAAATACTATTATTTGTTGTTTTTGGTTTAAAAAAATGGTTCTGAATTGAAGAATGAATTTTAAAGCGACTTTGGAAATTTCAGTGACCTTTTATTTAGAATTAGTTTTTGAATATCTCTATTTTTTACTTCAACCCTTTTTGTTAATCTTTTCTAACATATGTGGTAATGTTTTTTAAAATAATTTAGGAAATATTTATTATAATGTATATTACAAAGAAAAAGAATCTTATCTCTTACAATTAAGTGATTCTTTTTTTAAGGAGATAGAAATATTTTTGAATAAATATTTATGAAACGCTTTATTTTAAAGTGTTGTATGGATAGAAAGATTTATAAATGGTATTTTATAAATAAAATAATTTATTTATCAAGGTTATTTTATAAAAAAGGAAATGATGTCATTTTTATAAATTGGGATAATAAATCACATGTGTAAATTTATAGTGATATATGAAATGAGTGTTTTTATGGAAAATATTTAGTTTTATCTTGAAATTGAAGATTTGTAACAAGCATATGAGGCATGATTTTGAAGATTTATAAAAGGAATTTTATAAATAGTTTTGGAGATTTATAAAAGGAGTTTTATAAATAATTTTAGAGATTTATAAAAGGATTTTTATAAATCAAGTTGGAGATTTATAAAAGGTCTTGTAAATATGGAATGACTTTATATAAGGAATTTTATAAAAGAAATGAGATTTGATTTCTATAAATGATCATTTTGACTTATGGTGGTATGGAAAATATTCTTTTCATACTTAACACCAAAAGGAAAGTGGTTTGGGTTTATCGTAAACAATGTTTTAAATAACATTTGTTTTTTTGTGCCTATTTTAAATTATGAATTTAGAAAAGAGGAAATATGCCTTAAGATTTGTTAATATGATTATACCGTTGAGATAAGTATATAGTTACATTTTTCAAGTACTGAAAATGTAGTGTTTTGTGAATATACTTATACCGTTAAGACAAATATATGGTTACATTTTCCAAGTTTTGAAAGTATAGTGTTTTATGAATATACTTATATCATTGAGATAAGTATATGGATATTTTTCCAAGCATTAAAAGAATAAACGAATAGTTTTGAGTAGTATACTTATGTATACCTTTATAAAAGTATTTTGATACAAGTATTTACAAAGTGGTTTTAATTAATGAAATGATTAATTAAAGAGGCCTGGTGGTTGCTTATGTACTTAATCGTGCTTGGTTTTATGTGGAATTAAATCTCTGATTTGATTGATTGTTTATTTGATAGTTAAATAATTGGTTATCAAATCTCAACCAAATATAAATCTGGAAATATCTAGAAGAAACACAAAAATTATATGGTACAGTTATCTTCGGTGATGCTATACTATATAAACTCATTGTATTCTTCTTGAATAAATAATAATGAAATTCGTCAGCTTAAACGGTTAGAAGGTGATCTCCGCTCTTATGCATTGTTTGTTTATTTTTAAAAGAACCGGAGTTGAGTTTACGTAAATCTATCAATTGGTTTTGGAGCAACTGGTAAATGAAGGAGTGTACTTATATGAGATGACTCGAAACCGTAACCACCATAAAACCATACACGTATTTGATGCTTTGAAAGAGATTCGTGATTGGTTCAAGATAATGGAAATCGAAGAAAGTGTTCTTTGAAGTGTAAGGGCTACTTGCTACTAATCCTGAGGGTGATTCTAATAAGGATATAGAGAAGTAAGGCCTTCAGTTTATTCATATTCCGAACAATTTGTATGGATGAATGTTGGCATTGCATTGTTTCCTGTAAGCAAGTGTTAGCATTCCAAATGTGATTTGCTGAGAGAGGAAAAAGGTAATCGTAACCTCATAAGCCTAACAATCCGATAATGACTAAATAGGGGATATGCTTCATGGCTATGTTGTTCTCTACCATTAGTAGCATCATTCCTCGGTCTACATCGATATTTATGGATTTTGGCATGCGTGCGCACGGAAAAAGGCAGGGTCGTGGCCTGGTGCATCTATTTGCAGCCTCAGTGCCCAAGGGATGATGTAATCCAACTTGTCATGTTAGAGGGGCATGCCAGCTCTGATTTGCAGGGGTCGATAGGTTCGATCTCGGTACATTATTCTAGAGATGCACTATGGCAGGCATAACCCAGTAGCCTTGTCATTGATGGAAATCTATTTCCAATACGTGCCTTTATGGACTTAGTTTTATACTTAATTTATTGGGATGTAATTTAATGTAACCACTTCGGCTATGATTAAATATTTATTCTAAACCCTAGACATTTTTATCATATCACCGAATTTTCTATTTAAATGGTTTGGTGAACGTAGGGTAAAAACTCTTCCGTGTTTATATGCTACATGGTCTTACGATACCTTTATTTTTGGAAAGGTTTTATAACATTAAAAATCCATATGGCTTATGTTTCTCATGCTGGTTTACAGACCGATTCAGACGTTATTTTCTTTAATGCTCAGGTCAGCCCAAGCATATTTCCAGATTCAGTTATGGATGCTTTGGAGCTTCAGGAAATGAGCTGGATGCCTCTAAGACGTATTCACGTATCTTTATTTCCTCTGCATTTCTTGTTAGTATTTCTTAACATTTGTGAGGACTGGCTGTTCTAACTATCCACCCTGATGATATATTAGTTTACTCTGATCGATGTATGTATATTACAATTTTCTTTTATAAGGATCATTAGTATATTATATATTACTCGTCACATTATGAGATTCTGTTCTATCTTTTATTTTCTTTCATTCCAACAATCTGCCTTTCCGACACTCGGATGCTCGACACATGAATATCGTAGATGTATTAGTGTTGACTTTGAGGGTCGAAAAGGCTGGTCGTTACAACCCCCTTCGATGATAGCTCCAAATTTGGCACTCTTTTTTTGTTGGGAGCCATCTCTTCTTAGATTTGATAATAAACTCCTCCAAATATAAATAATCAATAAATCTACACCAAAGAACTTTAATTTTAGCTTTTAAACTTTTTAAATCCAAATCTAAGCCTAAGAATGATCGTTCTCAATAAAAGCACCAAGAATGTTACCAAAAAATAGTACGACATCCCAAATTGATCAAAAGCGAGATGAATTCAGATAAAACCAAAATTGAAACGACGGAAGGTAAGATTTTTGAAGTTGTTCGACCTCAATTCAATTACCTACATCCGCTATCACTTTATTTTGACATTTTTTCACAACTTCAGCCACAAATACAATGATTTTGGATCTAACACTGTTTGAAAATAAAAAAATGCAGAGCTTAGTTGCAAAAATCGAAAATGGAATCCAAAGTCATCAGCAAAGGTTCGAGTTTATAGTTAAATTCCTCCTTCAAAGTCATAAGCACATGTTATAACATACAATAAGCTAGATCCGAGTTTTGAGGAACGAAGATTGTGTCTAAATCAATCATCATTACCTCTCCCTATCAGTTTTGGTTGGTACCTAGAGATTTTGCTAACTTTGCCTTTTTGATCCTTCTTTATACTCATTTAAGTCTTCTAGCTTTGGATCTTATTGACAAAACTGTCCATCAAATCATGACAGTATCGACTTATTTTGTACACCTAAAACTTATCTTTTCCTTTAAGGTAACAAGCAGGGTCACTAGTATATCAAAGTGGAGCCCCACAAATTTCAAACCTCTCGTCACAGACATGTTTGGACCAGTCGGTACCGAGTTATTTTGTCTTTTGCAAAACTTGGTTGAACTCTTTGAGCGCTACTTATTAATCATTTCGAACATCCTCTGAGCTTCTTGATCCAATTCTTCCTCATGTTGAAGTCCAGATTCACTGAGATGTGTGGTTCAAATGTTGGATAACAGCTGAAGAAATAACTTAACATTATTCTAAGTTCATTGTCCTAGTTCATCACAAAACAAACCAACCGATAATATTTTAGTTGATCCACAAATAATACTATAAGCTCTCACTCCTCATAACTGTCGAGCGACGATCAAATTTGATACAATATAACAATAGCGTGTTTGAACACGTGAAAATTTGGATCGTCATCTCTTAGAGTAGAGGGTTTCTCTTGCCGTGCGCGAGACCATGAAGCGACATTAAATACCAACCAGGAGTAGCAGCAAAGTCGTGAAGTGGTCGTCTGTTTCCATTCTTCATTTTCTTAAACCCAATCTTGTTCAACCAATTAAACAACCCCCTTAATGTTTAAAGTATATCATTTCATAGCGATCAAGTATGTTTCATATTATCCAATTTGATTTTCACATGAGTACTAGTGGAAGTAATGTCTAAACGCCGATCGAACTCATTTGTAACATTTTGGTACCAGCTGACAACTCATCCAAGAGTATCTGTTAATGATGAACATATATCTATGAAATCAAATTTCGCTCAGGATTCTATCGTTTTGGAAAATTTGGTTTATGGTTGGAGGAGGAAGAAATATAACTTGAAAATTTTCCGTTTGCAATTGAACCGCGGGACATGACGATTCGGACACGTGGCGGTCCAATTTGAAGCGATTTAGTTAAACGGTGCAATTTGCTTGCACGCGTTGAAAATTTTATTAGGCTGGTCCTAGTTACAAAACGCACCCTACGTGTGACATAGGGGTGGGCAATTAACCGACTTAACCGATTTAACCAACCTTAACCGAACCGTTTTAACCGACAAGATCAGTTAACCGAACATTCGGTTAACCGACCGATGTTAACCGATAAAAATCAGGTCGGTTAACGGTTAATATTTTACAACATCGGTTAACCGTTTAACCGAAAATAATTTTTATCTTTACCAATTGAACCCGACCCGCTTAAGCCAATAACCCAAACCTAATTAATTACTCGTGCCTTTTTCGTTTCGCCTCATTTTCGTCTCGTTCCTTTCGGAAAAAAAACCCTAGATCTACATTTTTTCATTCAACAAAATTGTTGATCTCATATCCTTCAAAATTCACATCGATCCAACATCGGGTCTGTCTTGCTTGCTTCCGTGTTATCTGGTGGGTCGGTGGCCATCGATTTATTGGGCTACGGTGAACGCAAGTTGGAAGCAGAAGAATGTGAGCTTTTATTTTTGTAGTTTTTTTTTAGTGTGGCATAGTTTTAGTTTGATTGAATCTGTATATTGTTATGATTAATAAATCGACCTAATTAATTATGTCTCAACTAGAACGAATTATGGTGAACTACTAAACTGTATTGTATTGAACTACAGAAAGTGGTCATTTTTGTACTATGTATAATCGCTAATCCATATACTTAACTACTGAATTGAAAGTAGCATTTTTTTATGTATAATCTACATATGTATCGAGCAATTAAATGTGAATTTTGTAATTTATATGCACGGTTTGTAATCTACATATATATGCTTTAAACTATTTATTATATTAAAATGTATAATATCAATTGTATATCAGTTCATGTATTTTAGGTTGCATCCATGTGTTAAACTATATATGCAACAAGTGGGCGATGTGTATTGGTGCACAAATTGCACTTTGAAGCATATAGACTGAATTGAATGAGTTTCCATTTGCAGCAGTACATGAAGCATGAAAAGTGCTATTAGTTGTTGATGATAAATGAGAATTGCGTGGTAGTGTACCTGGCGGGATAAGCAAGAGTAGTGCTATTTTGACTCACATATATCAAATAATAGTTTAAGTGCATGTATTTTTACAATTGATATGCATATATTTGTATATAAGGTATTTTGACTCACATCTTGTTGCTCATAAGCTGCTGATGTGCAATGGGCATATAGAAAACAAGACATATCAGTTCTGTTACCTGTATTGCTCAATGCTTAGTTTATACTTCATAGGAAAACATATATGAAACATGAAATGTTATTAAGTGGTAGTTTAGCTTCAGACCTTTAGTGAAGATTTATTTCATTCTCTGCATGTTCTTAAAAAACAGGTTTCATGCAAGATGCTGCTGATAATATCCGTATATTTATGGAATTGGGTTTTTGTAAACTGTTGCCTTGCATAAACAAAATCTCATAACTTTTCCATACAAATCATCATTCCAGAAGTTGTATAAATCAAAATACAATGGTGCTGATTTATTGTTATGTTCGAACCAAAATTGCAGATGGTACACGTACTTAAATTCAGAAGGAAAGAAAGGTGGGTGGTCACCAGAAGAGGACATGTTATTATGTGAGGTAAAATAACTATGAACTTCTTCGGTTTTACTTTAAATATTAAAGCCTTAAATGACTAGCATAGGAAAAACACACCATTCATTAAATTCTCATAACTGTGAAACTGCAAATTTATCTGTATAAGCTCAAAAAAAATTTGGGAACAGATGGACAGAGATAGCTAAAGTGGTTTCAGGCAGGTATTTTACCTTTCACTGTAACCCCTTCATCTTTATTCATCAGCGTATACTTTTCTCTCTGGATTTTATGGGAAGAAAGCAAGGTTAATGTTGTGTAAAGTTCATTTTTGCAGAACAGATAATGCTGTAAAGAACCGATTTTCTACATTGTGCAAGAAAAGGTCTAAGCATGAAGCTTTATCAAAGGAGAACAATGACCCATTAGCTTGCACAAGTAACAAAAGGATCTTAGTTCATAATGAGCCTATGATGCCTAGGAGTGTGGAGTTATCAGTACCCATGAAACATATATATCAGGTATATGCGTATCATTATCGTATTTGTTATGGGAATTTACGACTCCAGTGGAAATTATAGATCAAATAAGTTTTAAAGGCTCATGTAATTTTGTTTACGTTTCAAAGACAATGATAAATAGAATTTTCTTTTTATAAAAAGACATTCAACTGTTTAAGGTATACTTGTACATCTGTTTCTTTTATTTTTTACAAAAAGAAAGAAAGCAACAAATTTTTTGCTCAAATATACAAAATGCATATACCTTTATATGTAAAGATTTGCATATTCTATACATCTATCTTTGTCCTTTGACTCAAAAAAAAAAGAGCATTGCGGTTATTACTATTTTAAAAGCACTAAATTTACTGTTTGTGTGATGCAGCATTAAAAATTTAAATCTAAATGAGTGAAAATCCACCCAAAAAAAGCTTTCCTTTTAAAGAACTACCCAGAGTCTAGAAAATGCTTGGAAGGTTATCACGTCCACCAAACTTAAAGATTACGTTTTGCACCTTAGTATCTTATATTTGTGATTAAACTTTGTATTATCTGTTCATTTGATTATTCAGGAACTCAATGAGTATTTGGTTCAGAATGGTGGGAAAAGCATTTCTGCAGATGATTTTGAAATGGACTTTGGCATAGATGAATTTAATGGTCTGATAGATGAGCTAAAGAACAACAACACAGTTGAACAGTCATCATGGAGGTATTACCATTATTTCGCACTTTAATTCATCTTAATATGTTTGCACAAAAACAATTTCACACAGTTTCGAGTACAGTAAAGTTTTTAGGAAACAGGTCATATTTTGAGATTTAACAATTCAACATAATGAGAGTATAACTTTTTAGTTCTTACTGTAGTAAAGTGGAGAACTAGAGACTGGTGCTGGTCTGCTGGACTTAGTTAATCATGTTTGGATTAGGAGATCATGTATTCAATGGTGTATGTTTATTTTTCTTATTATATGCTTCTTTCTTATTGTAGTAACATGTATTATATGTATGTATTTGGACTGAGTAGTACTTTCTAATTTGTAATTTTGTATGATGCTATCAAACTGTAAATTTGTTATTGGACTGTGACTGTGTATGAACTAAATTGCTACATCTATTTAATGTCTAATAGTTGGTCTTTGTATATTTATTATCTGATTATCCGATGATGTGAATACTTTTACCATCTAACGGTCGGTGTATATCATTGATATTCTGTTAATTGTATAGCTTCAAAAATGAGTTATGGTTAACAGTTTAAGTGGTTAACCGTTTATATATTTACGGTTAACCAATAAGATTTATTCGGTTAACCGTTTATTCAATTAACCGTTTAAATCCAACGGTTAACCGATTCAGTACATGGGTTAACCACGGTTGTTATAAATCGGTTCGGTCAGTATTAGTCGAGCAGTATTAACCGATTCACGGTTAACCGAACCGCTCATAAATTACGGTTAACCAAAATTATTAACCGATCGGATCGGTTAACCGACCGTGTCCAACCCCAGTGTGACAGGCCTATTTGCAATCCCATTTTCCCCAGGCCTGTTTGCAATACCATAATCCCTCCCGCCTTCACAAATATCAATTCTTCAGCGAGTCCATTATTCAGCGGAACCCAATAACTTAGTCGCCATAGCTAATCCTAAGTCGCCTCCGCTCTTCTGCGCCGCCGCCTTTGCTAGTCCGCGTCAATACCTCCTGACCCTTCTTTGCCTCGCCTGCTGATAGCTTGGTAACTCCTTACTATTTAACTCTTCCTTTAGAAATTTGAAAATGGAAAATGTTTTTCTAATATTAACCTGAAATCTGCTGTGTTTATGCTTGTCACATGTATCTGTATAAAGCACACCTTTTAAAGCTCTGTGTTAGAAAATCAGTCTATTGATAAAAATCAGCTTGGAATCAGTAATAATACTAATAAATGATTTTTTTTTTTTTTTAAAAGAGCAATTAGTTGAGTCAATCTAACATTTGAAAATATCGCACAAAATTTGATGCAAGACACTAAATACTCTTTGTCCAATTTTAAACACAAGCATTGGCGATGGACCATCAAATAAACAAGCACCATCTAACTCTCTAGTTCATATCCAATCCATTTTAGTTGTTTGAATCTCTTACTAATGTAGGTGACTGTTGATGAATTTATCCAATATAATTATTTATCCATTTATCATTGTCAATACTCAAAATTATATGCATATGTAGCATTGACTGAATATATCCATCCATATTTGCAAATGAAATTATCCCCTTAGAAATGACAATGCTTAAAACAAGAAACACTAAATGTGAAATGTCTGTATCAACAACATGGATTTCTGCAATTGTGAATCATACTGATCTCACCATCTCTGATAATGATGACATTCATGAATTGTAGCTTTAGAGATATATCAAAACGATGAGCCTGCAAGTATGTTGACTGCAGCGAACATCATAAATGCTAGCAGTGCAAGATGGTCTTACGTCATCGTATCTTTCATCGTTAGTTAGGACGATCCACTGGATCTACTTTCATAGCCCGAATGTCTTGTAAGAGGGTTGCTTATAGTATCCTCAATCGAAACCTGGCTCTGTCTCGGTGTAGCACCATGGTTGATGGCTAAAGCAGGATGGGGATAAAGCTGCTGTTGGCGTAACATGAGATCATTATCAGCCATGTCCCTAAGCTTGTTAAGCGTAGGTATAATGTAAGTGTTCAGATCAGGACGATCCTTCTTTCGTAGCTCAGCACACTTAATCGCGACTTTGGCCAAAGCCAAAGCCTCCTGCACAGGCCAGTCAGGCACAGCAGGGTCCAACATATCCTCAAATGTGCCCTTCTCAATAGCCCTCTCCACATGATGGGTCAGGCCCATAGGAGGCTTAGCAGTGATAATCTGTAAAAGCATGATGCCCAGTGAGTAAATGTCCGATTTGACCCCGAGCATGCCTGTTTGCTGATACTCTGGATCGATATAACAGAAGGTGCCTGCAGTCGATGTCATCAAGTACTGTGTAACTGAATCAGCCACGGTTGGAGGGACTAAACGGGCCAGCCCGACATCCGCTATCTTGCTTCCATAGTTTCGGTCTAGGAGTATATTTGCAGGCTTAAGGTCTCTATGCACTAAGGGTTCAGGCTTAGTCTGATGAAGGAAAAGCAAGCCTGTTCCTATTTCAGCTGCAATACGGAACCTTTGCTGCCATGAAATAGGAGGCGTGTTCCCTTTTCTGAACAGGCGATCCTCCAAACTTCCATTGGCCATGTACTCGTACACTAAGCATCCATACTCTGGGCATGCCCCTAGTAGGAGGACCATGTTAGGGTGCCTTATGCAGCTTAGAATCTCTATTTCTTGATTAAACTGGGACCGGCCTTGTGCTGCATCTGGACGTAGGACCTTTATGGCTACTGGGGTATGATCTAAGTAACCTCTGTATACAGGTCCGTATCCGCCTTCTCCAATTTTCTTTTCTTCTGAGAAGTTATCTGTGGCAGTTTCTATTTCTTCGATGGTATAACGTCTGTAACGGATATCTGTGGTTCCTCCTCCTCCTGGACTGTTCATCATGCCGTTTTTGCCTTGTGAATCCATGGATGAAGATGACCTGCTGCTGATGGACATCTTTTCCGCACTTATTCTTTTTTGAGCTTCCAGTTCTGCTATTCTTTTGGATGCTTCAGCAGCCTCCTTGGCTGCTCTGATCCTCGCTTTCTCTTTATCCATCGTGCCTGCTGCTGCTTCCTCTTCAGCTTTTTTGTGCTGGTTCAGCTCCATTGCTTTCTGTTTGGCTGTAATTGCCTCTTTACATGCTGAACTGTACATGTCCATCGTCTGTTTCAGTTCTAATCTTAGTCTCTTCATCTCAGCTTCAACATCATCCTACATGTATGTATGTTCAAATATGTTGATTCATGAATGCTTTGTAGTTAAGATAAACTGACATGTATAGGTAGATGGACATTAGTTATTATTACCACGGAAGAGCTACCATGAGAGCTGCTTGAAGAAGAGTAACCGTTGTTGCTGCTGCTACCGTTGTAATGTGACGGAGTTGGTGCATACGAAGTATTATAGGACAATGATGATGGCTGGGACATATCAAAGCTGTGATCAAAGCTCTCAGGACATGATAGCCTCTGGTTATAAAAGCTGCTTGTGCTGCTGATGAAATCATTGCTTGGCCTCCCTCCGACAAATGATATGTCCGTTTCCGGCAATAATGGAAAATCCCCATATTTTGAGTTATGTCCACGTCCTCCTCCTCTTGCAAACGGTGACCTGAAAAATGATATTCGTGTCACCTAACGTTTCAAAACTACATGGATATAAATGATATTCGTGCCACTTAACGTTTCAAAACTACATGGATATAAATGATATTCGTGTCACCTAACGTTTCAAAACTACATGGATATAAATTTGTTATTAACCAGTTACTTCCTTTTGTTAGTTTTCAAGCAAATTAATGTAAAAGTGTGATATAAACTTGCCTGAATGTATCTCTGTCGTTATTGCTGGCGGTGCTGCTGCGTGGGCTGTGACTGTTATCCAGTGGTGGAAGGCCAGCTCTTGGCTGAAAACGATTAATGCTGTTGCTATCATGTTTGATACTGCTAGGGGGCTTGACTTGAGTCATTTGGTGCTTCAGATGTGTCGCCATTACTGGAGCAGCCCGGGTTGCATTTCTCAAGGATGACACTTTTCCTTTTGAGATCACATACACAGAGCAAAAATCTGGCGCCCCTTTTGATACGGCTGCTGTGTAATCCGATGATTTCATTCTCCTATTCATGTTCCATTTCATTCATTCGTTCTTTCATTAAGAAATTATATTTGATAAGATTAAAACATTTTCCATGTCAAAAGAATAATGATAATTATTATATACCAGACAAAGCCTCCTTTAGATGAAGGTGCACCGATTACCAGTTTTTCAGTTGTGGACTCGGAGACAAAGTCGATGATTGCCTTTATCATGTCATTATCCTGAAGGACGACATCGTTGCATTTCACGTCTTTTCTCGTGCAAAAGCAACGGAAAGGAAGAAATACAGTGTTCACATCACATGGTTGTCCTAATTTATTATTTCAAATTTAGCAATCATCCATCATGCATGTTATTACATGATGATCAAAGGGAACAAATTAAAATAAATTACCTGGGGTATTGACATAAACAAGGGTGATGGTTTGTCCCCTAATCACAAGGTTATCGAGAGCCCATTTCAGAGCACTTTGGCTTCCATTTTTGTCTTTGTCAATTACAACCGCAACTGCTGCTGGTTCACCTTCGTCATTAACCAATTGCATATTTTTATTGATCACACACCTATCGGTTTCAGACCTTCCTCTTCTGATATGTTTCTTTTTGTTTCCTTCTCTCCTCTTCCTTCCAAAACCACTGTCAACTTGAACAGGTGGTTCCGAAACAGGAAGAGAAGGAAAATGATATGGAGATATATATCAATATATTTTCTTTTCTTATTTCAAACTCTTTGCCCTTTCTCCTTCTAAGAACCAGCATCAGTTGCGGTGCAAGATTCAGCTATTTTTTGCTTACATATTTGATGATTTGTCTGTCTTTATATCTATTCTTATCATTCTTTTGCTGTATCCATCTGAACAGTTTTGCTTCTATTATTAGCAAGTCGTCCAACCCATTATTAGCAAATGCTAACTTGTCACTAGCCTGGTTATTCTCCTCCTTTTGTTTATTAACAAAGTATTAGTAATCTGTTTTGTTTGCTAACCTTGTGAGCAATTGTAGAAATAATATCAAAAAGCATGACTGCCTACTTCACTTTGCTCTTTATACAAAGAGAAACCAGGATCAGTTTCAATGACACACAAACAGTGTATCACATACAACGGTTAAGTTCATTTTGCTCTCTTTGAATAAATTAACAAAGTCTATATAGATAAAACTACCCTCAGCCAGTTAAACACTAACCATAATTAGCAAGCTTTTACCTCTGTTGTTTATCGACATCATCAAACTGACCGTTAAAGAGGTTTGCCCAGCCAAAATAAAACTCTTTGAAGTCAATTTTATTTGGATACACAATCTAATTTCCCTGTGGCAATGTCTTCAAAATTCGTCTTCATCAACAATCAGTGTCGGCACAACATCAGGGCATGCTAGGCATTTGCCTAGGGTCCCAGGTAAAAAAAGGCCCAACACCACACATTTATGAATATTAATTACCTTGAAAAATATATTTAGCAGAAGCATGCAAATGTGCATTGAAAGCATGAACTATGCAGAGTAGAGAGCTTATTTGCTATATATTATGTTCATTAACATTAGCTCCTATCAAATTATTAAGATTGCATTGTAATTTTGATTTTTAGTTTACTTCTTCTATTTCATTTTTCTTTATAGCGCCACAAAAGCTAGGTAGTTTGTCTTCATTTCGCAAACAATATTCAAGAGATTTTTATTTTTTAACTTGACTTCAAATCTTCACACAAATTTTATTTTGATTATAATCTAATGCGAGACGATAAGTTCGGTGCTATAAAGTAAACTAACATCAAAATTGAAGTTAAATAGTTTGTTATATAAATATTGCTATGGACCTAACTAAGCAGCGTTGCCTAGGGCCTAAAACTTTGTTGAGACTGCCCTGTCAACAATTCCGATTCTACCTCTGCCAAGCAAATCTCAACTCGTTTTCTATTCAAAGATATCTATTCTCTCTGATACATCTAATTTCCTTTGTTTATTTCCGAAAAAATAATTCTAAATCATAACCCGTCTTTCCTCATAAAGCACCGATCTGACACCACTGTATCCTTTTAACCACCAGCGCCACTTTTACCAGCACCTCCATCACAAAAGCCACCCGTGGATCTACCCTCTATTACTCCAGTACTCCATATAAAAAGTATTTGCTGTTCCTGTTTAGTTTCTTGATATTATTGTTGATAATATCAAAAAACTTAATAGTTTTTGTGATATTATTGTTGATCAGAGGTGGAGCCTTGGCGCAACAGTTAGGTCATCTGTATGGTGATCTGGACGTCCAGGTTCGAGTCCGGAAACAACCTCTTCGCAACGCGGGAGAAATGCTGCATACATTATCGACCTCCGCATAGCCCGTTATCGTACGGGAGCCTTGTGCATTGGGTTCCACCTTTTATATATATATATATATATATATATATATATATATATATATATATATATTATATTATTGTTGATCAATTTTGGCTGCATTATACTTTTACTTGTTGTAATTGTACATTAAATTTTAAGTATGTAACTTTTTTGTTCTACTGAATTTAGTATATTTTCACTTCTTCAGCATTAAAATTAAAAGTGATTAACAAATTGTTTTGGTGAATTTTTCGATACCAAATATACTACATAATATCATATACATAAATGTCTGTGTCACGCACAACACATACACACATAGTCACACACACAATCCAAATTTTGTGAATATTTCTTTCTATAAAGTATGTAAACTACTTTTCTTTTTTTCCTTTTAGCTATAGGTCATCTACAGCAAGCTTTTTCAATATGTTAACAATTTTTTCTTGGGGCCAATGGTTTATTTAGGTATATCTTAGTAATTCTTTAGGATGTCCTAACAATTCATTATGACAGAAATGAGACGCTAGGCGCTATTCTTACTATGGAAAGTTTTGCTTTTGCTTCATTATGTATTTGTGTGTGTGTTCAGTGGCTTTTTTTTTTAAATTAGGAAAAAATAGAATAAAACAAAAACAAAATAATCAGATGTTGAACTCCTATTAGGAACACCTGTAACATGCAACCTTGAGTGAAGGGTAAACATTCACCTCAAGATAATATCGTTTAATAATAATCCATTCAACTTGTTGAATGCCATAAGTTTGTTGTTTACTCATTAATTCTTTTGTGCTACTGTCCCCTGGAAATAAATGCCAATAAACCAGATAGCTGAATCATGGTTGGTAACGGGACATCAAATTATTAATTTTCATAGTCGGTTTTTTTAGCAAAAGCACTGGGTCCACAATTTTGCAAATACTTATGTCATTACTTAAAACTGATATGACATTCAAGGTTGTATTATTTACTAAAACTAAGTCTATTTTCCGTGATGCACAATTTTGCAATTTATTATTATTTTTGGCATTCTAAGGAGGAACAAAAAGTACAAAAAAGAAGACATGGTGTGATATTTAATTTTAATCAACATGTATCTTTTCATAAAAAAGTATATGCAAAAGCTAATTAGTTTTCTTATAGTTGTCTTTGCCATGTCTCTCAAAATCTCTATAATATTATTTACTAACATCTCAAACAAAGTTCCTACTTAATTTCATATTGCAACATACAAATGATTTTCTGAAAAGCTCAAATATTTTCTAAATTCACATATTTTAAAAAAGAAAATGAGTTTCTTTTTCCCAAGGCAATTTGACTTTTTTTTACAAAAAATTCAAATTTTCTTTTCTTCAAGAAGCAAAGATTTCAAATATATTTTTGTGTTGTTTCTAATAACGCAAGTAATTTTATTTTTTGTTTAATATGATTGTTTCTATTATGATAGGCGCATTATGAGTTATATAATATTATGTGTAGTATATAATAGGTAAACATGGGACATGAGAAAATTGTTGCGTAGACCGGGCATGAATTAGATTGAATGATTCATGATAAATTATATTCAATTTTGTTCATTAGGATCATTTTTTTATTGCAAAATAAGATGTTTATATTGTTGTAGATGGTCATGAGCGCCTTGTGATTTGTTAACTGATGGAAGATAAAAAGTATTATAGCAAATTACTCCATGCATAGTTCTAAAGGTTCAAATTCTTTGGTTACTCGTAGTAGAGACTGCTTTAGTACCTTAGTAATTTTTTATTATTTTTTGTATATGTATGTCTTTGGTGTTTTCTTTTGTGTTATGTTTAGAGGAAACGTATGCATACTTTGGTTGTTTGGATGCGTACTGAAGTATCATTCCAGTTTTATGTTTATCTTTTCTTATCACTATCTCCAACTATTATGATATGTCACACGTTGTAAAATATGAGATACATCGACTTATACAACCCATTAGGCACCCTCTTCTTACAAGTTAGCTTTTAAGGGTGAGTTCTAGCTAATGTGGTCGTATCATATTACTATGAATATCATTTACAGATTGAGGTAATAATACTTTTACATGTTTGGCTTGACTAACAGCGAGTGACTTATGAGTGTGATGAATATGTAAATAATACTACATTATTTAGCAAATATTTAACTACCTACACAGATTATTATGATTATTTTGTGAACATGTAACTTGCTGTTTAATTATACTAATCTTCAGCTACCTTGTAGCAATTTATTGGTTTACATGCAGTAGTTAGTCAATCCAATCCTTAAGCTAATGTTTTTGCTTAACATGATGGGTTATAAAATTGTGAAGATCCCCTCGTCCATTTTTGAAGTCTTAGAATATGTTGTGAAGCAGCTACTTCTTTTACTAGCATCCATGTGGAATAATAGTTTACTAATATAGGAGTCAATGCCTCGAGAAGGCAACTGGGATGTTTTCTTAAAGGTCAGACAAGAAACCTAACTTCATTATTTTAGACCTAAAACTCAATAATTTAAATGTTGGTTGGTCAGCATTATATATACATGCAGCAATAACTTTGCCTTATTTGGTGTATGTGTTTACACATCCCAATTTTTTTCTGCCTCATGTTAATGTATACATGCAGCGCGACAACGGTTGTCATCCGTGTATCGATATTCAATGCTAATATATCATGGTGCCCTCCTTAACCAAAGAGATTATTTGACATGTAAATTATATTTTTCAACGTTCATACAGTTGATCATTTACATTATGACTATGTTGGAGTAATATGGATTTACATGATTTCCATAGCTAATGGGGGTCAGACATAGTGTCATTCACCAAATCAAAGTGTTTGGTGGGTAAGGTAAGGTTTGAGTTCCTCTCTTTACATGACTATGCCTCCCTATCACCCAGATCGAGATCCATTCCGACCTTTCACCAAATTTGAATCCAACAATGACAATAATGAATCCAATTGGAATTCATGATAATTCAATTTTTCTCCTATTAGGATTATATTCAGAAAAAAATTGTATAAAGTATTTGAGTAATATTAGGACTTGAGTTAGAGCTGGTCTTGTGTGTGAGTTGAGCTGGTTTGTGTGTGAGTTGAGCTGGTCCTATGCATGAGAATTCCTTGCTGTGCAAGGAATGGTGCTACTTGTATAAATAGCCTTTTCATATCAATAAAAAGGACGGTTTTGCTGTGCGTAAATTTTCATGGTATCAGAGCCTCAAGGCTAAGAAATCTCAAACTGTAAACATGCCAGGAGATGAAACTTCTCCTCCAACAAAAATCGAACCTTCTTCCCCGTATTATATCGGACCACAAGATCGTCCGAGAGATTTTATAACTCCGAAGAAATTGCACAGAGATAATTATGAAGATTGGGCAGCGGATGTCAAAACAACACTTAAATCTAAGCGTAAATTTGGTTTCTTGAATGGGACGATCACAAAGCCGGGGCCATCGTGTTCTCAAGATGATTGGGAAACGCTTCATGCTATGCTTGTCTCTTGGATCATGAATATCATCTCTCTCGAGGTAAAATCTACTCTAAATACGAAGATGCGTAGTTGTATGGAAGCATTTAAAGGAGCGATATTTCTGTTGTTAATGGACCAAGAATTCAACAACTTAAATCTAGAATTGCAAAGTGTGAACAAACTGCTACTATGCCTGTTGAAACATACTATGGTAAAATGAATGTCTTGTGGGAAGAATTGAGTAATCATGAGCCAATTTTTTGTTGTAAATGTGAATCGTGCAAATGTGAATTGGGTGCTGCTCACGAGAAACGTAGAGAAGATAATCAATTGCACGGATTTTTGATGGGTTGTATGCTCCATATTATGCCCAGATTCGGTCCTCTTTACTCTCACGGGACCTGTTACCTTCTCTAAGTATGACTTTTTAGCAAGTTATCCAGGAAGAAAGAATGCGCTGCGGCGATGCTCTAGAAGATAAACCAGACAAAACTGAAGTTGCTGGTTTTACTGTCCGTACATCAGATTGTGGTAGAGGTTGTTTTGAAAATGTGGATAAATTAGGCTTGATGTGCTCTCGTTGCAAGAAAAGTGGACATGAAATTGTAAATTGTTTTGATTTGCTTGGGTATCCAAACTGGTGGAAGACTCGTACTCGTTCAGAAGGGAGAGGAGGTGGGCGTGGTAAGCAAGATGGTGGTTGAGCAAGAACCTCAACGGTGACTGGTCGGAGTCTGGTGGATCTGTTCGGGCCAATGTGGCTGATATAGATAGTGGTGCAATAGGACAGCTAACACAAAATTCAATTCCTCTTCCGGGTTTTTCCGTTGATCAATGGAAAACTCTTGTAGCTGCTTTTGGTAACCCACAAACTTCTTTGGATTGCTTGAATGGTGAGTTGATTACGAAATTATGGATAATTGATACAGGATGTACTAATCATGTGACCGGAGATCTTTCTTTCTTGACAAACGTAAAAGATGTGAATATGTGTCCAGTTGGTTTACCAGATGGCCAAACTGTGCAAGCAAGCAAGGAAAGGAGTGTGCTACTTTCTAATGATTTAATCCTTACTCATGTGCATTATGTTTTTAAATTAAACTGCAATTTAATTTCGGTATCACAACTTATTGCCAATAAAAGTTGTATTGTCACAATTACTAATAACATGTGTGCTATACAGGACCATCATTCGATGGAGCTCATTGGAACAGGTGAACTAAGAGGTGGACTATTATTTTCGAAAAATGTCAAATGTGAAGGCAAATGGAGTAGAAAGCGCAAATTCCATGGAGTTGTGGCATAAACGTTTGGGACACCCTTCAGAGAAAATAGTGAAGCTTCTCCCCTGTGTTAGTAGTAGTGGAACTAAATAAAGCATGTGAGGCGTGTCATAATGCTAAGCGTTCTAGAGATAGTTTTCCTTCAAGTAATAATAAAGCAACATCTATTTTTGAGATGATACATTGTGATTTATGGGGTAGTTATAATCCAGTTTCTTCTTGTGGTGCTCGTTATGTTTTGACTATTGTTAACGATTTTTTCCGTGCCGTATGGGTATGCTTGTTGATTGATAAGAAAGAAGTATTTAAGAAGTGTATGTCATTCATTGCTATGGTAGATCGACAATTTGATAAGAAAATCAAGGTGGTTCGGAGTGACAATGACACGGGGTTTAATTGCTTGTTAGATTATTTTATGGCGAATGGTATTTTATTTCATGCATCTTGTGTTGGAACACCTCAACGAAATAGTAGAGTGGAGAAAAAACATCGTCATATTGTAAATGTTGCTCGTGCCCTTCGTTTTCAAGGTGGATTACCTCTTTATTTTTGGGGTGAGTGTGTGTTGGCGACAGCTCATCTCATCGATCGTACTCCATCTTTTATTCTTAATAAAAATTCCCCATATGAGATACTTTTTGGTGCTTTGCCGAATTATGAGGAATTGCGAGTTTTTGGCTCATTGAGCTTTGCTCATAATCAACGAGTAACGGAAGATAAATTTGCCAGTCGTGGTAGAAAATGTGTATTTGTTGGGTATCCTTTTGGAAAGAATGGATGGAAAATATTTGATCTTGACACTAGGGAATTTTTTGTATCAAGAAATGTAAAATTTTATGAGGAAGTGTTCTCATTTGTGGATCACTGCTGCAAACTTTGTGTTAGATAGTTCATTTGAAAATCCACTTGCAGGAGGGAATGACTTTGATTTTTTGGAGGAGGAAGGTGGCATGTGTGAGGAGGTGGCATGTGTGAGGAGGTGGCATCTGGTGGAGAAGTAATGTCACAAAGTGATATAATACAACAAGAAGTTGATGGTGTGCCTAATAGTGATGTGCATGAGCAACCATTTCCTTTGCTGAGTGATACTATACCTGATTCAGGAGGGAAAGCCTCATCTACATTTGAAAATGCAGAGAATGTTAGGAGTGAAACTCAAGGTAGGGGTTCGCGTGACAAATTCCCATCCGTAAAATTATATGACCGTGTAACTCATACTGTTACTCAAAAGAGTCCATCTCAAAGTTCATCTAAACCAATGCTTTCATCAGGTAACCCCTTTCCTATAGCACATTATGTTTATTGTGATAGGTTCTCTGTTTTCCATCGAATTTTTTTTGCAGCAGTTACGATAGGACGGAAACCAACATCATTAACTGAAGCAATGAAAGATGCAGGGTGGCGTGAAGCAATGCAAAAGAAAAAGTGCTCTGGAAGAAAATGGTACATGGACTATGGAGTATCTCCCTCCAGGAAAGAAAACACTTGGTAGTCAATGGGTATATCACATAAAATCACTCAGATGGTCGTATTGAACGACTTAAAGCTCGTTTGGTTGTGCTTGGCAATCATCAGATCGAAGGAATAGATTATAAAGAGACTTTTGCGCCTTATGGCAAAGATGATAACAGTTCGAGCATTCTTAGCCATTGCAACGTCAAAGAATTGAGAGCTGCATTAAATGGACGTACACAAAGCCTTCCTCCATAGTAATCTTGATGAGGAGGTTACATGAAACTTCCTCCTGAGTTTCAGACTACGGAACGAGGAAAAGTATGCAGACTTCGTAAGTCTTTGTATGGTCTTAAGCAGGCTTCTAGGTGTTGGTTTGCTAAACTTGTGAAAGCTTTAAAGGCGTATGGCTTCTTGCAATCATATGCAGATTATTCCTTATTCACTTTTACTTGAGGTGCAATGCAGATAAATGTTTTGGTATATGTTGATGACTTGATTATTACAGGAAACACTTCAGCTGCATTAAAAGCCTTTAAAGAGTACTTGAGTGCTTGTTTTCATATGAAAGATCTTGGTGTATTAAAATAATTTTTTGGTATTGAAGTGGCGCGAGATCCTGAAGGTATATTTTTGTGTTAGAGGAAGTATACATTGGACATTATTTCAAAAAGCGGTCTCTTAGGTGGCAAACCAATTCTTACTCCAATGAAGCAAAATCACAAGTTTGCGCATGCTACTGGAGAGTTGCTACATGATGTGGAGCCATATAGGCGTTTAGTTGGTTTCCTAATTTACTTACAAGACCTGATTTGTCGTATTGTGTACATGTTCTTTCTCAGTTCATGCAGGCTCCTCGACAAAAACATTGGGAGGTTGCATTACGTGTGGTAAGATACTTGAAAGGTACTCCAAGTCAAGGTATTTTACTGCATGGTGATGGTGATTTAAGTCTAACCGGTTGGTGTGATTCAGATTGGACGGCTTGTTCTTTGTCTCTTACTGGTTGGCTTGTATTTCTTGGTCATTCTCCGGTGTCTTGGAAAAGCAAGAAACAACATATTGTATTTCGTTCATCTGCTAAGGCAGAGTATCGTTCGATGACAACAGTCACTTGTGAGCTTAAATGGCTTAAATGGTTGTTGTTAACTTTGGTGTTCAACATCCGAGTGCTATTAATCTGTATTGTGATAGTCAGTCTATAAATATTGTTAAAAATCCAGTGTTTCATGAACGTATTAAGCATATTGAAGCGGATTGTCATTTTGTTCGCGACGCTATTCAAAAGGGTCTTATTCTTCCATCATATGTTCCTACCGAAGTGCAATTAGCTGATATTTTCACCAAGGCATTGGCTACAAGACAGTTTAATTTCCTGCTTGACAAGTTGGACATATACAATCTGCATGCTTCAACTTGAGGGGGGTATTAGGATTATACTCAGAAAGCATTTGTATAAAGTATTTAAGTAATATTAGAACTTGAGTTAGAGCTGGTCTTGTGTGTGAGTTGAGCTGGTCTTGTGCGTGAGTTGAGCTGGTCTTGTGCGTGATGAGCTGGTCCTATGCATGAGAATTCCTTGCTGTGCAAGGAATGGTGCTACTTGTATAAATAGCATTTTCATCTCTACTACTAATAAAGAAAATTCGTTGAACTAATTTACTCGACGTCTTTTTGAAATTTCGAAAATGCCCTTGCTTTCCTTTTACAGTAATATAAACAGTCCGTGTGCGAAGCACGGGCCAATTCTAGTATCAATAAAAAGGACTGTTTTTCTGTGCGTAAATTTTCATTTTCTCTCTCCCTCTTCTTCTATATTTTATTTTGTTTTATGCTAATTATGTAGTGGGTATGGTAAGGTTTGAGTTCCTCTCTTTACATGACTAAGACAATCTGTGGATTGCATTACCAAATGTTCACTTTGTGCTATATTTATCCTCAGAAATACGAAGATGTTCAATTTTAGAATAACTAATTGGAGAAGTTGCATTTGGTATTATATATAGCTTGTTACTAATTGGAGTGTGATCACAACAGGTAGTTGGTTCTTTATGTTTCATTGAACTACTCCTAGCATTCTCCATCTCTATGAAACTTGTCTTAGGTGAGTGTCCGATTTGATTAATAACATATAGATCCAAAGATTATATCTATTAGCAAACATGTCCTTGTCTAGTTTCATGAAATCGAAGGAATTTTTGAGTACTACATTGTCATGTTTAATTGCTACTTATGTTCATATCATCAGAGTGGAGGAGCGATCAACAATTGCAAACTGTAAATTATAGGATCAACTGAAGCAGGTACTTCTCACCCAATAATAATGTCCTTGTTACTTGATTAATGTGATTTATAAATTTACCACTTATATTATTTTATTGCACAGTTATCAAAATATATATTCTTCATGCAATAAGAAATTTGAAGACCTGAATGGTCAATGCATTTTGCATTATCGTTTGTCTGCTAGATAACATCTCAAAAGACTGCTCTCAACATGAATTGATTAAATTTTCTGCTCTCAAAACTAACCATCCATAGTTTATTACTAGTATAACCGCACACGGTGGAAAAACCGACCGTTGATCAGTTGTATGTGTTTATGGACCACATCCTTACCATTTACATTTCAAACGCTCCATTGAAAAAGTCTGCAAACCAAAAGAAAATATTAAAAATTCATTCTAGACCGAATGGCTTGTTTCTCATTCGTTTTACTTAAAAGAAGATTATTACATCATTCTTAGAAGAGAGCCATACATTTTTAACTCTAAGATTATTATTGTTTGAAAATGGTCAAGGGGTATCAACCTGTACAATTTCAAAATGGAATTGTGTGTCCTCGTCAGAAATCACATTCTTATTAACAACAAACTTCAACACAACATCCTGACCAAACAAAGAACAAATCAACAATATAACATGATGCTCAAAATAGTGATAACTACAACAGAAATGATGCCTTAACACCTACTAACTAAAAAGATGATAGAACCGTGGTTGTGTATATTATTCCTTATACTTCAAACACTGATGTTTATAACAGTATGCAAGCTATTAAACAAGAAAATGAGATAACATGACAAGTTGAATTCTGTCACCTAAATGCATCAATTCAAGATGATGATAGTATCAATGAGTTTGCAATTTCTCAATAAAGTGTCAGGTGATAAAAAAAAATTATGATTTCGTGTAAAGCATGAAAATATATTTAAAACAAGTACCTTGTGATGTGCACGATGCTATTTGGCCAGTATTCATGTTATAGTTCAAAATCATCAAATAAAAGCTATGTTTTTCAGCCAAAATTAATAATTTGGTATTTGAGTGGGGCACTAGCTCCCTTTCGTCTCTACGTGCACCAGCCACTAATTTGATTAACCATTTGCCAATTATCGTTAGTGGCTTTCAGACCTAGTATTATTATTATTTTCCAATATCTAGCTGTTAGTTTACGGAAATTCTCCTGCTTAAATATTAATAACTAAAAATTAATTTCCAGAATTCATAAAACCAACAAGAAAAAGCACTGATTAATTACACGACCTTTCTTACTTCATTGCAGCATTAAAACAGCCAATCGAACAATATTAAAAAAAAAGGGTTAAAAACATACCAATTTCCGAGACTCTCTCTTAATGCTCATCCTAATGCTTGTCAAATTCTCCTCTTCTTCTTCATTCAAATTCGTAACATGATCGCTGTCTCCAACTATTCTTAACAATCCTAACCTCTTATCAGATCCACCTCCACCAATCTTAAAAAACTTGGAAGAAAACCTGAGATTCGTCTGGAGAGTCGGCGTCAGTCTCTGGATCGTCGGTTAGAGGTGGAATTAAAAGAGTGTTTTTCACTGATGAGGACGAGAAAATTAATGTAAAAATATCTTTGATATGAAGTATAAACTTACTGCGGATCAGAAAGATTACAACAAAAATGGAGAAATATTAGTAGATCACTGCGTAATTTGTGGATTTTAAAAGAAGAAACCAGGTCAGATTTTGGTGAAATGAAATTAAAAGGGACAAATAAAATATCCGATGGCAAAATAAAATCAGCGCTTACAAAAGATCAGAAAAACGTGCGAATGCAAACGCGGAGAGAAAATACGGAGAAACAAATTGCTATTGTTTTTGGCTTCAGAGTAATTGATGTTGGCCAAAGTAAACAAACCTCCCTATAGTCGGTTTGATAATCTGATTAGCGCAATTTATTTCAAGATGAAACGTGTTCATTTTTCGCAGATGGCTTTTGTAATTAAGTGGACACTTGTACCAATAACAACAGTATATGCACAAAGAAAAACCTCATTCATATATGGCTTTTGACAAAAAAGTACCTGAATGTGAATTTTTGCTTCAGAAATTCACATAAAAATGCAGAGACCTTTAGTTTGATATGCTAACGTTGAAATAGATCAATAAAATGTAAAAAGTTTCAAGCAGTTTATTTTATGGTTTTTTCATGTTTTTCTTAGTTGCATCCGAGTCTTTAGTCCATGCCGATCTGCAAGTACCAAATGACTCATGTATGAATTCCTGACATTTGTTTGTTTTGTGTTTGACGTGTGTGGCTGCTATGGTCATCAGAAGCATGTTCACCATTAGCAAAAAGAAAAGTGTTCAGAAAACGAAGCTTAATTGCTTACATTTTTTGCATGCATTACAGTGAAACTGCAAAAATGAAGCTGCAACAAACAATCATACAGCGGAAGGTGCAGACATTTGAGTTGCTAGAATGCATTTAGAAGATCATGTGTAGTCAGTTGTAAGCAAAGAAAGCTTAAACCAAGCAATGACTAGAACAGAACCCAAGTGGAAGGCAATATTGCAAGTAATATGCAAACAAGTACAATAAGCATGAAGCCAAGCATGCATGAGCAGAACCGAAAACAAATTGCAGACTAGCATTGCAGATCTGAAGTTGCAGACTAGAGCTGAAGACAAATAGCAAGCAAGTTCGCAAGTAAACAAGCACAGCAAATGAGATCCAAGCACGTGTGACTAGAGCTGAAGACAAAATGCTGGTAAACGATGCACGACTGATGTGCGGATTGGTTTGCATATAATAAAATAGGACATAGATAAGTAATGCTTAGAATATACTGTATTTGCTATCATTTTATGACTTTTTCAGATGAAAAGGTACTTATTAATAAAATACACAATTACGAAAACCTGTCAGTCTTGTTGATCAACTGTTTAATCCACAAACTTGTGTGTGTTTATTTTTTTTAATGCTGTATGAACTGTGCTCAGGTTATACGTCCATGTGAATTTGATGCTATACATGCTCAAATTATATTTTCGATCATCCTATGTTAAAATTAATGCAAATTTTCCCTCATTTTTTCTAGTGCTAATCAGGGGAGAGTGTTTAGTTGGTTTGGTTTATCCAATGGTGAAAATTGTTAAACCGAATTAAAACCAATGAAAACAAAACTAAACCAACCAAATTAAATTTGGTTGATTATCCGATTTAACCAAATTAAAAACGTTTCACATTTTATGTTTGAAATACCATTGTAATTTGAAATAAAACCTAAACATATGATGAAAATATTCTTATTTAGCATTCTTATGCTTTGTGGTAATAATTTTAACACATATATAATAAATAAATTTTACTTAGATCACTAAACTAATCTAAAATATCACATTAGTAATTTTGAAATATAATAAAAGTCTGGTTAATTTGGTTAAACCAAGAATCAAACTAAATTTTTTTACGGGTCGATTATAAATCAATCTAGGTTCAAAACCAAATCGACTAAAATAAATTGGCTTGGTTTGTTTATTTGGTGTAACCAAAGATTGCTCACCCTAGCGTTAATATATTATCTTTAGTTGCCTCCACTTTGCAATATATGCTACAGGTTCCTTTTACATGTCTTAAGCCAAAATGATATGCTTTTTCTTCTTTCTTCTTAGTCCTAAAATATATTTTATAGTGCATTTTCATTTTATTTTGTGGTAACATATTTTGACCGGATGTTTGATTAAAAATAACGAATAACTAATAAATGTATAACTTAACATTTTATAAATGAACGGTCTATTTCAATCTTTTACTGCAAGATCTTGCAGAGTTTGATTACCATTTTATGAATACATTCATTGGCTTATTAAGAGCATCTCAAATGTGTACCAGTGTGAACGTTAGTTATACCTTTTATACCAAATGGTGCAAATGGTGCAGCTCAGAATACTAAAGCATCTCCAATCCTTCTAAAATTTTAATGTGAAGTCTTTTATACATCATCACTCTTGTATCACATTCAAAACTTTATATTAAATTGGAACGTCAATTCAATTGTAATGATGATTTGACATGAAATCTACTAGACATTATCAAGTAAAATTTCTAGTTTTAGACATTGTACTTCAAAGTAAATAAATACATATGTTATTAATATTAATTATTGTGACATAATACTTTTTATTTATAATTGACTGAGACACATATGCTAATTAATTTCTATGGATACATTAGCATTGGAATTGTTTTTTCACTTTTATTGTAATGTCGAGGTATTTTATATCCATATAAGTTCATGTTGTGAACTGTTCCTTGAAACATAAGATAAAATTAAATGGACATTATAAATAATTTGCATCTAAGAAGCTCTAATATTTCTTCTGTTGCTACAAAGTAGCAATTTGTTACTATTCTATTGTAAACACTTAATGTTCATAAGAACATCTCTAACCATTTGGAGTGCAAATCTTACATTTTGTGAGTTTACAAAATGTAAGCTCGCAAATTGGTCAGCAGTTTGTCGAAACAATCGCTTGCCTTTAGTGCGCTTGTTCAACAAACGCCTGAAGGTTGAGCATCTTCAGGCGTTTGTTGAACAAGCGTCCGAGCTTAGAAAGAGCTCGCTGTTTGTTTAAAAAACGTCTAAGCCGCATAATTATATGATGCGCATTTACCCACTATTCAACTCATTTTTTACCTTCCATCTCTTTTTTATAGTTTATTTTTTATTCATCTAGACGTAGAAATGTCATCATGGCCCATCAATATTGCTAGACAGATGTCGATGCCAGTGCAACTCGTACCATTCCAGATGCTCCCCTTGAGTACAGATGATCTTGATGCTTGCATGAGCTGCTCCTAACAATGACACATTGACCGAGTGTAGCGCTAGCGATGCCACATGTATAATATAATACGCAATTATTAGATGAACATGCCTGTCACAAACCGTAAATGCTATTGGTTTGCTTAGTTTATCGTTAACGTTAAATAATTACTTATATAGGTCCATTATATAGCTATGCACGGTAGTTGGCATAGATGCATTATCGAGTATTTTTTCACATTACCCGAGCTGATTAAGGCTAGGCTATATGCATCACCTTTCGGTGATTTTCTACACTTATCTACATTTACACACGTCGACCATTGTCTAATAGAGGCCCTTACTAAGAGATGGTAGCCTACCACTCATATATTTCATTTTTCAAATTTTGAGTCGGGATTGACTCCTTTAGGTTATTTTATGCTGATCGGTATAGATATTGGTCGACCAAACCATGCGCCGGTACCCTTTGATGGTTGATTTGAGAATTTTGAGTCATATTCCGCATATTTACTGATTTTGGTCGATGATGAGGTTAGAGAAGGTACTTTTGCACTCACATGTTTACAGCGGTTTATAGTAGACTATAAGAATGCCGTGGAGATGCACACTCTTGTTATATGTGTCTTTTTATTATATCTATATGGTTCAATATTTTTTCAAACAATAATGGCATGATTTGATTTGGATATCTGGTTGGACTGGTATATGTCGATGGACTTCATATATACGATTACAATGCTGTCATCCTTTGATATTTGTATATAGCGTTGGATATCTATGCGTTACAACAGTCCTAAAAGATGTATGGTTTTTGATACATCCTCCCTTTTTGGTACTACGAGTATACAGCCAACATGCACCTATGACTAAATAATGAAGAGAACACTACAACATATATTTACATCCCCAAATTACATTGTTGAGGGAATGTTATGCATGTGCATTGTGCTACACATGAGGTACATAATGAGTTGATGGAGGATAGACAGTAGATGGATATGAGGCGGCGCAACAACATTATCATTCGTCCCTAGCCAGAGTATATTCAATTTATGGCGTCCAACAATAATCATACCCTCACTTTCCAGTATGCACTTTCAAGACGTAGGGTTTGATTCCAGGTTCCTACATGTCCTTTCATATGGTATTTAGGGAAACGGTGTTGGTTGTAGTTGTATGGTATAGTTCGCATTTCCTTTGATCCACTTCAATGGGATGATATGTATGGATCTATTTAGGCTGATCTGACTTATATTACTGGCATGAGGGCCGCAATGGGTAGATGAGAGCCTTTTAATGTACCTAGAGATTTTGATGCATGTTAGGCTCGAGTGACCCCACATGCTCACCCCTTACCTGATCTATATTCAGATCTTATATTTTTCCTACTTAAAAAAAAACGTTAACTGAAGTTCTTATATTTTGTCGACGATAGCTTTAATAAAATAATGGGAGATCATTTACGTCATAAAATAGAGTTAATAGCTATGCCGACGTTACAAGTTGGTCAATCTAGTAGGCAACATGGTGCAACAGTTGTTGGTCGTCGCTACAAAATTGAAAACATACCCTAGTATAATGGAAGACTATTTTATTTCAAATCCTACTTTTATGGACGATGATTTCGGAAGAAGATTTCAAATGCGTCGACCTTTATTTATTAAGATTCTGTAATCCATTAAATAACATGATAAATACTTCATCTTGAAACCTAATGCATCTCGTACTGAAGGATTAACTGGTCATCTAAAAATGACCGCTGCATTGAAAATGCTTGCATATGCAGGACTAATAGATGCTCTCGATGAGAATTTTCGTTTGGGGGAAAGCATGGTAATAGAATTTTTGAATCATTTCTGTCAAGCTATCGTCAACATTTATGGCGATCAATACTTACAAAGACTGAATGAAGTTGACACAGCAAGATTAATGGGGATGCACAACAGTAGAAGATGGCCAGGAATGTTGGGTAGTATAGATTATATGCATTGGGAATGGAAGAACTATCCAAAGGTGTATGCTGAAGCTTATCAAGGTAAGTCTTGTAGGCTGACAATTATTCTTGAAGTAGTAACTTCATATGACTTATGGATCTAGCATGTCTTTTTTGGAATGTCAGGTTCTAACAATGACCTAAACATAGTGGAATAGTCTACATTGTTAAATGGTTTAGCTAATTGTAGATCAACTTTGTGTTCCTTTAGTTTAGGAGGTAACAAGTACAATCATGGATATTATCTTGGCAATGGTATATACCCTAAATGAAGTACCATTGTCAAGGCTATTCCTAACTCATTAAATAATAAATAATAAAAGTTTGCGACAATGCAAAAGGACAAAGAAAAGATGTTGAAAAAAGCATTTGATGTTCTTCAATTAAGATTTGTCATAGTCAGCAATGACTTTGGTCACCACTTAAAATAGAAAAAATAATGTACACTAGTGTTATTTTATACAATATTATTATTGAGGACAAAAGAGACATAGAAGTGGACTTTGTCTATGAGGGTACTCTAGCAACATTGAACGTATGGCACAACGATATGATTAGAAACGCAATAGAACTCGAGTTTCATATTTCTAGCCAAATGTCATATCGTTGTGTTCAACTCTACCAAAGACTACAAAACGATCTAATAAATTATCTTTGGAGCTTTTGTTGTAATCAGTAAAAGTTTATTATTGCTGTTAGATTTATTGTTGTCTTTCGTCATGTTGTTATTGTTGTTCTTATTGTTGTTGTAATGTGTTTCTATTGCATTTCATTTCATGTAATGTATCATAATTTCATTCGGTAACGTTAAAAACTGAAAAAGGCTTAATTTTTTGTAATACTTCAAAAATTACTGGATTAAGTCCAAATCAGTACGTCAACTAAAATTCAAAGTTACAATAGTTCAAGAAATACAAATACTACTATCGCCTCTCTTCATGCCTACGTCTCATAATTTCTCTCCTCCTAAATTCTTTATACTCTCGTTGTTGTTCATACATATTCGATGTATCCACAAACATTACTGCATCTTCATCTCTCTATTTATTTCCAGCAAGAAGTCGATCCAATTTCAATATTTTTTCTTGATGTTGAGCAGCTCGAAACTCTATTGCACAATTATACCTATCTTTGAATTCCATTAAGAGTTTTTTTCTGCTTGATCTGTTGGGCCCTAGCAGCATGCTTCTTTTTGGCTGCTTTGGCTCCCTAAGACCTTACAAAATCATCTTCGGTAGGGCTTAACTGCTCTTCCGACCCCGTACACAGACTTCCTAATGATTCCTTAAGGATAAAGCTTTCTGCGACTCTTGGAGCTTTACCTCGGTTGCTATTTGATTAGACGTCTTGAATGGTTTTCTGAAGAGAAGGCTTTCATTTTGCATGCTCAACTAGTAGGTCATAAACATGCATAGACTAATAAAAATGAGGTGCTTGTTTATTGTTAGGTCGGTTGATTTGTTTAAACAATATATTTGCTGCCATCCTCTATAAAAAAGTCACTTGAATATTTAGAGAATCGTAAAAAAGTAGTCATTTGAAAATTAGGAAATCTTATAAAATGCGTTTTATTTTCAAATCCACCAAGATTCGTTTGCTTTAACTTGAACATTTGCGAATCAAATGTTTATGTTTGACGAATAATTTTTTCGAAGACCTTTGATCAAAGTTATCGATCTTTTGTGATCAATATTCTTTCAATTGTAGCAATTTGTAATTCTGCCTCAAAAAGTTTCACCACTTTGGTCAACACCTGAGATCGGATTGCTTGAGAGTGCATCACCAAATGTAATATAAATCATAGTCTTTCATTGAAGTCCAACTAAAACTAGTTAATGCTCCGCCAATCGAAATCGTATTGTCTATTAAACCAAATCCATCGAAACTGCATCTTGCAGTATCGACATCAAAATCAAAAACATTATGAGATGAGAGAAGTGAGAGTAAAATGTTGTTGATGTTGTAAAGTGTTGTATAGGAGGAGAACAGGGTGAAGATTGATGGTATTTGAAGAGGAGGGGGAAGAGAGCCATTGAATTGTGCCGTTGGAGGGAATATACTTGGACGCTTGTTGAACAAACGTCCAATCCCCAGGCATCTATTCAGTAAGAGCCTCGTTTAAGGCGCTTGTTGAATAGACGCCTCTATTCAGTAAGAGCCTCGTTTAAGGTGCTTGTTGAATAGACGCCTGGGGGTTGGGCATTTTTTCGACAAGTGCCCAAGCATATTACATTTTCTCAACCGTTCAAACTAAATTTGTAACTAGTCAAAGAATGTACACCCTATTGCATTGCATTTTGAGTGTGGATGTTACATTTTGTAAAATGTAATTGATGGTCGTAGATGCTTTAACATCAGGAATGTGAAAATAAATTTGTGCAACAAATTAAGTTATATGTATGTTCAACTATGAATATTTTATGAAATGAATTATAAATGGTTTATATGTATTCCATTAATCTCGATAACTAAAAATAATGCTAGATGCCATCTACTTGTACTTTCACATTAGTCTTGAACACCAAAATTAACGGTTTGTCAGGTAACTAATTTAAAACTATCATTCGTGCATATAATTAATCTTACATTAGATCTGATTTGGTAGAATAAACTATCATACAACTCAATATCATCTCCACTAAAATACGTTTACAAATTATCTATCGATACAGTACAATTACTTCAAATTTATACATAAATTAATATGGGAACTAATAGATGCTATAGTGCATGTGTCCTAGGTATGACATAAGCATATGAATTTTTGAGTTGGCCTTCTCTAGTTGTAATGTGGTGTAGGTGTTTGTGTGTGTATTAATGATAAAAATGGTACTTAATTTAAACATGGCACTTATTTTGATGTCTCAAAATATCGAACTTGAAATCTCTAAGACTAAAATATAGAGATCTTACCACTTGAGTTAGTGGTCATATAAATATATATGTATGTATGTCCGCTAATAAAAATACGGTGAAAAAAGTGAAGCAATATGAATGGACTAGATCACTGCCAGTGCGATTGCCTTATGTAGTTAAGCTTCGCCAAAGCCTCGTTAATTCCCCGTTAAAGCATTTGACGCACCTAGATCATTAATTTTTTTAGTTTAACACTGTTAAATATTAGATCCACTTAAAGTCCCATTATTTTCCATTATGCTTGCTAAATCATGGATTTTTAGCTCACAAAATCAAGGATTTTTAGCATCTGCTTAACAACTTTAATATAAAAAGATTAGTTTGAGTAGTTCTCTTATAAATCAAATAAACAAATTGAGGATATAAGTCTAAGTTGAAATCCTAAGCATTCAGCATAGATTAGAACTTTATTCTATTTACCAAGTCTGACTTGCATGTCATGAAGTTTTGTTATATAGTTCTTTATTCTGCACAAATGATGTGAGAATGAAAATAAATCAATTTTGGAGATTTGGTAGTATCTCCAATAAACATATTTATTTTGCGATATATCCCCATTATAAAATTTTGCACCTCCAATGTTATAAAACATTTATATGCATTAACTGCATAGTAAATGCCTACGCAACCTTGCATATTAACCATATTCACTGTCATGCTAATACAATCACTACATCAACCATGGACTAATAATTTATCAATATATGTGTTATCTTGCCTTTTGGCAAGGCCATTACATAAGGACTTGAATAGAGGCTGAAGACAATCCGCCTTGAAGATCAATTAACTATAGGTCCACGAAGGATGTAGGCAAATTTGGTCTAAGTCCGGATCAAGCTACAATTAACATGGTATGACAAACAAAGCTATGAAAGGCAATATTCCAAATTTCATATCAATCAGAGTTCGTATGCTCAAATAATGGATCGATCAAAATCCATATAGAAAATGTCAGTTCATATCCATCAAAGTCCATCCCACTTCATCTCCATCAGACCTCGTATCCATCAACTCCACTTCCATCATGTTCATATCTATTGTGCATCATCAATCCATATGTACGGTTCGTATCGATCAACCCCTTCCCTCCATTTCATGTCGATCATTCCAGGCATCGATACGAAGTTAGCAACCAAGCATTGATACGAAGACGCCTTCCAAGCATCGATACGAAGTGGCATACAAACATTGATATGTAAGGAACCACAAAGATCGATACGAAGAAGGCAAAGTCAACCAAGAGAAACGGTCACTCGGCGTGAAATGTGGATCTCCCCTAGACTATTGCTCCACGTCATTGATGAACCACTGATCGATATGTAGCCTATCGATACGAACATGGATCGATATGCACGCTTCAGCTCACTTGCAAAATGAATCTTGGATCGATCATAACTCAAAATCTAGAAGTCCAAATGTTATGAAATTTTCACAGGAGCTTGCTTATTCACTCAAGAACGTCCATGATCAATCGCAACTCCATTGAGCCATTCCTTGGATTGATACGAAATCCACTTGGATTGATCAAGATCGATCCCAAACTACCCCAGATCGATCTGGTGGGCCCACCTACGCATGAGAGAGGGTATTCCAAGTTTGGAGGGAGATATTTCCAGATCTACTCCTATAAATAACACCCCTACCCTTATAGAAAAAGGACTTTTTGATTCTACTACGCAGTTACTCTGCCACAGCTCCATTACAACTTGAGTGTTCGAGTGTTGTACTGTTGTAATAAGTTGTCAATCATCAATAAGAAATAAAACATTCAAAGTGGACGTAGGCTACAACACCGAACCACTATAATTTCTTGTCTTTTTCTACTTCTGAATGCGTTTATTGGTGTGATTATTAGATTAGCCTCCTTTTCCATTTAATTTCTTCACTTTAATCTCTTCAATCACATCCAAAGAGTGTTGTGTCCAATTTTGGTACAAACACTTTGGTGCTTTCACTGAGAGAACTCCATTTTCTCCTATTCTTTGGATCTACTACCATTGTTGGATTGCGAAAATATAAAAAGAAGATCCAAATATTTCTTCTTGTGATTCCTTCCATTCTACTCAAATTACTTAAGATCTAGGAAAGAGGTACACCAACCATGGTGCGTACTGCCAGAACTGCTTCAGATGCTGCAGATCTAGAAGGAAGGGTTAGGCAAAATCCCACGCAGCTGACTACTGCAGGCCAGACATCAGCCGGATTTTCAGATCAACAAGGTCATGTGACTAGAGAGGTGTTCCAGATCCTTATGTAAGACCTCACTCGGAGCCGTCAAGAGCTCACCCAGCAGATCCGTGCTAATACGAAGCTCACGAACCAACTAAATAAGGAAAGGAGAAAGAGATATAGAAGGGATCATGTCTCACATTCCTGGACTAAAAGCTTGGCTTCATCTGACTTCAACCACAGATCTACACGCCGTCGACTGGATGGAAATTATGCAAAAGCCTCCGGGCATCAACGTGCTGTGAATCTCGGACAAGTCGGGGTTGGTCCTTTTATAGGGCACCAAGCTGGACCCTTCTCCCAAGGAGGGGCGCTTCCTTATCACACTATCCATGGACATGTAGCTGCTGCCTCTATAGATCTAGAAGCTGAGATCCAGAACCAGCCAGATCCAGCCCTACGTCAACACATCCATGCTCATGAATCCTACGTTCCCGAAGATAGAGAGCCAAGGAGGCAAGGAACATACCTTCGATGGCGCCCGGACCGTCCCCACAACATAGAACCCGACTATGCCTTGGCTTTGAATGTCCAAATGCCTGATATTCCAACCATGATATGCCAAATGATCCGAGAAAGTCAAGGTCTTAACAATGACGATTGGGGAATCTCCCGAAGTCATACTCCATTCACCAACGACATCCTTTATGCCAAGCACCTCATCGATTCAGGATGCCGACCTTGCTCATGTACGAAGGATGTTCGGATCCTAACCAGCATATATAAAAGTATTAATGGCTCATGAACGCCGCTCGGGATGGCGATGCGGTCAAGTGTAGGAGTTTCTCTATCTCATTGGGAGGGACTGCAACTATGTAGTTCACTTGCTACCACCCAGATCCATTTCAAGTTTAGATCAATTGGATAATAAGTTTGTCGAACAGTTCCGTATGCATGTTACAAGGCCAAAGGATGTCAACACCTTGTCCACTGTTACCCAAGCTCTAGGAGAGATATTAGATATTATCTGGAAAGGTTTCATGCTGTCTGTGCTGAGGTCAGCAACCCCAATGATAATTCTATATTGATGGCGTTGACTAAAGGGATCAATCCCGATTCCGAGTTTGGAAATTGGTTGGCTAGGAAACCCCTCGCTTCATTGGATCGTTTCTATGATAAGGCAGCCTAGTTTGTGAGGAGAGAAGACGCTAGACGATCTAGGAAGCAGGACGATGCGGGACCTAACGTTGAAGGCATTCAAATTAATGTTACTGTGAAATAGACCAATGAGAATTCTGGCAAGGTACAATTGAATATTCAGAACAAACAAGGTCAACCGATGGGTAACGGAGGTCAAGGAAAAAAGAGAGACCCAAATCACGGATCGAGACCCAAAGCTCCTATGTTCAACCGATATACCCCTTTAAACATATCATTGGAAAATGATTACCTTCATACTTGTAATACCGGACAGTATAAGAAGCTAACTCCTAAACCATCATTTGAGAAGCAAATTCAGTCTGGAAAGTTCCGTGGATTCCACGATTATTACGGCCATAACACGAATAAGTGCCATCATTTACAAGACATCATTGAGAAGTTGATCAGACAGAGGAAGTTGGAATAGTTTGTATGAGCTCCCCACGATGGAGGTGCGGGCCCATCTAATACCAATCAAGCTAAAGGCCAAGCTAGGCCCGAAGAACCCGCGCGTACTAGCGGGAGATTGGTAATAAACACAATGAGTGGTGGTCCTCATCCAGTTGATCGGAGCTGGAAGGAAACAGAGTCATATGCCAGTTCGATTAGGCATGTGGACTTCGAGTGTTGTAATAATTCTAAGGATGGGGCCTTATCAAAACAAAAGAGAACGATGATAGATGACATCGTTTTCAGGAACCAAGAGCCAATAGAGTTGAGGCCCCCTATAGACACATTGGTTATATCAGTCTAGATAGGTCCCGCTTGGATGAAGAGGATTTTGGTCGATAGTGGAAGCTCTATGAACATTCTTTTTAAGTGAGCTTATGACCAAATGAGAATAGAGGCAAAAGATCTAAAACCATGTCAGTCATGTATACTGGTGTTGGGCGAATTCACACCCAGAAAATCTCGAGATCAAGAAGTGTCATTTTCACCCGGGTTTGCAACCTCCATTCCATCAGCTCCTATCGGCGATTCGAAAGAACAAGTTCCATTCGGCAGTGAGGGTTCATTCGGCATACAGGTTCATCCGGCTATGCAAGAATATGGGTTCATTCGGCATACAGGTTCATCCGGCTATGCAAGGATATGGGCTCATTCGGCACTCCAAGTCAAGGTGCATCCGGCGTGATAGCATTCGGTATTCCCCCCTCATCGCCCTACCACCAAACTTGTTTGGTGCCGGACCAAACACCACCGGACCCAACACCACCGGACCAAACACCACCGGACCCAACACCACCGGACCAAACACCGCCGAACCAACTCCCAAGGCCATCACCGAATCGAACGAGCACCGAACCACCTCATTGCCACCGGTCCATACATACCACCGGTCCATACCTACCACCGAATGGAGCTCCGCCGAACCAGATGATTGCCCGTCCAGATTGCTTCAGCCCGGGCCCACCAGCAGTTATATACTTCCAAGATCCCTGCCCCCTACCTCATTCTATAAATAGAGGGGCAGGGGTACAACAATGGCAGACAGGTTTGAGAGCTCAAGCAAGGAAGGAACTTTCAAACTACTTTCATATACTTGTATACGAAGCATTGTACTTGTAATCCGAAAGAAAGAAGATAATAACATATAAAGTGGACGTAGGCACATTCCGGCCGAACCACTATAAATCTGCATGTCTTTTACATTTCAGCCCCTACTTTTATCATATTTACATAACTCTTCTAAACCATTGAAAATCATATATAATCAACTAAATAATACGACTTGGAGGTGTTTGTCCATTTTTTGTGCAAACATTTTTGGTGCTTTCATTGAGAGTTGAACTCAGGCTTCATCTTCTCCCACTCAACCTTCTTCCTAACAACATCGCTCGTTGCTTAGAAATCATGCCTTCCAAACAGAGAAAGGATGTTAACAAAGGAAAGAACATCGCAACTAGCAGCCTTCCAGATCCTGCAATCGCAGATCAGCCCACTTCAACAGCGGTACCAGATGAAAATCAAGAAAATCCAACTGGTCCCGCAACGGAACAACCAATCACTAGGGCAGATCTGGACAGAGTTGTGGCTGAAGTAACTAACCGCTTCACATCCCAACAAGAAGCTTTGGTGGACCAACTCATGTCACGCTTAAGGGATGCTGAAGAGTCCAACCGCAACACTGAATCATGGGGTGAATCCCAATCTGGAGGATCTCGGAGGCAACAAAGGTCTTCCCTCTTCGAAGAAGCTATCAACAGGAACAACAATGATAGGGGCCGCGCCCGGACTCAGCCCGAATTCCGACTCGAGGAAGCCCTTGGAACCGAACCCAGTGGGGGAGGCACTAGGCGAGGGTCGGATGTAGCTGAGCCAGTCATGCCACCTAATCATAGAAACCCCGCTGAACGGAGCCGAGCTAGAACCCAGCCCGAAGTTGACCCCATGGATGTGCTCGAAACAGAACCCCACAGGGGAAGATCAAGGCAAGGGGCAACTGTAGCTGGTCCTAGCAGCCAAAGACAACCACTGGATAATGCTAGAAGTGATAGACTGTACCATCCCTACAGGTCATCTGGACGAGATAGATCCCGCAGGGAAGAGCCAAGCTCATTTTTGTCCGCTCCAAGTTCTGACGAACGAATGGCACGATTATTCAGAGAGTGTGTCCAACGAGAGCAAAGGGACCGGGGAATAGGCGTTAGGGTCACCAGCCCCTTTACCCGAAATATCGAAACTGTCGTCACTCCCCGGGAATGGAAAATGCCAACCATGGAACCTTACAAAGGAACTTCCGACCCCATCGTACACTTGCAGAGATACACCCAGCATATGCTCATGAGTGGAGCAACAGAAGGAGTATTATGTAAATGCTTTCCGCTATTCCTAGCAGATCTAGCTACCTCCTGGTTCTGCCATCTACCCCAAGGATCCATCAGCTCATGGGTGATGTTGAAAGAAAGGTTTATTAGCCAGTTCTGCATCCATGTGGAACAACCCAAGGATGCTTATTCTCTATCCAATGTCAAACAGAAATCCGGAGAGACGCTGCAACAATATCTAACGCGGTTCAACGCCGCAGCGGCAGCAGTTCAAGATGCCGATGAAAAACTCACTCTAATGGCCCTCTGTAGTGGTGTACATCCAGACACCAAGTTTGCCAGAAGATTAACTAAGGAAAAACCAGCTACCTTGCCTGATTTCTTCCATGAAGCTGGAAAGTATATGAGACTTGAAGACGCTGCTACGGAGAGGCAGTCAGGGCAACCAGGTAAGACAGTTCAGGACAAGGTTCCCACTGCGGCTAAGGACGCTCGAAGAAATGAATCTAGAGACAATGCTGGGGGCAGAAAGGTCGAAAAACGCCAATATCGACCAGGACCGAGATTTGAATCCTACACTCCTTTGAATGACACAATCGAAAATATCTTCCTAGCCACTCAGGGCGAACTAGGATACAAGCGCCCCCCGCATAAGAAAGAATCAGATAACGCACTCAAGTCCGGAAAGTTCTGTCGCTTCCACGAATCCCACGGACATGACACCAATGAATGCCACCATCTTCGGGACTTGATCGAAGAACACATTAGAAGAAGAAGACTGGAACGCTATGTGAAGGGTCAGAACAGGACTACAGCTCCAGCCAATGAGAACTCAAAGCAACCCCTCCCAGAGGTAGGCGGAGGGAATCGCAACAATCACAACACCAGTGGCTCTAGTCAAGAGAAGATAGTGGTCCTTACCATCTCAGGAGGACCACACATCGCCGACAGAAGTTGGGCAGAGATGGAAAGGTACGGCAAGTCACTTAGAAATGCAGAAGGCTATGTCAACTCCATCACGGAAGAACGCCACCCGAAACGAAAAGAGAACGACGACATCATATTCAGTAGGCATGATTTGGAAGGAAGACAGTACCCACATATGGATCCTATGGTCATCTCTGCCTGGTTCGGTCCAGCTAAAGTTTTTCGGATTCTAATAGACACAGGAAGCTCCGTAAATATCCTATTCAAACATGCTTTCGACAAAATGAAGTTATCAATGAAGGATGTATCACCCTGTGACAAACCACTGCACGGTTTCACTGGAGGTGCAAAAATGCCCCTCAGGCAACTTGACCTCTTCGTCGAAATAGGAAGTCATCCCCGCTCCGTTGTGCGAAAACAAACGTTCGTACTAATAGAAAACCACTCGGCTTACAACGCTTTCTTGGGAAGACCAGCCTTGTCTGACTTCCAGATTGTATTAGCCCCCTGGTGCCTAAAAATGAAATTTCCAACAGACAACGGAGTAGGAGAAGTAGAAGGAGATCAAGATGCTGCCCGAGACTGCTACGTAACTGAACTTCGCAATAACCGCAGAAAGAATAAAGGAAAAGATGCAGAGACTACTCTCTGCATGAAAAGCTTGGAGGCATAGCAACTAAAGAAAGCCCCTCCTCTTCGATACACAAGTGATCCCTTCAATGAACTAGACCCCAGGGATAAAGAGGAGGAGGCTACCGCCGAGCCTGCAGAGGCTATGGAATTCGTATCTGTAGATAAGCACGATTCAAGTAAACTATTAAAAATCGGATCTCAGCTAAAAACGGAGTTGAAAGATCAACTCATTGACTTTCTCCGCCACAACTTAGATGTATTTGCATGGACCCATGCCGATATGACAGGAATCTCCCCCGACATAGCATGCCACATGCTGAACATCGATCCCACCAAGGTACCAGTAAAGCAGAAAAAGAGGAGCATGGGGGCAGAGCGATCGGCAGCCCTTGATGAGGAAGTAAAGAATCTACTTGCTAATGGCTTCATACGGGAAGCCATCTACCCAGAATGGATCGCTAACCCAGTGCTAGTAAAAAAGGCCAATGGAAAGTGGCGAACATGTATTGACTTCTCCAATCTGAATGACGCTTGCCCAAAAGATTGCTTCCCACTTCCCCGAATTGACCAACTTGTGGACAGCACAGCCGGACACGAACTCCTATCTTTTATGGATGCATACTCCGGATATAACCAGATTCCCATGCACACTCCTGATCAAGACCACACTAGCTTCATCACCGACCGCGGACTATATTGTTACAAAGTCATGCCATTTGGACTCAAAAATGCTGGAGCTACCTATCAGCGCCTCGTCAACAAGATGTTCGCGGAACTAATAGGACGAACTATGGAAGTGTATGTGGATGACATGTTGGTAAAGTCCAGGAAAGCCGACGACCATGTAAGCCACCTGGGCGAGATGTTTCAAGTACTTCGCCGATATGGAATGAAGCTGAATCCTCTAAAGTGCTCCTTCGGAGTATCTTCGGGAAAATTCTTAGGATTTATCGTCCACGCCAGAGGAATCGAAGCAAACCCTGAACAAATCCGGGCTCTAAAAGAAATAAGGATACCCTCAACTCGAAAAGAAATGCAGAGCCTAAACGGAAAGGTGGCCGCCCTAAGCAGATTCATTTCCAAGGCAACTGACAAGTGTGTCCCTTTCTTCGAAGCTCTCAAGAAAGACAAAGGGAGGTTCGAGTGGACCGATGAATGCTTAAAAGCCTTCCTCAACCTAATCGAACACCTTCAGAGACCACCAGTACTCTCAACTCCAAATGAAGGTGAAGTGTTATACCTATACCTCGCTGTATCATCTCATGCTCTAAGCGCCGCCTTGGTAAGAGAAGAAGACCGCACACAACGCCCGGTTTACTTTGTAAGTAAGAGATTTACAGGGGCAGAGGCCAGATATCCTAAACTAGAGAAATTAGCATATTGTTTATTGATCGCGTCACGAAAACTGCGACACTACTTCCAGTCTCACTCCATCAAGGTTCTAACCGATCAACCGCTAAGACAAGTGCTCCATCGTCCTGACACTTCTGGGCGACTCCTCAAATGGTGCATCGAACTAAGTCAGTATGATATCACCTACCATCCTCACACCGCTATCAAAGGACAAGCCATGGCCGATTTCATTGCCGAATTCACTACCAACGAAGGCAAGGAACAATCCGAAGTAGCAAAAAACATCAAGTGGAACCTCTTTGTAGATGGAGCATCGAACGAACAAGGCTCGGGGGCAGGAATTGTGATCATCACCCCCAGGGGAAGAAAGTTGTACTATGCATTAAGGTTGGAGTTCACGGCCACTAACAACGATGCTGAATATGAAGCAGTAATAGCGGGATTGGAGCTTGCCCTCGAAATTGGAATCAATTCCTTATGTCTTCATAGTGATTCTCAGCTTATCGTAAACCAGGTACTAGGAGAATTCCAGACTCGAGGAGAACGACTCACAGCATACCTAAAGAAAACCAAACTGCTGCTCGATCAATTGGACCACTATCTAATCAAACATATTCCTCGAGAAGAGAACCAAGAGGCAGATGAACTTGCAAAGCAAGCTAGTATGAAGAATAGCACCATTTTCGGAACACTAGCCATCTCAAGGCAACTAGCCCCAAGTTTCAAACCAGTAAATCTGGTAACTGCAATCGAAGAAGGAACCTGGATGACTCCCATCCGGAAATATTTGCAAGATGGCACACTGCCCGACAGGCGTGACGAAGCCAAGAGGATCTTGAGGAAAGTTCCCCACTACACGATACAAGAAGGCATCCTCTATCGGCGTGGCTTCTCTGGCCCCTTATTGAGATGCGTCGCTGGAAGGGAAGCCAAGTAGATCTTATCAAACATCCATCAGGGAGGATGCGGAGATCACACTGGGGGGCAGACTTTGGCAAGGAAGATACTCCGATATGGATATTACTGGCCCACACTAAACAAAGACGCTCTAGACTTCGTCAAGAAATGCGACAGATGTCAGAAATTTGCCAAGATTCCTCGACTGCCCACAAATGAAATTACTCAAATGACCAGCCCTTGGCCCTTTGCTGTATGGGGAATTGACTTAATTGGCGAACTGCCAACGGGCTGAGGCGGGCCAAATATGCTGTAGTGGCAGTCGATTATTTCACCAAATGGGTGGAAGCAGAACCTCTAAATAAAATATCTTCAACAAAACTTATAAACTTCTTGATCAAAAATATTCCGTGCAGGTACGGAGTCCCACTCAAGATCATATCAGACAACGGACTCCAGTTTGACAGCGAAGAATTTGCCGACTGGTGCCAAGAGCATGGAATTCATAAAAGCTTCTCATCAGTAGCTTATCCTCAGGCAAACGGACAAGTTGAAGCTGTCAACAAAATTCTCAAAACCCTAATCAAGAAGAAACTTGAAAAGTCAAAAGGCGCTTGGGTGGACGAACTTCCTACGGCACTATGGGCATACCGCACGTCTTTCAGAACATCAACGGGACATACTCCTTTCTCCTTGGCATATGGATCGGAGGCAATGCTCCCAGTTGAGACTATTATGCCTTCCCACCGTAGGATCCACTACAACCCAGAAGAAAACGAAGAACTCCTCCTCATGTCTTTGGATCTGATTGAGGAAAGGAGAAACGATGCGGCACTTAAAGCAGCAGCTCACAAGCAAAAAGTGGCAGCGCTATACAATTCCAAAGTCAAGCATCGCAGCTTACAAGAAGGAGATCTTGTCCTCAGGCGAATCTTTCCGCGCCCCGGGGCACTAGACCCCATCTGGGACGGACCGTATGTAATTCATAAAGATCTCCACAACGGAGCTTATATTTTGTCAACAGTGGACGAAGAGGTGTTCCAGAGGGCATGGAACATCCGACACCTCCGTCGATACTTTTCTTAACTTGTACTGCCCATATGAAGTGAATTAACAAAGAGAATCAGTGGACGTAGGCACTTTCGTGCCGAACCACTTTAAAAAATCTTGTCTCTTTTTAGCTTGTTCCTTTATGTCTTGGCTACTTGTTAAGTTTTTATCCCTTTCTGTTGAACAAAATCCTATGGCATCTCCACTCAAGACGCACCGCGGCCTCATCTGGACTAGGCCTAACAGGTACGCTACGATTCTATGCACTCGCCAATGAGACACTTTTGCTCCAGCATCCCTCTGCTGCGGGTTAACTCATTGCGCGCCTGCCCTCAAAGCCAACTGTAATGAGCCGATTATAAGTCATCATAAAGGCCGACTATAGCCGATGGCAGCTCATTACGGCGTTCGGCTCGCCGGCAACTGTGAACCTACTTTAAGCCCCAACATAAGGTGTGGCCAGCCAGGGGTAGTTCACGGCCAACGGCCCCCACGCTAGCCGGCCACGGTAAATCGAATAATACCCACGATTACGGACCATAATGGTTCGGGTAGTTACCGTGCGCGATCTCGGCTCCGATGTGTCTTAAGTGCGGCTGTGGTAAAAAAGAAAACTCCCCACGGAGGCGTAAGATGGGTGACAAATGTCTCCAAGACCCACAGCTAGGGAAAGTGACTACAAAACCCGTTTGCCACGAACTTAAGCACATCGACGGCCTTCCGTGACTGGAAGTTTTACTTTTACTATATTTCCATTTCATTTAAATACTTTTCTCCTATCCTGTATAACAAACTCTAAAGTACAGGAAACCAAATAGGAAGCATTCACTCATGAGAAACTAAGCCTGCGTACTGGGTGGCAGGGTACTCAGCTATATCCGTGAACAGTTACATAAGAAACTCTAAGCTACCGCCTGCGAATGAAACATAAAGGGCGGTACTCTCTTTTCTTGTACATAAATACGTAACTATAGCTTGTTCGTACAATAACATTGCAACACATGAAATTATATTTCTAGCAAAAAACTTAGCATCAAACACAACTAGAATCACAGGCATATACATAGTTATATTTCTCACGCAGCACATCAAGATGACAACAACATTTAAACATAACAACATCAGCTTATATTATAAAATCACACGAAGTTATTCTTTGCAAATAATATTATTATAGTTACATGTCAATGACTAACGTAAACAGTGATAAAAAGAAATAAAAAGGTGGCAGCCGCGTCCACACTCCATCACCAACTTCCCCAGTCTACTTAGCCGCAGGATCAGAGCCCCCAGCATGTGGATCAGGAGTCCCACCTGTCCAGTTCAGAAGAGGAATTCATTAAACGAACGATCAAGTTATGAAAACACGGAAAGGAAAGAAAGGGAAAAGAATAACTCACCAGCATCCGCCGCTTGATCCTCATCATCCAACTGCACGCCCGCTTCCTCTGCAGCAAGTAGCCGCATCCCCTCCTTCACCGCCGCTTGCTCCTCCTTCGAAAACTGGGCAGTAACCGCATCCAAATTGAAAGCCTCTCCGCCTTCCTTACCCGCGTTCACCCTGGCCTCCTTAAAGCCTGGAGATACACCTTGGCCATCACCCGAGGGTAATCGTCCATCCAAGACAAGCCGCCCTCCTTCCAAGTGTGGAAGTACATGTCCTGCAGCATCTCATCCATCATCCCCTCATTCTCCTCAAACTCCCTCACCCGGGCCTCGGAAACTTGCAACTTGGCGATGGCAATGTCCCTCTCTGATTGGTATCTCAAGCAGTCAGCCTGGAGAGACCTCCTCATTTCCTCCTCCTTTAACTTGAGGGACCTCCTCATCTCCTCCATCTCCTCCTTCAACTCGGCCTGAGCCATCTCCGCAGCCTCGAGCCACCCAGACAACTCCTCTACCCGCTCAAGATCCGCATTTCGAACCTCGTCCACCGTCGTAATGGCCATGTTAATCCGTTCCCTGCAGGCGACCTCCATCTTCCGTAATTCCGCCCTACTGGCCTTCTCCATCGTCTCTTTCAGCCGCTTGGAGGCTTCCTCATGCTGGGAAATCTGGATGGCTTGATCGGCGAGCTGCTTGGCCTGATCGGCAACTTTTAACCTCAACCGAATATTAGCACTCCCGATCTCTTCCCCGGCCTTGGCCAATTTAGCATGATGCTCCATTAACTTCTTGGTCTCTGCGGCCACCCGATCGATGTTAGCCTTGGCTTCGTCCCCCATGGTGACTACCCGTGTAGTAAGTAAATCAAGATCTAAAGACTTGGCCTCGTCCAGCACTCTTACCATGGGGTTGCGGGGAAGGAGGTGCTCGCCCGTGGCCTCATCAAATGAGATATCCTGAAAGCTCGGATCTAAATCAGGATGACCAGAAAAAGGGTCACGAGGCACGGGGCGAGGCACATCAGGACGCCTTATACGAATAACAGTTGGGCTCTTGAAAGGAGGATGAGGGGGGCCGGATTCCGTGCTCTCCTCCGTAGTATCACGAGGAGGCTGAGTAGGAAGCTGCGAACCAGGGGAAGACTCAAATAAGGAACGGCACCGCTTCTTTTTCCGAATGCCCTCTTCAATGACCCCAAGAAGAGGGCGATAACTGACTACATCCCCAGTGCGACCAGTAGAGGGTTTCGCAGAAGCTCTCCTCGACTTAAACTGCTCAAAGCGGTGTCGAACGTCCGACGTTTTAACCACCTGGCCTGCCCCTGGAATAAAGAACAAGTGTTACGAACATACAATAATCCACAGTTCGAAAAATGTGTTAAGTTAAAAGGAAAGAAAAGTGAGAAGACACGTCTATTATACAAACCCGGCGGAGGAGTGGGATACTGCAATAAGTCCCGGATCTCATTCCAGGACGGAAGTGAACCGTAAAAAATTTCTAAGTCCCTATCGAAAATGGAATCGGCAGAAGACAAAAGTTCACCTTGCATCGCCGGAATCGCCCTAGCTGAGGAACCCTTAGAGGATGGGTCAGTGCCAGCCACAGCTTTGCCGGTTTCCTTTGCCTTCTCCGTTTCCGACTCTCCCTCCGACTCCCCGAAGGCCCAACGGAGAGCCTCATCCAGTTCAAGGTCTTGCTCAGAGGTTAGGGCACCGACGCCATTACCACCTTGACCGTCGTCGTCTCCTCCACCCTCCGACCCTTCTCCAACCTCGCCTCCTTCCTCCTCTTCTACACCTCCCTCCTCCGGGACAGTCGGACAAGTGCTTGGAGAAGGGCCATCAGACTTCTTCAGCTTCTTCCCCCCGACAACGGGACGCTCTGCAAAAGGCTCCCTCTTACCGCTCTTCACCGTAGCCCCCTCCTTAGCTTTAGCAGCTTTCTCCTCAGCCGTATCCCTTTGCTTAACCACGGACTGGTGCGGTAAGATCAAATTATACTCCAAGAGGGTTGCGTTCCTGATCAAGAAGGAGGCCGACCGGTCCCGTACCGGAATAGCCTTTAGTTCAGCAGCCATTCGCACCAAGGAATCATCCTCCACGACTGCAATACCACCTGTCGCTAGCCAGAAATAGAAGCATGTCAGAAAAAACACTACAGTCAAAACATGGAAAATATAAATGAAATCCATCTTACAGCCGAAAGTGAAAAGGCGGAAAGAAACAGCATCGTCCTTGATGAAGAACCACTCTTTCTTGAACATGGTAAACTTGGAATATAAGTCCAGGACTGGTTTGAAGGGCACGGCCGCTTCCAGACTAATATACGAGACCCCTTCTTATAGCCTCTCAGGTTGTACAAGTATCGAATTTCCCGGTTAGAAGGAGGACGCCCGTACCTCCTCTGGAAGATAACAAAGAGGCTCACCAGGATGGCATAAGAGTTAGGCTGAAGTTGGAAAGGAGCCACCTTCAAATATGTGGTGAAACTTACTATCCAAGCGTTGATAGGAGGGATAGCACCGCACATACAATGGTATCTGCTATAAGCAAAATAGCCTTCGGGAGGATTATATGGCATCACTCCATCTCCCGGCAGCAGCATAAGAGCCCTATCTATCCCGAAGGAACGGGATATAGCGTCAAGTTGCTCCTCCTTTAGGGAGCTGGGAAAGCAATCAGGGGGGGAGATCAGAAGTTCCTGTGGACCATATCCATCCACTAGCGACCTCGGAATAGGTCGATATTGCCCGGATCCTGGTTGGACTGGGGGCAAGGAAGAAGAAGACTCTCCTGTGCCTCTAGACTTCTTTCTGTCCGATCGTGTTTCCGCTTTGCGAGACATCTCCTGCAGCACAAGAAAAACTTGATATTAGAATAAGAAGTATAGAAACATAAACAAGCAAGTATATAAGGACATCAACAGAATACGGACGCCCAACCCCTGGCGTTACAAAGCTAGTCTTCCTACCACAGGGAAAACAAAGCGCGACACATGCAAGCACGTGCCCCACTTTGGGGGGCAAATGTTGGGCGAATTCACACCCAGAAAATCTCGAGATCAAGAAGTGTCATTTTCACCCGGGTTTGCAACCTCCATTCCATCAGCTCCTATCGGCGATTCGAAAGAACAAGTTCCATTCGGCAGTGAGGGTTCATTCGGCATACAGGTTCATCCGGCTATGCAAGAATATGGGTTCATTCGGCATACAGGTTCATCCGGCTATGCAAGGATATGGGCTCATTCGGCACTCCAAGTCAAGGTGCATCCGGCGTGATAGCATTCGGTATTCCCCCCTCATCGCCCTACCACCAAACTTGTTTGGTGCCGGACCAAACACCACTGGACCCAACACCACCGGACCAAACACCACCGGACCCAACACCACCGGACCAAACACCGCCGAACCAACTCCCAAGGCCATCACCGAATCGAACGAGCACCGAACCACCTCATTGCCACCGGTCCATACATACCACCGGTCCATACCTACCACCGAATGGAGCTCCGCCGAACCAGATGATTGCCCGTCCAGATTGCTTCAGCCCGGGCCCACCAGCAGTTATATACTTCCAAGATCCCTGCCCCCTACCTCATTCTATAAATAGAGGGGCAGGGGTACAACAATGGCAGACAGGTTTGAGAGCTCAAGCAAGGAAGGAACTTTCAAACTACTTTCATATACTTGTATACGAAGCATTGTACTTGTAATCCGAAAGAAAGAAGATAATAACATATAAAGTGGACGTAGGCACATTCCGGCCGAACCACTATAAATCTGCATGTCTTTTACATTTCAGCCCCTACTTTTATCATATTTACATAACTCTTCTAAACCATTGAAAATCATATATAATCAACTAAATAATACGACATGGAGGTGTTTGTCCATTTTTTGTGCAAACAACTGGTTTTAACGGAAGCGCAACTATACCAGCTGAGATGTTGGTGTTGCCAGTTGAGTTGGGTATTGGAGACCGCTGGAGAGTCCGAATGCAACAGTTTGTTGTATTAGACATTCATTCCCCTACAATGCTTTCTTGGGCCAACCGGCCCTTGCAGAATTCAAGGAAGCAATTGCCCCATAGTGTTTGACTCTGAAGTTCTCCACAAATAAAGGGGTTGGAGTAGTTCATGGTGATCAGACGGTTGGACGTGCCTATTATGTTGTTGAGTTGCGGGATGTGCAGTGTAAGGAGAAAGGCAAGGGCGTATAGGAATCTCTCTGCGTCTGATTTTCAAGGAATTAACAGCTAATGCCCATGCCTAGGCCCGGGCGCCACAACCAGTTCCGTAAAGATCTTGATCCCCGACAATAGTGATGAAGAGGAAGTCAAAGACAATTAGGCTTCCTCGGCAGAGTTGACGATCGACGTTCCGATCCATGACAATGATGACTACAGAATGATAAAAGTCAGATCTCAACTTAGTCCCTAGATGAGACAGGAATTTTTTGATTTTCTCTAGGCAAACCTTGACGTGTTTTCCTGGACTCATTCAGACATGTGTGAGATCTCACTGGACATCGCGAGCCATGCATTAAATATTGACCCACGACATGTCCCGGTTAAACAAAAATGGCGTGGTATGGATCTAGAGAGATCCTTCGCCCTTAAGAAGAAGTAAATAAACTTAAGTCGAATGGGTTTATTCGTGATGCATTATACCCGAAGTAGGAATCAAATCCGGTGCTTGTCAAGAAATCAAACAGGAAATGGCAAACATGTGTGGACTACTCAGACTTAAACAAAGTATGCCCCAAAGATAGTTTTCCACTTCCCAAAATTGATCAACTTGTGGATTCAACAGCTGGACATGAGCTCTTATCTTTCATGGACGCGTATTCTGGCTATAGTAAAATCCCAATGTATCTTCCCGACTAGGAACATACTAGCTTCGTCATTGATTTGGGACTCTATTATTACAAAGTAATGTCGTTCGGACTCAAGAATGCTAGGGCAACTTATCAAAGGCTCATGAATCGAATGTTCTGTAATCAAACCGGAAAGACCATGGAGGTGTACGTGGACGATATGCTCGTAAAGTCGCTACTGTCCATCAACCATGTTGGAGATTTGGATACTCTGACAGTACATAATGAAGCTCAATCCGTTGAAGTGCCATTTCAGAGTTGCATCGGGAAAGTTTCTTAGATTCATTGTCAATGCTCAAGGAATTGAAGCCAATCCTAAGAAAATCTTAGCGATTTGGAATCTTAAAACTCTCAGAACCATAAAACAAGTACAAAGCCTCAATGGGAAGGTGGCAGCCTTAAGTAGATTTATTTCCAGATCCACAGACAAGTGCATCCCTTTCTTTGATCTGATCAGAAAAGGAAAGAATAACTTCGAATGGACAGAGGAGTATGAAGGTACATTACAAGCACTAGTTCAACATTTGGCGACACCTCCCATTTTGTCGAAGCCGGTTGATCATGAGAGATTATACATCTATTAGCGGTTTTAGCAAACGCAGTCAGTGCTACACTAATTCGAGAAGAGGATCGGATCCAGCGACTGGTCTATTATATCAACAAAAGATTGATAGAGGCAGAAAGAAACTACCCCGAAGTTGGAAAAGCTGGATTATTGTCTCGTCATAGCCTTAAGAAAGCTCCATCCATATTTTTAGGCTTACCCAATTACAGTCTACACCGACCAGCCGTTACGACAGATCCTTACATAACCTCAGACGTCTGGTAGATTGCTCAAGTGAAATATTGAATTGAGTCAGTTTAACATTTCTTATACACCAAGGCGAGCCATTCAAGGTTAAGTTCTGGCAGACTTCATAGCTGAATTCACCATACCGAAGGACTTGCCCGAAACCAATGGATCTCCCAAACACATATGGAGGCTATACACTGACGATGCATCAAACGGCCATTGCTCAGGCGCTGGAGTGGTACTCGAAACCCCCGAAGGTCGGTCCATATGCTACGCCCTAAAGTTTGACTTCCGCGTAACTAACAAGGAATCTAAGTACGAAGCTCTACTTGCTGGACTTAGACTTACCAAGGATATGGAAATTATTGCTGTGGAGATTCATCATGACTCGCTATTGGTCTTATGCCAGGTTCGAGCAGAGTATCAAGCCAAAGACCGAAGATTGGCCACTTAGCTTACTCGGGTCCGAGAGGTGTTGTATCAGTTCGACTACTATGCTATCCATTGCATACCCTAAGAGGAAAATCAAAAAGCCGATTCTTTGACAAAACTGGCCAGCACTAGCGAAGCGCAACAAATGGGACTCGTCCCCGTTGAGACAATTACCGCTCCAAGTATCAATCAATTAGAGATAGGCTGGGTGCACAAGGCAACGCCCAAGAAGGAGTCATGGATGACTCCATTCTGAAACTATCTTGAGTATAGAGCTTTACTCGAGCACAGAAGCGAGAAAAGACAAACTCTTCAAAAAGCTTCATGATTTATTATCCAGAATGGAGGCATGTATAGGAGAGGTATTCTGTTCCTTTACTATGGTGTATCGCCCACGATGAAATCAAACGAGTGTTCCACAACGTGCATGAGGGAGAATGTGGCGACCACACTAGGAGGCAAGCCCTTATAAAAAAGATACTCAGATATGGATATTACTAGCCAACCGTGAATCGAGACGCATTGTCTTATGCCAAGAGATGCGATAGATGCCAGAAGCATGCTAGGATTCCAAGAGCCCCGCCCACCGAAATCATGCAGATGGTTAGTCCATGGCCGTTTTCCACATGAGGCATTGATATAATGTGGTCTTTACCTTTAGCCAAGGGTGGTGCAAAGTACGCCATTGTTGCTACTATCACAATGAAGAAAGCAATCAACTTTGTTATGCGCAACATCATATGTCATTTTGGCCTCCCATACACAATTATAATTGATAACAGGACCCAATTCGATAGTATCGAGTTCAAAGATTTCTGTCAACGCTACCGCATCCAGAAGAAGTTATCAACAGTAGCTCACCCTCAAGCGAATTGAGAAGTCAAAGCTGCTAATAAAGTTACCAAGTCCATTCTAAAGAAATGACTGGAGAAAGTTATGGGGAAGTGGGTTGATGAGCTTTCCATGATCCTACGGGCATATCGAACTACCCACAACTCCGCGACCGGCCACACTCCGTTTGCACTTTTCTACGGCTCCAAAGTCGTTATTCCAGTTGAACTAAATTACCTTCTCACCGTGCGACCTATTACGACCCAAGACAAATGTCATACTATTTGCAAAATCTCTGGATCTGCTGGACGAAAAGCGTGAAGCGACCGATTTGAGGGCAGCCGCACATGGCAGTCAATTCGGCCGATTATACAATGCTAAGGTCCAATCCAGAACCTTCGAAGTTGGCAATCTTGTACTCAAACGAATTTATCCGGTTCCTTCATACATGAAACTGACATGGGAGGGACCGTATGTCATCGAACGGTGACTTAGAGACGGCACGTTCAAACTATCAACTGTTGACGGCCTCACTTTGCCCAATGCATGGAGTAGCGAGAGTCTCCGTCGTTATTACACATAACTGGATTTTATTCATTTCAGTATGCTTCTCCTTTGAAATTTGTTTATGAATTTTTTGAATTTGAACTTGTAATAGGGCGACTAACTTTTTCGTACTTTCTTATTTCAGCAATAAAATGCAGACTCATCAAGCCAGAGTGGTAATTCTTAAAATGCATCATGCAACCATCACGATGTACGAAGAGATGAGTCTCATACGGTGGGACAAATTAAAATAGGAAGTGATCGGGATCTGACCAATCGCTCGCTAAGTGAAACCCCAAGCTCGAAGGCATGCAACAATAAAGTCAAGAAGGATTGTAATATGACAATCTTCTAACGAACTCCAGCTCCTTGAGTGCGAGCTGAAGTACAAAACTCCTAAATTCGAGCTCGAGGAGGATGGATCCGTCCATCCACAACCTCACCTTCATTCTTCCAAAGTTCGAAAAGAATGGATCTATTCATCTACGACTTCGCTTGCCAAGTCAAGGTGGATGTGATCCGACCATCCACAACCTTCATCAACTCCTCGTTCTCAGAGTGCGAACGGGATCCTAATACTTAAACAGATGTGACTAATCATCTGTTTACCAACTCCAGAATCTCGAAGTGCGAATAGGAGTATAAATTTTAAATGAGTGTGACTGACCACCCATCAACTAACTCTGGTCCCGAGAGCGCGGACTGGAGTATAAACACATAATAGGTGTGACAGACTACCCACCAACTAATTTTGGTCCTGGGAGCATGGACCGAAGTATAAACATTAAATGGATACCACCGACCACCTGTAAAACAACATACGTCCCCGGAGTGCAAATGTAATCCTAAACATTAGATGGATGTGATTGACCATCTATCGACTAACTCTAGCCCCAAAAGCGCGGACTGGAGTATGAACACCAAATGGGTGTGACTGACCGTCTGTAAATTTACTTATGTCCCTGGATTGCATATATAATTCCAAGCATTATGCAGGCGTGACCGACCGTCGACATACAAGTTCAATCCCCAGAGTGCGGATGCAAATACTAGCAGATGAGCAAGAGTGATTCGATCACTCAAGCTTGTTTTACTTTAACTTTGTTTCTACTTAGTTAAATTAAAATTAGCAAAGGCGGAAGATAACTGCCAACCAACTACTTCAATTTATCCCCAAGTCTAGGGGCATAACTCAAGTACCAGCCGCTAACCGAGACAGCACAACGTTGGGACTTGACTCTACATCTGGTTATGACCCAAAGCTATGACTTCGAGACTTAATGACCAGACTCAAGTTCGACTCAGTGACTAAATCCTCATAAGAATATTAAATGAAAACACGAGTGCTGAAATACTTAAACAAATAAACATAGAGTTATGCTAGAAAAAAAAATGAATTTTTATTTCCACTATTCATTGAAAAAGATAAGTACAAAAACTTATTCGAAGAATTCCTATAAGCAAGGGCGGAACCTGCATCTATACACGGCTTACAAAAAGAAAAATGGAATCATATTCCAGCTATCTACAAAAAGAAAAAGTGCAAGTCTTCACCTTTGATTTTTATCCTTCTTGCTATTTTTTGGCATAGACCCGCTTATACTGCCATCTGGTCCTCTCTTCGAGCCTTTACCTCCTCGGCCCGCACTAGTTGGTTTGCCTTCGGCTGGGGGAATTACAACCGTCTCCTCCATGGAACTCACATGGACTGAAGTGTCCTTTGTATGCAGTGCTGGAGGAATGGTAGCACTCTCGATGTTAGAAGACAGAGAAGTGCCCGTATTAATGACTGTACCACCAGGAGAAATGACAAGTATGGGAACCGGGCTAGGACCCGCCATCCCACCAAACCTGCGAGCTTGCTCGGCTTGCTCTATCTCGGTCTTAATCTCTTCCATTTATTTCTCAGCCCGGTCCACTCGAACGCTCATCGGAATACTGATAGTGGGGCCCGAGGAGCCCATATTGATCACGACTTCATCTATAATGAAAGTGTTATCCTGCCTTTTGACAAGGCCGTAATACCAAGGAATTGACTGGACACCAAAGATAGTTCATCACTGAAGATCGATTATGCGCTGGTTCACTATGGATGATGGTAAATTCATCCGATTCCGGATCAATCTACAGTTGATATGACAAGATAAGAAAAGCTACAAAAGCCGACGTTTCAAATTCCAAGTCAATCGGAGTTTATATGCTCAAGGTACGATCGATGCAAGCCAAGGGAATCAATTCGTTCGCCTCCATCTGTTCAAATCCATCACGTTGTTGTCTGTTCGAATCCATCACGTCGTCCATCTATTCGCATCCATCAAATTATCGGTTGTTCGTATCCATCAACTCACATGCATCCATCTGTTTGTATCCAACACATTAGCAATTGTTTGTATCCATCAAATTGGAACAACTTCAATCGATATGAACAAGACCACACAATTGATACGAACAAAGCCACGACAATCGATACGAACAGAATAGCTTCGATTGATATGAACAAGACCAAGTCAAATCGATATGAACAAGGCACAAACGTTAGGGGGACTCGGTCGACTCAGCATGAAAAATGGATCGATCCAAAGAGTTAGCGCCATGTCAACTTGTAGGCACATGCCTGGATCGATTCGAACAGATCGATACGAAGAGCATCGACAGGAAGAGAACAACGGCCGAAAAGCCCAAATTTGCATCGATCATAACTCGCAATCTACAACTTCAAATGCTATGAAATTTTCACAGAAGCTTACGTACAAACTAAAGAATGTTCATGTCCAATTTCAACTCGATCGGACCAAATCTTGATCGATATGAAATTTGTTCGTTTCGATCACGGACCGAGTGCAAATCATATGGGATCGATCGCGTAGGCCCACCCACGTGCCAGAAAAGGTGTCTTGAGATCTGGGCGAGATATTTTCAGTCTATGCTTATAAATAGCATCCTAGAGCCTACAGAAAAGGGACTTTTGGCTCTCCTACATCTAGGCTCTATCGAATTCCTTTTTGCACTCCAAGGTCACTGTTGTACTCGAAAATTACTACTGTAGTTCACTGTAATCTGTTGTAATCCACAAGAAAACATTAATAAAGTCATCAATTTCATAGTGGACATAGGCTATACGTCGAACCACTCTAAATCATTGTGTTTCTGCGTGTTTTTCTGACCTGTTTTTGAAGTGTTTGTGAGATAATCCTCTTTTTACATTTATTTTCTTCATTTTATCTCTTCAAATAATTCCAAAGAGTGTTGTGTCCAATTTTGGTACAAATACTTTGATGCTTTCAAAAAGAAAACACAGTTTTTCTCCCGCTCATTAGATCTATTATCGATATCGGATTGCACAAATCTAAGTGGAAGATCCAGATATCAAGTTTAGAGTTCTTCCATCCTATTCAGATTTGCATCATATCTTGGAAAGAACTTCACCATCCATTATTTTTAACACAAGGACCACTTCTACAATTGTAGATCGAGAAGGACGAGATAGACAAAATCCTGCACAACTCCATCCAACTAATCAGAATGCTGCCGGACCATTAGATCCGTCAGGTCCGGTCACTAGGGAAGAGTTTCAGATGCTACTTCAAGAATTAACGTAGAGTCGACGGCAAATTACTGAACAACTGCACGCCAACGTAGAATTGACCAACCAGCTGAATCGCCAAAGGCATATGAGATCCAAGAGGGATCATGCTTCTTATTCCTCTACCAACAGTTCAGTCTCTTTGGACTACCATCATAGATCTACGTGCCCATGGCTAGATGGGAGTTACACTCAAGCTATCGGACATTAACATACGCTGAACATTAGGCAACCGAGAGTTGGCCCATCAACTAGCTACCAGACTGGACCCTCCTCCCTGGGAGGCACTGTTCTCCATTACATCATAGACAACTGCACTGCCACCGCTGCTATTGAACCAGGAGTTGATGCCCGGAATCAGCCAGATCCAAACCAATGCCAATGTACTTCCAAGCCTTACATCCCTAAAGACATAGAACCAAGGAGGCGAGACCTGGACCGTCGATCGTGTCCAGCCCAGCCTTGCATTGTGGAACCCGACCATACCTTGGCCCAACGTGCTCAAAATGTCTAAATGCTGGATATACCGATGATGATTCGTTAGATGATCTGAGAGAATCAAGACCTCACTAATGACGACTGGAGAATCTCTCGGAGTCATACTCCTTTTACTAATGAAATACTTTATGCTGAACCACCTCGGCGATTCAGGATGCCGACTCTGCCAGTTTATGAAGGAAGTTCTGATCCTAACCAACACATCATGAAGTATGAGTGGTTGATGAATGCTGCACAAGCTGACAATGCAGTTAAATGTGAAAGCTTCCCGATCTCTCTAGAGGGCATAACCACTATATGGTTTACTCGTTTGCCACCTCGGTCTATCTCCTATTTTGATCAGCTAGCGACCAAGTTTGTTGAACAGTTTCGGATGCATGCTGCGAGACCGAAGGATGTTATCACTTTTTCTAGTGTCACTCAAGCTCCTGGAGAGACACTCCGACGTTATTTAGAAAGATTTCATGTTGCATGCACTGAGATTAGCAACCCTAATGATAACTCCATTCTTATGGCATCGACTATGGGAATTGACCCCGATTCTTAATTCGGCAACTAGTTGGCCGAAAACCCCCTGCGTCATTGGACCGTTTTTATTCCAAGGCAGCCCAATTCTTGAGAAGGGAGGATGCGAAATAGTCTAGAAAATTGGATGACGTAGGGCCCAGGATGGAAGGGATTCAAAGTAATGTGGCTGTTAAACAATCTGGAAAAGTCCAGTTGAATATACAAAATAAACAGACTCAGCGAAAAGGTAATGGAGATCAGAATAGGAAACGGGATCAAAACTGTGGTCCACGACGTAGGGCTCTAATGTTTGATAATTATAATCCTTTGAATACATCGCTGTAGAATGTATATCTACAAACCTGCAATACTATCTAGTATAAGAAGCCTGCTCCGAAACAATCGTCGTAGTGGCAGATCCAAACAGGGAAATTTTGTGGATTCAACGAAAGTTATGGTCATAATACAAATGAGTGTCTTAATTTGCAAGATCTCATTGAGAATTTATAAGAGAGAGGAAGCTAGAACAGTTTGTGCGGACGCCGCGGTCGGGAGGTGCGGGCCCATCAAATCAAAATAATGTACCTAATCAGGCGAGATAGGAGGAACCCGCCCGTATCGGCGGGAGGTAAGTGATAAATACTATAAGTGGTGGTCCTCATCCAACAGACCGAAGCTGGAAAGAAATGGATTCGTATGCCAGTTCTATTAGGCATGCAGACTTCGAGTATTGTAGTTGTTTTGATAATGGGGCGCCGGCCAAACAACAGAAGACGATGACTGATGACATCGTGTTTCGAAATAGAGATGATGACAAGGTTGAAGGCCCCTCTATTGATCCACTTGTCATATCAGCTCAAGTAGGTCCTTCTTGGATGAAGAGGATCCATGTTGATAGTGGAAGTTCTGTAATATCTTGTTCAAGTGAGCCTATGACCAAATGAAGATGGAGGCTAAATATTTGAAGCCTTGCCAATCTCGAATTCATGGCTTCAACGGAAGCACTACTATACCCACTAGAGTAGTGGAACTACCGGTGAAGTTGGGAGTTGGAGAACCCCGGAGAGTCTGGATATTGCGTTTTGTTGTTTTAGACATAAATTCGTCACGTGAAAGGAATTATCCAACCAATGACTTAGAGTTGGCATTGTGTTCTCTTTGTAGATGTGGAGGTGCTATTTGTTGGGAGATAGATTCGAGCTATTCACGGACCATAAACCCTTGAAGTATCTTTTCTCTCAAAAGGATCCTAATCTTCGACAAAAACGGTAGTTAGAGTTTTTAGCCTCTAACGACTTTGATATTTCCTGCACTCTAGGGAAAGATAAAGTAGTGGCAGATGCACTAAGTATATGATATGTTGGATTAGGAACTATGTTTTTTGAATGGAAGCATATGGAGTTTATAGCTGGATTTGATTTCGGGCCACATTTTGAGCTTGAGCCTGAGATGTTAGCAAGCTTATCGATTAGCCTACTCTCATAAAATGGATTGGTACTAGTTCGAAGTAAGATGCTAAGCTAGTGGAGATCATGGAAAAGATTGAGATGGGAGTGGAATCTAAATATTTGAGGCAACATGAGAATGATCGAGATGGTTGGCTTCACAAAGATAAGAGACTGGTTGTTCCGAATGACGATGGATTACAAGATGAAGTACTAAGGGAATGCCATCATTCCAGATTGACCATTCATTTGGTGGTAACAAGATGTATAGAGACATGAAGAAGACTTACTATTGGGAAGGTATGAAGAAGGATGTTGGAAAATTCATCTCGAAGTGTGTAACTTGCCAGTTAGTGAAGGCTGAGCAGAAGAAGTCTAGTGGATTGCTACAATCACAAGATATTCCTGAATGGAAATAGGAATAGATATCTATCGATTTTATAGATGGATTGCCATGGACTAGAGAATGATATGATACTATTTGGGTACTGGTAGATCAATCGATCAAGAGTGCAAGGTTCATGCTTGTTAAGTCTACCAGAACGACATCCAAGTTGGCAGAATTGTATGTTAATTGGATTGTCTGATTCCATGGTGTGTTAAAGAGTATTATAAGCAATAGAGACCCGTTATTTACTAGTGGATTCTGGAAGAGCTTATAAGAGATTTTAGGAATCGAGCTGCACTTGAGCATAACATATCACCTATAGACGGATGGCCAGACCGAGAGAGTGAACCAGATTTTGAAGGATCTTCTACGAGCTTGTATTACAGATTTTGGAGGATCTTGGGAAAATCAATTGCATTTGGTAGAGTTTGCATATAACAACAATTATCAGTCAGGTATTGGCATGGCGCCATATGAAGTATTGTATGGATGACCATGTAATTTGTCTTCATGTTGGTGGGAAGTAGGTGTGAAACCGATACTTGGACCCGAAATGATTAGAGAGACGTCAGAGAAGATAGAGATCGTTCGACAATGAATGAGGACTACTCAAGACCATCAGAAGAGTTATGCAGATAAGAGAAGAAGAGATTTGGAATTCTCAATTGGAGAAATGGTATTTGTTAAGATTTCTCCATTGAAGAATGTTGTTCGGTTTGGTAGGAAGGGAAAGTTAGCATCCAGATTTGTTGGACCGTTTCCAATTATTGAGAGAATTATAGAATTATGAAGTTGGCTTACAGAGTGGACCTACCTTTGAAGATGGCGGTTGTGCACAATATTTTTCATATCTCCTCTCTATGAAAATTTGTGCTTGACTCGGATATCGTAGTGGAATGGGATCAGTTGGAAGAAATCGATGTTGAGCCAGAAGTTCCAAGACCTCGTATGCCGCTTCGAATCATTGGGAATGAGACAAAACAATTTAGGAGGAAGGTAGTTAAGCTATTTAAGGTGCAATGGAGTGGGAATGATAACATTTGTACATGGAAGACTAAAGAGAGTATGAGGATGACCTATCCAGAACTCTTCGAGTAGTAAGATCTATATGTAGTATCCATTTGCACCATTTTATCTTATACTATTAGAATTTCACACGCTAGGATAGGTTTTGTTTTCTATTATTGATTTAACTATTTAGTTGGATTGTTAAGTGTTTGCTAGTAACTGATCGACATGCGAAATAACCATGGTTGCTTTTGTTTGTTTAGATATTTCAAGGGCGAAATTCTTGGGGGGGGGGGGAAGGGAATGTAACGACCCATATTTTACGTATTGGTGGATCTTAAAATAACTTTGTTTAATTTCATTTGAGGTCATATGATTCTATTATTTTTGGAATATGGTTCCTAGGGATGTTTCACACATCTATAATTTTTTCCGAATTTCTATGTGACCTTTTTGCCCCTAGAGATCTTATTTTGGATATAAATTTTGATAGAAGCCAAATCAAATGCTCTAACAATTTTCAGTGCTTCGGATGGTGGTTTACCATTCCGCGGAGTGGTCATGTATGGAAATTGGATAAGTGGTTAGGAAGTTATGACAGTTTTAAATTTTAAAATCCGCTAGCCAGAATTAGAAGAGGATTAATGTGCCAAATTAACAAGCCCATTAGTCTAATCAGGTTTGGCTATAAATTTGAGGTAAGGGAGACCATTTGAAAATTTATCTCTCATTTCAAATCAGCTCCAAACCCTAATTCCTCTCTAATTTTCCATTCATCTCATTGGATTTCATCTCAAATCGTCTCTAATTGCAAATTAGATGCTGGATCTTCAATTAGGAGCTCGATTTCCTCATTTCGATTGCATCTTCATTCGATTTGTCCCTGCTCGGATCGGATCTTCACCATAGTTCATAGGTTTGGTAGATTTGATGAGTGGTTATGATCTCTCAATAGTCTATAATGGACTATTTATTGTAGTTATGTGATTATAGGTTAGAATTATCAAATTAAATTGATCAGACTTAGGTAATTTCAGATTTAGAAAGACTAACCTATGTAATTGGGATTAGATCATTGGCTTGTGTCATTTGTGTATATTTGGCTATGAAATTCTATGTGGTAGTTTAGATCTATGCTAGAATTGTGATGGTAGATTGAATTGGATGATTTGTATGTTTATATTAGGTGTAATTGGATGACTTTTTATGATTGGTTCACTGTTATGTTTGAATTTCTTGCTATGCTTGATTCTTTTGCTAGTGTTGTGCATGTTTTAGGACTTAGATTGGTGATCGAAGCATATCGGGAGCAAAGTTCATCGGAATCGTACAAATTTGGCGAATAGGCTCTAGAGCATGGCAGGAAAGCACCCTGAAATTTTCTTGACAATTGGAGCTAAGTATTTGGGTCGGCACCAATCCAATTGGATTGGACCGGTACCAATCCGAAATTAGCGTGCCAATTGAAGTGAAATCCATAGGAGATATTTAACATGGATTGTAGAGTTGCTTATGAAGTTGGATCGGAGGATAGGCCAAGTGTTGAAGATTGGATGGACCATCTTCGTTAGATCAGCTTTGGTGCATAGAAGAGAAGACCTGAAGGCTAACAGGGATGGCTAAGGGTTTATGGCATCTGAAGGGAGTGCACTACAAGCTGGATGAGAAATGGAGTCCAAAATGGTCAAGTATTTGAATCCAAATTATTGGCTCTATTGGATGTGAGATCAAGGGTAGATACTCCGGGGTTGTAGTGGATCATGCTAGAAGTTGTGGCTCGCTGATTGCTTCTATGGTTTGGAAGTCATAGCTTGATGAAATTTTGGCTCTTTAGTTGGGGGCTTGGATAAGGAATAGGATCAAAGGAGTTGATAGGAAGCTTGGGAATGAACGAGGCTATGGTATAATGAACTGGGTTGAGTGGCAGGACTTGTGCTTGGAAATGGATTGGAGTTATATAACCTCTGAAGATTTGGGAGTGCCAAGGAATCATTGATAACTTGGGTGTTCTAGTTGTATTCAAGCTGGGGTACTATATGCTGGGGCATCAAGGGCTAGTAGCACCAGTCATGTACTTAGATGCTCTGAGAGGGTCTAATGTTAGATGGTATGGAGGTACTGTATGAGACAACTGTGCGGGGTTTCAGACCCAAAAGTATGGGGGAACACAATCGAGAACCGGGATTTCCATTAGTCTCTGGGAAATGATGATAGAGCCATACGAGTAATCATATATTCAAGGCTTTAAAAGATGATAACTAATTTTTGGTTGATGGATGCCATGGTTGCTATCGTTGTTATGTTTGCTATTTCTCTTGGTAATGTTATCATCTTTAGGAATGCTGGAGAAGGGATTAGGAATACGGTCAATAGAGGAGGCTTCTTATATTCTTTTCTCCTGTTCTGTTACAGTATCCTACTGTCGTTTATTTGAGTAGAATATTATATCTTATTATTATGTGCTAACTCTTTGGTTGTAGTGACAGGCCAGGTATGGATTTTATACTAGTCTAGTATCATATTATCTAGTATAGTTTTTGATAGTCATTTACCACTAACACCAGACTATTGTCCGACCCAAGGTTTTATGCTTCCTCTTATCATCTTAGGTACTCTTAAATGAGTAGACTATATGACAGGTTTGGAGTCGCATTTGCTATACGAAGACGAGCTTAGAGAAGTTATGACATATTAATTTATATTTGTAGTTCCCACTATCCATTTCTACGTACTCTAAGGGATGTAGTGAGGAAATGTTGTATTGAGATATTATGAAATTTGTACCATAACTCATGATTTAGTGGAGATGTTATTATCATTTGTTATGGCTCACTATATTCTGTTGTATATTTTCTATATTATATTTTATCCATGCGCTGTGAGATATATAGTAGGTTTTTTGCTTTAAATTTCAACCCCCGATGATCATCCCATATCATCCTGGAATGGGTACAACGCTCTTTTAGGTCATTGATATGCGGCAGGTATGGGGCGGTCGTCACACATGCACGCACGCGCGCGCGCACACACACACATACACACACACACACATATATCTACGTGTGTATGCATATTAGGGTCTTACATATATATATGATGTAAAATAGAAAAACTAAAGTTGATTAATCTCAAGAAGAAAATTTTCACTTAGAACCTTCAAATCTAACACAACCAACGCTAAAACATCGCAAATTTTGCCACGAGTCCAATAACCTAAGTTATGCATCAGTCGAACCTCATGCACCACTGAAACCTAATGCTCTACTAGAACCTAGTACACTAATAGCTACGAGGGCTAAAACTTAATAAGATATAACATAAATACGTAATATAAGTTTTCGATATCACCTTGTACATTATACAAGGCATGAAATCAAAATCCTTGTTGATTGTCTAACCGTCGCTAACGTCTAGTATGGCCCCTATTAATATCGACCGATCGCTAAACTCACCATCGAAAGTTGCACAACCATGTACCCCTTAATTCACCTTCGATGTTGACTGCTACCACCACCAAATCATTCAACCCAAAACCTAATTGGGTTATTGATAGGGTTAAGGGTGTGCTAACCCACCTTTAGCTAAGGTAGTATACAAGCGGATTTAACCAAACAGACCTCACGATTATCGAGGCCGATGAGTTCAAAGTGATGATAGTGGGACCCAAATATCAAGTACATATAATAACGTGAAGTCGATCTTGAATGGAATTGATAGATATTCAAGGCAGAATGTTCGAAGTATGAAATATGGTTCAACACATAGGAGCAAGTGCATTTCGATAGAAAATAATTAATAACTCAAGAACCATAAGAGGGTTCAAAGTGACACTCTAGGGGTAGGAAGAGGGGACCATAGGAAGTTCACCCTAGGGATCGCACCCTAAAACACGCAACATAAAGGGATCGGTACCCATCCCTCCATAGGGATCGGTACTCTTCCCTTATAAGGGATCCACTATATTCAATTCTAGCAGTGATTGCTCAATATCTCAACATCTACGCATTTAATTGACATGAAACTTGGAGAACAAGCTAATTACAACATGTGGAATACACCATAGGGATCACATATCATTTGGAGCAAGTTGGACTTATCCCTCCATAATGATCGGCTATAATAAGCATACAGAGCATATTGCAACAAAGTCTGATCAATAACTCGAGTTTTGCTAATCCAGTTGGTGTGAAACTTGGAGGCTAAGCATAATACAACATGGAGAAGCTACCTTAGGGATCGCATAGATTTCGGAAGAGATTGAAGGGATCGGTACCTATCCCTCTAGAGGGATCCGCAGAAATCAAAATTCAAGCAACACTACTTCATGGAAAATGCGATATCTTACAAACTGTACATTGAAATTGCATGAAATTTGAGAAACTGGTAGCAAACATCATGGGGCACCCCTTATAGGGATCACAACCCATTTGGATAAACTAATAGGGATTAGTTCTGATCCCTATTATGGTCCCTGATTAGCCTGGAAATTTTTGGGTGGCCTCTTCTTGGCCTCCCGAACCTTCTAACAAAATTTCAGCTTGATCCATGCACGTCTTCCCTTATAAATATAGTAGGCATAGCGTCAGAAAAAGGATATTCTTTCTGCTTCTCTTTATCTTCACCTAGGATATACTCTGTCAATTTTATTCTTGATTTTGGATTGTAACTGTAAACAAACTTCGGTACAATAAAAAAAATTATTTAGGAGTGGACGTAGGCAGAGTTAACCAAGCCACTTTAAATCTTGTCTCTTTTTACTTGCTTTCTAATTGTTTTAATTTTGTTCTTCATTTATTTCTTTTCATATTTCTATGATTGGATTGGATGTTGGTGCTTTTACATAATTGGGTGTTGGTGGCCAATTTCGATGCTAACATTTTGGTGCTTTCACTGAGAAAGCTAGCCCCCGTGGATTTGGAATCAATTAGAGAGCTTGGATTTGGGACAATGGTGGGACAATCAACAAGGAAACAAGAAGTAGATAGAAGCCATCATGAAGGGAGTCATGAGGCTTCCTCTAGAGCTAGATCTAATCAAACATCTATCTACATCACCTGAGATGAAATGAGAACAATGATGGACGCTGTGTAGGAACAAATGTTGAAAAGATAGGAGGAGATGAAGTAGAATCTACTCCAATAGATCAGATATGCTGGAGCCATAAGAGCTGCTGTAATGTAAAACCAAGGAGTTGGAACGCTACGGATTACTAAAGCTATGGATCAAGGAGTTGAGGTGGCAAAATTCGTAGAAAATCAGAACTGGGAGCATGGAGATGGAGCTATAGGACAAAGGAGTGGAACAGAACAGCTGGGGGTAGTCCTCGGCCATCTTCAAGGGATCGACACAGATCCCCAAAGACATAAGGGCATGCCCCCAGGGTCTGGTCGATCATGATGCTGGAGGATCTACGTTCAATCCCATGGAGCTTGGTGCGAATCGGAATTTGGATGCTAGTCCAAAGGAATACGTTCTAGAATTCCCTCATAGACTCGGGAGGCATTTTGAACATAATGATAGTAGACTACCACTGGAAGACAATGATAGGTTTGTAGAGATGATCAGGCACGCTATGCATGGAGGATTAGTGAACAGGGATCTGGAGGATGTAAATAGAAGTCCATTTGCTCCTAATATCAGAAATTCTAGGAATCCACCAGAATTCAAACTACAAACACTGGAAGCTTATGACGGAAAGTTGGACCCAACTATGCATATGATGAGGTATATATGGCACATGGAAGTATTGAGGGCTTCAAAAGAAGTCTTGACACGATGCTTCCTCCTGTACTTAACGGAAGTAGCCGTGCTATAGTCAGACTGTTAAAGAGCGATTCTATTAGCACATGGACGGAACTGCTCGAAAGATTATGAAGCAGTTTTGGGTTCAAATTACAAGACCTAAGAATGTGGTGGCATTGACATCAGTAAAGTAGTGGGCAAGAGAATCACTCAAGAATTTATTAACTAGGTTTAATGCGGTAGCTGTTTCCATAGATCGACCAGATCCATTGATGGTTTTGATGGCAGCAGCATCAAGAGTTATGGATAATTCAAATTATAAGATATCACAGATACGGGATCCAACAATGGATTTTGGGAAATTCTACCATGAAGAGGAGAGATTCCTACGATAAGAAGATGCAAAAGCTAATAAAGAGGCAAAAGAAGTTAATACGTTACGAGGTAGAGAACCACCCGGTGAAAGCTCAGAAAAGGACAAAGGAAAACGAAACATGGATAATAGCTTCGATGGATCGAAGCGACGGAGGGGGGAACCCAAAGTCTGTTCTTACTCAGAATTGAATGAAACCCTAGAAAGGATATATCTGGATACTCGACGGCGCCTTCCATATCGAAGGTCGGAAAGGAGGGATCCCTCCAAACGCGAACGGACATCAGGAAAGCGATGCCTATTCCATGAGCTAGATGGGCACAATACAAATGACTGAATGCATTTAAAAATATCATTGAGGAACACATGAGGAATGTTCAGTTATAACAATACGTAAGGACTCAGGCTGCTACAGTGGAACATGAGCAGCCACCGTCCACCTCGAATGAATTGGCACTGGATCAAGGCATCACCATCAACTTGTCATCAATTGATCGGGATGGCATGGAATAAGTAACAAACTCCGCAGTAGGACGGGTAAGTCACTTACACATGTACAGGATCGAGGACGGTCCCTAGGCATGCTCTGTGATGACGATAAACCGTAATGCTCAGGTTTGTAAAATTAGTTTTTCTTTTTCTTATTTTTTCTTCTTGTTTATTTCGAACTCAGGTTTATTGGTTATACTGACTCTTATTTAATATTTTGGCAAGTGGACATAGGAATGTTTAAATTTGGATCAATGTAATAGATAACACAAGTCGTCAGGTATAGACTATGCCTGGAAAGGTGTAGGTTGCTTCGCTCGAACATGATGGATAGGCCTACTCAGGTCGTCGAGTATGGATTGTGCTTGGCAAGGTTATAGTGAGATCAAGGTCGTCAAGTATGGACTATGCTTGGCAAGCGGTAGGTCACTTTGCTCAAGAGCGATGTATCAGCCTACTTAGGTCGTCGAGTATGGACTGTGTTAGGCAAGGATCCAGAGAGATTAAGGTCGTTAGGTATGGTTTATGCTTGGCAAGGGGTAGGTCGCTTCGCTCGAATACGATGGAACAACCTACTTAGGTCATTGAATATAGATTATGTTCGGAAAGGATCCGATGAGATCAAGGCTTTGGATTTGGCAAACGATCTAGTAAGATCACGGATTTGGCTATTGGCTTTGGATAGATATGGATTCGGTTAAGGATTTGGAATGTATTTGGAAATGGATATCATTCGGAATAATCATAGATTTCACTGATGATTCGAATAGATCGTGGTTTTGGATTGGCAATGAATTGGGTTTTGGATTGGAAAATACGGCTATCAATGGATCATGAATTTGGGATTTTGGATCTATGGAAATTCAAAACATACCTTCCTATCGCAAGGCATGTTTTGGGGGCAAGTAACCTACCTTTTTCCAAGGCAGTATACAAACGGATCAAACCCAACCGACTTCACAATTATCGAGGCCGATTAGTCTAAAATGATGATTTTGGGATCTAAAAATTAAGTACAGATAATAACATGATACATATGCAAGGCAAAATGTTCGAAGTATGGAATATGGTTCAACACATAGGAGCAAGTGCGTTTCGATAGAAAACAATTAATAACTCAACAACCACATGAGCGATCGAAGTGAAAATCCAGGAGCAGGTAGAGGGGACCCTAAAAAGTTCACCCTAGGGATCGCACCTCAAAACATGCAACTTGAAGGGATTGGTAGGTATCGATCCCTCCATAGGGATCAGTACTTATACCTTATAAGGGATCCACTATTTTCAATTCAATCAGTGATTGGTCAATGTCTCAACATCTACACATCTAGTTGACATGAAACTTGGAAAACAAGCTAATTACAATATGTGGAACACCCCATAGGGATTGCATATCATTCAGAGAAAGTTAGAGGGATCGGTACCTATCCTTCCATGGGGATGGCTATAATCAGCATTCACAACATATTGCAACAAAGACTGATCAATAACTCGAGTTCTACTAATCAAATTGGTAGAAAACTTGGACGCTAAGCATAATACAACATTGAGAAGCTCCCCTAAGGATTGCATAGCATTTGGAAGAGATTGGAGGGGTCATTACTTATCTTTCTAGAGAGATCGACGAAAATCAGAATTCAAGCAACATTACTTCACATAAAATGAGATATCTCACAAACCGTACGTTGGAATTGCATGAAATTTAGGAAGCAGGTAGCTAACATCATGAGGCATCCCTCATAGGGATCGTAGCCCATTTGGACACACTAATAGGGATCGGTACCGATCCCTATTGTGGGCCCCGATGGGTTTGGAAATTTTTGGGCGGCCTCGTCCGGTCTCCCAAACCTCCTATCAAAATTTCAGCCCGATTTGTGCACATCCTCCCTTATAAGTACAACAAGCATGATGTTAGAAAAATGATCTTCTTTCTACTTCTCTTTTTCTTCAACCTAGGCTACACTCTTTCAATTTTATTCTTGGTTTTAGATTGTAACTGTAAATAAGCTTCAGTATAATAAAAAGGATTATTTGGGAGTGGACTTAGGCCGAAGTTAGCCGAACCACTATAAATCTTGTCTCTTTTGACTTACTTTCTGATTGTTTAGTTTTTTTCTTCATTTATTTCTCTTCATATTTCTGCGATTGGATTGGATTTTGGTACTTTTACATAATTGGGTGTTGGTGGCCAATTTTGATGCCAGTAGAGTGTGCGTTGAGGCAACTATGTTGTTTTCAAAGTATTTTATCAACTGCATTTACGTTGGCCAATTTTGATGCCAGTAGAGTGTGCGTTGGCCAATTTTGATGCCAGTAGATTTTGGTACTTTTACATAAATCTTGTCTCTTTTTACATCTTTTTCGAAATAATGTATTTTTTTGGTTTTATTTTCTTTTAGATATGTTGTTACATAGGGATACAAGTAATAATATTAATACATTAAGCATATCTAAATAGAATATCCTTAAGGGAAGTATTTTATCAACTGCATTTACGAATGTGTTTGTAACCATGAGTATTGAATTGATATACAAACACATACTTCATAAATGCTCTTAGTTAGGATGTATCAGGAAAATAATATGGATACATCATTGAGACTAGTGTTGGAAACATTATCTATATGATGGGCGGTGATTACTCATGATCGTTGGGGGTACCAATGAGTTATGTACATGTGGTTGTTTGGAACAATCACATAATGACTCGATGAGAGCCATTTATAGGTCAGTACAACTAAGTCAAAATAGATAATTGCCATCAAATCTGTCACATGTATTTGAATTTCTAACTTTAGATTTAGGTGGGATAATGTGATTTAGACAGAGTAAATTTGGATTTTTGCAGGATTTCTTGATTGAGATGGGAAATTTTGAATTTGAAATGGTGAGTTGGGTGCGATTTGATTGTGTTAAACCAAAAAAGGGTAAAATACCTATGAAGCCAAGAATGATGAGCCATTCCTTGATTCAAGCTCATATTTTAATATGACCAAGCATAGTTTAGTTGGTGTTAATTAAATTAAGAATAAGCTTAGTATTTAAGGCTAAGTACAAGTGGATAACATTAGGAAACAGATCAATAATGCTCATGGACTTTGGCTGTTGCACATTCAAAAGCCAATATGATTTCTTGGAACATAATATTCGAGATCACTTAAGGTCACCTGGAACAAGATATTCGAGAGCCCTTAAGGTCATTGGAAATATTATATTCGAGAATCTATTTGGACTTCAGGAACAGAACAGTCAAAGTCATATGTCATATATTCAAATGATAGAGAAGAAAAGTAGCAAATGTGTGCATTAGTGCATTAAGCATGTTACAGAACTAATAAACAGTCCTTATATCCATAGCCCAATGTCCATATGTATGAGGTAAAATAGAGGTTATGCATATAAACACTTGTTTGGACCAAAGTTCATGTGATCCTATGTGAATAGTATCACATTTTCTTTGGGCCCAAAGAGCTTCATTGTATGCATGTCCATGTTTAATAATGTCCAAGTTCTCATTTATTTCAATTGATCACGATTACAGTCAAATTGGAGTTTTTCCCCAAATCAATTTAGGGTTACAAGAGTTTATGTTTAAAGGAGAAAAGAGAAATGATTCCCCATCTTCATGCCCTTTAGTATGTATTTATAAGAGTTGAGGGATGCGGCATGACTGCCATGTGTCCATGCGACATGCTTGATCCTTGGCATTATCCATGTTGATGGTGCATGTCATCATACTTCAACATTCACTCGCTCAATGGTGAACTTTGGAACATAGCATCCATCCTGCCTTGATAGCCTTCATTAATGACGTTCAATATCAACATCAAATTGAGGATATGCAGCCTCCTTTGAAGGATGATGAAGTACAACATTACTATGAAACGACATCAATAAGCGATGACATTGATAAGTGACAATATTGGCAATGATTGGTATTGATAACAAGTGACTTTGATAGTAGAGACATTGATAACAAGTGGCATTGATAATAGGCTGCAATGAAGATAAGAAACATTAATAACAGGCGGCATTGAAAATAAGAGACGTTAAAGATAAGCGACATTAATAAGAGATGACATTACTTTGAAGGGTGACATTAGAATAAATCAACATCAAAGACATGTGGTATTAGTCCGCAGTGGCACTGATTTTTTTAAGCTATATAGAAGAAGTGTTTCATTAATGGAATATGGCATGCGACATTATTTCTAGATTCTTTGGCACTATATCATTCATCTACCCTTATAAGCGGTATGCACTATTGGTGGCATCCGGTATTGCCGGCTTCATTGGTGACCAACGACATTGTATATTATTGTTTATTAATGAAGGACGACATAGTTCCTTATCATAGCCTTCAACATTGCAGCCTTCCAATGTTACTTTTACCTTGTTAGTTTGTACGACACTTGTTTCCATATCGATGATTCATGGCATGCTATTCTTTGGCATTATCAATTACCTTATTACTCTTCAATTACGACATAAATGTCTTTGCTCCTATCCTTTGGGAATTATGCGGATAACATTTGCCTCCGCTTTGTATAAAAGAATCCTTTTACACTTAAGTGTAAAACCAATAATTTCTTTGCTTTCTCGATTCCCTACGAGATTTTCTATCCAATCCCATTTTCCTGTAAAACATAAAGTGAATGATAACTTTCATTATTAACTTTAAAATCAATATCGATTTCAAGCAATCACCTTTTGGATTTAATTGAGCTATAAGTAGGTGTAAATTGTCCATATTTTATGTATGAGTGAAGATTACAATTTTGCTTTAAGAGATCAATAAATAACCATAAATTTTCAAACAGGAGCTTAGAAGATTATCTGGTAATATCATAAGAGTGATCATCGAAAATTTTCTCTAGCAATGTTATGGATAAAAGACTAGAAACCCGTCTAGTAGCACTAGTATTCTGATCAGAAAGTTAAAAAGTTATCGGAAAAGATGACTAGAAAATACATTAAATAATAATAGAAGGCCAGATATCCATCTGACAATAATAGAAGACCAAAAATCCATCTTTTACTAAAAGAAGACCAAAAATGCATCTGGCAATAATAGAAGATCAGAAATCCATCTGATAAAAAAGAAGAAAAAAATCCAACTTGCAATAATAGATGATCAAAAATCCATTTGATAATAAAAGAAGACCAAAAATCTATCTGGAAATACTCGTAGACTAAAAATCCACCTGGAAATAATAAAAGACTATAAATCCATCTGGCTATTAAATTCCTTATATGGATGATAGATTTCCATTTCCTTTGGATATTGTTTTTTCCCTACTTCGTCATTCTTCCTCTAGAAGATTGCTTGACTTTTTTCCGAAGCACAAACGGCTCGTTTTTGATAGACCTTCCTCTAAAATATTGTTTTTGATCCATTCTTTAGGATAGAATTTAGATTTGGTGATGATCTCAACTTGATTACCAAACTCCTTATCACTTGCTTAGGTGGTGGTTTAGATCTGTTGTTCGGTGCATTTGGTTAGCTTTCCTTAAGCAAAACCATAGACTTACCCAACATTCCTCTAAGAGGTGCTTTATTGAGGCCTTTAGTGATGGCACTAAAGTCTGGTCCAGTGCTTTGGACGCTAGCAAAACTAGAGACTTACTCGATCTTCCTCTAGGAGACGCTTCAGTAAGGCCTTTGATAATGGTACTGTAGGCTGGTACGATGCTCCGAGTAACTACCTTAAGTAGAACCAGAGACTTATCCAACTTCCCTCTAGGAGGCTCTTTAGTGAGGCCTTGGATGACGGCACTAAAGGCTGCTCCGACGCTCTGATTTGCTTTCATAAGCAGAACCAGAGACTTATCCGATCTCCCTCTAGGAGACGCTTCAATAAGGCCTTTGATGATGGTACTGAAGGCTTGTACGATGCTCTAGGTAGCTACCTTAAGTAGAACTAGAGAATTATCCAACCTCCCTCTAGGAGCTGATTTAGCGAGGCCTTTGATGATGGCACTGAATGCTTTTTCCATTTTTTTAAGGAGAGTCAGACTGCTAATCCGGTAGACATTTTTATTTCGACTTATTTATTCATCTATTGTTAAAAAATATAGTTGCAAATGTTCAACATTCTATATTCTTGCTATAACATTGCAATAAGGTCGACATAATCTATAGGTCCCGAAAAGATTACTTTATGTATGATTAGACGTCCTTTCCAATTTTTACCTAGTGGTCCACCTGTTGGGTTTTTGGTATTTTCCACAATTTTTTGGAGCATAAAATATCCTTCTTGTAGTAACCTTGCTTTTAATTTTGAGTTGTAATACTTGGATATTCTTTGTTGGTATTCAGTTGTCTGTATGGCTGCCTCATCTCTTAATTCATTAATGAGATCTAAGGATTCTTTCCTCAATTCCTGATTCGAATTGAATGAATATGCAATTCTTCAATAAGGGGGCACCTGTACCTTAACTGGAAGCATTGCTTCACATCCATATACTAATGAATATAGGATATGTCCTATTGCTATTTTAGTAGAAGTTTTATAGGCCCATAATATCAAAGGTAACTCTTCTATCCAGTTTCCTTTTGCTATATCTAATCGATTCTTGAGAATGGTTTTGATGGTTTTATTGGATACCTCAACGACTCTACTAGGCTTAGGGTGGGCTATAGATGAAAAGCTCTTGATGATTCCATTTTTATTATAGAATCGAGTGAATTCTTTACTTTTAAATTAAATTCCATTATTAGATATTATCTTTTGCGAGATTCCAAATCTTGTAATGATATTCTTGATTACAAACATGAGTGCTCTTCAAAATGTGATATTTGGTAGGGGTTCTGCTTCTACCCACTTAGGGGAATAATCAATGACCACTACAGCGTATTTGGCTCCCCCTTTGGAGATGTGCATAGGCTTGAGATTGAAGTCAATTCGCTCGACGGAAAATGTGAATTTTAGAGAACTTTTGGCACTTGTTGCATCTGTTTACATCATCAATGGTGAGGTTAGTCATTCAAGGCCAATAAAAGTCTGGTTTCATGACCTTCTTATCTAGTTTTATTCCATTAGAATGATCCCCACAAAATCCTTCATGGGCTTCTTTCAATAGTTTTAGTCACTTTCTAGATCCACTCATCTTAAGTAGGAAAGAGAGTATCCCTTCTTATAAGGTGTTCCATTCATCATAAGGAAAGTTAGACCCTGATGCTTAATCCATCTTGCCTCCTTTTTATTGGTTAGTAATGTTCCCTTTATAAGGTATTCAATAATGTATGTCATCCGATTATTCTTATAATGATCATTTGCCTTTGAATAAGCGAATTTCTCTCGAGGGATTTTATTTTCATCCTCTCTTTCCTCCTCTCTATGTGCTAGAGCTTAAGACCTGGTCAATACCATTGATTCTTCTTCTGACTCAAGCATCTTCTCCTCTATATTGGGATTTGGTTGATAGCCTACTAAAATGATCCGGGTTTCTGACGCTCCTTGTGAACTGGCCAGTTTAGCCAAAGAATCAGCTTAGGAGTTCTTTCCTCTTGGTATTTGGTGCATTGGAAAATCCTCAGTTAGTTCAGCATTTTCAACATATTCTTTACATATATGACTAGCTTGGCATCCTTTGTCTGGTATGTTTGTTTCAACTGATTTGCCATCAATTGGGTATCACTGAAAATTTCAATTCTGGGATTTTCAGTTGTAGGGCCAAGTGAGTCTTGCCACTATTGATTCATGCTTTGCCACATTATTAGTCCCCAGAAATCCTAATTTCATTGCATAATGTCCATCGGTTGTGATAATGACATATCCTGCTCCAGCACCTTGCTTATTTAAAGCTCCTTCTATAAATAATTGCCACTTAGGCTTTAGATCATTTTCCTTTTCTGACCGTTCTTCGATGAAACTTGTATACTCGTTAACGAAATCAGTTAAAGCTTGTCCTTTGATTACCGTTTAAGGTAGAATTCAATGTCATATTGGCTATGATCTATCCTTTATTTTACTAATCTTCCCAAGGCTTCTAGTTTACTGAAAATTTGCTTAAGAGGAAAATTGGTTAAAACTTTGATTGGATGAGCTTAAAAGTAAGCTCTTAGCTTTCCTGCTGTAAGCACTAAGTAGTATGCTAGTTTCTTTATGACTGGATATCTAGTCTCTGCATCTTTTAGACTTCTACATACATAGTATAACGAAAGATGAATCCCTTTCTCTTCATTTATCAATACAGAACTAACCGCATGTTCGAAAACTGCCGTACAAAAATAAAGGTTCTCTCCTTCTATGGGACTAGACATGATTGGTGTTTTTCAAGATGATCTTTTAGCTCCTTAAAAGCTTTTGACCGTCTTCTCTCCATTCGAAGTTATTTTTTTCTTAATCAAATCGAAGAATGGAATGCATCTGTCAGTGGCCTTGGAAATGAACTTATTCAATTTCACCACTCTTTTGTTTAGACTCATTATGTCTTTACTTGCTTTGGGCTCCGCCATACCCATAATAGCCTGAATCTGATCATGATTAACTTAAATTCCATAGGCATTGACAATGTATCCTAATAACTTCCCAGACTAAATTCCAAAAGAACATTTTTATGGGTTGAGATTCGTTTGATAATTTTGCAATCCCTCGAACATTTCCCTAAGATCTTTTAAATGGTTGCTCCCTTCATGAGACTTAACTACCATGTCATCCATGTATACTTCCATATTCTAGCCAATTTGCTCTTTGAGTATTCTGTTTACTGATCTCTGGTATGTGGCACGTGCATTCTTTAACCTAAAAGGCATTACCTTATAATAATAACTTCCCCAATCCATTACAAAACTAGTGTTCTCCTCGTCTGACTTGAACATAGGAATATAATCATAGCCAGAATAGGCGTCCATGAAAGATAAAAGTTTATGCCTACTGGTTGCATCAATCAACTGATCTATTCTTGGAAGGGGGTGGTAGTCTTTTGGGCATGCCTTATTTAGATCAATATAGTCAACACTAATTCTCCAATTCCAGTTGGATTTCTTGAACAACACTGGATTGGCCAACCACTTTGGATAAAGTACCTCTATATTAGCCAACACTTTAGATTGGCCAACCACTTTGGATCTATGTTTAAAGCATGACACATAACAGTTGGATATATATCGATCATATCAGAATAGGCCAAGACGAATATTTCTATGTTGGATTAAAGAAATTGAATTAGCTCCTTTTTGAGTTTGCTATCCAGTTCCTTCCCTATTTTTACTGTCTTTGTTGGATCAGTTGAATCTAAGCATATTTCCTTAAGATCTTCCGTATGTTTCATCCAATCTTGCTTACTTCTATAATCTATTCAGTGATGATTTCATCATCTTCTATTTCGTCCTCCACCGGGTTTGTTTCCTTTCTCTTCCTTTTCCTTCAAAGAAATTGAATTTTCTCAATACATGCTTACTTTTCTCAATATGATTTGTTTTTTCTTTGAATGATTGGTCTGAAGAACCCTCATCCAAAGGCTAACTCGTATCATTTCCAATTAACTCACTTTCCCCTAGTCAAGTAAGAAAGATTATCCTGTTTATATTACTTAAGAATAACAAAATACACTTCACGAGAGCTAAATTGTTCTCCAACCATTTTTGGTTAAAATTTCACAATGAAGTATTTTGGTGAAACAAAAGCATCAACTTACTCTAAAGGTTGCCTCCCAAAGAATGCACTGTTATAAGATGGCCGATCCATGATGACAAAGAGAGTATCAAATGTCCTACAGTTTGGCAGAATTTCCTACACCAAAAGCCTTATTTATCCGATAGGAGTTAATCCTTTATTATTGAACCCAAAACTAGGTACAAAGCTCGACTCTAGCTTTTCCTTCGAAATTCCTATTTGGTCGAAGGCATGCTTAAAGATCACGTTGACCGCACTTCCTGTGTCCACCAAAATTTTGGAAACCACATAGAATCCAATTTGAGAAGTAATCATCAGTGGATTATTGTGTTGATGACAAACTCCTCCTCTTAGCTCTTATGGAGTGATTGTTAAGCTGTGCATCCAAAATTTAGAAGCTTGGATTCTTGAGCGGTGGTTCTTCGTAAATAGAGAAAATCACCTCCTTTGCTTCTCTAACATAGAGGTCCCTAGCTTCTTTACTACATCCAGCTAAATGCAATCCTCCATGGATTACATCAATTCTATTGAGGGGCGGTACGAAATCCAAATGGCCATCATTTCCCACTAAGTTGGCAGCATTGTTTTGGAGTCTTTGGTGGGGATCTTCAAAATAACTAGCCATTTGACTATCTTTAATAAGTTCCTTTAAGCATCCAGAGCAAATTATGCATTGGATTATGCTCGCCAGAAAATGACATTCATCAGTTTTATGCCCATTCGATTTGTGATAAGCATAGTAGTCTTCCTCTTCTTGGTTCAGGATCGGTCTCAGCTTTGTATGAAGTAGAAAAATCATCATTTTCCTTTGCTATTGAAAATATGTAAGAAAAACTTCTTATTTGGAGCAATGTGATTAGCGTTAGGGACCTTCTCCCATCGTAGTTTTTGTGGTTGTGGTTATAGCCTGTTTTCTCAATCTCCTTTTTGGCCTGAGCTTTCTTTTTAGCATGAAATACTTTATCCATATAAATGAATTTATCAGCCTGGAAATGGAATTTTCGTAAATCTCTGCATCTGTGTATATAGAGCTCCTTCCATAATAGGTTTTGCTCAATCAACCCTGAATGTACTACCACCAACTTATCCCCATCGTCTTATCTTTTGCTTTTAGTGCCTCTATATTGAACCTCTCTAAATAACAGCCCAATAATTTCCCTGGTCTTTGCTTAATATTAGCCAACACAGTGCAGCCAATAGCAGGGTCTCTATAAATACAGTACAATGCTAAGAATTCATAAGAGAATTGCTTCCAATAATAGGTAATTTTCTCATGGTACTGCCTGTACCATTTGGTTGCTGAACCTTGGAAAGTAATAAGGAAAATCCTACAACGTACAACTCTAGATGCATTATATAGGTCCATCTGACTTTCAAAGGCCATCAAGTGATCATCTAGGTCAGTGGTTCCATTGTATTTTAAGGACGGAATTTTGATGTGGGACGGGATCCTGGTGGACATGATCTCGTCTTTGAAGAGAGCTTGTTGGTGGTTATTGTTGACCCTCTCATCAAGAGTTTTTTTTCCTTTAATACTAAGCATATCCTTTGCCATTTTCTTGATCATATCTCCTAGATAAGCTTCATCACTGTGGTAATTGCTTCTACTGGGTTTGTATTTATTGAGGTTGAACTTCCAGATCGCTCCTTGGACTTCTCTTCCGATCTCCTTTGGTAATTTGCCTTAACATTGTTATCCGCTAGTGACCTTGGAGAAAGTTCAGTTGCTTCAACTTGCTGATGATTTTTCCTTTTTTTGGAGTCATAACTAGTTTGCTTCTGCTTTGGTTTTAAGCAAAAAAAAGGCATCCAAGCCCCTTCTTAGAGTCTCTACCTCATCTCCCCCGGGAGCTTAGTGGTTTGGAGGATTTTTGGGCAATGATTCCTTCCATAAATTCTTTCATCATCAACACTCGTTGTACTAGGTCTTTAATTTTAGTTTTTGTATTGGTGGGTTGTGTCGGCTCTGGTGGCAATCCAGGTTCTATGCTTCCTAAGTTGAAGTTAGGAATAAAATTTTCTTCTAATGTTTCCATTTGTATAACTTCTTCACTTGGAGCATTAACTCGCCTTGATTTTTCCATTTTCCTAGAACACAAAAAAACATCAAGTAATTTGTTTAGGGAGAGAACTATAGGGAGTCGTAGGTTCGAACCCTCCTTTTAGCATCAATATGTTAAACAAATATTGGTAAAATACTCATGAAGCCAAGAATGATGAGTTAATCTTTGATTTGAGTTCATATGTCGATATGACCAAACACGGTTTAGTTGGTGTTAAATAAATCAAGAATAAGCTTAGCATTCAAAGCTAAATACAAGTGGATATCATTAGGAAAAACAGATTCACAATGCTCACGGACTTTGGTTGTTGCACATTAAAAAGCAAATATTATTTCTTGAAACACAATATTTGAGATCACTTAAGGTCACTTGGAACAAGATATTCGAGAGCCTTTAAGGTCAGTTGGAATAATATATTAGAGAATCTATTTGGTTTTTAGGAACATAACACTCAAAGTCCTATGTCATATATTCAAAGGAGAGAGAAGATAAGTAGTAAATGTATGTTTTAGCGCATTAAGTATGTTAATGAACTAAATAAACAGTCCTTATGTCCATATGTATGTGGCAAAATAGAGGTTATGCATATAAACATCAGTTTGGATCGAAGTTCATGTGATCTTATGAATATTATCACATTTGCTTTGGGCCCAAAGAGCTTCATTATATGCATGTTCTTTTTCAATAATGTCCAATTTCTCATTTATTTCAAATGAGCATGATTACAACCAAATTGGAGTTTTACCCCAAATCAATTTAGGATTGCAAGAGTTTAATTTTAGAGAAGAGAAAAAAGACGGTCCCCTCATCTCCATGCCCCTTGGTCCGTATTTATATGAGTAGAGGGATGCGACATAGCTGCCCTGTGTCCATACGACATGCTTGACCTCGGCACTGTTCATGTTGGTGGTGCATGGCGTCGCACTTCAGCATTCACTCACTCAATGGTGAACTTTGGCACTTAGCGTCCATCTCACCTTGATAGCCTTCATTGATGACGTTCACTATCAACATTGTATTGAGGATATGCGGCCTCCTTTGAAGTTGATGAAGTATGACATTACTATGGCATGGCACGACGACATTGATAAGTGTCGGTATTGGCAATGATTGGCATTGATAACAAGCGGCTTTGATAGTGGATGACATTGATAATAGGTGGCATAGACAATATATGGCATTGAAGATAAGCGACATTAGTAATGGGCGGCATTGATAATATGAGGCATTGAAGATAAGCGACATTAAAGATAAGCAGCACTAATAAAAGTTGTCATTACTTTGAAGGGTGAATTAGAATAAGGTGACAATGGAGAGATGCAGTATTAGTCCGGAGTGGCATTGATTTTTCTGACTGTACGGAAGAAGTGTTTCATTGATGGAATAAGATATGCGACATTTTTTCTAGATTCTTTGGCACTATATCATTCATCCACCCTTATAAGTGGTATGCAGCATTGGTGGCATTTGACATTACCTGTTTCATGGATGACCTACAACACTACCTATTATTCTTTATTGATAAAGGGTGGCATAGTTCCTTTTCGTAGCCTTCGACATTGCAGCCTTCCAACGTTACTTTTACCTTTTTAGGTTGTATGGTTGTTCTTCTGGATTATCAATCACCTTATCAATCTTCAATTTCAACATAAATGTCTTTGCTCTATCCTTTCGGAATTATGTGGATAACAGACTGTTTGCCTCCTGGTTTAGATTTGTGGAGTACAGAAAGGAGTTTAGTTTTGCTACTTGAGGACATAGTGCTGCATTGTGTTGCTTGCGTAGTTCTGGTTGACATGGTTAAGGCATATTATACTTTACTCATGAATTATTTCTAGCGGTGCACCCTAGAAGTAGGGGTGCACTAGTTGTTGAATGAAGTCTTCTAGGCTGTACAGTTTAGTTTAGAAATTTTTGTTCTTTGAATGTTGTATCTGAAAGTTGACGATTCCTATTTGATGTAGCTTTTAGCCCATTTCATTCTTTCCATACTGCTTCGCCTGCTGACTCCATTTACCTGAATTTATGCTAAATGCTTAATTCGAAAATGGGTTTAAAACTTTCCCTCTAAGTCTACGTAATGCATATTAGTTAGACTTGTCATTTCACACCATGATTTTCAGTAGTCTAATCAGTCATTCTTTTATTTAATACTCCCAACACATGTCATGTTATGAACAGTTACTATGTTTTATCATTGTCAGTTATACCGTTCTATATACTGGGAAATTTGCCTCACATATCTTGAATTCTCTTTTGTTATTATTAATTTTTGATGGCTCATATCATCGTACCATTTGCGCTTTATGCGGGGATTTCTCTTATGCCTTGCATATACCTACCTCCACTTTTCAGTTTTCTTTTACTCGCTTACCGTCTCTTAAGAACTTATTGGTTTTCCGCCATTGCCTTCCTAACTTCTTGGATTCTACATCGGTATTATCTGTAGTCATTCTTCACCATTATTCTTTATTTTTCATCCTTCTCTTTTGTGTTGCTATATTTTTATTTTTGTTCCCATGGGGAATTTCAATATGGATTTTTTCAATTTTGAACAATGACTTTAACATGTTTGATCAAATACCTACTTCGATGTAGTCGGCTACATGTTTGATCCAATGTCGAGGCATAATATACTGGATGTTTTTCTGGATTGTTTTACCTATGTAGGAAAGCTTTATGCACTTAAATTAAAACTCTATTTCATCTTCTTCTTGCCTTAATCGATCATGGACTCCAATAATTCTCCTAGCACTTTCAGGCAAGGCACCGCTTTTTTTTACTGACCTTATTTTGGCCATTTGCTATAACATTTAAATTGAGCACATTCTTGGACATTTTGGAATTGAAGGTAATGACTATTGAATTCCTTTTCTATTTGGGTGTTCCCATTTGCCACTCTAAGGGTTTATTTCACTCAAATACATCTGTTTTGGTCTCTGGCTACATGCCTATTCTCCCTTTCATTAAAGAGTGGCTAGATGTTGTAGGGATTTTGCCTATGCAATTAGCCCGTATCTCATAACTTTCTATTTACCTCCACTTTCATATTATACGTTATAAGCACCTTTGATTCACCGTCTTCATGCCGTGAATTATTTTTCCTTTATTCTATTTGCAAGAACACTAACTCAGGCTATGATAGATATTATCTTATCCAAGTCACCAACCCTATTTTCAAAACTTCTCCACATTAGACCCACAAGTGGGCAAAGCATCACTTCTTTGTCTCGAATTAAGATAGCTTCATTTCTTCAACAAACTGGTATTACTTTTTCCTTTTTCCATTTTCTTTTCTTAATCTAACCATCCTACGTTAATGTAATTTCCTTGTCTCTTTAGTTGATTGATCCAACTTCTCCATTGAGAAAAGAGATCAATTCGCACTACGCTGGCCCCTTGCTCGTTCTATTAATGTGAACTTGCGTATGCGCTCCAAAATTTTCGTCAAGTCATTGGAGCATCAACATCACTTTTTACGTGATCATCATATATTTCTTCATCCAGTTTTCGAGTACATATTTGTTTCTGATGAGGTGGAGGAATGCAGTGTCTCCTCTACGCCAAAGGAGGTTAATATTCTATTTGGGTTATTTGTTAATTTTGTTCATGCTGCCCTTTTGTTTAATCACTTTTGTTCTTCCTACAATCATAATTTGTGTATTTGTAATTTAATTTTTTTAATTTTTGTAGGTAATATATCTTCGCGACAAGTGCAACATCCCAGTTGATATCGGTTTTTGAAACTGGTGCCACTAAGCCAGGGACATCAAAATCTACAATAGAAAAATGAAAACCTAGGGATGATCCTCCTCTACTGGGACTCAAGAGTAGTTCCGTCTCTTAATTGCCTTATTCAGCAGTTCCTATCTCATCTTTTCATCCTCCCTTGTGTGCTTTGCCTCATTTAGAAGAGAGCCGTTGGGGAGAGGAACCACGTATTGGAGCCATAAGAAGTAACAAGAATATATTGACAGGTTGGAGACTGTGTTATAAGTAGAGAGGAACCACGTATTGGAATTAGAAACCATGTGGCTAATATGAAGAAAAGTACTCAACTAGAGGCAGGGTAGAAGCAAGTGGTTGAGTTAGAAGCTACCATGGCTAACACGAAGGACTTACATGCCGCTTTCTTATAAAGAAGAAATAAAAAACTAAAAGCCGTTGTGGATGAATTATCATTGGAGTGGCTGAAGCAATTCCAAGATGAGGAACCTTCAAGACCTGTGGTACTTTGCGAACCTTCAAAGCCGGAAGTGGCTCCTGCGCCACCAGTTAACATGGACTTGAGTTTTACTGACAAGTGGATAAATGATTTAGTGTGTTTTTACTAGTCAAAATTACATGAGCTTAGAGCTTCATATATGGTAAGACTGACGAATCCTTCTGCAAACGAAGTGTAGATGCGTAAAACTGCAGATGAATTATTTAGTCCATCTTAGGAAAATCTTAAAACAGGAAGGTGCAGCTTTTATCTGAAATAGAGCACATGATAGAAACTGCTTTCAACCGTATCCAGGCTCTCAAGGATGAAATTGCTACCCTCACGTCTTAATCACTTGCATAAACTCTCAAATTAGCTTCTACATCTGCATCGGCTATGAAGGAACCAAGCTAGGTTATAGAGGATTAAATGGATGAATTTTAATTTTTTTTTACCACTTTAGATCTTTATTGGATCTATGATGTCTAATTAAATTTAGATCCAATTTAAAATATTATTTTAAATAAAATAGTATTTTATTAAATTTATTAATTTAATTGAATAATGGATTTAATTTAAATTTAAGATTTAACTTGAATTTAAGTATATCCAAATATACTTATGCGTATAGTGCACGTGCAACACACATATTGTGTAGTGGTTAATTTGTATGATTATAGATGCTCGGATTTACACCCCAACGGACGCAATTGTCCTTTTATATATCCCTTCATTATCTATTATTTTATTTTGAAAATTATGTATATATAATATTTGAATTTTTTTATTTAAATGGTTTTGACCAATTCAAAATATTTTGAATTAATGTCTTAAAAGTCTTGTGTTGATTTAACTTCAAAATCAAATCTAAATTTAAGTAAACATCTATTTAAATTTTAAATTCAAATTATAATTAACAAATATTTGTATAATATTTGAAAAAAATTTAAGATTTAAATTCAAAATATGCGTATGCATATGTTTTATATTTTAATTTAAAATATATTTATTTATATAAATTATTGAATTAGTGCGTGTGTATATATAAGTTGTTTTTTTGGCCAAAAGGTATATATCAATTCCGTATAAATTTGTTTTTAATTTTAAAAAAATATAATATATACATTAAACAATTAGAAATATATATATATATATATATATATATATATTAATTAGTATAATATGAAAGTAATTTTTTAAGTCTAAAAGTACATATTTTCATAAAACAGTTTTAAATAATATACACGAACGCACCCCCCTATATTGTTATTTAAAATATGGCCAAAAATAATACATGTATTATAATGAAATTTTAATGTTTTTTTTAAAACAATTGAATATAAAAATTAAAATAAGCAACATATGCACATATAAATCCGTAGTCGCATGTATATATATGATCTAGTCTGCATAGTCAAGTACAAAAATGATAACGAAATTGAAAAGATTACATTATGATGTAGCTGTGATATGCACTTTGAATGAAGAATCACTTTTATATCTAATGAAATCAGCTTCTAGAAATTGCAGCAATCGTAAGCACCTTCGTTGTATTTGTTTTAATTGATTTTCTTTAAAAAATTCCTTTTAGAATTTAGGCTTTGGGGACAAGGTAATTTCTGTTGGAGCAGGCAAGGAAGTGGAGGGCAAAAAACAGCGAGATGAAGTTGTTTATAGAGTGATATTAAGAGTGATAAAGAAGGAGAAAATATCTCGTTCTTTTACTCTTTATTTTTTTACGGTTTCAAAACTATTTTGAAACATTTAAAGTTCCTCCGTCTAATCCCCTATCCAGCCATGCTTGGAGCCATATGGGCCGTCAACAATTCCTAAACCCACTTGGCAATTAACCAATTTGAATCAAATTTAAATATTTATCGATATCGTAACTTTATATATGCGCTTTATGAAATATTAATGGCATTCAAACAAATCAAATAAATTTTAATAATTAATATTTTATAAATATTAATTAATATAATACAACAATTATAAATTAATTAAACCATACAGCATTTTAGAGTATTTATCATCATGGTTGTGCGACTCAAAGGTGTAAATTTAGTCAGCGATTAATATCAAACAATTCGTACATTAACGTTCACACATCACTATAGCCAGTGATGTGACAATTTGGTTGAATTTATCATTTATACGTCTTTACGGTAAAATCCAAATTTACTATTTTAAGCGCTACCTGGTAGTACTAATTATTTACACCAATTCTCTTCTTCAAAACTATATCACTTCAGGACTTATGAAGTTGATTTTAGTCAAAATTCCAATGTCGTCCGTATTCAATTTGGTTAGTCCAAACACAATGTTGTTGCTTCAATAACAACAGAATATGTACTTTATTATCCGTACTACTCTGACTAGATGTTTTGATTTTGAATTGACTACAGTTGGACGTTATACTACCCTCATATAAATGAGGAGATGGATTCACTATTGAATAGTATTTCGCTACTAATGCTTCAACTTGGACCCAATTAAAGTCGTTCGATGGTCGTCGTGCCACTATTTAACCATAATAAAAGTGAAGTATCCACATTGAAGTTCAACAATATTCTCAAATTGAGAGAACTATGTATTATCTTTACTTTGAGATCTTTTTTTGACCCTTAGTTATATTAACCAACAAAAAATATTGAGTGAGTCATTCTAGAGTTATCCAATAACCATCAGTTTGTAACCCCTTAGTGCCACCAACAACCATGTACATTACCCAACATTTTAATAATGTTATGTATTTAGTCTCAACGTATGTATTGGTATCCTATCTCAAAACATCTTGACTATAAATATTTAAAATAATATATTATTTTTTAATGATATATTTCTCATGATTACAATACATTGTAATTACTATCTCATAGCATATTATTTAAGGATTTTCTATCAAACATATTTAAATTAAATAATTAATTAACATAATACAGTAGGATAAGTATATAAAAGAAAGAAAATATATATTAAATAAGATTTTATTACAAAGTTAATAATTTACAATAAATTACAGAATTGTTCCTAAGACATACCCTTAAATCTATCGGGCTAGTCCAATTGTTCCGTCTCCTCCTTATGCTGCTTAGTCCTTCTTGTTTGATGAGCATCACTAAGAGAAGGTTAGATGTACTATGACGAATATTATGTTGGTTTGATCTACTTTTTGCCTGACCTGGACGTGTCGTTTTTAAATAACAAACTTGGCTTAGCTCCTCAAGCGTAGGTCGGAGATCACTGGGTCGAGGTCAACTATGATCTTAGAGCAACGCATATAAGGGCACTCCAGTGCTCTTCAGTTATAATCACTGAATATTCGAATACTCCCACCGACTCAGGTCTTGGGTTTAGATTGAGGAGGGGCTTGCCCTCAAGCCACTCTGTTGACTCATCCTTCACATAGAAGAGCGAAGAGAATTTTGGTTGAAGAACTTAGTTCACACTAAAATTTTGACTCCTAATGATGGTTGTTTAGTGTTATATGTAAATATATAGGAACTTTCAATTGTATGGATGTGTAGTAGTAACATGTAAGAATTATGGCTTGTAAAAAAACTACGTAAAAGTGTTTTTTATTCTGTGTTTCTTTGCTTTTATGAAGTCTTTCAGATGCACCATCTGCTATGCATATGTATCTTGTTTTGGCAACTCCCCATATATATATATATATATATATATATATATATATATATATATATATATATATATGACCCAATGTGGTGTCAACGCCTACGAAAGGTAGGATCGTTGCTTTCGAGGATCTACAGACGTGTCTTTATCCCGTTATAGTCATTTGTTTAGATGATGGCAATGATATTATTACTTGTCACACTGCTTTGCTTGCTCACTCCATTTACCTATTTAGCACAAGTTCATTTATTTTCAACTGCTCTGCTCAAGGGCATAGCATTTGCAGAGCTCAGTTCGGTTCTTTTGTATTGTAACATCTGTGAGGCTAAAGCCCAACTATAGTGCATAGCGCTCTTCAACCACTGCGATATTTCAATTTATTACTATTAAACAGTAGATCCACTTTAAGCACCGCTATTTTCTTCTACACTGACTAAATCAAGGTTTTTTAGCATTGCTTTAGCAACATTAATATAGAAAGGTTGATTTTACTAGTTCTCTTTTAAACTAAATCAATAAATTTAGGGTAAAGACCAAATTTCAAGACATAAGTACTCAATATAAGTTACAAATCTATTGTAGTCACCAAATGTAGTCTGCAATCTTGATATTCTTTAGTTTTGTTATATTAGATTAAACAATATTTCTTTTTCCTACATAAATGATATGAGAATGAAAATAAAATAACTTTAACTATTTGGTTTTATATCTAATAAAGCTTTTTACATCTCTGCCATTTTTCGCTCTATCACTGCTTTATATCGTTATAACCTTTTGCACCTTCGTCACTATAGAACTGCTAAGCGCCTTAACTGGACATTGTAAAGTGTTTCATGAGTTTCACTCTAGGCACTTAGGTTGTGTTGTAGCTGTCATTTGGCAAACTAGCTTTTTCCTTCTAGTATGCGCACTGGCACATGTCTACTCCATATTGAGTAGACTAGTTTCATTATGTTTGGCTAAGATGTTTGGTCGTGTATTTACAACCCCCTTTGTTTTTGTATATTTACATATATTTTACACTAGATCGGGATAGTCTGATGTCCTTACATCCAGTGTAGTTTGGCTAAAAAACCAAGTTATATTTTATAACTCTAGTTTGATGTATAAGTAATGGGAAAATGCACACGAAAGTTTATACTGGTTCGGGCAATTTGGTATCCCTACGCAATAGCCCATCTCAAAGGCAGGGAAGCATACCATAACCTGGTCTTCTCTTAGAGCTAACGAGTTAGCATAACCAATATAATGTGATTAATACATAGTAGTATACCATGATAGGGTAACCAATATACGAATGCAAGGTAATATAAATATCGTAATATAAACCTATAAAAACCTGCACCTTAATGGGCCCGAACTTCGACTAAATCGAAACCCAAGCCCATTAGGTATGGATCATTGGTTTTTGTGACACCCCTGCTTTCTAGGTAATAAATTAAATAAATTTAATTAAAAATAAATTGTTTGAATTCATTTTGAAAGTGAATATTTATTTAAATAAAGGTTATTAATAAAAGATTTTTGGCGTTATGTAACGACTCGCCTTTTCGAACCTCAAAAGTCGACATTAATAAACCACGGTTTTCATGTGCTGAGCATCTAAATGTTGGAAAGATAGATTGTTAGAGGAAAAAGAAAGAAAAGACATAACAAAATTTCACGTCATGATGAGTAATATATAATATATAATAGATCTTTACATGAAGAAATAATTGAAATATACATACATCAATCAGAATATACTAAACAAACGATCAGTCTGAACAGTTATAACAACCTATCCTCACAAATTGATGATAAACACAATAACCAATGCAGCGGAAAATAAAGAAATATGTAGATAAGCCAATGCAGCGGAAAATAAAGAAATATGTAGATAAGTCTTGGGCATCCAACTCATCTGCTCAGCTCCAAAGCAAATCTGTAAATATGCTCGGTCTGACTCAAGCATCATAATAAAATAACACCCGATCAGTCTGGTAAATCAGTGTGAGAAACACACATCAATTGGATTTTAATGTTGTAAAAACCTTTAATATAAAGGGATCTCATAAGACCATATTGCACATAAACACGGACGGATTTTACCCTACGATAACCAAACGATTTATATTAGAAAATTCAATGATATTATAATATTATCGAAGGACGAAAATATCAATAATCAAGTAGCAGTGATGCTTGTCAGTGTACATCACAATAGTACTAGGTATATAATCAAAAATTGTTAAGGCTCATTCTCTAATTATGTAGGATTCTACGGAGGGGCCCTCAGTACTTTGAGAATGGTCCTCCTATACAAGGAATATGGTTATCCTTCTGAAGCAACAATACTTTCCTAGTGATATACAATAGGAAATACATAGCTGGCCACCAAGACCGAATGCATCGCTCCATGCATGCATAACAAATGTAGGTAACTCTAGGAAGGAGATGACTACACCCTTATGTGTCAGCTAAACTCCTGGCTATGTATTCTATCTCTTGTTTTAGTCATTCCGCTGGTGAGGCTACGTCCGACATTCTAGCTCATGCACCGCCACCTGAACTGATTATGGAATCCTATATGGATTCCTATATTCCAGTGGACCTTGGAATCATACATGGATTCCTACATCTCAACAAAGATCTCGGAATCAAACATGGATTCCCATACCTTAATAGGTCTCAGACTTACATATGGATTCCAACATCCCAAACATATCTCGAAATCACACATGGATTCCAACACCCTAACTTGTCTCGGAATCACACATGGATTCTAACATCCAAAACAGATCTTGAACTCCTCCAAGCATAGAACCCATATATGGTTTTGGAGTGGTTACGGTTTTGATTCATCTCTTACAAGTACACTCTTCCACTTACCGAATGTTTCAAAACCAATCGATCTATTTTTGGAATGCTCAATACCGGTTCTTTTGGAAATCTCTGATACAATACATAAGAGCAGGGATCGCTCCCCTAACCATTTATGTGGATGGATCTCCTCGTCATTTGTCCTAGAAGAACAAAACAAGTTTATATGCATAGTATAGCACTACTGGCCGCAACTTACCATATAATCCCCGTGTTTCTCCTAGATATTTCCAGAGTTAAAATCCTTCGGCATTAAGTAGGGAATATTTTCTTACCACCAAAATTAAGAAGGATTACATATTTAGGTCAGGATTTGATATTCAGTTATTTAACTCTCAAGTAAACAACATTCAAATAGAGATTACATTTTCCATGGAAACAACTAAGCCTCATCAAAATTAATCTTTCATTAATTAAATCTATTTCCAAAAATTTTTATATACTTATCTCACCGGAATAAGTATATTCACAAAGCATTTTTTCAAAACTTGTAAATCCTTTTAACATGCTTATAACATGGTATAAGTATATTTTCTAAACACTTAGAGAGATTTTCCATTCCAAAATCATATTAAATGATCATACTCAAATATCATTTAAACGAAGATATAAAGAACCTGAAACACCATTCCTTTCCAAAATCTCTTTATTTCACAGATATCTCCTTTATAAATTTCCAAGTCTATTTATAAAGATTCTTTATAAATTCCCAAGTTTAATTTATAAAAATCTCTTTTATAATTCTCAAAAACCCATCTATAAAATTTTCCTTCAAATTGCTAAACCATTTATAAACCTCTTTTCTAAAATCATTTAAAACCCAAGTTCCTTTCAAATTCCAAACTTCTTTCGATTTCATAAACTCCTTTAATTAAATCCTTTTCAAACAATTTATTATTTAATTATAATAAATAAAAAATTTAACGTCACAAAGATAAATTTCAAACATTTTTAAATAATATATTAATAAATTTTAAAAACATTTAAAATAATAAAATAATTAATTTTTAATACAGTTTAATAAATAAAATAAAATGACTTTAAACGACTTCAAAATATATTTCATAAATTTTCAAACAGCATTAATGATAAAATAAATATCTAGTTTTGAATAATCAATAATAAAATAATTTATTATCTTTAAACAAACTTGATAAATAATTAATTATCTTTAAACCACATTAATAAAATAATTAATTTTAGAACATTATAATATAATAATTAACCTTACTAAAGAATTAACTTTTTACAAAACACTTTGTAAAATAGAAATTAAACAAATACTTTGTTAAAATAAAATTTAATAAAAAGTTTTACTTCAAATTATAAAAGGTGAAGTTGATTTAAATCCATAACTTTCCAAATCCAGGAAGAGGCTTAGTGATCAAGATGATACTTAAACAAGTTGCCACTAAATTCAGTTTAACTTTCCAAGTTAAATTACAGGTATTTACATAAACATGCATATATGTTGAACCAAATCCACAATTAACAATCAATTTTTACATACTGCTTATCCAGTAAAAGTCAACTAGTACTTAAATCAGTGTTCAAATTTATATAATAGCAGAATATGAATTTATTCTACTAAATAGATGCCATTTAAAATAAAAAATTTCATTTATTATTAGACAGTGTTTATTTGACCAAATACATAACAGAAAAGAAGTATATTTAAATTAACTATGTTATTATTTAAACAACGTAATTATATTCAATTAGTATTAGTTTAGCACTTTATACATTATCCATTTTCAAAAATGATAATTTATCCAAACCAAATTGTCAGCAAAAACAACATGCAAGCAGGCAGTCAAGAATTTATATCTATTATGTAACATAGCGATTAACTAAAAGGGTGAGTTTAACTCGCCGAAATCCCAGTTATCGCTTTCGCATTCTGATTTTGGCTAAAATCTAACATCGTTATAATTTAGCATAAAATTTCAAAAGCTCCAATCTCAATCAAATTGATTCCACGATGTAGTGAATGTCATTATGAATCCAACGCGACTGACTGCAATCGATTTGGACCATGTACAAGCAAGGTATACAATTTATAAAATTCGAAATTTTAGATATAAATTAACTGCAACTTAATAGCACCTTTAACTTAATTGCCCTTATTAATATTTAATAATCATCTTCCATAAAATCAATTTCCTGCTTATGCCTATAAGAGAACTTGAAACGACCAGATTTTCAGTCGTTTGATTTTGAACATTTAATTTATTTTAAAATGTTGAATTTGAAATGTAAATGGAATTTTGTTTTGAAGTTTTTCGATAAAATAAGTGGAATAAAACTCAGGTTTCAAATATAGCGATTCATTAGATAAATTTAATTGTCGAATTAATAATTGAAAATTGTTTAAATAATTAAATTGGAGTTGAATGTGAATCGAAACGATTTTTAACGATGATATAAATTCTCTTTGAATTAGAATTTAGTTAGTAAGCTTTTAAAACTAAATTTCAAGCGATTTCACCAATTTTGTAATCGTCGATTTAATCGACGCGTTAAAATAGCAATCCAGGGCATAGTCTTGGAATTCGATGAAACTAATTCCATTGGATCTGTAATAGTGTTTTATTATCTTTCAATTTTTATAGCATTTGAATTTAATGTTTGGTCGTATGGAATAGAAACGCGTTGAAATTAATATTGAAAATCTATACTATTATATTATTACCGAGTTGTCTGTCAAGAGCACAGAAGGCCTTACATTATTTTGTAAAATGAACGGTCACGTTTTCTTCTTTCTTTCTATTCGTATCCATATGTTCGTTTCATTCTCCTCCAAACCCTAAATATTAATGCCCTCAGATTTGTAACTTTCCAATACATCGGCGTTGACCTTTCCTCTGATAACAGTCACTAGGCCCTACAACTCTGAAAGAATGCCCGACCCTTACAACTCTGACCCTCTGATCGTCGCACCTATTATCCTTTACATCTCTTCTTCCTTGCGTCCACATCGACAAACCATTAATACCCAATTTCATACTTTTCTTTCTGCTAAATTCATCTTCTTGCTGTTGAAGCTTTTTAACGTTTCTCTTTCTCTTCATCTTTATGCGGTCGCGCTTGAGTATGAGGCAGTTTATTGCTGCCTCGATCGTCGAGATCTCCTATTGTTCAGGTATGCTATTATTGTTCTCCATAATTTTCCATACACAAACCATTAAACTAGGTGGAGTTATATGAAGTTAAATTAACTTTTCATACAAAAACCTCTACATAAAGTGGAGAAATACGAAGTTGCATTCAAAATATAAAACTTATTCAAAGAAATATACTTCGCCTTGCATTTTTTGTAGCGAATTCTTCAATTAAATTGTCACAATCTAGTTTCTCTAAAAACTCACTTTCAATTGAGATGATTGCTAATCCATCCAATCCCTCTTATGACATTGTCATTTGAAGAAAATTTTGATTAATTTCAACATAGAAAAACTTCTCTCCTTCGAAGCCACGGTAACCGGAATTGTTAGTAAAATCCGATAAGCAACCCATGCACATTGAAAATCAGCATCATCTACATAAGATTTCATAAAATCAAGAATGTCAACCAATTTAGTTATTTCCTTAGGTAACATATTTTGCAAAGCTCTTAGATCTTGAAATAGATCTTTTCCGTAAATATCGCATTGTAGGTTGTGTTTCAAATAACCTTCTAAGCAAATATAATGTTTCATTAACTCATCTTTGCTAATATGCATGAACTTTGCATTTAATAAAAATCCAAATTTTTTGTCATAAAGCTCAAATTGTTCAAAACGGTCTTTTAAAGATGCAAGAGCTTGATCTATAATGTGAATGAAGTATATGACTCTAAAATTCTCTTCTAATGTTTGGCCTTCTTCTTCGTCATTAATTTCATGATCCTCATCAAAATGCCCCTTCCTACGAGAAACTCTTTTCACCTCAAACATTGGTTCAATATCAACATCGATTGCAAGTTCTTTGCCACATGAAATAATATTTCAAATTAAGATTAAAATTATTTAATATAGCATACAAGATTTTGTCAATTAAATTATTGAATAAAATATTAGAATAAATTTAGTTCTGTTTCAGCCATTAATTTAAAATTAACGAAAACAGTCAATTGCTTCAGCAATATTGGGTTTCAGTAATATTGGGATTCACTAAATTGGATTTCAGCAATATTAGGTTAACTATTTCAGCAACATTGAGTTCCATCAATATAAGAACAACCAATGCAATTGCAATCTTGTATCAAAGATTTAAACCCATATACAAATTACAATTGCTTCAAAAAATCAATATTGGGTTTCACTAAATAAAATAAAATCAAAATCACCTAACTTGACAAGAGGAGGTAAGAGCAATAGCTTTAGGCTTTCAGCAATATCGGATTCTGGTCTCTAGATAACAACAAGCACGCGGAGGCAACAACAGGCAGGCGGAAGCGGCAGTAGGCAGGCGAAGTCGGGCGACAGCAGCAAGCTTGTGGTAATGGAGTGGATTGTGGACGGAAGCCCTAGGTTCGATGAATTAATAAGCTGGTGAATCGATTAACGTAATTTTAGATTTGTATTTTTTCTTGGTGGGTTTGGTTAGAAAAAAAATTGTTGCCCACCCCTAGGTGGGTTGCCCCAGCCCAGAGGCTTAGTGGGCTTGCCCCTGGGTCGGCCATGTCTATATCTTATGTTATTTTAATTTTAATTTGATATGGCGTGAAATAAAGGCTCTAAGTAAGGTTTATACTAATTTTTAGGTGATATTTCTACTGTGTTTATGAGTATGTGCGCCTAATTTTTTCCTTTTACATTGGTACAATATGATAAGAGGGTAAGGAAGAACCATTCTAATGTGTAGTTCATAATAAATTATTCCTTTTATAATTATTTGGTTTTATTAGATGAGGATCTAAAGTTTAAAAGCTTTTGTCAGAGATTGCAGAGAAGTAAGGCAATGATAGGTAATTTCTCTTTGACTGTATACAACATGTGTTGATTTTAGGGTATCAAATTTATAGTTTTACTATTCTTTTCTTATAAATGTAGTTTTGGATTCTAAATGCTTATTGCTGAGATCCATAATTTATTAAAAAAGATTAATGAGTGCTGATTTTGGGAGTCGGAACCTAGCACCTTCATTTTATCTAATGCAACTTCAAAGCTTATGTTTGATCAACTTCATACTCATCTAAAAATTTAAAATAGACCCTAGATTGAGTATATAAATGTTAATTAGTTATAATTTATTTCATAGGCAGTACATAACATTTTAAACAGAATAGAGTTATTAACGCTTTTCCTTTATATATTATTTCCTTGCATATGAATTTTCCACATGTTAATGGTCAAAAATATTATTTTTCATGTTCTAGAATTTTAGATTTTTAATAATGGAAGGGAAGCACATGGCAAAGTTGTTCATATTTGGTTGTGCATATTTAATTACCCTAGCAAGAAGATATAAGAGACAAACTTTATCTTGTTACATTTTCATTCCTGTATATTTGCTTGTCGTTTAACTTTGTTGTTGTACATTTGCACTTCATAGTTTCGTCCTTGGTATCATTCTCGAAAAAATTGAATTGCAAATGCATTTAACAATTGCGCAAAAAATGACACCGATGTCTTCAATATTGATATTCAAAGTATCAACCATTATTATTTAATTTATTTCTCCAATGGATTCCACATTGTTCGCATGTAATCCTTAAGAGTACTGTTTGATTTTGGATCATGTAATTGCAATGTACACATAGCTTTTAAGTTATGTTCCCTCAATTTGGTACACAGTACATCAATATAGAAAACTGCATGCACATTTTTCATTATCTAATAAGATAACAATATTTGTTCAACTTCACTTCTCGGTATAAAATAAATTGCACATCTGCACTCAAACGAATGAAGTTATGTATAAATTTTTCTAAGCTTATGTTTCTCTAATTGCGTAACATTGAATATTTTATAAACTATTTGGAAAACTTTGCATATATTAAATTTAGTATACTTTTCTATTGGAGTTTCAAATTACCAATATATTTTAGTGTTGTTTTTTGAATCTAGAAGAATTAATATTACTTTTTTATTCCCATCCAATTTTTAAACGTATTCTACTTGATTCATTATTTTTCTTTTGATATTATATAATCATTGAATAAGATGCTCCTTTACCTAAAATAACATGTCTGTTTTCTTTTATAATTCAACGGGAAAGTAAACGTTAAATTATTTAATTGGATATGAGTTGACTATTTTTGAGTAGTTTCTATTTAATAGTTTTTGATGGTTTGGTACCATGATTGGTTTTTGCATCTTTTTTTTGAACTACGCTATTCAAAGGAAACAAAAATAGACCCCTTATGTAGAAAATATATCAAATTCCCATTATCATTGTATGTGAATGTGATTTACTATTTACTCTTCTTCTAATTAATTTATCATAGACATTTTACTTCAATTTCCAACAGTAACATCCGGTATTCAATTCAGTGGCTATAAGATTGGAATAGTGTGTCTATTGTTGCACTAAATGTCAGTCACCCTAATTAATACACGTTGAATTTCTCCAATTTATGTTTAATAATATAGTCACCATAAATGTAGTACATAAATTTTATTTAGTTATAGCTATATTTGAAAACGTAAATCATATTGTTGATTTCTTTATGTTGCTGTTATTGACTTTCCATTATATTCATATCATATTTATAAAATGAGATACACACACTTGCATGCTTACATACATCCACTTACAAACTCGTGTGTGTGTCTACACGTGAATTATGTAGAAGAAAGGATTATTTATCATGACTCGCTTGCTGAAGCAAATTGTTTGTTATCTTTTTATACTCTATATTAAAATGGTGTAACAAATATCTTTGGCTGTTGCTTAACTTTCCAATTGAGAAATCTAATGTATATCTTTTTTACTACATCTTGAAGTATGCACTAAATTTTGATTTAATGGTATATTGTTATTATTGATAGGTCAATTAAGAGTAAAGAGTGATTAAGGGATTACCATGAAGTTAGAGCTCAATTTAGTTGGACAAATATACATTATACCCGACTTGGAACTAGGTATAGTGCTACTTCAAAGTAATTTCTACGGCTATTTAATAATGGACACTTATAGCGGATAATTTAAATGAATCGATCCTTTTAATCTTGAATAATAAACATGGTTTCAACATGTCCAATGGCATTATATGCATGATCATATTCTTATACAATTTGAGTTGCCAAAATGGCCAACCATAGACGTGTATGCATGAACAAAGTAATTGATATCCTTTTACACCTCTTTATGTATTCTAGATGTTGGATATTAAAAAGCAGCTATTTTAACTTTGTGTCGATATTTTGTATGCTTATTTATCATATTTTTATTCGCTAAATTTTCAATACTCTATAATGTTATATTGCGATATTCAGTTTCTTATCAGTTCTTTGTTGATTGGCTTTTAGATAATCCAAGTCAATGTCAAGTAAGCTCTTCATAATTCAGCTGAGAAGCTTAAATTTTGAGTTGAGGTTTCTAGGCTCATGGATATAGTTATCAACTCTTTATATTGCAACAAACACATTTTCTTGAAAGATCTCATCAATAATGCCACAGATGTAAGTTTGATACTTATGTTGACATAGTAAATTTGGCATAGGATCACATAACTATCTTCACCGCGACAATGAATAATGTTCATGGTTCAATCAGGCATAGGATGAGATGAGTTTTCTTGCTTTCGCCAATAGTAAGATTCAAGGGAAAGTCGATAACACTATCCGTTTAGATCGACTTATATATAAGCTACTTTTAGTGTAGCGACCTAACTTCCATAACTCCAAGAAGTCACGTCGCTAATAAGAAAGAAAGGGATAGAAAAGAGAAAGAAAGAGAAGAAAGAAGAAACAACGCGTCAGAATCTAAACAGCGGAACGAATAAATTATATTAATAACATAAAATATTACATAGTTTACAACAACTATCAGAGTACACAGATAATACAACACATACTAGACAGTTATAAACACCTGTCTAGTATTTACAACATAATACAACTCAGAGACAACACAGAACACACAGCGGAATACTAATATCTAACGCAGAAGCCTCCTGCTCCATTGCTCCTCCAATATTCGTCAAAGCAACCTGAATCCCTTGGCTACTCGTAAAAATTTGAGTACCCAAGAGTTTATGAAAAACAAAAATAAACTCCGGGTCAGACATGGGTCTGGTGTGAGTAACAGGTTAAAGTTGCTTAACTTTCAAAAACCTTTTTGAAAAGAAAGGTATCACGTAAGACTTCCCACACATAAACATGGAAAAGTTTTTACCTTACGCTAACCAAAACATTTGATAGGAAATCCAGTGATATTATAATAGGTCTAGGGTTTTCAAGTAAATATGAAATAGCCGAAATTGTTACATGATTAAATTCCAGCTACTAGCCACAAAAGTGGGTAATACAATCAAAACCGTTGGCTCTTATTGGATTTTGGATTCCATACAATGGCAGGGCTACCGGGGTACCGCCCGTCACAGTATGTGGCCTAGATCAACGTACCGAGGAGTACTCCCACTCCCCTGCAACACAAGGCCGGACCCATTCCTTACTGAATAGTTCCGAACATGACAACCCCGCAGTTGGCGCGCGATTCCAACTTCCCACTAAGCCGAATAAAAAGGGACCTCTAGACAGGTATCAATCTTGCTCTCCAGTGGGTGCTACCCACGAAGCCTTGCTGCACCTCCCCTGTTTTAGCCATTCCCGGTTGATGGGGCTTGAGGCTACGATTACCTTTAGAGGACACATCTCTTAGAATGCTCATCGTCCACCTGACGATGTTCTGAAAGCATTCAATCCATACAAGTTCGTTTCGGGTTCGAACGAAACCGAAGGCATTATCTCGTTACACTCGTATTGAAATCACCCTCAGAGTTAACGACGATAACCCTTGCACTCTGAATCTCCATCTCGAATCTATAAGTACTATTCCGTCAAACTCATTACGGAATCACCCACAGAGTTATACTGACGTATAGCCCTTACACCTCGAGTCTTCACTCGCGCCACTTGGATTAACGACCTAACGTTTAATTGGAATCGATGTGGTTTTCGGATTCCAAATATGGAAACCCGATCCCGGTCTCATCGAAATTCAAAGCGTGTCTTTTAGGTCCAAGTTGTTTTAAAGTTTAAAACAATTCAATTTAATTATCTATATAACACACTGATAGATAATTCACATCATAATAGATAATCAACATTATCATCACAAAAGATAATCCATATTATCATTATCAAAGATAATCCATATCACAATGCAACCAATGAATCCATATTACACAATATTACTAATCTCATAGTTGAGATTCAAACCATTAAAGACAACCAATATCAACCATTCATAAGCAATGATCTATAATCATACATCTATAATTAATTTAAAATGAATTAAATTAATTACATCTTCTCTAATTAATTTAAAGTGAATTAAATTAATTACTTACATCAATATAAATCTTGCTTACAATCATCATTAATTAATTACAATTTAATTAATTAATTATCCTCTAATTAATCACCTTAATTAATCACCCTTGATTAATTATTCCTTAATTACATTCAAGTAATTATCCTTTAATTAATTTCACAAATTAATTACCCTAAACCAAAATCAGTAATTAACCTTTAATTACTTCATTAATTAATTAACCATAATTAATTACATTAAACCTTAATTAATTACAATTAATTAGTTACCCTTAATCACTTATTAATGATTAATTAATCTTAATTAATCAATCTTAATTACATCATTAATTATTAATTAATGATCTTTATTTAATTAATTATCTTATTTAAATTAATTACAGTAAGTAATTAATCTCAATTAAATCATAATTATTAATCACCTTTGATTAATCTCATTCTATAATTAGCTACCCTCAATTACTTATCAAATTAATTAATTTCTTTAATTAATCCCTTGATTAATTATACAAAATAATTTAATCCAAATTACACTCACAATCCAAACATCATCCACTAATTACATCCAGTAATTATCTCTAATTACTTCACTGAGTAATTTTACTTCATTACTTACATCAAGTATTTATTATTAAATCCAATGTTTAAAGTTAATTAAACTTAATTAATTAATTCAAACCAATCACATTAAACTTCATTAATTTAAGTAATTAATATCTTAATTACTTTCATTTAGTAATTAACTTAAATAAATTTCACAATTTATAATCATTAATTAATTAATCTAATTAATTATTAAAAATTAATCATGTTAATTAATTACTAAATAAACCTTAGTTAATGACCATCATTAACAATTATTAATTCTTTAATTACTTTTCTTAATTAATCTCTTATTAAAATTAATCCAAATTATTAATTATAAATTAAATAAATAAGCCACTCCTTAATTATCTTATTTATTTAATTATTTAAACTTCTTAATAACTTCTAAGATAACCCATTTCTTATTAATAATTTTATTAATATTGTGTACTTAGAACATTTCATTTTTAAATTTAAATCCAAATTCCATTTTGAATCTAAAATTCAAAATGATATTTATTTAAGCATAAACCAATTTAAATTCCATTTATATTCTTTCTAAAATAAATGTAAATAACATTTATTACTTATAATTAAAACTTATATAAGATAAGTCTTGATTTACTTAATTTAATTAACAATTAAGTTTTAAGTACATTATTATTTAAATTACAAATTCAAGTTAACAAATCATTTAACTTTCCATTATAAACCTTTTATAAATGACTTCATTCAAAACAAGGAAATCAAGTTTAAAATATTTGTTTGAAACAAATTTACTTCTAATAAACAATTTAAATTTAAACTTGTTTGAAAACATCTAAATTTTAAAACTTATTCAAATATCCAGATTTTAAATTCAATACATTTAAACCCATTCCTTATTTAAATCTTTTGAACTAAATCTTGAAATTGAACTCTTGCTTTACTCCTTGATTTCAAATCTCTTTATTAAAAATAAAAATTTATTTATTAAAAAAACTGAAGATTTGAATATCTTTAAGAAAACTGAACTTAAATTTGAAATTCAAACTGCCTATTTAAATCAGGTTCACATTTTCAAAATGAAATTCAATTTCCAAAACTGTTGGGTTTTCTTCTTCTTGTTTTTTTTTATATTTAAAACTAAAAACCCACTTTTAAAATTTAAACCTATAAGATTTCAAAACCATTTGAAACTATAATACATTCTAGGTTTAAACTTGTTTTAAACCTTACCATTACAGCTTTAAAATTCATTTAAATTTCATTTAAATTAAAAACTTCAGACAGCTTACAGTAAAACTGTAATATCTACAATTACCCGAGCTAAAATATTTTTTCTTCGAGTCAAAGCTTAAAGTACTTCGAGCAAACCAACCAAAATCTCGAGCAAAACTCGAGTCATTTAACACTGCATCTACCAGTGATTATCAGAAAACCCAGACGTGCACGGTGCACGTGCCTCCGACCATCACCATCAACCCCCGGTGGCCTTCCCACATCAACGATTATCACCTCGCTACTACACGACCAACCTATCTTTCCTCCACAATCTCAAAATCAAATACGAGTTTAGTTCCAAAACCTGGAACCAGAAAGGTCAAAACCCCACCAAAACCTGTCAACACATCAACCACCATCCTCCGACCACCGGAGATCCTCCACCACCGGCCACAGCCTCGCCTACCCTTCCCCTTGCGATTCCCAAAATTCCATAACACTCGATCATTCCTACAGATCGCCCCGAGCAAAACAAACTGCCTTGTTGAAACTAGGGTTCCGGACAAGAAAACGTCACCGCAGCCACCTCGATGAAGTTCATCTCCAACCTGTATTTTTCCCGACCTCTCCAATCGTTCCTCTACCACCACTGAGGACCATGACCATTCCGGACAACTAGATCACCCGAGACACCCCAAAACATCAAATCCAGTTCAACTCGATCTGCTCTCAAATCCAAATACTAAAGTTTGTAATTTCAGTTCTAAAAATCGTGATTTTGGATAAAGTTTCAGTTTATATTCCTGGATTTCTAAATTTAGATGTTTGAATTTCCACTTATATTAAACTTGCCCTGTTCTTTTTAGATTCCAATAACATTCAATTTCAATTTAGTTATAATTTTAACCACTAATCTATCATTAAACAAATAAATTTTGTTGAGAATCTAGGTCCCAACAGAGATCAGATAAGATGGTAATGAATTTTGATTAAAAACAGAGCTTGAAAACAAGGGACAGGCATGCACACCTCCTACATATATACACAGAGAAAAATCCAATCATATACAGACATTCTTAACTTCAAACATTAACATGCAACTATTACTATACTTAAGCTTTTTAAGAAAAGTGTTACTCACCTGGTTTTAGTATGAAGACAGGTCTTTCAATTTGAAAAACTTTGAAAACTGTTTTTGCAGAAGTGCCTTTTAAAGCTGGAAACCCCTTTGCTTTTTAAACTTGCTTTAATTCCAGGTTTTACAATACAAATGCATGCAGAAAACTCCATATTGAAATGTTGCAGGCTTTGAGATTGCAGAATTGAATTACAACTTGATTTTTCAGGTTGAAGAATGCAGATGCCTCTTTTAAAAATAGGTTTGCTTTGATATGCAGGTTGGATGCTACAGATTTGGAAAGATTAAAGGAATTTGATTTTATGAATTTGGTTTTAGTGGATGGATTACTGATTTTTGGGATGAAGAAGTGATTACAGATTTTAGTTTTGAGGTAATTTTTTTGTTTGAAGATAAAATTTCAGGTTTTATGTTTACTGACTTGTTTTCATAGCTTTTGGTTTTGAAAAAAAATTGAAGAGGAAGGAAAATAGATTTATAAATAGGTTGAAAATTTGATTTTATTAAAATAGAAGGAAAAGGACTAAAATAAATGACACTTGTCACAACCTTTAACATTTGTCATTATCCTTGCTTTATTAATAAACACATGTTAATCTAAGTTGTAAAATGTTTACATTTGTCTTAAATTTCAATTTGTTATAATTATGTAATTTAGTTATAATTAAATGCTAATTAGTTATTTAGTTATCATGTTAATATAAGATAAAAGTGAATCTTTGTTTACTTCATTAGTTAACATGTATTTATTTACATGTATATAGATTTTAAAATAAAATAAATCAAACTATATTTATAAAATTAAAATTATACAAATATTTCAAAATCAAGATAAATTAAAAACAATTATACTTTAGATTTAAAACTTTGAATTCATTTTTCAAAATAAATTTTGAAATCTAGTTTATTTACAAATATAACTACACAATTTAAATTTTTGAAGAACAATTATTTTTATTAAAAATTTATTTGTTAAAACAAGGTATTATTATATTTTTAGAAATAACAATATTTAATAACCATAAATAACTATTAAAAGAAATTGTCTTCTTATTAATAAATTATTTATTTTATCACATTATATTTAAAAGAAACTCAAAATAATCTCATTGTTATTTATTTAAATTTAAAACTTGAGTTACACATATTTTAAATCATTTAATATTTATCTTAGGTATTTAAAACCATATTTTATTTATTAAATGGCTTTTTAAAAAGTTTAAGTTTTAAATAAAAACATAGTTTCCAATTTTACTAAAGATATATATTTTATAGAAAACAGGATTCATTTAAAACAATACCTATTTACAATATATACAATATTCTATATATATTATAAATATAAAACAAATATTAGATTTAAAAAGATAAAATCTATTAATTTACTATTTATTTATTGAATTATTAAATTAATTCAAATCTTATTACAAAGATTATCAAATCAATTTAATTTTTATTACAGATTATTAAATTGATATTGCTTTAAAATTCCGGGTCATCACATTTAGCTTTTTGAAAGCCAAAATGAATGGGTTTTGGCTTCCGAAAAATCATAAAGTAGCTTATACAAGTCGATCCAAACACGACATAATCTTGACGTTCAGGTTGGTACATCAAAGTTACTACATGGAATATGGGTATATTTTGTAGAGCATCTCACCTGGCTACATCTACATTTTTATGTTAAATATTTAGGTCAGGCTAGATAAGGAGAATATGTTCTCTCTATCAGAGACAAAGGTAATGCTATGGCTAAAGAAATTTTCAAGAACATATGAATAATTATCCATTAAGTACGTCAGGCATCATTGACAAACATACTCATTATTTTAACCATTTTATACTTGCTTCTTTTTTAAAAGTCCTATAAAATTTGTTGTTTACAGCTTTTGTCTAGAATATGAGGGAGGCAACCTAAACCTCACGAGGCAATTTTTTGTTGGATTCTACTTCGCTTATTTGGTTGCAAACTATGTTAAGGTAATAAGCAAGCACATGATGATAAACAGCAAGAAAATTCATTCGAATATGAATGTTGATATTTTGATCTTTGCGACAGTTTGACCAAAATTTTATAATATATAAATTATTTCACCTTCTACATATGTCTAGAATTCTACATTTGATGGAACTTTTGTAATATACGAGGATAAGTGGAATGAGCCATTATGCTGTGAACCGAAAATTCGTTTGCATCTCCAAAGAAGATAAAATATTTTCAAAGAATATAAATTGAAGGTCGGTGTGCTATACTTTCATCTATCTAAAATATCTTTCGGTTCATGCCAAAATAATAAATGTGTAATCATGTTAATGCACACCTAATAAAAACCAAAATTTTCTTACACAATTGGTGAAATAGCGTATACCATTGTCATTTCCTTATATGGCCCTATATGTAGATTTTGGAAAAATACCGACAGTATTGAAAATTTACAATAGGTTAAAAGTTGTTATATGTGCTAATAGGTAAAAAATTATAATGTTTTTAATTTTTTACTAATACAGATAACTTTTGATTCAACATATTATCATTATGTGTTTAATTAAATTAATGAAAATTGCAACAGATCTTTCTTCTAATTTCACAGTCAACCAGTCGATTCTCCACCGATGTTCGGTTGTAATAATTATTTAATATTTAATATTTTGGAAGTAATTAAAATGGAAGACTTTTTTTAACCAATTCCAGTAACATGTTCACAAATAGCAACAACAAGAGCAAGCAAGTCGCCAACTTATAAAGGAAAGTAGCTATTTTAAAGGATTTTGTAATATATGCATATGCACTCAAATATGTAACAGGAATATATATAGTACAGTTTAGAACCAACATACAAAATGCCAACCTAAAATATGTAACAGGAATATATATATTGGAATATAAGCTTCTCCTTTTCTCTACCCCTCCACTTAAGTTTTTCTTTCCGAATCTTGAAAATTTTATGCTCTTATTTGTCTGTTGTCTTGCTATATTTTTGTTTTCCCACTTTACCTTGGCATAGTAGTCATTGATTACATTCTTAATCTAAATGGTTTTTGTTTTAACATTTGGTCTCAAATCCAAACTATTTACATGTTTGAATTTACATGGTGCAAATTTAGGTGGACATGTACTTGATGACATAAATCCTAATTCTATATTAGTAGTAAGAAAGAATATGGATTTACATCAACTACTTAAGTCTGATAAAATAAAGTTTAACCTCCATTTAATTTTCTTTTAATCTGTATAGTCCAAGAGGCGCTTGGATTTCCTATTCTCAAACGCTTATTGGTGCAATTAGATCTGATGTAGCGAAGGACATGGAATATGTTGAATCTAGATCATATCCCTCAAACTAGGATAAATAATAGTTTGAGCTGAAAGAAGATGGTGCAATCTAGTACATTTTTATACTACATAGAAATGATACTCTTTAATGCAGTCCATGTAATGTCATCAATCGTTTATGTATGTCTATATATTTCACCAACCTTACTTTTGTTTAGTGAATTTATTCAACCTAACTTGACTTGCTATAAAATTTCCTCTCAGATTTTGTTATAGGACACTTCCAATGGCTGCATATGTGTTTTTTTGAGGGTTCAACCCAATGAAAAATCATTTGTTTCAATTTTCAAACTTCACTTCAGCTGTTTATTGTACAAAAATTCATTTTTTATTAACATATATTATTGTTATAAAATTTGACCTATATTCTTTGATACTATTGTGATTTAGAAAGATATTTGGGTGATGAAACATGAACTCTGAATGTTATGAAGGATGTAATATCTTGACTAAAACACATAGGTTTCTATTTATATTTTTCCATATTAGATAATTAATTGATGATATGTTTCAACATACTGTTTTGAATAAAATTTCAATAATAGTAGGATTAACTTTGTGCATTAAGCTATGATTTTTTCTCAACAATATGCATTCTATAAATAACAGAGTGATGCTATGGAATGGTCAGCAAGTTAGCGTTATTATGACCGAGGGATGTTTCATACTATACACTATGCATGCTGCTCAAAAATTGTCTTCTACATTATCGTATAAAAGTCCACACTAGTTAAAGAAATTATAGATTATGTCAAACCAATTTACTTTGTTTTCTATCATGTTTTAATATTTGAAAAATATCATAGGTCATCATGCAACGACCCGGAATTTTGGGCAATTTAAGTTGGGATATTTAATTGATTTTAATATTTAAAAGTTAGTTTGTAACTTAAATTTCAAATATCACCATTATTTGGAAATTTAATTATTGGATTTAATTACTGGAAATTGGGTCAAATGTTGAATTTGGAGTTTTAAGCCTGTTAAAAATAATTTAAGCTTTTGTAAAATTTATATCAATAGTACTGAAGATAGTAAAAGTGTTGAAATTGAATTTGGGAATGTTTTGTTAAGTTTGAAAAATATATATCGTTTAAATTGACACTTAAAAATAGCCTTCCGAGGCACAGTCTCGGAATTCGACGAAACCAGTTCCATTGGATCCGTAATATTGTATTATTATCGGTTTCAATTTTTGTAGTGATTGGAGTTGTTGTGTGAGCATACGATATATAAACGCGCTGAAATTCATATCGGAAATTTAATATAATAACTGAGTCCAAAAGCTATCTTCTCCGTACGATCGAATTAGGGCTCGAAACCTTTTCCAATGTGTTCGTAATAGGGGTATAACATTATAAACACCTAGTAGCATGCCTCGATAGGAGTTTGAAATTTTAAGTTGCATTTGAATATAAATTTGCATTTATATATATATATATATATATATATATATATATATATATATATGTATATATATATTCTTATAAATTGACTGGTCAAGCTATTTCACATCAACACCTTTTCCCATCAGCTGAATACTTTTCACGTCGGATCTTTTTGATTTCATTTCAAAGATCACTGTGGCAAAACATTTTCTTCGCGCAAGGCATCACTTCTTCTTTTTCTGGTCGTTTCATCCCTTCATTTTCCTTTTAGTCCCTCGTCCTCTTCTCCCCATCTTTTTATAACAGCTGAGTGTTTTATAATCCCAAACCAAAAATAAATATTTAAAAGAAGAGAAAGAATGGAATGCCTGTCTCAGCAAAATCCAAAAAAATCGAAAGAATATATTCACAGTCGAACCCCATATAAATTAAATACCCTACTCTTCATTTAACCTCGCCCACCCACCCCTTTTTCACGAATTCAGATCGAGAAAAATCAGGTTCTTACATTTGGTATCAGAGCTGAAGGTTAAGCGAGAACCTTGGCTCTAGTGGGGATTACTCATTGAAAATAGAGTCCGTAGTACTCTAGAATGAGTTTGAGTGTATTAATAGATCTGAGCGTGTATTTGTTAGTGAATATAAATTGTTTTAACATTGTGTTGACTTATTGGTTGGGTGGAATATGAATTCTGATCGAGTAAGTTGGCCGCTATTCGAGAAGAGTTTATAAACACCTGACACGATAAATTGACACAGTATTGTTTTAATGGTAGATGAATGAAATAATTTTACCCAAAATATATTTTGATATAAAGGAAATATTTCCTTAAATTGTTATATAACTTTGATATTTGGATGATAATATTTTAAACAAATAAGATTATAAAAATTGGAATGACTTGGATAATCAAATGGGAATTTGTATGAGCATAAATTATACAAATGAATTATAGTTAAAATTTGATTTAAGTCAAAATTTGAAAATTTAAAACGCCGAAGATTTTGAAGTGTTTTTCGAAGTGTTTTGAAGACAAATAATAGCATTATTATTTTAAAAGTATTTCTGAAAGGAAATTGTTTCAAATAAATTTTGGAAAGGGATATAGCATTGAGCTCACTTCAGTTGCTGGAAAATAACTTCAGTGATAACTGCAGCATCATCGATGTTCATTTTCGAGTTTCTAAGTGACGGATTGCTGCCAAATTGATTTATTCAAAAGAACTAGTTTTGTTTTTGAAATTTCAAAGGAAATTTGTCGAGGATAAAAAAATCAGGATTGGTTTATAAATCTGAGAAGTGTGATTTTGAGATAATGGTGATTTCAAAATGATTTGAAAACCAAAAGCTGGGTGTTTAAAATCCTGAATCCTTATTTGAATTGAAAATCCTGATGAGATAAGTGATAAACTTATAAATTGAGATGATTTTTAAATAAGAAAGGAAAATAGGAGATGTGAATGTTGGAACTAAAATTTAAAGTGAAAAAGAAGAAGAAAGAGTTAAAATAAATTTAACTTGGTTAATGGTGAAGGAATTAAATTGTTGAAAGTTTAGTTGATTGCGGCTTGAATAGAATTTTTTTAGCAAAGTAATGGATTAAAACTTTTTGGATAAATTGGAACTGAATTGGATGGAGGAATAAAATTAAGTTGAAATAAATAAACTTAAGCTAAGTTTAATTTCGAGTTGGATCTGAATTAAACTGAAATAAAATCTAGTTGTACTTGAATAAAGTTGGAATGGGATTGAATTAAAATGAATTCAAAGAGTTATTGGTAATATAGAATGAAAAAAAATTCTTACTTAAATGAATAAGCGTAAACTAAGTAAGTATTGAATTGGGATAAATAAGCTTTGGAAGCTTATAAAAGAATTGAAAAGCATTGAAATAAAAATATAATCCCTAGTTAAAAGTAAAATGAAAATGTGATTGACTGTAAATGGATGGAGAAGTATGAATATTAATAAGTGAGTAGCTTATAAAAATGTAAAAAGGGAATAAACAAGCCGAAGTAGAAGTGTTGGAATTTTGGAAAAGGAAAGAAAATCCAAACTGGAATTATAAAAAAAATTAAAAAAATTTGAACTCAGGAAAATTTAATGAAGTGATTTTTTTAATAAAATCGAATATTGATTTAAAAGTTGGAAGTAAGCTAATTAGCTAAATAAATTATTTGATAGAGTATGTCAATAAAGTTTAACTCGGTTAAATAAAATGGATTGTAAGTTAATAATGAAGTTTGGAAATAAACTCGAATTACAAATAGAATTCGACTTGGATTGATAATGAATTAAAATAAGTTGAGATGTTGTAAAAATAAAATGGAATTGGATTATAATAGAAATGATTTGAGTTACAAATAAAATCCAATTCGAGTATAAATGAATTAAGTATGTGCTTGGATATTATTTTGATAAATTGAGAAGATGATTTAAAATTAAATGGATGGGCTAACTGAATTAAATGGAATTTGGTTAGATGAGAATGAAATAGAAGTGAACTTAAGTTTGAAGTTGGAATAAATTAAAGTAAATTAACTTAAGTTTAAAATTTATAGAAGTTTGGCTTCGAGGAAGGGTGAAAGTTCAGTAAATAAAATTTTGGGTTAAATTAATTTGGGAAATGGTTATTGATATAAGCATTGAATGTTGTCAAGCTCAATGAAATGGTTTTAAAATGAAACCAATGCGGAGATGAGATGAAATGCAAATGTATGGTTGGTGAATAAACTAGAAATGGGATGGAATTTAAAATAAAATGAGTTGGAATCAGTTGGATGTGGATGAAAACTAAAATGGATATTCTATTAAGTGAATATCGTCGAATTGCATAGAATAAATTAGTCGTTCGACTTAAACGAAAGTAACTGAAAATTCTATGTATTGGTAGAAGTAAATAAAATTGATTTTTGGAATCAGTTGAAATAAATGTGAGTTGTTGGGTTAAAAATGAATCGAATGTATGAAATTGAGTTGTAAACCATTAAAATTGAATGAAATGGCATATGAATTGGTTGAAAGCAATTGAATTAGTTTTGAAATCATATAAATTGCTCATGGAAAGTGTTTGGTGCATGTTGCTTATGAAAAGCATGTGTTTAGCTATTGAAAGTAAGTGAAATGTTAATAAATTTCCTATATTTAGTACTTACATATTTGAATTAAGTAAGTACAGGTACCGGGAAGCTGTTTGGTTGGATTTGGATGCGCTAATTGCTAAAATAATAAGACGCTTGCTTAAAAATGCTAAATAAAGGTACGCCAACGCAATAAAAATAGGAAATATGAACTATTTTTGTTTTTTCGACCGTGTGGGTCGATGTATATATATTTATATCTCTTATCAAATTGCAAAAGCTCCTCCGTACAAAGGAGACTCTGCCAAAAATTTTCGAAAATTTTTGGAGTTAGAATTTTTTTTGAAATTTTTTGAAATTTTTTTTTATTAGCGACAAAACGATTTCGAATTGGAGTTGAGAATTTCAAACGGATTTTGGAAATGGAGTTGAGGACAAATTGTTTTGGTCGAAACTAATTGTTTAGTTGGAACTAAAGGATTGAAAAAATGATATGGGATTTTCACAAAATGTGTTTTAGTAAGCAGTAGGGTTGGGACATTCTTCTGCCTTAATAATTTCGGGGACGAAATTCTTTTAAGCGGGGAGAAATGTAACGACCCGAAATTTTGGACAATTTAAATTGGGATATTTAATTGATTTTAATATTTAAAAGTTATTTTGTAACTTAAATTTCAAATATCACCATTATTTGGAAATTTAATTATTGGATTTAATTACTGGAAATTGGGTCAAATGTTTAATCTGGAGTTTTAAGCCTGTTAAAATAATTTAAGCGTTTGTGAAATTTATATCGATAGTACTGAAGATAGTAAAATTGTTGAAATTGAATTTGGGAATGTTTTGTTAAGTTTTGAAAATATATCGTTTAAATTGACATTTAACAATAGCCTTCCGAGGCACGGTCTCGGAATTCGACGAAACCAGTTTCATTTGATCTGTAATATTGTATTATTATCGAATTTCAATTTTCGTAGTGATTGGAGTTGTTGTGTGAGCATACGATATATAAACGCGCTGAAATTCATATCGAAAATTTAATATAATAACTGAGCCCAAAAGTTATCTTCTCCATACGATCGAATTAGGGCTCGAAACCTTTTCCATTGTGTTCGTAATATGGGTATAACATTATAAACGCCTAGTAGCATGCCTCGATAGGAGTTTGAAATTTTAAGTTGCATTTGAATTTAAATTTGCATTTAAATATATATATATATATATATATATATATATATATATATATGTATGTATATGTTCTTATAAATTGACTGGTCAAGCTATTTTACATCAACACCTTTTCCCAGCAGCTGAATACTTTTCACATTAGATCTTTTTGATTTTATTTCAAAGATCACTGTAGCAAAACATTTTCTTCACGCAAGGCATCACTTCTTCTTTTTCTGGTCGTTTCATCCCTTCATTTTCCTTTTAGTCGTGCATCCTCTTCTCCCCATCTTTTTATAAACAGCCGAGTGTTTTATAACCCCAAACCAAAAATAAATAAAAAAGAAGAGAAAGAATGGAATGCCTGTCTCAGCAAAATCCAAAAAAATCGAAAGAATATATTCACAGCCGAACCCCATACAAGTTAAAATCAGAATTACCCTACTCTTCATTTAACCTCGCCCACCCCTTTTTCACGAATTCAAATCGAAAAATATCGGGCTGTTACACATCATGTGAATAAAGCCAACCAAATAATTTTTTTACACATAACACACAAGATTATATTTTTACTATTAAATTATTTACTTTGCATAACCAAAAAAATATTAAATGATAAATTTGCTCATATGAATAGAATAAATGTAATTCAAAGTTATAATCTACATAATTTAATAAAATAATATTTATACAAAATTATAGTCACGTCCCATGTGCGTAGCACGGGTTCACACTAGTTTAGTATAATAATTGGGTTCAAAAAGCTATCTTCCCTATATGATCGAACTGGGCCTTGAAACCTATTCCATTGCGTTCGTAATAGGGGTATAACATTAGGAACGACTAGAGACATGCCTCGATTGGAGTCCGTATTTTCAACCAGATATTTTGAAAATTTGAATAGTATATCTTATTTGTTTTGACCTTACATTTCCTTTTAGCCGACCTACTCAACCACGAGCTACCCTAGTCTTATCACGCCACCCTATTCACGAATTCAGTTCCCCAATTTATATTATAAAGTAGGTTACGAGGCTAGTCGCGATGTGGTTATGTGGCATTCGTTCTCGAAGCTATCGCTACAAATCATTGATGAAGCAATATAGGGTTTAGGCTTGAAGGGGGCGTGCAAGTTGCCACTGCAGCATTCGAGCTAGGTGTGGCGAAGTATAGGGTAATCTCTGGTGAGGGCATGGAGAGGCTTCGGTTACGATAAAATAGGGAGGATGTAGACGAGGTCGATGGGTATGGTAGCGGAGAGGAGAGGCATAGCAAGGCAATGACGAAGTTAGCTCGTAACTTCGTCGAGTGATGGGGTGAGTTGGTGGTGAAGTTTTAGGTCGGGAATGATGATTTAAGACTCTGGAATGTAAGCAAGGGAAGAAGGGTTTAGTTTGGAGGTAATTTATTTTTAAAGATGTTATTAGCTAGGTTTAGCTATATAGTTAGTTTATTTAAGTTAGAATTTAATTTAAGATAGCTAATGAAATTTAAATAATTATATCATACGAGGTCCAATTTGAATGAAACAAGTTGCATTGTGACGATGTCTATGAAATCTATGCATATAAAATGGTTTGGGATTTTTCGAAGTCAGTTAGGACTCTAGAAAATTTAAAACCTAGATGTTTAGCAAATTTAAAGTCAAGATGAGTAAATCTCACTCATTTGGATTACTTGATTCAAATTTATAATAAATGAAAATTAATTATTGGACGATTGGTTGAATTTATAAGTTTTATCTATTGGATGTTATGTTATATATAATATTGTGTATATATATATTAGTGTTAGATATACTTTCTACCGATTGGAATGGATGAGACCCTATGTGGCCCGAATAATAGCGAATGACCCTATATTACCGCGATATCCTGCCTCGAATCAGGATTGGTACTTTTTATGTTGTATAACATCTGTGGAAGTAAGGAAGCAAGTTGGAGGGATCCAACTGGACTCCTCAAAATGTTGATTTTAATTTCATATATAGTGATATATGATTTGTGTGAATAATCTGCTATAGATTATGTGGTGATTTGAATTTTTGGATGCTATAGTAGCATTGGCCTTAATTTTGGTATTTAAATACCAAAAATATTATTTTTGAATTTGAAGGGATTAAATGGAGATTTTGGATATAAAAAATATTTATGTCGAAATTTGGATTATTTAAAGGAAATTGATTTGGATAAAACAATAATTTGATTTGGAGTTGTACTTAACTATTCGTAAAATGTTTTAAATAGAGATTTTAAAAAAATACTTATATAAGAGATTTTTAAGAAAGGATTTTTAAGTGATTTTTTGGATTTATGGAAAGAAGTTGAAATCGATATTTTAAGTGGATTTGTAAAATATACGGGATTTAAAAGAAATGGATTCATAAGTATGAAATTTTATAAATGAAATTAGTTTTACAAACAAGTGAAACTCAAAGGAGTTTATAAATTTATAAATAATGTTTATAAACAAGGGAAATGATATTAGTTGATAAATTGGGAATATAAATTCACAGTGTTAATTTATATCGAGATACTGAAATAGGGTTTTAGGAAAAATAGCGGTTTCTATTTTCGAAATGCGAGAATGGTTAGGGAATCGAAATGAATTTGATGTGTTATGAATCGGTAGGGATTTATAAATTGAATTTGGTTACTAAAATTTTAAAAATATATTTTTAGCGATAAGTTAGGTTTTATTTTTAAAAAAGAAATTTTTATTCATTAAACTATGTAAATTTAAGCTATTTAGCATTGAAATACTTCAGAAAGCATATTTTTCAAATATCTAATATTAATTGAATAAATTATAATTTCTTTTAAAATCAGCTTTGTAAATCGATTAGTTTTGTCTAAAATTGAGCTGGGGTTGAGTCATCGATGTTTATTTAAAGTGTTTTAGTATTTTAAATAATTACTTAAACGTGTTTTAAAAATAAATTATTATTCTTTAAAAATACTTAGCATATATAGAGAGTTTTGAACGATTGTAAATTACTTATAAAATCCTCTCGAGATTTGTACACGGGGTTTATTTAACGGATATGATTTTGATAAGAGAAATCTTATAATGGAAGTCTAGGAATTTAAGGAAATTTCCAAGTGTTTAAATACAAAAACTTCGAAATGAATTGGAATTCATAAAAGGAGTTTGAAATGAGTAGCTGGAATTTAAGAAAGGTAAAATCGGTTTTAGAAATTTTAAAAGAAATTAATTAATTAAAAAACTGATAAAACCCGTTATAAATGGGTTAAGGAAATTACAAGTAAACTGTATGGATTTTAAGAAGTGTGAAATAAATAGAATATTTCCTGAGTATTAGAAATAAAATGATTTTGGGAAAAATATGCTTATTAATATCTCCTAAGTACTGAATTGGAAAATTTTGAATATTTCAACTATGAGATTATTGTTATAGAATTTTTTTTCAAAGTGTTGAATTATAAAAGGAATTGGGAAAATATTTCTAAGTATTGAGATGATTTGAAAATGTCATGTTATGGATATAAGCATTTGAATTTGTTTCCGAATACCATGATATTGAAAGAGATTTAGATATATATATATCTTTGTAAAGACATTTTGAAATAAATATTTTTGAAACTTTATAATATGGGCCGAGTGACTACTTATGTGTGCAATTTGATATTAAATAAACGACTATCAAATCTGGCCAAATTCATTGATCGTTTCGAAGAGACCAGGATCGGATTTGCTTGATGATAGGTTCATGCTTAATGGGGGTTCTCACTTCATGTTAGGTAGCCAATGGATGACTTTTACCCCTACAAGTCCCTAAGTGGTTGGTTTTCTAGGTGCTCACAGTCGAGCGGCTGGCCATAAAAGCTAATTCGATGTACCAATGTGCTACGGTGGGTGTACCCGTTGCCGATGGTCGAAAAGCCTAGATCTTTACAGTTGGCATTAGAACTGAAGGTTAAGAGAGAACCTTGGCTTTGGTGGGGATTACTCATTAGTGATATGATCAATAGGACCATAGAATGAGTTTGAGTGTATTAATGGATACGTGTGCGTATTTTTCATTGAATATGAAATGTTTTATGTTGTGTTGATTTATCGGTTGAGCGTTTAAGAATTTCGGTCGGTACAGGAAGTACAACTGTATCGATATGGGCTCCTAAAATCTTAAACAAGGTAAACTAACATAGTATGGTTTTGAAAAGAAGGTAAACGAAATAATTTTACCCAAAGGTATAATTTTGATATAAAAGAAATAATTTTCTGAAATTATTATTGTGTATTAGAGTGTTTGTGGATATTATTATAATCAAAACAGATAATAAATGGGAATGGTTATATATAACCATATAGAGATTGTATAAGAATGATTTGTGCAAATGAATTATAAATAAAAGTGGATTCAAACCAGAATTTGGAAATTTAGATCCCAGAAATTTTGGGAAATGTTTTAAATGGATTTGAAGTAAGTATTTGGGAACTTTGAAATCTTGAAAAGTTTGGAAAATATTTTTTCAAAGTATTGTGAAAATTAAAATAGGATTATTTTGATAATATTTTTGAAATAAAAATGGTTTAAAAGGGATTTTGGAAGTAATTAAGCACTGAACTCACTTTAGTCGTTGGAAAATAATCCTGGTGATGACTGCAAAACATCATTAGCATTCATTTTCAAGTTTCTAAGTGACGGATTGCTACTGTGATTATTTGTCTTCATAATTATTTTAGTAAAATCAGGTTTTGATTATTATTTTTAATTTTTTCCCAAAGGCATGATATGATATAGAGAAAGGAATATATATTTGTATATGGGATTTCAAAATGATTTGAAATGAAAGTGGGTGTTCGAATTATGGAATATTCATTTGAACGTTTTATGAAAACTGTGAAAAATAAGTTTTGGACTTATAACCTGGAATTGTATATGTGACGATTCGAATTTTTCGCGTTCGAAAATCGACATCCATACTTTACATTGTACTCGAATGCCGCAGATTCGACCGTTCAAATTCGAGTCGCCGGAGCTTATAACACATTAAGTAAATAACACAGCGGAAGAAATGAATAATATATTTCATATACAGCATTTGATACAATAACTGATACAACATGAATGATACAACAGGATGGTACAATAGATATCAACATTTTCAGAGATACAAAGAATAGCAGCGGAAATATAATAATAACACTAGCAGCGGAACAAAATCTCCAATATAGCTTCAAGAAAGAACTCCAGCTGTAACTCCATCTCCAAGGCATCAATCCAGAAATAGCGAGAACTCCAAATTTAGATGAAGAGAAGCAACTCGATCCAAAATGCGATTGCCAAATCCTAGGCTGAAAGCTATCGAATCTACACCTACTTTTGATTATCTGGAAAACCCAACTCTAGACTGCCCGTGTGAGAAATAGTGGGCACCCAGAGTTTAGGAAAGGAACAATAAACTCCAGGTTGAAGATTCATCTTGTTTTCAAATTTGAACTTGAAAATGGTTTCGAATTGTTTATGTTTGTTTCTCTCAAGTTTTGTGGTTGCTTTAACTTGCTTTTCAGACCTGAGCAAATTTTTTGAGAAAGATAAAAGTGTCTTGACTTGTCTTTTCTTCTTTGTTCATGTTTCCAAAGACCAATATCCAAAAGAAAAAGATTTTCTTGCCACTTGTCTAAACTCAAATAAGTTTATGTTTCAGCCTTACTTTATTTTTAATGTGTAAACATGTTTCTATGTTTTTAACTTTTGTTTTTAAGTTAAATACTTGTGTTTTATCTTTTAAACACTTTAAATAGCACTTAAACATAACTTTATATTATTTTCTATTGATTTTTCCTAATATAACTATTTATATAACCATAAGAAAAAAAATGATTCATATCCATTTAACATATATTTTATTTATTCATTTATTTAATATATTGATATCTAAACATATTCAATCAAATTTGTGTTTAGATCCTTAGTTAGGTTTATATTTACAAATGTTATTCTCTTATGCACATTAACTATGTTTATTTATATTCTATACAAGTAAAAATTCAAATCTTGCATTTATTGCTTTTATATACTTATATACAACTATATTTATTATTCAAAATGTTTATAATTGAATTCTAATCCAAATATTATTTTATAACACATAATTTTAACTCATTCTGGAATTTTCATATTTATCCCAAAATAAAATCGAATTTGTTTTAAATATATTCATTTTAGTATTTTCACATCCACAATATTCATTGTCTATATATTTATTAAATTTCAAATTTCAAATTTCCAAATTAAAATTCATTTGTATGAACATATATATTATTAAATTTGATGAATTCAATTTTTATTTTTATATTTCAAATGTCAATAAATCTAAATAAATTTACAATCAAATCCAAAATAAATTTGATTACCAATATCTTTTTAAGATTTAATCCCAAATATTAAATCAATTATCAAATTATTTTAAGCTAAATTCCAGGAATGTTACAGGTTCCCCTCCTTAAGAAATTTCGTCCTCGAAATTTGCTAGGAAGACGAAAAGAAAAGATGAAAGATAGTGAGATATCTTTCCAAATCAAACTGGATATCAATTTGTATTTGGCTTACCAAATAAGAATATCAACAATAGATATGAGAACAATCTCATATGATATTACACAAGATATTTGGGTCCATCGGTCTACGAATATGCAAAGGCATTGATTAGTTCGAAGAGATAACTAATCGTTCGTAGAATATATCGGATCCCAGAGAATAGATAGATGGATCAAATCTTCATATTAGTTAACCAATTTACTAATTTAAAATTTCCAATTTATTTAATATTTTCAATTTCAAATTCATTAGAGTTTAGATCGAAAAGCTGATAAGAAACCAATGAAGATACGAAGTAAGAATTTCCTACAACAATACGTATGGCCATCATCACACCGAAACTTCTTTCTGGAGCAGTCACGAAGCAATCAAAAGAATTCGAAATCGAATCAAAGGAGATAGATAGAGAAAAGATATTCCCACTTTTGCAGGGTATTGACCATTTATAGTGGTACTCCTATGTCCCCTATCTCATTCTCTTCTCGCACTCATACTCACTATCAGCGGATAGTAAGAGAATTTACTGAGGCATTCGAACGGATATCTCAGGGATATACTCATTCTAGGGTTTACTTCACCCTATCTCTAATGAGTTACTTAATGTGCTATACTCCTGAGCTAAAGTTTTAACCTTCAGCTCTGATACCAAATGTGACGATTCGAATTTTTCGCGTTCGAAAATCGACATCCATACTTTACATTGTACTCGAATGCCGCAGATTCGACCGTTCAAATTCGAGTCGCCGGAGCTTATAACACATTAAGTAAATAACACAGCGGAAGAAATGAATAATATATTTCATATACAGCATTTGATACAATAACTGATACAACATGAATGATACAACAGGATGGTACAATAGATATCAACATTTTCAGAGATACAAAGAATAGCAGCGGAAATATAATAATAACACTAGCAGCGGAACAAAATCTCCAATATAGCTTCAAGAAAGAACTCCAGCTGTAACTCCATCTCCAAGGCATCAATCCAGAAATAGCGAGAACTCCAAATTTAGATGAAGAGAAGCAACTCGATCCAAAATGCGATTGCCAAATCCTAGGCTGAAAGCTATCGAATCTACACCTACTTTTGATTATCTGGAAAACCCAACTCTAGACTGCCCGTGTGAGAAATAGTGGGCACCCAGAGTTTAGGAAAGGAACAATAAACTCCAGGTTGAAGATTCATCTTGTTTTCAAATTTGAACTTGAAAATGGTTTCGAATTGTTTATGTTTGTTTCTCTCAAGTTTTGTGGTTGCTTTAACTTGCTTTTCAGACCTGAGCAAATTTTTTGAGAAAGATAAAAGTGTCTTGACTTGTCTTTTCTTCTTTGTTCATGTTTCCAAAGACCAATATCCAAAAGAAAAAGATTTTCTTGCCACTTGTCTAAACTCAAATAAGTTTATGTTTCAGCCTTACTTTATTTTTAATGTGTAAACATGTTTCTATGTTTTTAACTTTTGTTTTTAAGTTAAATACTTGTGTTTTATCTTTTAAACACTTTAAATAGCACTTAAACATAACTTTATATTATTTTCTATTGATTTTTCCTAATATAACTATTTATATAACCATAAGAAAAAAAATGATTCATATCCATTTAACATATATTTTATTTATTCATTTATTTAATATATTGATATCTAAACATATTCAATCAAATTTGTGTTTAGATCCTTAGTTAGGTTTATATTTACAAATGTTATTCTCTTATGCACATTAACTATGTTTATTTATATTCTATACAAGTAAAAATTCAAATCTTGCATTTATTGCTTTTATATACTTATATACAACTATATTTATTATTCAAAATGTTTATAATTGAATTCTAATCCAAATATTATTTTATAACACATAATTTTAACTCATTCTGGAATTTTCATATTTATCCCAAAATAAAATCGAATTTGTTTTAAATATATTCATTTTAGTATTTTCACATCCACAATATTCATTGTCTATATATTTATTAAATTTCAAATTTCAAATTTCCAAATTAAAATTCATTTGTATGAACATATATATTATTAAATTTGATGAATTCAATTTTTATTTTTATATTTCAAATGTCAATAAATCTAAATAAATTTACAATCAAATCCAAAATAAATTTGATTACCAATATCTTTTTAAGATTTAATCCCAAATATTAAATCAATTATCAAATTATTTTAAGCTAAATTCCAGGAATGTTACAGTATATTTCAATATGAAATTAAAAATTTAACTTATTTAAGTTAAATAAATTGAATTTGTAAAAGAAAAATTGTATGGGTTAGACTTTAACTTAAGATAAGATTAATGAAAACTGAATCGAATATATAAACTTGAGTTGTAAAGTGACTACATAACTATAAGTTATAAATTTTGAATGGAATAAAATTTAAGTGAAAAATTATGGAATTGTAAATAAATAAGTTTAAATAGCTTATAAATCTGAGGGAATGGAAATGAAAACCCGATTAAATGGGTTAATTGATTTGTTAAAGGAATGGAAACTAGAATTTGAATTATAAATTGGAGTTGAACTCAAGTCAAACCAATTGAAGTGATTTTTGAAATAAAAATCAGATATTGAATCATAAAATGGAAGTAAACTAATTATTATCCCGCCTTTTGGCAAGGCAGTGACACCAAGAAATTGACTGAGAATCGAAGATAGTTTATCTACCGAAAAAAGTGTACACAGGTTCGTTGTAGATATTGGTAAACTTTGCCCGAGTCCGGATCGAGCTACAATTAACATGACATGACAAGCAAAGCCATGAAAGCCAACATTCCAAATTTCAAGTCAATCGAAGTTCGTATGCTCATTATATGATTGATGCAACTCAAGTGATCACCTTGTTGGTATCCATGAAGCAATCAGAGAGAGACCTCCTTCACATCGATCCTATACGAATCCATCAACTGCGTACGGCTTCGATCGATCAGTAACACATAAGTCCACTTCGTATCCATCTAGGTAGCTCTCTTCGTACCCATCAAAAACCACCTCTCTTCGTATCCATCAAGCTCGTTCCCATTTGTATCCATCAATGTTCATCTTTTCGTATTGATTCCATTTCTACACACTTCGTATCGATCCTCCCATCCATGCATTTTGTATCGATCACCCAATAATCAATACGAAGAGCGCATGACAGACCGATACGAATGACGTCACCTTCCATCGATGCGAAGTAGCCTATAATTGTCGATACAATGCCAATAAAGAATACTGATACGAAGCAGCCTCTGAAGCATTGATACGAAAAGAGCTATCCAGGTCGATACGAAGAATAATTACAGGTCGATACAAACAGAGCATGATTCAAACGATAGAAACAATCATCCGACATGAAAAGCGGATCGACCTAGAATATAGCTCCACATCACCCTGATCGATATGAAGGGTATCGATACGAACAACCATCAATACGAATGGACCGATGCAGGTACGCCAGCCTTTTGCTAATCCAAGCTTGCATTGATCCTAATTCAAAATCTACAAGTCCAAATGCCACCAAATTTTTATAGGAACTTGCGTACATCTTCAGGAATGTTCATGATCAATCTCGACTCGATTGGACTAAATCCTGATAGATATGAATTGCGTTCGTATCGATCATGGATTGACTCCAAACGGTCAGGGATCGATCGCGTAGGCCCACCCACGTGAGAGAAAATGTTCTAAGATCTGAGCGAGATACTTGCATCCTACGCCTATAAATAGCAACCCAGGACCTACTGAAAAGGAATTTTGGCTCTTCTATGTCCAGACTCTGCTGAAATCATCATTGTACTGGAGTTCTACTATTGTAATTCATTGTAACTAGCAAGCAAAAGTTAATAAAAGTCAATCATTCCATTGTGGACGTAGGCCATACGCCGAACCACTCTAAATCCGTATGATTCTGTGCATTTTTCTTGCTTATTATTGGTGTGTTTGTTAGATTTCCCTCTTTTTCCATTTATATTCTTCATTTTATCTCTTCAAACAGTTTGAAGAGTGTTGTACCCAATTGTGGTACAAACACTTTGGTGCTTTCATTGAGAAAACCCAGCTTTTTCCTTCTCGTTGGATCTACTATCGATATCGGATTGCGTAAATCTTAGAAGAAGATCCAAATTTCAAGTCTAAAGTTTTTCCATCCTATTTAGATTTGTACCAAGTCTAGGAAAGAGATTCGCCATCCATCATGGTATACATGAGAACTACTTCGATAGATGTCGATCTAGAAGGATGCGACAGACAAAACCCGTACAACTACCTCCTACCGATCAGAATGCTGCGGACCATCAGATTCGCAAGGCCCTGTCACCATGGAAGAGTTCCAACCGCCAATGCAAGAACTGATGCATAGTCGATAGCAACTTACTCAACAACTGCGTGCCAATGAAGAATTGACCAATCAATTGAATCGTCAAAGACGAAGGAGATCCAGGAGGGATCAAGCTTCCTATTCATCCACCGAGAGTTCAGCCTCTTCTGACTACCATCATAGTTCCACGCGCCCACGGCTAGATGGAAGTTATATCCAAACTACTGAACACTAGCGCACCGTAAGCCTTGGCCAACCGAGGGTTGGCCGTCAACTAGCCATCAGACTGGGCCCTCCTACCGGGGAGGTACCATTCCTTATCATACTACTGATGATTGCGCTGCCATCGCAACCATTGAATTGGGTGTTGGTGCCCGAAACCGGACAGATCTGAACCGTTGCCAGCATGAATACACTCTAGAACCTTATGTCCTCGAGAACCCAGAATCAAGGAGGCGAGATATAGACCTTCGACCGTGATCGGTCAATCCTCGTATTGTGGAACCAGACCACACCTTAGCTCAGCATGCCCAGAATGTCCAGATGTCGTACATCCCGACGATGATCTGTCAGATGATCCAAGAAAGTCAAGGTCTCACCAATGACGAACGGGGAATCTCCCGTAGTCATACTCCTTTTGCTGATGATATACTCTACGCTTGAACCAACTCGGCGATTCAGCATGCCAACTCTACCCGTTTATGAAGGGAGCTCTGATCCTCATCAGCACTTCTTAGAGTACGAATGGTTGATGAACCCTACATGAATCGATGATGCGGTCAAGTGCCGAAGCTTCCCAATTTCTCGAGGGGGCATAACAACTATGTGGTTGACCCATTTACCACCTCGATCTATCTCGTGTTTCGATTAGTTGGCAACAAAGTTTGTTGAGCAGATCTGCATGCATGTCATAAGACCGTAAGATGTTAATACTTTGTCTAGTGTCACTTAAGCTCCTGGGAAGACACTCAGACGTTATCTAAAGAAATTTCATGCTACATGCACTAAAATTAGTAATCCCAATGATAATTCAATTTTGATGGCACTGACCAAGGGGATCGATCCAGACTCCGAATTCGATAACTGGTTGGCCGAAAAACCTCCTGCGTCATTAGACCATTTTTATTCCAAGGCAGCCCAATTCTTAAGAAGGGATGATACAAAACAGTCTAGGCAAAAGGATGACGCAGGGCCTAGTATGGAAGGAATTCAGAGATATTTTGCTGTTAAACAAATTGGGGAGAGTTTCGGAAAAGTGCAATTGAACATAAAGAATAAACAGAATCAATGGAAAGATAATGGAAATCAAAACATGATGCGAGATCAGAATTGTGGGCCACGACATAGGGCTCCTATGTTTGACAATTATACTCCTTTGAATACATCGCTGGAAAATGTGTATTTATAGACCTGCAATACTATTTAGTATAAGAAACTTGCTCCAAAACAATCATTGGAGAAATAGATTTAAACAAGGAAGTTTTATAGATTCCATGAAATCTATGGCCATAACATGAACGAATGTTTTCATTTGTAGCATATCATTGAGAAGTTGATACGTGGGAGAAAGTTGGAGTAGTTTGTGCGGGTGCCGCAGTCAGGAGGTGCAGGCCCATCGAATCAGAACCATATATCGAATCAGGAAAGACCGAAGGAACCCGCTCATATTGGTGGAAGGTTGGTGATAAATACTGTTAGTGGTGGTACTCATCCAGCAGACCGAAGCTGGAAGGAAATCGAGTCGTATGTCAGCTCTATCAAGCATGTAAGCTTCGAATGTTGTAGTAGTTTGGAAGACGGGGGTCCGGCCAAGCAACAGAAAACGATGACAGAAGACATCGTATTTCGAAACAGAGATGCGGATAGGGTCGAAGCCCCAACCATTGATCCACTTGTCATATCATCTCAAGTAGGTCCTGCTTGGATGAAGAGGATCTTAGTAAACAGTGGAAGTTCTATAAACATATTGTTTAAGCAAGCCTATGACTAGATGAAAATGGATACCAAAGATTTAAAGACTTGTCAATGTCGTATCCATGGCTTTATTGGGAGTGCAACTATACCCACTCTAGTGGTGGAATTGCCAGTGGAGTTGGGAATCGGAGAACGCCAGAGAGTCCGGATATTACAATTTGTTGTATTGGATATAGACTCGCCATACAATGCTTTCTTGGGCCGACCGTCCCTAGTTGAGTTCAGGGCTGCCATTGCTCCTTGGTGTCCGACTTTAAAATTCTCTATTGACAATGGATTTAGAGTCGTCCAGGGAGACCAGGCTGCTGGACGAGCCCGTTATACTGCTGAGCTGTGCGATGCGCAACGAAAGGAAAAAGGGAAGGGCGTAGAGGAATCTCTCTGCGTCCGCTTTGTTGAAAATTGATAGCTAACGCCTGGGCCTAGGCCCTGGCACCCCGACCAATTCCCAAGGGATCTTGATCCGAGAGATACCGAAAGTGAAGATGAAAGTAAAGACAGTAAGCTTCCCCGGCCGAGCTGACGATCGATGTTCGGATCGACTGTGATGACGATTCTAAAATGATAAAGACTGGATCTCAGCTAAGCCAACAAATGTAAGAGGAACTGGTTGAATTTCTCTGGGCAAACCTCGACGTGTTTGCTTGGACACATTCTGACATGGGTGGAATCTCCCCGGACATCGCAAGCCACATATTGAATATTGACCCGCGGCATGTCCGGGTCAAGCAAAAAAGGCGTGGTATGGATCTCGAAAGATCTGTCTCTCTTAAAGAAGAGGTAGCTATGCTTAAATCGAACAGGTTTATGCAAGATGCATTATACTCGAAATGGATGTCAAATCCTCTACCCGTCAGAAAGCAAAATGGGAAATGGAGAACATGTGTGACTACTAAGATCTGAATAAAGCTTCCCCTTAAGACAATATTTCGCTTCCCCGAATCGATCGGCTCGTAGACTCAATGGATGGACATGAACTCTTATCCTTAATAGATGCATATTTTGGCTACAATCAGATACCGATGCACTTACCTGACCAGGAGCATACCAGCTTCGTAACCGATCTGGGACTTTACTGCTATAAAGTTATGCCTTTCGGACTCAAGAACACTGGGGTAACTTACCAACGGTTAGTTAATCGGATGTTCGCTAAGCAGATCGGAAAAACCATGGAGGCATATGTGGATGGCATGCTAGTGAAGTCACGATTCTCCACTGATCATATCAAAGACCTGGAATCAATGTTTAACGTCCTCCGAGAATATATAATTAAGTTCAACCTATTGAAATGCCATTTTGGGGTCGCATCTGGAAAATTCCTTGGGTTTATCGTCAATGCTCGAGGAATCGAAGCCAATCCAAAAAGATCTGGGCAATTAGAAATCTTGAGACCTCAAGAACTATAAAGCAAGTCCAGAGCCTCAATGCGAAAGTAGCAGCACTGAGTAGGTTCATCTCAGAATCCATTGACAAATGCATTCCCTTCTTCGATCTGATCAGAAAAGGAAAATGAAACTCTGAATGGACTACGGAATGTAAGGGTGCATTCCGAGCACTAATTCAACATCTCTCCACACCACCCATTCTGTTAAAGCCTATTGATCATGAGAGATTGTACATCTACTTGGCGGTGTCAGAAAGCGCAATCAGTGCTGCCCTAATTCGAAAGGAAGACCGGATACAACGGCCAGTATATTACACTAGCAAATGACTGACCGGATTAGAGATAAATTATTCGAAGCTGAAAAAGTTGGCTTATTGTTTTATCATCGCCTCAAGGAAGCTCTGTTTGTATTTCTAGACTCATCCTATCACCATTTACACCGATCAACCATTACGACAGGTCCTTTCACGGCCTGAGACATCTTGTAGGTTACTCAAGTGGAATATCAAGCTAAGTCAGTTTGACATTATTTACACTCCAAGGTGAGCCATTCAAGGACAAGTCCTAGTAGATTTCATAGCTGAATTTAATATCCCAGAGGACTTGCCCGAAACTATTGAATCTCCTAAGTATGTTTGGAAGCGGCATATTGATGGTGCATTAAATGACCATTGCTCAAGGCCGGGGTTGTACTTGAAATTTCAGAAGGTTGATCTATATGTTATGCTTTAAAGATCAATTTTCATGCGACCAACAAGAAAGCCGAATATGAAGCCTTACTTGCTAGATTAAGACTTGCCAAAGATTTAAAAATCATTGCTGTAGAGATTTATTGTGGTTCATAGTTGGTCGTGTGTCAAGTTCAGAGAGAGTACCAGGCCAAAGACCGAAGGCTGGCAGCTTACCTAGCTCAGGTCCAAGAGATATTGAATCAGTTCGATTATTATGCCATCTATTGCATCCCCCGAGAGCGCAGTCAAAAAGCCAATTTGTTAGCGAAGTTGGCTAGTACATGTGAGGCACAACAAATGGGAATCGTTCCCATGGAAACTTATCTTTCCCGAGCATCGATCAGGTTGAAATAGATTGGGCATTTGAGGTCATTCTCGATAAGGAGTTGTGGATGACTCCATTCAGAAATTATCTCGCGCATGGCCCCTGCCAGAACGCAGGAGTGAAAAGAGATGAGTTTTTCGAAAAGCTTCGCGATTCACTATTCAGAATGGAGTCATGTACATGAGAGGGTACTCTGTTCCTTTAATATGGTGTATCGCTCACGATGAAATCAAACAAGTATTGCATGATGTAACAAAGGAGAATGTAGCGATTACACCGGGAGTTAAGCTCTCGCCAAGAAAGTGCTCCGATACGGATACTACTGGCCGACTATAAACCGCGATGCATCGGACTATGCCAGAAATGTGACAGAAGTCTAAAACACGGTCGGATTCCTAGAGCCCCACCTACTGAAATTACTCAGATGGTCAGTTCATGGCTATTTGCAGTAGGAGACATTGACATTATTTGCTCTCTACTTCAAGCCAAAGGTGGTGCGAAGTACACTATCGTCGCAGTTGATTACTCTACCAAATGGGTGGAAGCTGAACCACTTGCTACAATCACGACAAAGAAAGTGATCAACTTTGTAGTGCGCAACATTATCAGCCGATTTGGTCTCCCACATACCATAATCACAGACAACGGAGCCCAATTCGACGGTGTTGAATTTAAGAATTTCTGTCAACGGTTCCACATCCACAAGAAGTTCTTCGCAGTTGTACACCCTCAAGCAAATGGACAGGTTGAAGTTGTTAATAAAGATATAAAGTCTATTAAGAAGAAACGACTGAAAAAAACCTGGGGTAAATGAGTCGATGAACTTCCTATGGCTTTATGGGCTTATCGGATAACCCACAAATATGTGATCGGCCACACTCCATTCTCTCTTTCTTACGGTTTCGAAGCCATTATTCCAGTCGAGATGGAAGTACATTCTCACTGTGTGACTTATTATGATCCAAAAACGAATGCTATATTACTTGCCAAATTTTTGGATTTATTGGATGAGAAGTGTGAAGAGGCTGATTTGAGGGCAGTCAAATATCAAAGTCGAGTCACTCATATATACAATGCGAAGGTCTGACCCCGGACCTTCGAACTCGACGATCTCATCCTGAAGAGAATTTACCCAGCTCCTTCACATATGAAACCAACGTGGGAAGGACCATATGTCATTGAACAAAATCTCGAAGATGGTACATTCAAATTATCGACCATTAACGATCTCATTCTGCCAATAGCCTAGAACATCGAAAGTCTGCGTCGCTGTTACACATAACATGCACTATTTATTTATTCAGTCTATTTTTCATTTGCAATTTTTTTTATGCATTTTGAAATTTGAATTTGTAATAAGGCAACCAACTTTGCCATATTTACTTATTTCAGAAATAAAAAGAAATCTCTTCGTGCTAGAGCTGTGATTTTTTGAAATGCAGTATACGACCATCATTATGCACGGAGAGCTGAGTTCCACCATACTGTGGTATTTATTCAAATAGTGAGTGACTATGATACGACCGATCAATTGCTAAGTGAAACCTGAGTTCGGGGACAAGTCATCACACTAAAGCCAAAAATGGATTTGTACACGACAATCCTCTAACTAACTCCAGATTCCCAAGGTGCGAATTAGAGTAAAACCTGTAAATGTAGTTTCAAAGAGGGTGGATCCGTCCACCTAACGACTTCGCCCGTATTCAACCATGTTTGAGGAGGATGGATCTGTCCATCTAACGACCTCGATTGTTAACTAAGGTCGGACTTGAGTCGAACATCCACGATCCTGATAGATCCATCATTGTCGGAGTGCGAACAAAATCCTAATGCCTAAACAGATGTGAATGACCATCTATCGGCCTACTTCGAATTCCCGGAGTGTGAACTGGAGTGTAAACATAAAAACCGAGTGGGTGTGGTTTGACCACCCATCAACTAACTCCGGATTCCCAGAGTGCGAACTGGAGTATAAACATCTACTAACTCTAAGTCCCCAGAGCGTGGACTGGAGTACAAACACCGGCTAACTCTAAATCCCCAGATTGTAGATTGGAGTAAGAACACAAATCTGATATGAATCAACCATCCGTAAGACAACTCTGAGTCCCCGAAGTGCAGTCAGAACATAAATGTAAATCGGGTATGACAGACCACCCATGAATCAGTCTAAGTCCCCATAGCGTGGAGGCAGTTCTAAATATCTAATGGGTGTGACTGACCGCCCATGAAAATAACTCAAGTCCCCGGAGCATGGACATATCACTAACTTAAGCAGATATAATCGACCGCCGACGAACAAGTGCAATCCCTAGAGTGTGGATGCGATCACCAATTGATGAGTGAGTGTAGTTCGACTATTCGAATTCGCCATGTTTCATCTTTGTTTCATAAAGAGTGCGATCAACGTGTTAAAGGCAAATGGCGATCACTAACCGATCTTTCCAAAGTATCCCCTAATCTGGGGGCAGAACTTAAGTACCAATCACTGAGTGAGATAGTGCAGCATTGGAATTCGACTTAATACTCGCTCGCGACCCGAAGCCGTGGCCTCAGAACTTAGCGACTAAACCGGGGCTTGATTTGAAGACCAAAATTTCATAAGTATAATGAATTGAAGTTCAAATGTTGGAACACTTAAACAGATGAACATAAGTTGTACAGAAGACAAAATGAGATTTTATTTCAACTATTCTTTCGAAGAAAAGGATAAGTACAAAATTATACCAAAAATCCTACTAGCAGGGGCCGAACCCGCATCTTTACACGGCTTACAAAAAGAAAGAAAAAGTAGACTACTACCTATCTACCAAAAATGAGCCAAAAGGACATATCTATTCTTTCATTTTTCTCGATTTCTTCTTCGACGTTGACCTGTTGGAATTGCCACTTCGCTTCCTCTTTGAATCCTTACCTTTTGGAGGCTGATCTCCAGTCAAGGGCATTATATTAACTTCCTCCTTCGAATTCACATGTATCGGAATGCTTCCTAAATGCGGAATCGGAGGGATGTGATCAACATTAGGAGGCGGGAGAGGCACACTAGTGTCGACAACCGTACCACCAGGAGAAATAATTCGTAATGGGGCTGGACCATGGCCCACTATTCCACCTCCAAAGCTACTAGCCCGGGCAGCTGCTTCCATTTCGGCGTTAATTTCGGCTATTATTTCCACTTCGTGAATTATCTGAGCCTTGCCCGGAATGTTGGTAGTTGGGCCTGAGGAGCTAGTCACAAGTGTGTCTCCACCCATAACAAATGGTAGATCAACAAAGGGGTCACTGTGATGACCGAGAAGTTCCTTCATCATCTATTCATCAAAAGTAAGTATGTTCCTCTGTGCTCTGTCAATTGGTGCGGGGGTTGTTGTGGTGGCCGCTTCTATTATGATGGCCTCCTACGTATGATGTGATTCTTGAGTTGCAGGGGCACGATCGGTGTGGTTCTAATCACTGGATAGAGATAAAGAAAATACTACTTGTGATTACTTTAATTAGCATTTCTGATTTTGAGCAAGTATAGGAAATGTCTAGAATACCTTCCTAAGTTTGACTTGCGGCTAGCGGAGCCGCTTCAGAGATTGTTCACAAACCGGAGATAATTGAGGTTGACCCGTATTATACGCAGAAACGGACTGAGGATCAACCACAGATGTGGACTCAGGTTGAGTTGGCACAAGAGTTACAGAACTAAAGCATGATGCTCAATACCCGAACCTTCTTCCGCCTCCGAGTCTTGAGTTCCAACTTTCTCCTTTTCATATGCGATCATGATATCATAGAGAACTTTCCTTTCACCTTTACTCAACACACGGTTCTCGAGCTCAAATTAATCAATCGATTTAGCTTGGTCTTCGGCCTTTTCAACTTTTACCAATCGGCCCCAAGCATTATACAGATGTGTCGGATAATTATCGAGCCAAGTCAGGTTTCTGTGCTTCAAGACATTAGCATTGTATATAATCATAAGGTCTTAAATATTGGCCTCTAACCTGGCTTTCGCCATTTTAACTTCATCCTCAACCTTGGCCTCCACCTCCTGAATTTTGAGTGATGCTTCATCCCTTTCACCCTGGAGCGCCACAGCTTGTTCGCATGCCTCCTAGGCTACTTTTTTTACACCATCCTTTTCTTTGAAAATTTTAGAGAGTTTGGCTTTAAGCTCATTGAGTTCCTTTAGAGCAGCATCCCTCTCGGCCATAACAGTGGTGTTTCGGTGGTCCATATCCTCAACCAAAGCGTAATGCGTTTGTCGCATCCTTTCCATGGATTGATTTTCCTCGTTGGCTTTCTACATGACCTCTATTTTGAATTTTCGAAAAGATTCAACATCACTTTTAGCAATTGAATTATACGGTCTTTTTGGGCGAGGTCGGTTTCTAAGTTCTCAATTGTTTTTGCTCGCTCAAAAGCCACAGCCGATGCTTTGTCCGCTGCTTTCATCCAGTCCTTGTATTAGGTATAAATATCATGGATGTAATCATGCATCGTTTGTTCCACCTCAGCTGGAATTTTCTTTAAGTATGGAGGGAAGATAAAGCTGTTGAAACAAATGTTCGAAAAATCTTTTCTCAACTGGGCGATTCTGATCACTCCTTCCCCGGTAGGCTAGGTGATCGCTTGTTCAGTAATAGTGGGAGCTTCAGCCTCGGACCTACGATGCTGTGAATCAGACCTAGGAACTTGAGAAGATGTTTTTTGGCATGGAGGCTCTAAGCATTGTCTATTATGACCAGAGGTTTGTGTTGGAGCTCGAGGAGGTGGAGAGTGTAACCGGGAGCGATATCTATATTCTCTATTTCCATCCCTCTCATAATGTTCTTAACTAGAATAACCACGGTCGTGGTCTCTTCAGCTTCCCTCCTACTAGGCTCATAGTATGAACTGGATGATTGGCGTGCGGAGCAGAGGCTTTTGAACACAGATTCTTACCTAGTCATCGTATATGTAAAATAGAAAGAAAAGCAGCATCAGTAATCTCTCGAAATGAATAACTTATGATTGGAAATCATGTAGTGATGTGAAGTGATGCATGTGTTAAGCCCCCGACCAAACGGATATGTCGGCTACACTTGTAGAAAGTGACTCGCTTAAATCTAAGGCATTTTGAAGCCCTTCCGACCCAGTATTGTGTTGGAATGACACATAGTCCGGAATTGGAATGTTGGTAAGCCCTTCAAAAGGATTCTCTATTTGCGAGGGAGGAGCCTCCAAGTTTCTAACACCGGAGACTGGCAAAGACACATTCACAGATTTCCATCTCAAAGACTTATGATGCTTATATGATGCTGCCTTACCTTTCCTCCTTCCCTCTAAATCGTGAAAACTGCCAGGAGGTCTGGCTACAGGTTCGTCGTCAGTAGGCATGTTCTCTTCATCGCTCTCCTTAGCTATTACAATCCCAAGCGCTCTATGTTTAGCCTGTCTCACTGGGATGCCATAAGCGATCTTTCCAGTCTTATTCTTTGATTTCAATTGATTAGCCCAACAATCCTCAAGTTTCTATCTGTAAGCACCGAGTCAATTTCTCTCATCTCGCCCGACACTTCTTGAAGAATTCGTGCTATTTCTTTAAAGTGAGCACCTTTGGGTCGCGAAATTGTGGCTGTGAGGGAAAGAAAATATTGGTTTCAATGTCAATTGTGATTATCTTGTTACTGAAAAAATTACAGCACTCACATCTAACTAACCACCGACTGGCGAACCCTGGAGGACATAGGACATGAAAACCACTCCATGTTAAAGTAACTAAGTCTGGTCTAGGATCCTGTAACCACTTGGCAATTCCTAACTTCCTCTAGAAACGTGAATAAAGGATTGTCTCCCTGACTCTTGACATTAAACAAGTATCTGACTTCTTCCGGGGCCGTGGGTCGAAAGAGATGTTCCATGAAGACAATGAATAGACTATTCAGCATATGTATCCATTTGGATGTAACTGTGATAGAGAGGTTCTAAAGAATTCTAACACTTCTCGGATATACTGGTTGAATGGCGAAAGTATTCCAGCTGTGCATGAATGTCGATTAAAGGCTGTGAATCCTTTTGGGGGAGCGTGTGGCTTGTCATTCAAGCTGCTTAACAGAAATTCGTCTAATGGTAGACCGTGTCTTAAGCATATTCGCCCCAACATATCTTCGAAGATATTAGATGGCATAAAATCTTGGGGGTTCGCAATGAAAGTTTCTCCTGGCAGCTCATCCGAAGCTGGACTTATGACTTCAACCGCAATGGCTGGGATCTCTATTGTCGGAGAAGATGAACTTTGAGGCTCCTGTTGCTGTGAACTTGTAGATTTCATAACTAATCAACTCATCAAAAACCATCATTAGAAGATAATAAGCCCATTTGTTCCCCAATGTGAAGTGCATGAATGTGTTGTGCAGTGCTATATAATACTTAAAAGATTCTACAAAATTTGAGAAATGTTTAAATGATAAGACTTTGAGATTCGACCGGAGTGACCGTCATCGCTGATCATCACCACCGCACCAATCACGCTTTTGAGATCGATCTTGGTTAATGTTCAAATTTTTTTGTCAAGTTACAGTTTCATCAACGAGCTTCGAAGGGCTGTCAGATATGCAGTGAAACGGTTAAGTTCAATTATGCAAGGCAAAAGCCTGTCGGAGTTAAATATTCGAATGTGGAATTTTTTTTTGTATCCACTGAGGTCAAGACTTTGATCGATCATATGAAGCTTCATTCGTATCGATCACCAGGAACACAATTCGTATCGATCACCGGAAACCGAGGTTCGTATCGATTGTACAAGATACTTCATATCGATCACCTGAAGGTCACTTCATATCGATGCAATATCCTATACTTCGTATCGATCTACATCAACATATTCGTATCGACCACTAGACCCAAGATTTCATATCGGTCGCTCCAGATCGATACGAATGCCAATCATCAATCGATGCGAATGTTACCAACTATCGATACGAAGCAATCCCCTCATTCGATACAAAATTTCATTATGTCCAGGTCGATACGAAATTTTTTCTTCATCCACGGTCGATATGAATACGCCTTTCGTGTCCATCATCCATTCTATCTTCTTCTTCAAACAGTTCAGACCCCGATTGCTCTTCCACAACCATGTTTTAACCCAATTTCGGCCTCGTCATCATCAGAATTGGCCATGATTATGGACGAATTGGCATTAAATCTCAAATGTTATCGTTTTAATGTGATATTGTTCAACTAATTACCTAAATGAGAGTATTGATTCGAGGGATTAACAAGCTGTGGTGATTTGGGATCGAAGGAAATTTCAATTCCTCAGTTTTTGCTATTGATACGAAAATAAAAGTAAAATGAAGACGGGTGAAAATTTTCTAAGTCCCAACTATATTTATATGGACTCGAACTCAAATGGAAACGTTTCGTCTCCCAGTGCTAATAATCTGTAAGAACGGCTATTCACATTAGCAATACAAAGAGCCTACTTCGTATCCATTACTCCACCGAACTAAAGTTGTAATTGTTCGTATCCATCGACAACATACCAGTACAGAGTGCCAATTTTGTGCCCATCTGCTCAGAGACCTTGAAAGTCATATCCATCGATATGAACGAGACAACGGAGACTTGCTTAGACAATTTTGACCCATCAGCAATCCATCAATGCGAAATGACGACTTTGTATCCATTACTCTGAGGTCCAATAGTGCTTGTATCCCTCGATATGAGGCACACAAAAAAAATACCAACCAATCCATGCCAATCACCATCGATAAACAAAATTTCCACCTTTCACATCGATCAAGGAGAGGATCAATACGAAGATACACCAAAACAACCTCTAAGCTTTGGTACAACTCGAATTTCATATTGATTCAGGAGTGGATCGATATGGAATTCAGTAAGAGAAAACTGACAATGACTCATGAGCATGCGAACGTTAACAAGAGTCAGTTAACAAACGTACATGTATGATAGACCAACATCAAAATTTTTAAAGTCTTCACAGGAATTGAATGCTCACCTAATGATAATTGTGACAACAAACAACAGTTTGCCACCATTCAACACCAAGTTACAACAGTGCGCAGTACAACAATTGGCAGCAAACAATTCGTTATTTATATTACTAAAGACTAATCAAAAGTTACACCTTTCGACGAGAAGACAACAACCATTCAAACAAGTCAGATAGTTCAAAATGAAGATTGTAACTTTTTAAAGCACATCATGTTCTCACAAGATGTACATTGGGGGTTAAATGTTATCTCGCCTTTTGGCAAGGCCGCGACACCAAGAAATTGACTGAGAATCGAAGACAGTTCATCTCAAAAAACAGTATACACAGGTTTGCTGTGGATAATCGTAAACTTTTCTCGAGTCCGGATCGAGCTACAATTAACACGACACGATAAGAAAAGCCATGAAAGCCAACATTTCAAATTTTAGGTCAATCGGAGTTCGTATGCTCAGGATATGATTGACAAAACTCAAGTGATTACCTTGTTCGTATCCATGAAGAAATTAGAGAGAGACCTCCTTCACATCTATCCTATTCGAATACATCAACTTTGCATGGATTCATATCGATCAATAATATGTGAGTCCACTTCGTATCCATCTGAGTAGCTCTCTTCGTACCCATCAAAAACCACCTCTCTTCGTATCCATCGAGCTCGTTCCCGTTCGTATCCATCAATGTTCATGGTTTCATATCGATTCCATTTCTACACGCTTCGTATCGATCCTCCCATCCATGCATTTCATATTGATCAGCCAATAATCGATATGAAGAGTGCATGATAGACCGATACGAACGACGTCACCTTTCATTGATATGAAGCAGCCTACAATTGTTGATACGAAGCCAACGACGAATACGGATACGAAGTAGCCTTCGAAGCATCGATACGAAAAGAGTTATCCAGGTCGATACGAAGAATAATTCCAGGTCGATACAAACAAAGCACGATTCAAATGACAAAAACAGTCACCCGACATGAAAAGTGGATCGATGCTGGATATAGTTCCATGTCACCTTGATCGATACGAAGGGTATCGAATCGAATAGCCATCGATACGAATGGATCAATGTGGGTACGCCAGCCTTTTGCGAAATCAAGCTTGCATCGATCATAACTCATAATCTACAAGTCCAAATCCCGCCAAATTTTCACTAGAGTTTGCGTACATCTTCGGGAATGTTCATGATCGATCCCGACTCGATTGGACTAAATCCCGATCGATACAAATTGCATTCATTTCGATCACGGATCAACTCTGAACGGTCAAAGATCGATCGCGTGGGGCCACCCTCGTGTGAGAAAAGTTCTTTCGAGATCTGAGCGAGATATTTGTAGCCTACGCCTATAAATAGCAGCCCAAGACCTACTGAAAAAGGACTTTTGGCTCTTCTGCATTCAGACTCTGCCGAAATCATCATTGTACTCGAGTTCTGCTATTGTAATTCGTTGTAACCAGCAAGCAAAAGTTAATAAAAGTCAATCATTCCATAGTGGACGTAGGCCATATGCCGAGCCACTCTAAATCTGTGTCTTTCTGTGCATTTTTCTTGCTTATTATTAGTGTGTTTGTTAGATTTCCCACTTTTTCCATTTATATTCTTCATTTTATCTCTTCAAACATTTCCAAAGAGTGTTGCACCCAATATTGGTACAAACACTAATTAGGTAAATTAATTAGTTAATTGGATATAGAAATGGAACTTAACTTACTTAAGAAAAATGGATTGTGGATTGAAATTGAAATTGAAATTGAATATGGAACTTGAATTATAAATCAAATTCAACTTAAATATAAGTGAATTAAACATATTATGAAATGTTGTCGAATGAAATAGAAATTGATTAAAATGGAATTGAACTTAAATTATATAGCTGAAATGATTGAAAGTAAACGGATTAACTTATGTTAATATTTTTGGATGGAAGCTTGGCTCAAACAAATTTATGAAATGATTCATAAATAAATTGGCATGGATTGGATTGTTGCTGAATATAAAATTGAGCGAACAAAATTTTTATGAATAAATTGAATGTGAATTAACAGAAGTCGATAAATTGATTTAGAATCAATTTAAATGGTTTATAAGCTGAAGTGGTCATTTTATAAATGAATATCACCAAGTAGCATGAAAACATTTGTCATTTGACGTAAACGGAAGTAAACAAAATTTTATAACTTAATGGAAAGTGAATAAATTGATTTTGAATCAATTTGTAACGGATATGAATATATTGTGTATAGATAATGACTGAATGCTAATAATTTGGTTATGAATCATTTGGATTGAATGAAATGATATATTAATCAATTAAAATAAATAATTGAATGTTGGAACCTTGTGATTATTGATAAATTCATGCAATAACATGTTTGGTTATGAAATTTATGTGTGCGCTAGTTAAATAAATGAAATGTTATTAAATTTTTATGTTTTGGTACTTACATGTTTAAATTAAGTAATTACAGGTACAATGAAGCTATTGGACTAGGGTTAAAAAATTGCATATAAAGTAAGCTCGCTCACGTAATAACTCTAAAATAAGGTACGCTTACGCTATAAATGGGAAAATGATAAAAAATATTGCTATATACCATATTTTCGACCGTGTGGGTCGATGGTATCATTTTTGTTATATTTGTGATATTGGAATACAAGGGAGACTCTGTAGAAAAATTTCAAAAATTTAGGGTGTTAGAAAATTTTTGAAAATTTTTGGAAAATTTTTGTTAAAAGAAATTTGATTTCGAATTGTAATTGAAATAGTGGGTTTTGTTTTAGATACATAAAATTAGTTATTTTGAATGTAACTAAAAGATTTAGAAAAATGAAATATCGAATTTTCACTAAGTGGATTTTTGGAAAGCAATGGGTTTGGATCATTCCTCCTACCTTAGCAATTTCAGGGATGAAATTCTTTTAAAGAGGGAGTAATGTAACGACCCAGATTTTGAGTCATTTGTTTTTGAACATTTAATTTGTTTTAAAATGTTGAATTTGAAATGTAAATGGAATTTTATTTTGTAGTTTATCGATCAAATAAGTGGAATAAAACTTAAGTTCCAAATATAGCGATTTATTGGATAAATTCAATTATGGAATTAACAATTGGAAATCCTTAAAATAAGCAAATTGGAGTTGAATTGAAATGATTTTAATGATGATGTAAATTCAATTAGAATTAGAATTTAGTTAGTAAGTTTTTAAAACTGAATTTTAAGCAATTTCGCCAACTTATGAAATCGTCGATTTAATCGACGTGTTAAAATAGCAATCCGGGACACAGTCTTGGAATTTGATGAAACCAGTTTCGTTAGATCTATAATAGTGTATTATTTTCGGATTTCAATTTTCATAGCATTTGGATTTAACATTTCGTCGTACAGGGTAGAAAAGTGTTGAAATTAATATTGAAATTTAATATAATAATTGGTTTCAAAAAGCTATCTTCTCTATACAATCGAATTAGGCATCGAAACTTGTTCCATAGGGTTATAACATTTGGAACGATTGGCGCTATGCCTCGATCGGAGTTCATATTTTCTGCTAGATATTTTGAAAATTTAAATAGTATATCTTATTTGATTTGACCTTACATTTCCTTTTAGCCGACCTACTCAACCTCAAGCCACTCTAGTATGATCACGCCACCCTATTCACGAAGTAAATTCCCCAATTTAAATCGCGTCTCTTATTCTTCTCTTTCATCTCGAAATCGAAATCAAATAAAAAAAGATCGCAATCGTCTGGAAATGCACGCGAGCGAACTGGAGAAGGTGAAGAGGCAAGTCACGATGTGGGTATGTGGCATTTGTTCTTGAAGCTGTGGCTGTGAATCGTTGATGGAGAAGTAGGGTTTAGGCTTGAGGGGAGGCGTTCAAGTTGCCGCTGCGAAGTCTAGGACGACTAGGACGAGTGCATGTAGATGGGTGGTCGCATGCTATCTAAGGCTTTGGTCATGATAACATAGGGAGAGTGCAGACTAGGACGACGGGTACGGGAGCGGAGACGAGAGGTATAGTAAGGCAATGATGAAGTCAGCTTGTAACTTCGTCAAATGATGGGCGAGTTAGTGGTGAAGTTTTAGATTGACAATGGTGATTTAAGGCTCTGAAATGTAAGCAGGGGAAGAAGGGTTTAGTTTGGAGGTAATTTATTTTAAAGATGTTATTAACTAGGTTTAAGTATATAGTTAGTTAATTTAAGTTTGAATTTAATTTGAGATAGCTAATAAAATTTAAATAATTATATCATACGAGGTCCAATTTGAATGAAACAAGTTGCATTGCGATCGTGTCTACGAAATCTACGCATAGAAATTGGTTTGGGATTTTTCAGAGTAAGCTAAGATTTTAGATAATTTAAAATCTGGATGTTTGGCGAATTTAAAGTCAAGGTTAATTGAAAATTAATTATTGGATGATTAATTGAATTTATAAATTATTATCTATTGAATATTATGTTATATATAGTTGTATATATGGTGATATATGATTTATGTGAATAATCTGCTATAGGTTATATGGTGATTTGAACTTTTGGATGCTATAATAGCATTGGCCTTAATTTTGTTATGTTAAATGCCATAAATATTATTTTTAAATTTGAAGGAACTATAAGGAGATTTTGGATATAAAAATATTTATATCGAAATTTGGATTATTTAAAGGAAATTTATTTAGATAAAACAATAATTTGATTTGGGGTTGTACTTAACTATTCGTAAAATGTTTAAATAGAGATTTTTGAAAAATATTTGTATAAGAGATTTTTAACAAAGGATTTCTAAGTGATATTTCTGGATTTATGGAAACAAGTTGAAATCGATATTTTAAGTGGATTTGTAAAATAAATGGGACTTATGAGAAATGGATTCATAAAAATGGAATTTTATAAATGAAATTAGTTTTATAAACAAGTGAAACTCAAAGGAGTTAAATTTATATACGATGTTTATAAGTAAGGGAAATGATATCAGTTGATAAATTAGGAATATAAATTCACAGTGTGAATTTACATAGAGGTATGGAAATAGGTTTTTGGGAAAAATAGTGGATTCTATTTTCGAAATGTGAGAATGGTTAGGGAATCAAAATGAATTTGATGTGTTATGAATCAAGAAGGATTTATAAATTGAAATTGGTTATTGAAATTTTAAAAATATATTTTTAGCGATAAGTTAAGTTTTATTTTTAAAAAGAAATTTTTATTCATTAAATAATATAAATTTAAGCTATTTATTATTGAAATACTTTAGAAAGCAGATTTTTCAAATATCTAATATTAATTGGAATAAATTTTAATTTCTTTTAAAATTAGCTTTGTAAATCGATTAGATTTATCTAAAAATGAGTTGGAATAAGTCATCGATGCTTATTTAAAATGTTTTAATGTTTTAAATAATTACTTAAACGTGTTTTAAAAATAAATAATTATTCTTTAAAAATACTTAGCATATATATAGTGTTTTGAACGATTGTAAATTATTTATAAAATCCACTCGAGATTTGTAAGCGGGGTTTATTTAACGGATATGAATTTGATAAGAGAAATCTTATAATGGAAGTCTAGGAACTTAATGAAATTTCCATGTGTTTAAATGCGGAAACTTCAAAATGAATTGAAATTCATAAAAGGAGTTAGAAATGAGTAGTCGAAATTTTAGATAGGTAAAATTGATTTTGGAAATTTTAAAGGAAATTAATTAATGAATTCCAAAAACTGGTAAAACCTATTATAAATGGGTTGAGGAAATTACAAGTAAATTGTAGGGATTTTGAGAAGTATGTAATAAATATAATATTTCCTTAGTATTGGAAATGAAATGATTTCAGGAAAAATATACTTATTAATATATCCTAATATTGAAGTGAAAAGATTTTGAATATTTGAACTATGAGATTATTGTTATAGACTTTATTTTCAAAGTGTTGAATATTGAAATTGGGAAAATATTTCTAAGTATTGAGATGGTTTGAAACTATCATGTTATGGATATAAGTATTTGAATTTGTTTTCGAATACTGAGATATTGAAACAGATTTGGATAAATATCTTTGTAATGACATATTGAAATAAATATTTTCGAAAAATTTATAATATGGGTCGAGTGACTACTTATGTGCGTAATTTAATAGTTATATAACCGACTATCAAATCAGGCTAAATTCGTTGATCGTTTCGAAGAGGACGAGATCAGATTTAATTATCTAGAAACAACTTCGATCCAATTTGTGCGTTATGAATTATGATATCTCTAAGATAATGGAGATGGTGATACTGAAAGAGATTCGGTTTGTCCAGACCTAGGACAACTTGTATGGATGAATGCTATCATTGCATATTGCTCTGGAAGTCAGTGTTATATTTCCAAGTATGTATGCTATTTTAAAGCTAAAACGTTTCCTCAAGCCTTATCAAACAGGAATGACTAAATGGGGGAGATGTCGCAAGGCTAAGTGGGTTGCACCCAACTAGGATATGTTATCACCTTTCTAGATACCCTCGGATATATTATATTTTAATTATGGATATAGTTATGCATGGAAAAGAGAGTGCTCAATTAGGGTGGGAACAGCCGGAGTGATAACATATTCGGTACTATCCATGTTAGGGGTAGGCCGGTCTTGTGTTGGTAGGGGATCCAAGCGAGGTCCTTGGTACATTTTTCTAGAAGTGTACTGTGGCGGGCGGTACCCCAATAGCCCAATCATTGTATGAAATCCAATATCCACTATGAGACTTTACGGTTTTGATTGTAGAGCCTAGAATGCCAGAATATAATTAATGTAACAATTTTAGCTATTTTAATAAGTATTTGTACTTAGACGCTATTATAATATCACTGGATTTCTATAGAAGTGTTTTGATTATCGTAAGGTAAAAACCCATCGTATTTATATATCGCATGATCTTACGAGATACCCTTTGTTTCCAAAGGATTTTGATAATATTAATAATTCAATTTGAGTGTGTTTTCTCACGCTGGTTTTCCAGATTGACTCGGGGATTATTTTATTATAATGCTTGGATCAGATCGAATATTACAGTTTCAAGTTAGGATGCTATGGAGCTCAGAAGACGTGCAGAAGGATTTCAGGCATATATCATGTATTTGATTATATTCCGCTGTGTATGTAAGATGTATATTAAACACTTGTAAGGACAAGTTATTATAATTGTCCAGATTGATTTGTTGATTTTGTACTCAGATGATAGTGGGTTTATTAACAATTACATTTTTGTTTTGTATAAAGATCTGTTATTATATATTATATTTTTGTTCCGCTGCGATTGTGAGATTATGTGTTATTGTTTCTGTTCTTCTACCATCTCTTTTCTTCTTTACCCCTAACAATTGGTATTCCCAACACTTGAATATTCGACATGTTATACAGTGAACGTATTGATGTTGATTTTCGAGGATCGAAAATCCCAGGTCATTACAGAACCCACTCTTGGCCGGTCATCCAACACCCCTAACACTTGAATATTCCTAACATTCTTTGTTTCGCTGATGAACGACCCTAGGATGAGAGAAAGCATGTGATGTCGAATGTGTAAGATGTGTAAAAATTGACTTACATTTATTTTTGATTGATGTCTTTTTACCGCACTACTCAAGTACGGACCCTGAATGACAAAAGAAAAATATGGTCGCCCTTAGTACAATGATGCAACCCTAAAACAGCAATAACATACACTGGTTATATAATTCTATAAAATCACTAAAAACACTGCCATTTATCGTAAATCATCAAATGAATAATTTCAATATTTACCAAATTAAACTTTGTAGAAAAATCAAATAAATTATATTAAAAATACAACAACAAAAATCGAGGCATAACACTAAATTTAAATTTTTTTATTAATTTTTTTAACCATTTATCCTTGTAAAATTTACAAATGAATTCACTGTTATTATTTATTAATTTAAAAATAGTTAAATAAGAACATTAACCTATTTAAATAAATATTCAATTCAAATCCAAATATTTAATTCACTATTCAAATATTAAGTTCACAACTCAGATATTTATATAATCTGTATATTTCAATTCAACTTTTTAACTTTTGAAACCAATATCTCAATATTTAAAATTAATTAAATATTAAAATTTTAATGACTATAATTCCGTTTTGTTACATGTTAATAAACTGAAGTAAACTAATAAATTCTTTCCAAATAATATTTGGAATTAAATAGAATGTTTTAAATTGAATATGAGATGTTTCTAAAAGTGCAAATTAATTTAAATCGAAGTGATATATGTGTGTGTGTATATATATATATATATATATAAATATAAACAAACGTCAAGGATCAATTTTAAATTTAATGGAAATAAAATCAGTCAAATATTGAAATGAATTAAATCAGAGCCCAAAGCCTGTTTCATTCTCTAACCAGTTCTGGAAAATTTTCTCCGCTTCAACATTAATCCAGACCTTAAAGCCTGGTTTTTGAGGGGATAAAATAGTTTACATAAAAAAGGGAAATCACGACCAAGGCGCGTGGTTCTTGGCAACATCAACAACGATGTGAAGAGTACCGAGCGAATGAGCTTGATAATGAAGTGTGCATTCGAACGTGACCTGATGTCACGATTAAAAACTAGGCAATGCTAGAATGAGCTATCACGACCATGGATTGGCGAATTGGAGCACTTGGTAGTGGCCATGCAAGTGGCACAGGCTGTTAGAGATGCGGATGTTGAGAGCTGTTGAGGCATTGAGGCAATGGGCTATTATGATGTGGGAGGCAATGGGTTGTCGTGATGTTGGTATGATGACGAATTGAAGGCAACGACATGACGATGTACAATGATGCTAATGGCAGTATAGGATTTCCCTCGATATTTCCGTGAGTATTTCTCATTCATAATTATATTTGACTCTACTCGTATTATATATGTGTGTGTGTGTGTGTGTGTGTGTGTGTGTGCGCGCGCGCACGTGTGTGTAAAAAGATTATTATCTGGATTATTTGCATGATTGCATGAATGAATTTGTTGAATAGTCATGAATAATTATGTAAACGCTGGGATGAATTGCTTGGTTGGGATATTGGACTGAATTGTGTGATATTGAATGAAATTGAATTGTTTGGATATTATTTCTGTAATTAATTCTGGAGTTTTGTGTTTGTTGGATGTCTGAAATGCAAAAGGTACACTGTCCATCTACATTTTAAATTTTACATCAATGATTGTTGATGATTTTTAAAGATTTTGCTCTATGACTTGTATTTTTGACTTTCGATTGATTTTCTGCTTTAAAAATATTTTTGAAAGCTTCAATAAATTATTTTTGGTGTTTTAAAATTAAATTGAAGTATATATTTATAAATAAATATATGTTGTCAAGAAATAAAATGAATTGTTCGAAATTGTTTTGGAAATAATAGTGGTTTTAATGATGAAAATGTAATTTTTCAAATGTAATTAAGTATAAGGAATTATTTATTTCATGATTTTATATAATTAAAAGGTTTTAATAATTTTTTTGAATAGGAATTTATTTTGTATAATGTATATTTATTAAATAGTATCTAAGGGGTATTTTCGAAAAAGGATTTTTAAATATATTAGCTTATTTTGAAGGTGAGCTTATTTTGAATATTGTTGAATATTTTAAGTATATTATAGTATAATATTCCTTTTTCGAAAATATATATATATTGATGGTTTGAAATTAATCTATTGATATTATGAAATTATTTTACATGATAAGAGGATTTTGAATTATAAATGATGTCTTGAAATGAAAAGAATTATTATTAAGATTTATAAATTTATTTTAAAGTATTATTTAGTTATAGAAAACTTTGTATTTGTTTCTATAATTATTTTTTTGTGTAAAGTGATTTTGGAAGTTTTGGAAAATGTATTTATATACAAGGATTTAGAAATGGAATTTAGTAGTTGAATCTTATATTGCGATTAAATAAACATAGTGGATTCATTATTTAATATATATTTGTTATCTATTTCTACGTATGTTTTTTGTTTTAAAGGATTCATTAATGAGTTGTTGGTTGCTATATTTATTTATTTGAATAATTTGATTTATTATTAAGAGTGATTTACTTGTTGTTATACACACACACACACACACACACACATACTTATTTGAATAATCTATTTTTATATTACTTTCCAAGCATTATTTCTTTGTACATTGAATTAAATCGTATGAATAATTCATTTTTGAGGTAGATTTGATTAATGACTTTATTCTGATACGTTGATGACATCCTTGTTTGATTTATTGATATTTATTCTATAAGACGAGAAATCTAAATAAACGGAGTTATAATACTATTTAGGATGGGGCATTTGGCATTTGGTAATCTTTCTTCGGTTGTTCTTTGGACTTGTTATATAGAATAAAGAAGGGCGAGTGTGATGTATGCTTTGTATAGACGGACTTGTAATGCACGACAGTATGGGATGCCTTTGTATTATTTATTCCGTTATCCTTTTCTTGTGGAGGACACTTAATACGGGGATTTGTTATGTGTTATGAGACTCACTGCGGTGAGTCACGCATTTAGCCATGTGTCGACGATTATATCGAGCTGTGTATCGACATATGTATTTAGCTACATGTCAGCATATGTTTAGTGCCGTGTGTCGGTACATACATTTAGCCGTGTATTAATATAAGTATGGTACCGTGTGTCAGTATGTGCATATAGCTATGTGTTGGCTATTATATGTTTATATATTTACAGTATTTTTCTATCACTATCCAACTCTCTTTATATTTCGGGAGTGAACCAGACTGGCCAGTATCCACCCTGGCAGCCTGATCGCGGGGATTGCGCTCTGGATCTGTGACACCAGTGCCATGGGTCGGCAATATATTTATAGTTGTATATCGATGAATGTAGGGCCATGCATCGACGATGGTTAGCCCCTTGTGTCACCTAGGCTAGCAGTTTGTTACCATTAGGAGAAAAGCATGGTCGTGACCAGTGCAGAGCATAATCCTACAGCATGTATATGACATGTGATGGATAAGTGTCAGATGTCCGTTGAGGTAACCGATGAATGTAGGAACCATGCTATTTACGCACGTGTGTCGTGTTCGGTAGTTACGTGTGCAGTCTCTTAGAGCAAGTGCGTCAGCCAATCTCCTGTCTGGTTCTGGTGTGATGTGATTTTGACAAGTAATCATCTGATTATACTAGAGACTGTGTCCTAAGTATGATCAATCCCTGTATCCTTCTTTGGCATGTATCGCCTATCGTCTTTCTTTAACTTATGCTGCCAACTATCATCTATTTCATGTATTACTTTCATAACTCATGGCATGTGCCGCCAACTACTATTCATTAGCCTGAGTTGCCAATTGTCTATCCGAGACATGTATCGTCGATTTTATTTATTTGGTGCCAACTATATTTTCATAGGCGTGGTCACCGTTACTATGTTTTGACTTCTTGATGTTTTGGGATTTCAAATGTTGCTTTCTATACGTGGATGATTCACCCATTTGATGAGTTTAATATGGGTGATGACATCTAAGTATTATAGTGTTCTACGAATATGATATTTAGATCGTTTGAGTTACTATTATTAGTACTATATATTTATTTATACTCAGTATACACAAATTTCATATGGTAATTGACATTTGATTTAGATATAGTCTGAATGATTTATAATTTATATAATAATTAGGTCATTCCAAGACATTACGGGATCAGGGACGATGAGACCATCTTGAATTTTGTGGGCTTAGAGGAGACTAGATATTCTGTATTTTAGATGTCATCATGTATTGTATAGCCTTTTGTGTGTATTGTTGTGATTTGTATTGAACATATATAGTATATTATATATTATTGCTATGAATAACTCTATGATCTTTGGTATCTTCTGTATATTATGTATTGTTCTATCCTCGAGGCACACATGTTTATTGCTTTGTGGCGATACTGTGTACATATAGGTGGGTTACTAAGTTGATGTTTTAATACGTACTGGTGTTGGCCTAAGAAAATATTCAAGTGTGTGTCATACATAGCTCCATTCTCCGTATTATTTGATAGTATTACTCAATAATACCCTTTCGATAGTATGGGTATAGAGGTGGGGTGTTACAGTTTTGGTAACCTAACATAACACAAGTATATCAAAGCGCGATCAATATAAACTCACAACAGAATTGAAAAGTATAATATAACATATGTATTGACTAAGGCTACTACCTTGGAATATTATTCCTTGGAAATTTAACTTCCTTATCAGGGTCGAGCATGAATAAGAAGACTACACCATCTACAGTTCCTGTCTTGCTCCAGCATCCAGTCCTTCTAACCTAACCCGTAGGTTGTTATGAGGAGGGTCGGAACAACGTTTTGGTGATTGGAAAATTGCATACTTTACCCATCCATGAATTCATGCCGATTTGTTTCCATTTAAGCGTTATGTCTATTATTTACGACTAATATGTTAAATCTTATATGCACGTACGATATGTCTAACCTAACATTCTCCATGGTATAACTATATAAGTATATTCCTATCCCCATATATGTCTAATTGTTTCACTGTCGAAAAACCCCGACCACTTAATACTTGTAAAATAGGGAGGAAGCATACCCCATAATGGCTACTTAATACCTCAGTCCGAAGCGGGCCTCTACAACATAACCTTTAGTCAATTAGTCCTAAGTACAGAGACCAATGACACCTAGATAAGGCTTTATAATATGATTTCTGTATTACTAACGTGTCTCAACTCTACAACTTACCCTCAACTGTAGTCCAAAGGCCCTTCCCAATCCCACAAAACTACCATCAATCATGTCCTAATAATGTAAGAGATAGTACCCAAGCCACTTAATACCTTTTCAATGGGATCTAAGCAGAGTCTGACTATTTAATACCTACCTTTTAGGAAGGTCTCCGTCATTTAATACCTATCCCAAGGCGAACAAGCTATTATTCTTTTAAATAGGCTTTTGAAAATAAATTTATTTTTTATATATAATATCAATGTTAGATAAAATAACTTTAGTTTAAACTTCTAAAATTTAAATAATTTTTACTTTCTTACTTTTAAAACTTATCTTTAGGAAGTGAGTTTTAAATAATTATAAATTTAACACAAAGTTATAAATGCATTGCATAGTTATATATATAACATGAGTATTAGATTAATATGGTAATTAAGGTTTAATTCATTTTTTTAAAAAAAAGTAATTAATGTAATCTTAAAAACACATGACAATATAATAACTTAGGAATTACACTTGTTTACAAATCAATTAAGGGGTTTGACATGCGTAAATAAATAATTTATTCATGTAACGAGTGGCATCTTTATTTTAAAAAGAAAGTTTTGTTTTGATTAAAGTTTAAAGAAAAAAAGATCTGTTTTGTTTTTCTTCAGCTAAACTTCTTTAAATTTTTCTTCAACTAAAAAAAAGAAGGAATTCAAATGCAAACTTCAAAGCTGGAACCAGAAAACAAAATCAAATCTATAACCAGAAAGAGAAAAAGGAAAATATGAAGAACATGCAAAATCAACAAGCTTTGATCAGAGGAATTCATTGATGTGAGCATCATGTTTCAATAGAAGTTAAAATTCAGTGTGTCAACAGCAAGTTAAAATGCCCAGCAAAATTCAAAGTACAAAAAATAAAAAACTGCAGTAATACAGAGTGTTCTATGCTTTTAAACCCTGTGAGTAAATTTCTTTTTAAAAACAGTTTTAATCCTTTATATGTTGATCTGTGAAATGTTTAATATTGTATCTATGCTTGCATGTTGGATATAATGATGTTATAATCATATTGTTGCTTAGAATTACCATCTTAAATTTGATTTGTGTTGTACAAACTTGAGTGCATATCTGTATATGTATTCTTTGTGAAATTCTGTTGCAAGATCAACTAAAATATCTCAAATCTTTCTGTACAATCAAAATTAAACTTTGATTTCTGGAGTAAAGATGTTAATAACATGATTTTCTTGTTTTTAAAATTCATTACAAGTAAGTATATTTGAATATTACCCAGTAAATTATGAATATACAGTTGACTTCAAAAATGAGAAAATTCAAGTTTGATGAATTTCAAATTCACTTAGTTAATCTGAATCATACTATCAAAATATGAATTTTAATGTAAAATTTGTAATTTTTAATATAGTATTCAGAGAGAAATTGGGAAATTTCTTGAATTGGGTTATTGGTCGAATTCTGTTGATTGGGGTTGAGTTGGAGGTCGACCTTCGGCATGGAGGTGGTCGTGGTTTTGGGTGATGCAGGAAAAATAATGGAAGATTTTTATGGCGATAGTGGTGGTCGTGAAGGGGGTTAGTAGGGTTTGGGTTTGCTTCCTGTCAGGGGTCGGAATCATGGAGATTTTGTCTTCGTTGTTAGTCTTTGGCGAATCGCATGGAGGGGGATTGCATTGTCAAAGTGCAAGGTGGCTCTGGAAGTGAAGCCGTGGTCTCCAACGTTGGGGTTCGCCGTTGACGGTGAACTTTTGGTTCAATGGTTTTACAGGTTGAGGGTGATGTAGCCATATTTTTGTGCAAGGTTGTTTTCTTCGGTTTTGGGTGACGAGGGGGTCGTCGAAGTCGATATGGACTTGGGGAGTGTCGCGACAGGGTTCGCCGTCGACCGATACTATCGTGCACGTGCACGAGCTATTTTTGGTACAGCAGTTTTGGTTTGGGAAGATAGTTGGCCATGGGTTTTCTGTTGTTAACTCAAATGTTGTCTCGTGTTATTGTCACGAGCAACTCGAAGTGGAAGGGGGTAGTGTCGCGTGTGTTTTGGGTTTCCAGGATTTGTTCCTGTTTTTTTTTTTACTGCAAATTGAAATTTCTGAAGTTAAAGCAAACTGAGTTTTATAACAAAGCTTTAAATAGTTTACAAATGTTTGAGATGTTTTAATTTAAAACTTTGTGTTTTAATAAGTTAAGTTAAATTTGTTTTAAAATAGTTTGTTTGTTTTAAAGTTTAATATTAACCGAATTTTTATATTTTATAAAATGAAGTTTCAAGTTGGAAGAAAATTGACGTTTGAACAAAGTGTTTTGAAATTAGTTGTATAAAGAATTAATGTTTGAATTTAAAAGAATTTTAGTTTTTAAAGATTGGATTTTTTAAAATATAAACTTTGTTTTAAAAATAGTTTGTTTCATTTTTGCTTTGTTAAATGATAAAATAATGTTTTCAAATAAAATTGTATTTGAAGTAATTTAAAAGTGATTAAGGTAGGGTATTTAATAATGTTAAATTAAATGATGATGTTTTAGTGTAAACCAATTAAAAGCTTTTGATTTTAAATATTTAATTTTAAATTGATTGATAAAGGTTAATGAAAATATGGTTTATATTAATCAGGTTTTTTATTTTAAAGGTAATTAAAGTAAATTACTTAATTAACTTAAATTGGTTAATGTAAGTAATTAAATTAAGGCAATTAGTTTGTGCAATTAATTAAGTGTAATTAATTACTTAATAAAAAATTAATTAATCAAGATTACTTAATTAAGAAATAATAAAGTAATAAGTAATTAAGAAGTTAATTACTAAATGATTAAGAAAAATTATTTAAACATAATTACTTAATAAAGTAATTAAGGTAATTAATTACTCAGTGTAATTAATTAAGTTTTGGGGTTAATTTTAGTTAATTAATTAAAGTTTAATTAATTAAAAAGGAATTACTTAATGATGGGATTAGGTATAGTTACTTAATGTAATTAAAGATGTGTAATTACTTAGTGAAGTAATTAATGAATAATTACTGAATGTAATTAATTAAAGGAACTACTGGATGGATAGTAATTAAAGAGGTATAATTACTTAGGGAAGTAATTAAGTGATAATTACTCAGTGTAATTAAAGAATTGATTAATGAAATTAATCAAGGTGGTTGTTTAATTGGTAAAGTAATTAAGGAAGTTAATTACTGATGGTGATTAATCAGGTTTGATTAATAATTGTGATTGAGTTTATAATTAATAATTAAATGTAATTTTGAGAAATATTGATTAATAAAGTAATTAGAGGATTGTTAATTTATGTAATTAATGAAAGATAAATTGTTTAATTAATTAATAAATGTGATTAATTATGAGATAATTAATCAATGAAGTGGGGAAGAAGTAATAATTAATTAATGAAATTAATTAAGGATTTTGTAATTAATTATTAATTAATTATAAATTAATTAAGATTAATTAATGATTAAAGATAAATTAATCTGTGTAATTAATTTAAAGGTTAATTACATAGTGTAACTAAAGAATAATTAATCTAGGTGATTAATTAAGAATATGATTAAAGGATAATTAATCTGTAACTGAAAATTAATTAATTGGATTATGATGATGATTAAAGAGTAATTAATTAATTAATTGTAATCAATTAATGATTGTTTAAGCAGGATTAGTTGTTTAATTCTCAAGTAATTAATTTAATTTAAGATGATTAAATTAAATATAAAGGAATTAATGATGCCTGTTTGTGTATGATTGTTTGTGGAATATCTGCATTGGTTAATATCTATTGGATGATATGTTGTGATATTCTGCGATATGATATTTGATATATCAATGATAAATGTGTGATATTTATCTATAAGTGATGCTGTGTGAATTCAATGTTTAAATTGAATTAATTTGTTAGACTTAAATCACTTAGACATTAAGATGGCGTTTGGATTCGATGAGACCGGGATCGGGTTTCCAAATTTGAAATTTCGAAAACCACATCGATCCAAATTAAACGTTAGGTCGTGAATCCAAGAGGAATGCAAGTGAAGACTCGAGGTGTAAGAACTATTCGTCGGTATAACTCTGGGGGTGATTCCGAGATGAGTTTGACGGAAATAGTACTTACATGTTCGAGATGGTGATTCAAAGTGCAAGGGCTATTGTCGTTAACTCTGAGGGTGATTCCAAAATGAGTGTAACGAGATAGTGCCTTCGGTTTCGTTCGAACCCGGAACGAACTTGTATGGATTGAATGCTTTCAGAACATCGTCAGGTGGGCGATGAGCATTCTAAAATTGATATGTCCTATAAAGGTAATCGTAGCCTCAAGCCTAATCAACCGGGAATGGCTAAAACAGGGGAGGTGCAGCAGGACTAAGTGGGTCATGCTCAAGTAGGACGAGATTTACCCATGTCTAGAGGTCCCTTTTTATTTCGGCTGTGTGGGGCGATTGATCATGACAACTGCCGGAGTGGTCTTGTTCGGGACAGTCCAGTAAGGGATGATTCCGGTCTTGTGCTGCAGGGGAGCAGGCGTACTCCTCAGTACGGTTGTAACGACCCGAAATTTTCGAAGCCGAAAATTCCAGATAGTATGGGAAAAAGAAGAAAGAGGTAGAAGAAGAAGAACATAAACACCAAACATCTCACAATCGCAGCGGATAAAGTATAATAAATAATAATAGTTTACAAAAGAATATTATAACTGTCGGTTACATTTAATATACATCAGAGTTTCACATAATATACAGTCACAGAATATTTACAATTATCATGCTTCAAATTAATAATAGTATAAATACAGTGGAAATACTCTATATGCTAATGCCACCCAGCTCGCCTCCTGAGCTCCAGAACGTCCTAACCTGAAAATCTGTAATACTCGGTCTGACCCGAGCATTACATCAAAGTAACACCCGGGTCAGGCTAGAAACCAGCGTGAGTAAACCCAATTAACATGGAATACCAAAGAAATCAACTTTTATAAACCCGGGTAACATATATCAATTCTCAAGCCACAAATTATTATCGGCAACACTAGGTCCACCTTTAATTATCTGAATACCAAAGATTTAGATTTTTCAAAACAGTCCAATACCTCCAAATCACTTCAATCCAGCATATAGATTTTTATATATATCGATCTACAAACATTCGAAGTGGTTTTGGGTATTTCTCCTATACCCGACCCCGGCTTCTTCGAATCTCGTGTTATCCTATCTCGAATTATTTAAATGAAATACACAACATTTCATATCAGAGATATCTACACATTCAAAACATCCAGTACCATTTAATCATCCATCACATACAAATTAATTAAATGGTTCTAATTGAATTTTTAACCACATTCATTTAGATTCCTTCATTCAAGATTAGTTAATTCCAAAATCGATTAATTAGTCAACCCTTCACTATTCATCTTAATTAATCAACCTTGATTAATTATTTTCCAATTACATTCAAGTAATTACCTTACATTAACTTCACAATATTAATTAGTCTCAACTAAGATCATTGAGTAATCTTAATTACTTCATGAATTAATTAATTATATATAATTACATCAATCCTTAACTACTTATACTAATTAACTTCCCATAAGTCACTTATTGCAGATTAATTCATCTTAATTAATCGATCTTCAATTACATCTTTAATTACATTAATCAATTATTTCCAATTATATTTTAATTTGTTCCAAACTAAATTAATTACTTTAATTCAACCATAATATTAATCAATCTCGATTACCCTCAACCTGTAAGTAACTATCTTTCACTTTACTTCATTCATAAATTAATTACTCCTTACTTCACTATCTTAATTAATCAAGTGATTATTTATCACATCATCAAAAGATTTTTCTGAATTACTTATCTTAGTAAATTAATTTAACCTTAATTAATTAATTCAAACCCCTAGTAACTTTTAAAATGGAAGTATTTCCTTATTTATGTTGAAGTTTAAAACAACTTACAATTACCAATATTTCGAGTTAAGCAACAATTTCTTAAATCACCAGATCAATCAATTCACAGTGCATATCAAATCAATTCAATCATTCAACCACATATTTAAATTTAACCATTTAAATTTAAATAGAAATCCAACAAAGTGAGATTTACTCACCTTTGATTTTTTTTCAATCCAAAACAAATCTCGATTTGTTTCCTTTAGAATTAGGCCTTGTATAAACAGTTATACGATCTTATTGATATTCAAACGAGTTCAATTGCTATTTAAGAAATTTCATTTTACCTAATAAGTAAATTTCAAACTAATTTCCTGTTTACAAAATATGTTTTAGTCATCAAATAATTATATAAATTAAATAAATAAATTGATTTCCATTTTATAAATTAAATTTAACTAAATCTTTATTAAACAAATAGTTAAATTTCCCTAGACTAATTGTTCCCTTTTTTTTAAACCCTTATATATATAATTTATTCTGTAGATATAACATTTAATTATCTATTTTAAATAGCACAAAACATGAATAAATATAAATAGCTCACCCCAGTTTGCATGCTTTAATCCAATCACCAAGCAAATCTCGAAGCCTTCATGCATTCCAGAGGTCGAGTTCGACCTCAATCCCAACTCGAGAATGACAGCCCAGATCCAAAACGACAAACTGGAATCGCACTCGGCCCCTCTTCACTTACCCACCAAGTCACGGCAAACCCTAGAGCACGCATTCACCCATCGTGACATACCTAAGCCCCAAACTCCTCGGGAACCGCTGCCATAACCGGTCGCGGCCATCGAAATCGCGAGCGCGGTGACCCTGAGCAATCCAAGCTCGAACTGAAGAAACCCTCGCGCGCGGCTCACCACTCCCTCCTCCTCGAGCGTGCACCCCCCTTCCAGTAGATTCGCGTCTTCCAAATCATCCTCTCTTGTTTTTTTTTCTCGCTTGGTACTCGGCTTGTATACGAAGGCTACAACCATTGGTTTTTATTATTATTAAGAGCTCGATTTCGTGCTGTTGGAAGGAAGAGAGAGAGAACGACGTGAAATAAAGGTAGCAATGGCTTCTTGAATACGCCCTGTTTATTATAATTTAATATCGTAAATATCTCGCGTTGTATAACGCGAAACCCCCGAACCCCGAATCAGACATGCCGACAGACGTTTATAAGGCTTTACTCGCGTTCCGAACACAATGGGACGTGCTTTGGAGGCTAATTTGAACGTATGTGTAAGTTACGGAATTAAACGATCGATACTAAATTAAATCGATTAAAATAAATCTAAGCGTTTCGAGCTGCCAGAGTCAAACGACAACCCCGATTGCTACGAAAATTGAAATCCGATAACAACTAACTATTACGGATCCAATGGAACTGGTTTCGTCGAATTCCGAGACTGTGCCTCGGAAGGCTATTTTTAAATTCAATTTAAACGATATATTATTAAATTTGAACAAATTTCTTTTAAATTAAATTTCAATTATCCTATTATCTTCAGTATCATCGTTATAAATTTTATAAGCCTTCAAATTATTTTTAATAGGATTAAAATCTCAAATTGAACAATTTACCCAATTTTCAATTATATAATTCAATACGTTAATTATCTAATAAATATTAATATTTTGGAATTCAAGCTGAAATTAATCTTTCAAATGTTAAAAATCAATTCATTATTCCATTTTAAATTGTTAAAATTTTTGGGTCGTCACATTCCTCCCCCCCTTAAAAGAATTTCGTCCCCGAAATTACTAGCAAAGAATGGACCAATCCCTTTTACCTATTTCCCCAAAACTAACAGGTTTATCAACTTGCCACAATATCTTTTATCAAAGATTCACTATTACCTCAACTAACTTCCAAAACCTTTTATGGTTTCCAACAATCTATTTTTACCCAATCGTTTAAATTTCAATTCAAAACCAAATTTGGAATTAGCAAAATTTTCTCAAAAATTTTCTAACTCTCTAAATTCCCGAAATTTTTTTTCCAGCGTCTCCTTTGCACGGCTAGCTCGGTACTACTACAAAAGGCCTCTACGGGCTCCCAAAGTCCAAAAGAAAACAAAAGCCATGTGGCTACATCAAAACCCAATCCAGTTTCATACAGAACTTAAATACATACCTTTTGTCGGGCAATTTACATTTATCCTTTGGAATCAAATCCAAATTTCTTTTCCCTTTTTTAATACCTGCATATCTTGTTTAGCAAAAATATCCAATCATAACTTTACAAATCATTTTATACATTCTCTTATATAGGTTTCCATATTTACTTCTATTCAAATTCGTTTTTCCCGCTTTAATATGAATTCAACTTATTTCAATTTCGAATATTAAATTTTATTTTCCATTTAACTGAATCTTATTAGTTCCATCTACTAATCTATCTCAGTTTCACATTTAAAATCGTTTAATTGCTTAACAAAAATTTTCCAAAAAAAAATTTCCACAAATTTTCTAACTCCCAAAATTTTGGAAATTTTTTGGCAGAGTCCCCTTTGTACGGAGGAGCTTTTGCAATTTGACAAGAGATATAAATATATATACATCGATCCACCCGGTCGGAAAAAGAAAAAACAGTTCATATTTCCTATTTTTATTGTGTAAGCGTACCTTATTTAGCATTTTAAGTAAGCAGCTTATTAATTTTAGCAATTAGTGCAATCCAAATCCAGCCAAATGGCCTTCAGGTACCTGTACTTACTCAATTTGAATATGTAAGTGTCATACAAATAAAATCTATTAGCATTTCATTTACTTTCAATAGTTACGCATGAATATCATAAGTAACAAGCACCAAAACCTTTCCATAAGCGATTTATATAATCTTAAAGCTAATTCAATTGCTTTCAACCAATTTATAAGCTATTTCATTCAATTTTATTTGGTTACAACTCAATTGCTTATATTCCATTGATTTTTAATCCAAACAAGCTCATATTCACTTTAATTGATTCAGAATAAATTTTATTGAATCTCTATTAACTCATAGCATTTTAATTACTTTTTATTTACGCCATACGACGATTCATTCTATACCAATTTGTCAATATTCGCTTAATAGAGTATTTATTTAGTTTATAACTATTTCACATTACTCTTCAACCCATCCTGTAATTAATTCCACTTCATTGTTTTTATTTATTCACCAACCATTCATTGCATTTCATTTCATTTCCGCAATTGTTCCATTCAAAACAATTTGTTAAGATTGGCACATCCAATAATTATAAATTAATAACCATTTCCTAAATTAATTCAATCCACGTTTTTATTTAATGGGCTTCCACTCTTATTCAATGCCAAGCTTCCATAAATTTTAAACTTAAGTTAATTTACTTTGATTTATTCCAACATCAAACTTAAGTTTACTTCCATTAATTCAGTTAGCCCATCAATTTTAAATTTTAAATTTAAATTCACCTTCTCAATTTATAAAAATAATATCCAACCACATACTTAACTCATTTATACTTCTAATTAATGTGCCACCGAACTTAAATTAAGTCTGATAATCCAATTCCATTTTTATTTAATCAGACTTCATCCATTTATCATTTAACTCAATCAGCCCATTTTAAATTTTTAATTTACTTACTTAATTCGTTATCGAATTTATTTTATTAATATAAGTCCATTCTCAATTTATTTCTATCCACATGGGTTTTGTTTTGTAACTCAAACCATTTCTATTATAATCACTTCTCTTATATCCAATTTACTTGCAAATTTCATTAAATATTATTCAAATCACCCTTGGATTTTATTTTTAATTCAAACCATCACATTTTTCAATCCAATTCTATTTTATTTTTATTTCACAACATCTCCACTTATTTAATTCATTATCAAATTCAAGTCGCATTCTATTTACAATTCGAATTCATTCCCAAACTCTATCATTAATTTACAACCCATTTATTTACCCACGTTGAATTTATTAACATACACTATTTAATAATTTATTTAGCTAATTAGTGTACTTTCACTTTTAATTTAATATTCGATTTCCTTTAATTACAAAGAATCACTTCATTAAATTTTACCGAGTTTTAATTTTATAATTTCAGTTTGGATTTCCCTTGATTTTCCAAAATTCCAACATCTTTATTTAAAAATTTATAGAAATGTTTTTAAATTCACAACATACTTAATAAAATAACTCTTTATAAAAATACTTTTTTTTATGACTCGATGTCTCAACCAGTCCATCCTTGTTCTCACAGAAATTCAGTCATACGTTGATCAGGCGTAGGACTGAAAATCTATAAGTACTTGATAAACCTGTTTTCAACACCCAGTGAAAACATTTGGAAAATAATTTTATTGAAAATATCGCAAACTGTTTTTGAAAATAGAGGAAATATCTTAGTGAGAATGCTCTGGAAATCATCACCCCCATCCATGGTCACAGTTACATCCAGGGTTACGTTGCCATCGCAGCAAAGGTCCATGTAACTTCAGGCTCTCCGCGGCCTCTCAATTACGCCATGGATCCCACACAACAGATCACAGTTACATCCAGGGTTACATTGCTGTCACAGCAAAAGTCCATGTAACTGCAGGCTCTCCGCGGCCTCTGATCTCGCTATCAAAATGAAACCTCTCCACTCCTTCATAGGTCGCAGTCTACCGAGATAAACTCAAACGCAGACTGTTGGCTCTCAGCGGCACACACGACTTCCGCTATGTTATACACTACTCATAATCCCCAGGAACTATTTTTGTCCGGACTCCTCACGGGATCAACTTTAGAACCCCTCCCCCGGGGCACAAGGCAGCACCACCCGGTGGCACTCCTGAGAAGTTCATTCGAAGGGAGCGCCTTTTTCCCCAGAGCCATCATCAAAACACTTTATACTATACATGTATAGTAGCTTTCAAATCATACACCTAGTATGAATTTTATCAAAGCTCCCTTACACAAAATCAATTTTCCCAAAATCGATAATTCTCAAACTAGGCTTCCCAAATTCAATATTGATTTTACCCAAAAAAAATCAAAAGCCTTTCCAAATCCAAAGGTTCCCAAAACCCTTTCCAAAATCCTCATAAGATCCTTTATATATATACATATATATATAATTTTTAAAACTTTGGATCACTTTAAACTCGTATAAAGTTCCTTTTATACTTCAAACACTTCCAAAATCCCTTTTCTTCCAACAATAGATTCAACAAAGGGAAAATATATAACAAAGATATAACTTTGTTTACCCAAATCAAATATTCAATTTTGATTACTCTTTCCAATATCAATTTTCCTTCTATTTATATTCACTTTAATTCCCATTGGATTGTCACTTCAATTCTTACCTCAGTTGGGTATTTAAATCAATAACGGTTTGAACTCCGACCAGTTTAGAAAATAGCTTGATAATTGAAAAATAGATAAGTAGTTGGAAAATAATTATTAGTTTACAAAATAGCTGTAAAATAGTTCGGTAATTGGAAAATAATTGGAAAATAATTAAATAGTCATAGAAATTTTAAATAACTTCAAAATAGCTATAAAATATAATTAGTAGTTGAAATTAGTCTATAAAATAGTGGAAAATTTTTAAATGGCTCCAAAAATAATTATAAAACAAGTATAAAATAATTTGGCTTTAACAAAGAAAGGTTGTATATATTTAATAGCTTAGAGATATAAGTTTATATCAAAACAATTTATATTGAAACTAGTCAAGAGTCAACTGTTCACTTCCCTAACAATCCAATGTAAATTTACACTTTCATTTAAATTAATCCAATTCCAATTTGAATAACTCCAATTTCCATTGAAATTTGTTTAACCCCAATTCAAGTTGAATCACCCCTGATTCCCTTCCCAATTTAAATCAAATTCCATTTGACTTTAATGCAGTTCACTTTAATTATAATTTCAAATTATTGCAATCAATTTGAATTATTATCAATTTAATTTCAGAATCCAATTCCCAAAATTCCATTATAAATCACTTTTATTTATGTATTTCCAGGTTCAATACAATTTATTTGTTTTCAAAATTTAATTTATTATTCAAATTTTATCTTCCAGTATGAAGCCAGTTCTTAAACAATTTTAATTTACAAACTCAATTATTCAAATTTATTTTATTTATACAATACCATTCTCAATTTAAAGATTTTTATCAACAATAGGATTATAACATCCAATTTATTCTAAAACATCCATCCATTTTCAATTTTTAAATCTCAAACCCATTTTGAGGTCACACAAATTCCTAATTCGAATCAACCATGTAACCTTCCAAGTTAAATTCCAATTCCATCTCGAAATTTCCAATTATGGTTGCTTTTGTATACTTATTTAACTTCCCAAAGTTAAATTCCAATCTACTTAATCCAATCAACCTTACTCAAATTCGAATTCCCACTTCAAATTTCAAAATTCTTTCCCTCTTTTAAGTTCAAACTTATATCACTTAAGGTTTTTACATCACACTTAGGGAAAAAAAAATCAAAACTCAACCTCTTAGAGTTTATTTCAAATTATCTTTGATATCATGTATATCCATACATATTTATTTCTTGGCCCTCCCAGCCATGTTTTAAAATTGTAAACCACCTTTGGTTTAAATTCAAATCAAAATTCAAACAACCCATTGTTTGCAACAAGTCTCAATTATCCAAAGAATTCTTATTTATTATTTTTCATCACTTTGAAACAAAATTTTCATATTCTGGTACCAAATTTAGAATTTTATCTTCAATCAAATAAATTTTAATTTGGTTGTATTTCTATTCTACTTACCTTAATTCCAATTCAAGACTCCAATTTCAGTTTGGTGGTATTATATTATTCCTTAATTTTAATTTCAATAATTAACACCGATCACCTAAATATTTATTAGAAGGAAATATTACATTATATATCAAAATATATATTTTATATAAAATCATTTAAAACTCTTATATAAGAAAATAACAAATACGCTCTTGTATATAAATACTCAACTCATTCTAGAGTACTTTGGACTCTATTAAATGAGTAATTCCCACCAGAGCCAAGGTTCTCGCTTAACCTTTCAGCTCTGATACCAAATGTAACGACCCGAAATTTTCGAAGCCAAAAATTCCAGATAGTTATGGGAAAAAGAAGAAAGAGGTAGAAGAAGAAGAACAGAAACACCAAACATCTCACAATCGCAACGGATAAAGTATAATAAATAATAACAGTTCACAAAAGAATATTATAACTGTCGGTTACATTTAATATACATCAGAGTTTCACATAATATACAGTCACAGAATATTTACAATTATCATGCTTCAAATTAATAATAGTATAAATACAGTGGAAATACTATATATGCTAATGCCACCCAGCTCGCCTCCTGAGCTCCAGAACCTCCTAATCTGAAAATCTGTAATACTCGGTCTGACCCAAGCATTACATCAAAGTAACACCCGGGTCAGGCTGGAAACCAGCGTGAGTAAACCCAATTAACATGGAATACCAAAGAAATCAACTTTTATAAACCCGGGTAACATATATCAATTCTCAAGCCACAAATTATTATCGGCAACACTTGGTCCACCTTTAATTATCTGAATACCAAAGATTTAGATTTTTCAAAACAGTCCAATACCTCCAAATCACTTCAATCCAGCATATAGATTTATATATATATATATCGATCTACAAACATTCGAAGTGGTTTCGGGTATTTCTCCTATACCCGACCCCGGCCTCTTCGAATCTCGTGTTATCCTATCTCGAATTATTTAAATGAAATACACAACATTTCATATCAGAGATATCTACACATTCAAAACATCCAGTACCATTTAATCATCCATCACATACAAATTAATTAAATGGTTCTAATTGAATTTTTAACCACATTCATTTAGATTCCTTCATTCAAGATTAGTTAATTTCAAAATCAACTAATTACTCAACCCTTCACTATTCATCTTAATTAATCAATCTTGATTAATTATTTTCCAATTACATTCAAGTAATTACCTTACATTAACTTCACAATATTAATTAGTCTCAACTAAGATCATTGAGTAATCTTAATTACTTCATGAATTAATTAATTATATATAATTACATCAATCCTTAACTACTTATACTAATTAACTTCCCATAAGTCACTTATTGCAGATTAATTCATCTTAATTAATCAATCTTCAATTACATCTTTAATTACATTAATTAATTATCTCCAATTATATTTTAATTTGTTCCAAACTAAATTAATTACTTTAATTCAACCACAATATTAATCAATCTCGATTACCCTCAACCTGTAAGTAACTATCTTTCACTTTACTTCATTCATAAATTAATTACTCCTTACTTCACTATCTTAATTAATCAAGTGATTATTTATCACATCATCAAATGATTTTTTTGAATTACTTATCTTAGTAAATTAATTTAACCTTAATTAATTAATTCAAACCCCTAGTAACTTTTAAAATGGAAGTATTTACTTATTTATGTTGAAGTTTAAAACAACTTAAAATTACCAATATTTCGAGTTAAGCAACAACTTCTTAAATCACCAGATCAATCAATTCACAGTGCATATCAAATCAATTCAATCATTCAACCACATATTTAAATTTAACCATTTAAATTTAAATAGAAATCCAACAAAGTGAGATTTACTCACCTATTGATATTCAAACGAGTTCAATTGCTATTTAAGAAATTTCATTTTACCTAATAAGTAAATTTCAAACTAATTTCCTGTTTACAAAATATGTTTTAGTCATCAAATAATTATATAAATTAACTAAATAAATTGATTTCCATTTTATAAATTAAATTTAACTAAATCTTTATTAAACACATAGTTGAATTTCCCTAGACTAATTTTTCCCTTTTTTTTAAACCCTTATATATATAATTTATTCTGCAGATATAACATTTAATTATCTATTTTAAATAGCACAAAACATGAATAAATATAAATAGCTCACCCCAATTTGCATGCTCTGATCCGATCACTGAGCAAATCTCGAAGCCTTCACGCATTCCAGAGGTCGAGTTCGACCTCAATCCCAACTCGAGAATGACAGCCCAGATCCAAAACGACGAACTGGAATCGCACTCGGCCCCTCTTCACTTACCCACCAAGTCACGACAAACCCTAAAGCATGCATTCACCCATCGCGACATACCTAAGCCCCAAACTCCTCGGGAACCGCTGTCATAACCGGTCGCGGCCATCGAAATCGCGAGCGCGACGACCCTGAACAATCCAAGCTCGAACTGAAGAAACCCTTGCGCGCGCGGCTCGCCACTCCCTCCTCCTCGAGCATGCGCCCCCCCCCCTTCCAATAGATTCGCGTCTTCCAAATCACCCTCTCTTGTTTTTTTTTCTCGCTTGGTACTCGGCTTGTATACTAAGGCTACGGCCATTGGTTTTTTTTATTAAGAGTTCGATTTCGTGCTGTTGGAAGGAAGAGAGAGAGAACGACGTGAAATAAAGGTAGCAATGGCTTCTTGAATACACCCTGTTTATTATAATTTAATATCGTAAATATCTCGCGTTGTATAACGCGAAACCCCCGAACCCCGAATCAGACATGCCGACAGACGTTTATAAGGCTTTACCCGCGTTCCGAACACAATGGGACGTGTTTTGGAGGCTAATTTGAACGTATGTGCAAGTTACGGAATTAAACGATCGATACTAAATTAAATCGATTAAAATAAATCTAAGCGTTTCGAGCTGCCAGAGTCAAACGACAACCCCGATTACTACGAAAATTGAAATCCGATAATAACTAACTATTACGGATCCAATGGAACTAGTTTCGTCGAATTCCGAGACTGTGCCTCGGAAGGCTATTTTTAAATTCAATTTAAACGATATATTATTAAATTTGAACAAATTTCTTTTAAATTAAATTTCAATTATCCTATTATCTTCAGTATCATCGTTATAAATTTTATAAGCCTTCAAATTATTTTTAATAGGCTTAAAATCTCAAATTCAACAATTTACCCAATTTTCAATTATATAATTCAATACGTTAATTATCTAATAAATATTAATATTTTGGAATTCAAGCTGAAATTAATCTTTCAAATGTTAAAAATCAATTCATTATTCAATTTTAAATTGTTAAAATTTTTGGGTCGTCACGACGGTGATCTAGGCCACGTACTGTGACGTGCGGTACCCCTGTAGCCCTGCCATTATATGGAATCCAAAATCCAATAAGTGCCTGTACGGTTTTGATTGTGCCTAACTATGTTGGAATGTGAGATGTAAGCATTCCAGCTATTTATGTATTTTATTTTGAAAACCCTAGACCCTACTATATATCACTGGATTTCCTATTAAATGTTTTGGTTAGCGTAAGGTAAAAACTTACCCATGTTTATTTGTCGGGAGTCTTACGTGATACCTTTGTTTTCAAAGGATTTTCTAAAGCTAAGCAACTTTTAACCATTTACTCACACCAGACCCCTGTATGACCCGAGTGTTTATTTTCTCTTTTATTAAACTCTTGGGTACACATATTATGTATGAGTAGTCAAGTGATTCAGGTTTGCTTTGACAAGTACTGGAGGAGATATGGAGCAGGTGGCTTCAGCGTATATATATATATATATATATATATATATATATATATATATAGTGGTTCCGCTGCGTTTGAATTGTATCTATTTTCTGTGATGTACTTCAGTTGTAATAACTAGACAGGTGTTTATAACTGTCTAGTTTGTTTTGTATGAGCTGTATAACTCTGATGTATATGATACTATGTAATATTTTATTTGATTAATATAATTTATTCGTTCCGCTGTGAGATTCTGATGTTGTTTGGTTCTTTCTTTTCTATCTTTTCTCTTTTCTATCCCTTTCTTTCTTCTTAATGATGCGTCTTTATGTGTTATGAAAGGCGGGTCGTTACAGGGAGGTGAGCGTGTCAGTGGGTTGTAAGTATTTGGGAATTAGGTTGCTGGGTATTAGCTCGGGTAGAACATCGTGTGTTTGAGTTGATAACTCGAGTATCAACTCGGGTAGAGATGAGATGGATCTTGTTAAAAGTTTTGTAGTTACAGGTTTATAATTTGAAATTTTAACTAAAACTTAAATTAAGTTTTGCAATGGAAGGAGTGGGAAAGAGTAACTCGGATGTTTTTGGGGTTTTGATCGGGTTAGACCCGAAGTTATATTAAGGGAATTTTCAAAATATTTTAAGGGCTTATTTTAAAACGAGCTTAAACTTTAAATAAAGTATCTTTTGAATTTATGGGTATGAATCTTGTTCTAAATTTATTTTGATAAAATAAATGTATCTTTAACATTATTTATGAAGATGAACTTTATTTAATTTAAAATCTATTAAATCAAGTTAAAATATTTTAAAACTTTAATATAAAATGGGTTGATTAAGTAATTAATGATAATTATTAATTTAATTAACTAATAATTATGATGATTTAATTAATGACTAATGATTAATTAAATTTTAATTATTAATTAATTAAGTAATTAAACTACTAATTAAGTTTTAATTGGGTTTTCTTAATTAATAATTAAAGGATTATTAATCTATAATGCAAGTTAATTAAGAAGTAATTAACTATTTTTATTAAGGTTAATTAATTGTAATTAAGGACTGATTAATTTTAATTATGGATTAATTAATTTGTAGTTAAGGTTGTTAATAATAATTAAGTTTTATTAATTAATGATTAAGAGATGATTAATTAGTTAATTAAGGTTAATTAATTAATTATAAAAGTAATTAGTGATTGATTACTTTGTATTAAAGGATTAATTAATAATTGAGATTTATTAATTAATAGTTGAATGATAATTAATCTGTAATTAATGATTAATTTGGTTAAAGAGTAATTAAGGGATGAATTACTCGATTATGATTTATGGGGAGTTTGTGATCAAGCTGAGTTAATTAATTTGTTAATTAATTAAAGATAGTCACTTGATAAATGATTAAGTATTATTACTTAATAAGTTTTGACATGGGTAATTACTTAAGATAAGTAATTGTTGAATAAATTACAGGGGTAATTGAGATAAGTGAAATTACTTATTGGGAAGTAATTTTAAATGGATAATTGCTTGTTAAAGTAATTAAGGGTTTATTACTTGGTGTAATAAATCAAAGAATTTATAATAGTAATTAAAAGTAATTAAGAAGTAATTAAGAATAATTAATTATTGTTTATATTTATTAAAGTTGATTAATTGAAAGCAATTAATTTAAGCATGGTTAATAATATGAATTAATTAAGGAATAATGTAGGTAATTAATTAATGGAAGTAATTAATTAAGGTTCATTAATTAACATGATTAATGAGAATAATTAAGAATTAATTACTTGATTAAGATAATTAATCAAGGTTGATTAATTAAGATGATGATTAATTAATTGGTTTAATTAATGAATAAGTAAGCAAGATTTATTGAGATGAAGATAATTAATTTAATTAATTTTAAATTAATTAAGAGATGAAGTAATTAATTTAATTCACTTTAAATTAATTAGAGATAGAGATAGTTAATTTAATTCATTTTAAATTAATTATGTTGTGATTAAGTAAATCATTTCTTATGTATGAATGGGTGACATTGATTGTCTTGAATGGATGTAATCTCAGAAATGAGATAAGTAATGTTGTGTGGTATGAATGCTTGGTTGCATTGTGATGGTAATATAGATTATCTATTGTGATAATGATATGGATTATCTATTTTGTTATGGATCATCTGTTTATTTTGATAATGTGATTATCAAGTGTGACTTGTGAATTATCTATCTGTGTGTATATAGATAATTGAATTGAATTGTTTAACCTTAAACAACTTGGACCTAAAAGATACGTTTTGGATTTCGATGAGACCGGGATCGGGTTTCCATATTTGGATATCCGAAAACCACATCGATCCAAATTAACGATAGGTCGTGAATCTCAAGTGAAGATGAAGATTCAGAGTGCAAGGGTTATTGTTGTTAACTCTGAGGGTGATCCCAAAATGAGTGTAACGAGATAATGCCTTCGGTTTCGCTCGAACCCGGAACGAACTTGTATGGATTGAATGCTTTTAGAACATCGTCAGGTGGATGATGAGCATTCTAAGTGATGTGTTCGCTAAAGGTAATCGTATCCTCAAGCCTTATCAACCGAGAATGGATAAAACAGGGGAGGTGCAGCAAGGCTAAGTGGGTCATGCCCAAGTAGGATGAGATTAATCCCCGTCTAGAGTCCCTTTTATTTCGGCTGTGTGGGAGGTTAAATAGCTACAACCGTCGGGGTTGTCTTATTCGGAACTGTTCAATAAGAAATGGTTTCGTCTTTGTGTTGCAGGGGAGCGGGCGTACTCCTCGGTACGGTGATCTAGGCCACGTACTGTGACGGGCGGTACCCCAGTAGCCCTGCCATTGTATGGAATCCAAAATCCAATAAGTGTTATCGGATTTGATTGTATTACCCACTTTTGTGGATAGTAGCTGGAATTTAATAAATGTAACAATTTCGGCTATTTCATATTTATTTGAAAACCCTAGACCTATTATAATATCACTGGATTTCCTATCAAATGTTTGGTTAGCGTAAGGTAAAAACTTTTTCATGTTTATGTGTGGGAAGTCTTACGTGATACCTTTTCTTTGAAAAGGTTTTTAAAGTTAAGCAACTTTAACCGTTTACTCACACCAGACCCATGTCTGACCCGGAGTTTATTCTGTTTTTCTTGAACTCTTGGGCACTCAAATTTTTACGAGTAGCCAGGGGATTCAGGTTGGCTTGACGAATTTTGAAGGAGCAATGGAGCAGGAGGCTTCTGCGTATAGCTATATAGTATTCCGCTGTGTTTTCTCTGAGTCGATTGTCTTTTTATTGTGTTGAGTTGTATTACTAGACAGGTCTTTATAACTGTCTAGTATGTATTGTTTAGCTGTGTATCTCTGATTTATTTGTTACTATGTAATGAATTATGTGATTAATATAATTTATTCGTTCCGCTGTTTAGATTCTGATGTTGTTTCTTTCTTCTTCTCTGTCTTTTCTCTTTTCTATCCCTTTCTTTCTTAAAAATGGTGCGATTTTCTGTGGTGAGAAAGTCGGGTCGTTTCAGTTGGTAGAAATATTCTAAAATTAATTATAATGCAAATATATTTTCTTATACATATGTAAACATTTTTTAATTAAGAAATTTAAATAAGTAAGTTATATTTACATTTAATTTAAATGAAAATTTGATTAAAAACACATAAAACATGTGTAAACGTGTTAATCCTCTCATAAACACTTGTAAAGCAATTAAACAATTAAGATGACAAATGTAAGTTTAACAACAAGTGGCACATATTCATTTCAATTTTTAGTAAATATTTTTTTAGAAGAAAACTAGTTTTCTCAAAACACTTTCATTTTTCCTCAGTTCAAATTCTTCTCTTTTCTTACTTAATCAAAAACCTAACATTAAAATCAAAAGCAAAAGCAAATTAATGGCAACCTGAAATATTTCTCAAATCTGAATTTAACTAAAAGCAAATCTGAAAATTTCAATCTGCAAATACAAATCAACTTCAATCTGCACTTCAAACTTCAAAGCCGCAACTTCAACCCAACTGCAAATTCAAATGGAGTTCATCAGCAAGTTTAGATCATTAAATTGAAGCATGCAAAGGATTTTCTTCAGCAAAATCATAGTTTTTCCAGATTTAAATTTCAAGGCCTTGGAAGTTTAAACCTGTTTTCTGCAAATTGAAAATGGTGAGTAAATTTTGTTTTAAAAACAGTTTTAATTTAATTTATGATTGAATGAAGATGCATGCAAATGAATTTAGCTTTGATGATGAATATTTGTTAGATGAGTATTGTCAAGTTTGAATATTGAAAGTGTGAACTACCAGGAATTCAACTGACTGTAAATAATTCATTCTCTGTTTGAAATTTTTGAAGTTGTTCCTTATGAAAATTCAAATCTTCCATTCTATACCCTGTTTGAACTTGATATGTGAATGGAAAATGTAAGTTATAGTTTGATAGTAATTTTAAAATTAGTTTCATATTTTTTAAAGCAACAGATAAATATAAATAGGGAATCTGCAGTCAAACTAAATTTTAGGTAAAAATCAACCATCTTAAATTATAAATTGAATTTCATGCATGTAATCGTGATGATAAATCATGAATTTAGATATGCAATTTGTAATTTTTAATTGTGTAATTAGTGTGGACTTTGGATTTGAATGTTTTGGGGATTTTTGTGAACTGCCGATGATATACTCAATAATTCGATTTGATACTTGGGTCGAAGCTTGAATGTATGCTATAGATTAAGGGAAAAATGCAAGAGAATTTTTCCAATGTTCAATTTGTTCGAATTAGATTAAATTAAGGTTTAAGCTTGCTTTTTATTTGGCTTTACTGTTGAGATGATTGCGTCACGAACGAAGGATCGGAGGTGTTCGCACATGGGGGAAAATGGAGCTCGTGATGTGGCGTTTCGATGGAGAGTTGGGCAAGGAGCATCGTTGCCGTGATGGTCGGTGGTGGGTTTGGGTTTGTGCTCGTGTTTCTGCAGTGTTCGTGCTCGAGTACGAAATTTTGATTCGATTAGTATTTCGTGATTCTGGGTTTGTTTTTGGGGTCGCATGTGATATTGCGACCGACGTCGATGGTCGCGAGGCTCGCCAGAGGCCGGCGACAGTGGGACACGTGCACGCGTGTTGTCGTATCAGCTGGAACGTTTGTGAGTTGGGGAAGAAAGGCTTTTCTCGAGAAATTCTCGCGTTATGCTTAGGTTGGACTCGAAGTGGGAAGGGTATCTGGTTGCTTCGGGTTAGGCACGAGCAGATTCATTGTTTTGCTCGGTTTTTTTGGGTGTTGCTTGCTGGTTGTTCTGGGTAATGTTAAAGTTTACAGATTCAAACTCGAGCTTGAATTAATATAAATCAAGTATAAGCTATAAAACAAGTTCTATAAAAGAAAATATTCAAAGTTAAAAACTTGTGTTTGTAATAAAATTAATCAAACTTTAAAAAAATTGTAAATTGGAGTTAATTCAAATTTAAATTGTTTAAAGATGATTTCTTTTGTAAGAATTTAACTTCATTTAATTTTGAATGTTAATTTAAAAACGGAAATGTTTGAATTTAGATATTAAATCAAAGTTTTTAAGGTAAATTGTAAGTAATGTTTTAAAGACTAAAGTTTTCAAATTATTTTGAAAATAAATAAGTATAAATTGGATAATTAAAGTATTTTTAAGTTTCAAAATTTGATTTCTAAATGTTTTAATTTCAAATAAAGTTTAAGTTATGATTTTGAAATCCAAATAGTATAATTTGTTTTTAAGTTGTTAAAATTTCATTAATTCAAATAATTTATTTATGAAAATAAATAAGGTTAAATTATTTGGATAATTAACTTAAGAATACTTAATTTAAAATGATTTGTTAATAAGTAAGGTTTAATTAAGATTAATGATTTTCTTAATTAATTAAAGATTTAAAAATATAAGAAGTTAATTAATTATTTAATTAATTTTAAATAATTAGTTAATTGTTTATTTAACTTTGAATAATCACTTAATTATGGATTAATTAAGTGTAATTACTTAATAAAGTTATTAATGATTAATTGTTAAATGTAACTATGAAAGTTAATTACTTATGGAAGTAATTGATGGAAATTACTCATGGGAGTAATTAATGAAAGTGATTTATGGTTAATCACATGATATTATTAATTAAAGGAATTAATTAATATAATTGTTTGAAGTTAATAAATTATGAAGTAATTAATTAATTTAAGAATTAAGGATTGTTTAATGATGGAATTAATTATTTTTAAGTAATTAATTAAGAGAATAATCAAGATTTATTACTGAAGTAACTAGAAGATAATTACTAATAAAGTAATTAAGAGTTAATACTTAATTAATTTTAGTTAATTAATTAATGTGATTTATTAATTAATGAATGTGATTAATTTTAAGATTAATTACTAAGTGTAACTAATTAAAATTGTAATTAATTAATGAAGTAATTAATTATGGATTTATTTATTAATTTAATTGATTAATAATTACTTAATGAGGTAATTAAATATTTATTACTTATATTAATTAATCAAAGATTTATATAAATTAATTAAGAAGTTAATTAATTAAGATAAGTAATTATAAATTGATAATTACTGTTTATAATTAATAAGATGGTTAATTACAAGTTAATTATTTAATTAATTATTAAGGATCATTAGTTAATAAATGATATTAGTCAAGGTTGATTAATAAAAGTAAGTAATTTAAGTGTGATTAATTAATTGTAATTAATTAAGGTTTAATGTAATTAATTATAGTTAATGGAAGCAAATGAAGGATCGTTAATTATTGTAATTAATGATAACAATTAAAAGGTTAATTATTGAGTATGGTTAAGGATAATTACTTGAATGTAATTTAAAGGATAATTAATCAAGGGAGATTAATTAAGGAAGATCATTAAGAGATGATTTATTAATTTATTTATCTGAGATAAATTAATGAAGAAGGATTTAGGTAATCTAATTGATTTAGAGATAATCAATTCTGCTTATGAATGATTGATTGATATTGGATGATTGCTTGATATTAGATGATTGATATTGGGTGATTGGTTGATACTAGATGATTTGTATATCTGATATGCGATATGTTGCTTTGTGAGATGAATGTTTGATATGAATTATCTGTTGTGATAATATGATTCATCTATCTATTTATATCATCCTGTATATAAGTTTAATTGTTTAAAACCCTTAAGAACAACTTGGACATTAAATTAGCGTTTGGTTTCGGTGAGACCGGGATTGGCTTTCCATATTTGGAATTCGAAAACCACATCGATTCCAATTAAACGTTAGGTCGTGAATCCAAGTGGAGCAAGTGAAGACTCGAGGTGTGAGAACTATACGTCAGTATAACTCTGTGGGTGATTCCGTGATGAATTTGACGGAATAGTATTTATAGGTTCGAGATGGTGATTTAGAGTGCAAGGGCTATGGTCGTTGACTCTGAGGGTGATTCCAAAATGAGTGCAACGAGATAGTGCCTTCGGTTTCGTTCGAACCCGGAACGAACTTGTATGGATTGAATGCTTTCAGAACACCGTCAGGTGGACGATGACCATTCTAAGATAGATGTGTTCTATAAAGGTAATCCAGCCTCAGGCCTCATCAACCGAAAATGGCTAAAATAGGGGAGGTGCAGCAAGGCTTCGTGAGTAGCCCCACTGGAGAGTGAGATTTACCCCTGTCTAGAGGTCCCTTTCTATTTCGGCTTAGTGTGTGGTTGATCGTGCCAACCACGGGGTGGTCTTGTTCGGTACTGTTCAGTAAGGAACGGTTTCGGCCTTGTGTTGCAGGGGAGTTATGGTGGCTCCTCGATACGTTGATCTAGGCCACGTGCTGTGACGGGTGGTACCCCAGTAGCCCTGCCATTAATGGAAACCCATTCTTCCTACGAGACCATACGGTTTTGTTTGTATTACCCACTTTTGTGGCTAGTAGCTGGAATTTAATAGATGTAACAATTTCGGCTATTTCTTATTTACTTGAAAACCCTAGACACTATTATAATATCACCAGATTTCCTATCAAATGTTTTGGTTAGCGTAAGGTAAAAACTTTTCCATCTTTATGTGTGGAAAGTCTTACGTGATACTTTTTCTTTCAAAGGTTTTTCTAAAGTTAAGCAACTTTAACCCGTTTACTCACACCAGACCCCTGTCTGACCTGAGTGTTTATTTTCTATTTTATTAAACTCTTGGGTACTCATATTATGTATGAGTAGTCAAGTGATTCAGGTTAGCTTGACGAATTCTGGAGGAGATATGGAGCAGGAGGCTTCCACGTGTAGATATATTATGATTCCGCTGTGTTGTTTGGTATCTGTATCTGTTGTACTTGAGTTGTATAGATAGACAGATGATTATAACTGTCTAATATGTGTTGTTTAAGTTGTGTACTCTGATGTAATATGATACAATGTAATATTTTACGTGATATATTATATTTCATTCGTTCCGCTATGAGTTATCTAATGTTCTTGTGTTTCTTCTTTCTCTTTCTTTTCTTCTTCTATCCCTTTCTTTCTTAATTAGCGATGCGACTTTCTGGTGTTAGGAAGTGGGGTCATTTCAGTTGGTATCACCGTTTACTCACACCAGACCCCTATCTGACCCGTGTGTTTATTTTCTGTTTTATTAAACTCTTGGATACTCATATTATGTATGAGTAGTCAAGTGATTCAGGTTTGTTAACGAATTCTGGAGGAGTTATGGAGAAGGAGGCTTCCACGAGTAGATATATTATGGTTCCGCTGTGTTTTTTGATATCTGTATCTTGTGTTCTTGAGTTGTATAGTTAGACAGATGCTTATAACTGTCTGATATCTGTTGTATAAGTTGTGTACTCTGATGTAATATGATACTATGTAATATTTTATGTGATATATTATATTTCATTCGTTCCGCTGTGAGTTATCTGATGTTGTTGTGTTTCTTCTTTCTCTTTCTTTTCTTCTTCTATTCCTTTCTTTCTTCATTAGCGATGCGTCTTCCTGGAGATAGGAAGCCGGGTCGTCACACTTAAGGAGAGCTGACGAGATCGTTTGTCTTCTGAAGATTTTGTGTCTTAGGCAATATGGGTTTGTCTTCTGCAATATGGATTTGTCTTTTGCAATATGGATTTGTTAAAGCCTGCAACTCAAGTTTAAAACCTTCTGCAACTCAGTTATATTCAAAAGTAAAAGCTTTCCAAATTAAAGGCTATGTCCTCATTTGTTCAGGTGAGCAACACTTTTTAAAATTTAAGTATAAATTTGTTGCTTAAATAAGTATTGTTTGCGCCAAAATTGGTCACAAACCCCAAATACCGTGAAAGCACCAGTGTATGAAAACAAATCAGCAATATTCAAACACAAATCACAGATCTCAGCAAATAACCCAAAAATGTTTGCACAAAAAATGGGCAAACACCTCCAAGTCGTATGATTTAGTTGATTTTATATTGTTCGTAGTGATTTGGGTGGTTTATGCAAATATGCGAAAAGCAGGGACTAAATTGTAAAAGACACGCAGATTTATAGTGGTTCGGCCAGAACGTGCCTACGTCCACTTTATATGTTGTTCTCCTTTTCTGATCAGATTACAAGTACAAAGCTTTTATTCCCAGTATATGAAAGTTGTTTCAAAGTTCTATCTGTGCTTGAGCTCTCAAACTTGTCCGCCATTGTTGTACCCCTGCCCCTCTATTTATAGAGTGAGGCTGGGGGCAGGGGTCTTGGATATATATAGCTGCTGGTGGGCTTGGGTTGAAGCAATTTGGCCTGGCAGAGTTGATCCGGTCGTGTCCTCCCTTGCTTCTGGTTCGGCAGCGTGTGGAGGTGGGTTGGTTCGGTGGGACATGGTCCGGTGGTGAGTTCAACAGGCTAGAACCAACGTTGCTGCTAGCGAGCCACATGAAGAGTATGTACCAGAATTCCTTCGGGGGCAACCCCCGACAGACAACGCTGGATTGGTAGATATAATCAGGAAGACTGTGCGAGGTGGTTTGACCAACGGAGACTTGGAAGGAGTGAACAGGAGTCCGTTTGCTCAGGAAATAAGGATGGCTCAGAATCCACCTAAGTTCAAGCTACCTAGCGTGGAGGTATACGATGGCAAGGCAGATCCTACGGATCACTTGATGAGGTACACCAGACACATGGAGGTGCTGGGGGCATGCAAGGACTAAATTGTAAAAGACGCGTAGATTTATAGTGGTTCGGCCAGAACGTGCCTACGTCCACTTTATATGTTATTCTCCTTTTCTGATCAGATTACAAGTACAAAGCTTTTATTCCCAGTATAGGAAAGTTGTTTGAAAGTTCTATCCGTGCTTGAGCTCTCAAACTTGTCCGCCATTGTTGTACCCCTGCCCCTCTATTTATAGAGTGAGGCTGGGGGCAGGGGTCTTGGATGTATATAGCTGTTGGTGGGCTTGGGCTGAAGCAATCTGGCCTGGCAGAGTTGGTCCGGTCGTGTCCTCCCTTGCTTCTGGTTCGGCAGCGTGCGGAGGTGGGTTGGTTCGGTGGGACATGGTCCGGTGGTGAGTGGATGAAGCCTGGTTCGGCTATGCTTTGGTCCGGTAGTTGTTGGAGGTGGGTTGGTTCGGCGATGAATTGGTTCGGTCATGCTTAGGAGATGGGCTGGTTCTGTAGGTGTTGGAGACGGTTTGGTTCGGCTAGGAAGGGAAGTGGTGTTGGTTCGGCTAGGAAGGGAAGTGGAGTTGGTTCGGCTATGAGGGGAAGTTTGGACCGGCAGTGCTTCCTTTCATTTGGCTCGGTTATATCTCCTTTATACGAACTCCGATTAACCTGAAATTTGAAACATAGCCTTTCCAAGTCCTTATCATCATTTCCAATCAATTTCGTCCCGATCGGAGCTCAACCAAATTTTGATGATATCGATCGCAGCCTTGATTCCAATCGATCTCCAACCCCGATATCCAACATTCCTTGCCAATTTGTTGATATTCCAGTTTTTATCCAAAAAGTGGGATAACAAGTATGTTTGTGTATGTTTATCTGGTTGCATGTTGATTAGTATGCTTGTGTATATGATTTTAAATGCACTGCTATATATATGCATATAAATGTTTGAATGTATGTGCTGTGTATCTATTCTTTCCTGTGCTTAATTTCAGAAGTAAAGATTTTAGTAAAAATCCATTTTCTCTTAAACAAGTTATGTTAGGATTTAGACTTTAAATAAAAAAAGTTTTGTTTCATCATAGATTAAGGTTTAAAATTTATTTAGATTAAATTGAATTTGGAATTTGCTCTGGAACTAAAATTAACAGGAAACTTGAGTCTTTGAACAAAATTCAAACATGTTAATTTTGTAATTCAGGAATCTGAATCAAATGCTAAAACTTAAATTTGATTTTTGAAATAAAAATTACAATTTTTAATATTGGGATTTTAGAGCATTACTGTTTTTACTGGAAATTGTAAATGGGGGAAATTCTGATAAACTGGATGGATTTAAGGGTCGTAGCTCTTTATGTATGTTGGAAAGTGGCCAGTGATGATGAGAAAAATGGTGGTGGTGGTGGAAGTTCACCGTGGTGAAGATGATTGTTCAAATTGATTCATAAACCTAGTTTTTGGGACAGGCAGTGATTCGACCAGCATGGTGGTTGTAGTGGATCGAGTGTTTTGGATTTCCAAGGGATAGTAGATGGAGCATCGACGTACACGTGGCCGGAGTTGTAGCCGTCATGGTGATCGGATTTTGGGTTGCGTCGTAGTTCCAGGTTTTGGGAATGGGTGATGAACCTGTTCCAGTATTTGTTTCAGGTTTTGGGTTTGGGTACTGTAATTGTTTTCGGGTAGATGATGGGTTTTGGACGATCGGAATTGGTTTCTGTGTTGAACATCGACTTTCTTGTTATTTGGGTGGTGGCCGGAGGTAGCCAAGACCACCGTGCATATGCATGGTGAAGAATAGTGTCAGGGGAATGTTGGGTTTTGCAGAAGTGTTGTACTCGGGTCATACTCGAGTAAATTCGAGTTTTTGCTCGAAGATTGTTTAGGTTTTACTCGAAGCTATATCAGGGGAGGCTCGGGTATTTTATTTGGTTTCAGGTTTCCAAAGAAACCTGTTATTTCCAATTCTAGGTTTGGGTTTAAAATCTGAAACAAGTTTAAAATAGAATTTAAAACTTAAATTTGAAGTATGGTTTTCAAATTGAGTTTGAATCCAAGTTTTAAAAATTTAATCTAAACTATTTAAATCAAAATGTTTAACAACATTAAAGAGTTTAAATAATTGAATTTAAAGATGAAGCTTTAAAGTTTAAAGTAGAAGATTTAAACATAAGTTTTAAATCTGGAAATCAAATCCAATTTGAATCATGATTTGAAAATAAGGGTAGATTTAAATATTTTAAATGTTTAAACAACTTTTGATGTTGTAACATATTTTAAAATATGATTTGTATCTTAAAATAAATATGGGTTTAAATTCCTTCAAACATCTTTTATAAAATAAGAAATTATTTAGTATAAGTTTTAAAAAGGTTTTTAGAATGTTTTTAAAACTTTGTTAAAGTTAAGTTTGGCTTTCATTTTAAATTTTAAATTTAAAATGAAATACGAAAACAAATTTTAAAGTAAGTTGTTTTGAATATTGCTTTGTTAATGATAATGAAATTATTAATAAGAAATGTTTCACTTATAATAAATCAAAGATTTAAATGATTTTGGTTTATTAAATTAGTAAGGTAATTAGATGGTTAATTAATTAATTTAATTAATTAATTAAATAAGGATTTTGAATTAAATAATTAAGGTTGAAGTTAATTAATTAAGATTAATTAATTTGGAAATAAGATCATTAATTAAATAAGTTAAGATTTTAATTAATGATTGGAAATTAATTTATCAAGAGGTTAAGATTAAATAATTAGTGATTAATTAAATAATTTTTAAAGATTAATAAATTTGTGATTAATAATGGTTAATTTAAAACTAATTACTTAAGTAAGGTAATTAAGGAAATTGTTGATAAGTTAATGAAGGTCATTAACTTGGGATTATGTATTAATTAATTTAAATGATTAATTTTGATAATTAATTAGATTAATTAAATTAAATAATCATTATGGAATTTAGTTAAATATGATTACTTTGTGAAAGTAATTAAAGTTATTAATTACTCATTGTAATTAATTAATTAATTTATTTGATTAGTTTAAATTAATTAATTAAGTTTAATTAATTTAGAATAATCATTTGATGGGTTGATAGTGATTAATGGAGGATAATTACTTAGAGAAGTAACTAAGATGAGTAATTACTGGATGAAAATTATTGAAGTATGGAAGAGTTTGAGGTTTATTGCTTGTGTAATTATTTTGGAGGATAATTACTTTGTGAAAGTAATTAATAATTAGTTACTTGGTGTAATTAATTCAAGCATTGATTGATTATGTCATTTGGAAAAAATTTAAGTAATGTAATTAATTAAGGGTAATTAATTACTAATAAAATTTATCAAGGATGATTAATAATTAATTAATTATTAAATATAATTAATTTAGGGGTAATCAATTTACTCAATGCAGTAATTAAGAATACTTAATTACTGAAGTTAATTAATCAAAGTGATTAATAATTAAGTTAATTACTGGATGAAGTTAATTAATTTAAATGTAATTAGGAATCATTAATTAATATAATTAATGATGTGATTAAGATTAATTAGTTGAGATTAATTAATCAATGATAAGTGATTAAAGTAATTAATTAATGTAATTAATTAAGGATTAATGTGATTAATTATAATTAATTAATTAATAAAGTAATTAGAGGTTAATTACTGTATTTAATTAAGAATAATTAATTTGTAAATTAATTACTTGAATGTAATTAAAGGATGATTAATCAAGGGTGATTAATCAAGAATGATTAATTAGTGGTTAATTAATTAGTTGATTGGTTTGTAATCAATTGTTATATAAGCAGGATTTATAGATTGAAGTAATTAATTTAATTTACTTTAAATTAATTAGAGATGATGTAATTAATTTAATTCATTTTAAATTAATTATATATGGTGTGATTATTAATCCTTGTTTATATATGGATGATATAGATTTCCTTGAATGGATTGAATCTCAGATATGAGATTAGTAATGTTGTGTGATATGGATGCATTGGTTGCATTGTGATGATGAATTGGATTATCTTCTGATAATGATAATATGGATTATCTGTGGTGATGATTATCTATTGTGATGATGTGAATTATCTATCTGTGTGTATATGGATAATTACATTGAATTGTTCTAAACTTAAAACAACTTGGACCTAAAAGATGGCGTTTTGGATTTGATGAGACCGGGACCGGGTTTCCATATTTGGATATCCAAAAACCACATCGATCCAAATTAACGATAGGTCGTGAATCTCAAGTGAAGATTTAGAGTGCAAGGGTTATCATCGTTAACTTTGAGGGTGATTCCAAAATGAGTATAACGAGATAATGCATTCGGTTTCGTTGGAACCCGAAACGAACTTGTATGGGTTGAATGCTTTCAGAACATCGTCAGGTGGACGATGAGCATTCTAAGAGATGTGTTCTCTAAAGGTAATCGTAGCCTCAAGCCTCATCAACTAGGAATGGCTAAAACAGGGGAGGTGCAGCAAGGCTAAGTGGGTCATGCCCAAGTAGGACAAGATTTTCCCCTTTCTAAAGGTCCCTTTTTATTCGGTTGTGTGGGGCGGTTGATTCTCGACAACTGTCGGGTTGTCTTGTTCGTGGCTGTCCAGTAAGGGATGGTTTCGGCCTTGTGTTGTAGGGGAGCGGGCGTACTCCTCGGTACATTGATCTAGGCCACGTACTGTGACGGGCGGTACCCCAGTAGCCCTGCCATTGTATGGAATCCAAAATCCAATAAGTGTCGTACGTATTAGTTGTGCCCAACTATGTTGGAACATGAGATGTAAGCATTCCAGCTATTTTTGTATTTTACTTGAAAACCCTAGACACTATTATAATATCACCGGATTTCCTATTAAATATTTTGGTTAGCGTAAGGTAAAAACTTTTCCATGTTTATGTGTGGGAAGTCTTACATGATACCTTTCTTTTTAAAAAGGTTTTTCAAAAGTTAAGCAACTTTAACCTGTTACTCACACCAGACCCATGTCTGACCCGGAGTTTATTTCTGTTTTTCTTAAACTCTTGGATACTCAAATATTTACGAGTAGCCAAGGGATTCAGGTTAGCTTTGACGAATTATGGAGGAGCAAATGGAGCAGGAGGCTTTTGCGTTGTAGTTATCTAGTATTCCGCTGTGTTGGTATCTCTGAGTCGTTTGTTTGAGTTGTTGTGTACTATGTTGTAATAACTAGACAGGTGTTTATAACTGTCTAGTATGTGATGTATAATCTGTGTAACTCTGATAGTTGTTGCATATCTATGTAATACTTTTGTTATTAATATAATTTATTCGTTCCGCTGTTGAGATTCTGTTGTTGTTTCTTCTTTCTTCTCTTTCTTTCTCTTTCTATCTCTTTCTTTCTTAATTCATGATACGTCTTTCTGGTTAATGGAAGACGGGTCGTGACAAGAAGAGAATTAAATTTTGAACCTAATCTAAGTCTGTAGATTAGAACAAGGTATATTTTGAAGTTGAAGTTACGGGTTTTAAATTAAATTCAGATTTGAAAAATGAAGAAAGGAAAAAGAATTTTGAGAAGAAGAAGGTGGTGGTGGAAATTAAAAGAGGAAAGACAAACTTCTTATTGTTTAAATGAATTATGTTATGCTAATAAAAAAATTAAAGAAAATAAACTTTAAATGAAAACACTTGTCACTCAATTAGGTTAATCTTCTTACATGTGTTTTTAAAATACAGGTAAACCAAACATCTTAAATGTAAATTGAATTTATATTTCAAATTTAAAATGTTTTAAGATGTTTGCTTATAAAGTAATTATCTAATTAAAATCTTGAATTTCAAATGAAAGAGTGTTATGAATTTAATTATTCAATCAAGTTTTAGTTTAAATTTTAAGTAATGATTTAAAACTAAAATTTCAAATTTTATCTGAAATAAATAAGATTGAATTAGATGTTTAAAGTGTTTTAATTTTGAAACTTGCTTCAAAATTTGTTATTTTCAAAATAAGGTTATTGTTATGATTTAAAATCCAAATAAGATAATTTGTTTAAGTTATTAAAATTTGATTTATTCAAATAATTTAATTATAAAGATAAATAGGGTTAATTTATCTTTGTTATTAACTTAAGAATACTTATTTAATATGATTTGTTAATAAGTAAAGAGTTTAATTAAGATTATTGTTTCTTAATTAATTAAGGATTTTTGAAATATAAGAAGTTAATTAATTAATTATTTAATTAATTTTAAATAATTAGTTAATTGCTAATTTAATTTTAAATAATCACTTAATTATGGATTAATTAAGTGTGATTACTTAATGAAGTAATTAATGGTAATTTCTGAATGTAATTAAGAATGATAATTACTTATGGAAGTAATTAGAGGAAATTACTCATGGGAGTAATTGGTTGAAGTGATTAAAGGGTAATCACTTGATGTTATTAAGTGAGGGTTTGATTAATATAATTGTTTTAATGTTAATTAATTACGGAGTAATTAGTAAATTAAAGAATTAAGGATTATTAATGATGGAATTAATTATTTGTTAAGTAATTAATTAAGAGAGTAATCAAGATTTATTAATGAAGTAATTAGAAGATAATTACTTATGTAAGTAATTAAGAGTTAATTACTTAATTATTTAGTTAATAAATTAATGTGATTAATTTAAGATTAATTACTGAGGGTAATTAATTAAAAATGTAATTAATTAATAAAGTAATTAACTAAGGATTATTTATTAATTTAATTGAATAATTAATTACTTAATAATGTAATTAAAGATTAATTAATTGGATTAATTAATCAAGGATTAATATAATTAATTAAAATGTTAATTAAGATAAGTAATTACAAATTGTTAATTACTGTTTATGATTAATGAGATGATTAATTACAAGTTAATTATTTAATTCATTTAAAGAAATTATTAATTATTAATTAATAAAGTTATTAGTTAATATAATTAGTTAATTAATCAAGATTGATTTATAAAAGTAATTAATTTAAGTGTGATTAATTAATGGTAATTAATTGAGGTCTAATGTAATTAATTATAATTGATTAATTAATGGAAGTAAATGTAGGATCATTGATTATTGTAATTAATGATAGTAATTAAAGGTTAATTACTGTATATGGTTAAGGATAATTACTTGAATGTAATTAAAGGATAATTAATCAAGGAAGATTAATTAAAGAAGATCATTAAGAGATGATTAATTTATTTGGAATAAATAAATGAAGAAGGATTTAGGTAATCCAATTGATTAAGAGTTAATCAATTCTGCTTTGGATGATTGATTAATATTGGCTGATTGATTGATATTAGGTGATTAATATTGGGTGATTGATATTGGGTGATTGGTTTATATTGGATGATTTGAGTATCTATGATATGTGATATGTTCCTTTGTGAGATGAATGGTTGTTATGAATTATCTATTGTGATAATGTGATTCATCTATCTGTTTATATCATCCTGAATATAAGTTTAACTGTTTAAACCCTTAAAAACAACTTGGACATTAAAATGGTGTTTGGTTTCGGTGAGACCGGGATCGGGTTTCCATATTTGGGATCCGAAAACCACATCGATTCCAATTAAACGTTAGGTTGTGAATCCAAGTGGAGCTTTATGAAGACTCGAGGTGTAAGAACTATACGTCAGTATAACTCTGTAGGTGATTCCGTGATGAGTTTGACGGAATAGTACTTATAGGTTCGAGATGGTGATTTAGAGTGCAAGGGCTATGGTCATTGACTCTGAGGGTGATTCCAAAATGAGTGCAACGAGATAGTGCCTTCGGTTTCGTTCGAACCCGAAACGAACTTGTATGGATTGAATGCTTTCAGAACATCATCAGATGGATGATGAGCATTCTAAGATAGATGTGTTCTATGAAGGTAATGCAGCCTCAAGCCTCATCAACCGGGAATGGCTAAAATAGGGGAGGTGCAACAAGGCTTCGTGGGTAGCCTGCAATGGAGAGTGAGATTTACCCCTGTCTAGAGGTCCCTTTCTATTTCGGCTTAGTGTGTGGTTGGTCGCGCCAACCACGGGGTGGTCTTGTTCGGGATTGTTCAGTAAGAAACGGTTCCGGCCTTGTGTTGCAGGGGAGCGGGCGTACTTCTCGGTACGTTGATCTAGGCCACATACTGTGACGGGCAGTACTCCAGTAGCCCTGCCATTGATGGAATCCAAAATCCAATAAGTGCCTGTACGGTTTTGATTGTGCCCAACTATGTTGGAACGTGAGATGTAAGCATTCCAGCTATTTCTGTATTTTATTTTGAAAACCCTAGACACTATTATAATATCACTAGATTTCCTATCAAATGTTTTAGTTAGTGTAAGGTAAAAAAAATTCCATGTTTATGTGTGGGAAGTCTTACGTGATACATTTTCTTTTCAAAGGTTTTTCTAAAGTTAAGCAATTTTAACCCTTTACTCACACCAGACCCCTGTCTGACCCGAGTGTTTATTTTTTGTTTTATTAAACTCTTAGGTACTCATATTATGTATGAGTAGTCAAGTGTTTCAGGTTAGCTTGACGAACTCTGGAGGAGATATGGAGCAGAAGGCTTCCATGTGTAGATATATTATGGTTCCGCTGTGTGTTTGGTATCTGTATCTGTTGTACTTGAGTTGTATAGTTAGACAGAGGATTATAACTATCTAATATGTGTTGTATAAGTTGTATACTCTGATGTAATATGATACTATGTGATATATTATATTTAATTCGTTCCGCTGTGAGTTCTCTGTTGTTGTGTTTCTTCTTTCTCTTTCTTTTCTTCTTCTATCCCTCTCTTTCTTCATTAGCGATGCGTCTTCCTGGAGATAGGAAGTCGAGTCATTAAATTTGGATATAATCTTTTTAAAGGTTAATAAATATTTAATCTGGCAATTTTAGTCAATATCTTTTTAACAATTTAAATTAAAATTACAAAGAAAAAAATTATCAAATCAATTTAATTATTAATACAGATTATTAAATTGATATTGCCTAAAATTCCGGGTCGTTACAATCCTTCCCCCTTAAAAGAATTTCGTCCCTGAAATTTAAAAGCAAAGGTAATTTAATAACCCAGCAAAGATTTTAATTTAAATCAGCAAAGCATACCTATCAACCAGTTACTAACAACCATAGCAATCAATCAAACAAACAAACCTAACTAATTATCCTGACACAAATCATAATAAATCTCCTAATATTATCTTGAGTTTCGTAGGTATAAATCACTGGGAGACTCGCTCTACAGAAGCTAAACAATCTACACCACCAAAATCCAGAGCTCCACTCATCTCTAGATCCATCAATCTGAACAGGACATCAGACTATACTCAAGTCCAACACAACTTCCAAATCCAACTGGACTGCAGATTCAACAACCAACGATGAATCATATACGTACTCCCTCAAAGATACGTGAAATACAATGAATTTCATCTATCCAAACTGGCAATTCAATCTTATCTTATCAAAACACAGATAAGAAATCCCAAATGACTCAGAACTAACCATCCCATCTTACTCAATTACTGCTCTCTTAACCAGAGAAATCTTAATAGCAATGAAGTCTCCAACCTCGAATTCCAAATTCCTTATCTCATATCTGTATAACTCAACAGACAATCCTGGGCTGCCAATCTTCTTCCTGATCAGCTCAACCTATGCCGACACTTCCAGAAACAACTAGACAAAAGCAAACCAGTTTCTGGATCCTATCCTACAGATAAGTCTTCCAAAATCCGTCGAAATCCAAAACACAAGCTCAACTTCCCAAGAAATAGCAAACTGAACTTGCTTCCTTCCTTGTACTGTTGCTACTTCGCTTCCGCTGCACAACTCTGATTTTGAAATGGATGAGGATATTATTAATGAACACGAGTACAAACTTATCCACTAAATCCGAGAAACTTTGTTCATCAAATCCATAATATCTGATCGACTCATCTGACTCGGTCACACAACCTTACTACAGAATCCAATTCAAAATAAGATCTGACCAATCCAAACTCCAAAAATTTCTGAGCTGCTACACCAACTCTCTTACAAGGCTAACCACTAAAATTGCTTCTGGAACTAAAACAATATGGTACTCAATTCCAGATGCAGACAAACTTCTGATTACATCAGTAGCTCCTACTTCCATATGAGAATCCTCGGTCTCAAACAAAAGATTGCCCAAGAAAAATTCCCAAACTAATCGCAAGTCACTTTTGCGATCCAGCCTAATTCGGATTCCAAAGAAACTGTCCCCTCTTTACCAATTAGAACAGCTTTAAGCTTTTCCAAACAAGGTTAATCCTTCAAGAAAACTTCCACCAACTGCCCAAACTGCTGACAGAAGAACCACAAAGATTCCTGAACCATCGGAGAAACGACCATACTGCTGCTTCCAAACTCTACCTTGATGATACTGCGAAGCCAAAAGACCTCCTCATCAGCATATCGAACACTTCGAGCTGAAACTGCTACCACAGCTAACCAAAAAATTCTAATCCAAAGGCTCTTGAAAACCAAAACCATCAACAAACCACACAATGGACCTTCGAGATGGCAGACATGCTCTCAAGAAATTCGGGCTCCAAACCAAGCATCAACATCTCACTCTCCTTAAGGAATGACAAATGAGACCATGCCAAAGCGAAGCAACTCATAGACCTTAGTCTCATATTCCAGAACAGCTAACCTCCTTGCTAAAGGTCAAGATAACTTCTACAGACGAATTTTCTCTGCGACAGGAAAAGACTGCTCCTCAACCACTTCTAAGACTGCTTCAAGAGAAAACACCTTTTGAAAATATCCATGGATACTGCATCTCATCACGCAGTCATCAAGATATCATTACTTACTTCTGCACTTCCGACAAATCTAAACTTACACTTCAAAGATGAACTCCGAATCTTGAAAAAGATTTCCTTCGGATATCAGAGAAGTTCTTACTCCAAACTACAAATCTTACTCGAGACGGTACTAGGTCTACAGTCTCGACAAATACTTCCAACCTCAACATATGGACCTCTTCCATCAGTGGTAGTGTTACACACACACCCCACTACTCCATCTACCTCTAAAACTTATGTTAGAAAATCTGAACAAATAACCCAACAAATCAGCTAGATATAGATATATATAAAGTTATATATAAAAATTACAAGTACGCTCTCTCAAGAAAGACTCCACCCCAGAGCCTAGGTATTCACTAAACCTAATGCTCTGATACCAACTTTAACGACTCGACTTCCTATCTCCAGGAAGACGCATCGCTAATGAAGAAAGAAAGGGATAGAAGAAGAAAAGAAAGAGAAAGAAGAAACAAAACAACATCAGAGAACTCACAGCGGAACGAATGAAATATAATATATCACATAAAATATTACACAGTAACATATTACATCAGAGTAAACAACTTATACAACACATATTAGATAGTCATAATCATCTGTCTTACTATACAACTCAAGTACAACAGAAATAGATACCAAACAACACAGCAGAACCATAATATATCTACACGTGGAAGCCTCCTGCTGCATATCTCCTCCAGAATTCATCAAGCAAACCTGAATCACTTGACTACTCATACATAATATGAGTACCCAAGAGTTTAATAAAACAGAAAATAAACACTCGGATCAGATAGGGGTCTGGTGTGAGTAAACAGTTTAAAGTTGCTTAACTTTAGAAAAACCTTTGAAAAGAAAAGGTATCACGTAAGACTTCCCACACATAAACATGGAAAAGTTTTTACCTTACGCTAACCAAAACATTTGATAGGAAATCCAATGATATTATAATAGTGTCTAGGGTTTTCAAATAAATATGAAATAGCCGAAATTGTTACATTATTAAATTCCAGCTACTACCACAAAAGTGGGTAATACAAACAAAACTGTAGGGTCTCGTAGGAAGAATGGGTTTCCATTAATGGCAGGGCTACTGGGGTACCGCCCATCACAGTACGTGGCCTAGATCAACGTACTGAGGAGCTACCCTAACTCCCCTGCAACATAAGGCCGGGACCGTTCCTTACTGAACAGTCCTGAACAAGACAACCCCGGCAGTTGTCCGGAATCAACCGCCCCACACAGCCGAAATAAAAAGGGACTTCTAGACAGGGGAAAAGCTTGTCCTGAAATGGGCGCTACCCACCTAGCCTTGCTGCACCTCCCCTGTTTTAGCCATCCCGGGTTGATGAGGCTTGAGGCTGGATTATCTGTATAGAACACATCTATCTTAGAATGCTCACCGTCCACCTGACGATGTTCTAAAAGCATTTAATCCATACAAGTTCGTTCCGGTTTCGAACGAAACCGAAGGCACTATCTCGTTGCACTCATTTTGGAATCACCCTCGGAGTCAACGACCATAGCCCTTGCACTCTAAATCACCATCTCGAACCTATAAGTACTATCTCCGTCAATCTCATTACGGAACCACCCACAGAGATTATACTGACGTATAGTTCTTACACCTCGAGTCTTCACTAAGCTCCACTTTGATTCACAGCCTAATGTTTAATTGGAACCGATGTGGTTTTCGGATATCCATGTATGGAAACCCGATCCCGGTCTCACGGAAACCAAACGCCATTTTAATGTCCAAGTTATTTTTAAGGGTTTTAAACAATTAAACTATATTCAGGATGATATAAACAGATAGATGAATCACATTATCACAATAGATAACACATATCAAACATTCATCTCACAAAGCAACGTATCACATATCAGAGATATCCAAATCATCCAACATCAACCAGTATCAATCACCCAGTATCAATCACCCAATATTGATCATCCAATATCAATCAATATCAATCGCCCAGTATCAATCACCCAATATTGATCATCCAATATCAATCAATCAACCAATATTAATCAATCATCCAAAGCAGAATTGATTAACTCTTAATTAATTGGATTAACCTTAATCCTTCTTCATTTATTTATTTCAATAAATAAATTAGTCATCTCTTAATGATCTTCTTAAAATAATCTCTCTTGATTAATCATCCTTAATTACATTTAAGTAAATATCCTTAACCATATTCAGTAATTAACCTTTAATTACTATCATTAATTACAATAATTAATGATCCTTTATTTACTTCCATTAATTAACCAATTATAATTAATTACATTAAACCTCAATTAATTACAATTAATTAATCACTTTATTAATCAATCTTGATTAATAACATAGTGATCTTTATTAATTAATAATTCCTTAAATTAATTAAATAATTAACTTGTAGTTAATCATCTTATTAATCATAAACAGTAATTAATAACTTATAATTACTTATCTAAATTAATTAACTTCTTAATTAATTATATTAACCCTTGATTAATTAATCTAATTAATTAATCTTCAATTACTTCATTAAGTAATCAATTATTTAATTACATCAATTAATAATCCTTAATTAATTACTTAATTAATTAATTACATTTTAATTAATTACCCTTAGTAATTAATCTTAAATTAATCACATTCTTTAATTAATTACATTACATTAATTAATTAACTAAATTAATTAAGTAATTAACCTTTAATTACTTACACAAGTAATTATCTTGTAATTACTTCCATTAATAAACCTTGATCACTCTCTCAATTAATTACTTAACAAATAATTAATTCCATCATTTAAATAATTCTTAATTCATTAATTAATTAATTACTCCATAATTAATTAACCTCAACAATTACATTAATCAATCCCTTAATTAATATCATCAAGTGATTATCCATTAATCATTCCAACTTTAATTACTCCCAAGAGTAATTACCTCTAATTACTTCCATAAGTAATTACCTTCTTAATTACATTCAATTATTAACCATTAATTACGTTATTAAGTAATTACACTTAATTAATTCATAATTATGTGATTAAATAAACAATTAACTAATTATTTAAAATTAATTAAATAATTAAATAATTAACTTCTAATCTTTCAAAATCCTTAATTAATTAAGAAAACATTTATCTTAATTGATCTTTACTTATTAACAAATCATATGTAATTAAGTATTCTTAAGTTCATAACAAAATAATTTAACCATATTTATCTTTGTAAATAAATTATTTCAATTTAATCAATTTTAATAACTTAACAACAAATTATTCCATTTGGATTTCAAAATCCTAACAATAACCTGATTTGGAAATAAGGAATTTAGAAATCAATTTTGAAATTTAAAACACTTTAACATTCTAGTTTAAACTTATTTATTTCCAAAATAAATTTGGAAACTTTGTTACTAAAACATTACTTAACAATTTACTTAAAATTTTGATTAATATTTAAATTCAAACATTCTTTTAGATTGAACTTCAAAATTAAATTAGATAATTATTTTCAAAAACAATCATCTTAAACATTTTAAATTTGAAATATAAATTTAATTTACATTTTTAAATGTTTGATTAACCTTTTATTTTCAAAGAACAAGTTTTAACTTTTATTGTTTCCTTTATAAACTGGTTTTATAATTTAATACTTGATCTAATTTATTTCAAACTACCGGTTTTAAATTTACAATTACAAACATTACAGAATTACCCAGAAACCCATAACCTAAGTAAAACTCGAGACAAGCACGGAAATCACACGCGTCTGCTCCGAGACACTCCAGCTCCCTTCATCTTCGAGTCGAACCAGAGAAAACGAGCAAAGCTTCGGTCAAAACCTTCTTCCCCAACCCACAAAAATTCCAGAACTATTACCTGATACAACCCGTACACGGTGCACGTACACCCATACTTCCGGCCAACGACGGTCATCACGACCAACGTCATCGATCACTTCACCCCACGCGAGCTAGAATTCGAACCCAGAATCACAAATAAGTACGCGAATAAAAATATCACCCTTTACTCGAAACTGCAGGAAACACGAATCACCCAAAACCCCCATAGTCGCCGAACCCGACGTTGATGAATTTCGCCGATCAACCTGAAGATGAGCCACACCAAAATCATCAACTACCCCAAATACGAACACCTCCAATCAAATAACCAAGTCGCGAAAATTTCTAAAGCCAGACCGAATCCCAAACTAACTAAAACCCTAATTCATCCAAATTCGAAAAAATTACTCAATGAAAAAAATAAATTGTATTTGTCCCAACATCTACCACCTAAGAACAAGCTACGATCAAAAATTCGACTATAATTATTGTATATATCATCGGCAAATCACCAAAGTTCCCAAACAAACAAACCCAAAATACACACTAAACACTCAACTAGAAATTATGAAATGCATGTCCAAATTCATGATTTTTCATCACGATTACATGCATCTAATCCAAATTTGAATTTAAAGCAGTTGATCTTTGACCAAAATTTAAGTTTCACCGTGTCTTCCATTTTTAAAATTATTTGTAAATTTAAAAATTGCAGGAACTATTTTACAATCTTCATTAAACATTTACATACAACTTTTATTCAAATATTCAAGGCTAATAATGATCAAAGAATGAGATATTAAATTTAAGAGGGAAAAATCAAGATCTGTTAAAATAACAGATTTACATTTCCATTACAGGTATTCAAATCAATCATGCATTCAAGTAACAAATATTCATCATCAAGCAAATTTCATCGCATGCCTCATCATTCAATCACAAATTAAACTAAAACTGTTTTTAAAAATGATTTACTCACCATAATTTTAAGCAGAGCAGGTTTTCCATGCCTTGAACACTTTAAATTTGGATAATGATTTGACTATGCTAATGAAACTGATGTTAATCATCTCTTTGCATTACAGATTGAAGTTGCAGGTTTGAAATGTTGATGTTGCAGTTTTTAGTCTGCAGGTTGATTTTGCAGATAACTTGATTCTTCATTTGAATTTACAGGTTGTAAATTTTCAGGTTGATAAAAAATGTTGCAATTGATCTTTAACTTGAATTGCAGGTTGAAGCTTTAATAAATGCAGATTTCATCTTTGCTTTGTAAATTGCAGATTGACATTTGCTTCAGATTTGCTTTTTAGTTTAAATCTCAGTTTTGATTTCAGATTTGAGAAAGTAAATTTCTGGTTTTAGTTAAGAAAAATAAACAAAGAAAAAGTGTTATGTTTTATTAAGATTAAAGAAATTAAATTTTAATTGAAGACACTTGTTAATAAATCTTACACTTGTCCCTAATATAGCTTAATTGATTAACAAGTGTTATTAAGAGACTCAACATGGTTACACATGTCTTTTAGTATTTTAAATATAATTTTATTTAATTTAAATGTAAATGTAAGCTTACTTATCTAATTCTCATATGTAAATACAAGTTTAAATCCTTTAAAGAAAATATTAGAAAACTAATTAAAATACAAATACATTCTTATATATGTAATTTAAAAATCTAAAACATTTATGTTTATACATTTATAATCATTTAAAATTTAGGCATTATAAAAGAAAACAAAACTTTGTTTAAATCCTTTATAAACTATCATATTTAAAACAACAATTATCTTATATTTTTAAAACAATTGAATTAATCTAAATTAACTTTTGAAAATATATTAATTTTAAAACAAATCTTATATAAATTATCAATAGATTAATTTAAATTTCAAAACAATATCAAATTATAACATATACGTACATATATATTACAATTTGAAAATTCATCTTTTATTTAAAACAAAAGATTTTCCTATCCACAATATATATCAAATATATATTATGAATAAAATAAAAATTTATTAACTTTGAAAGATAAATCCTTATCAATTTTAAATTGTTAAAAAGATATTGATTAATATTGCCAGATTAAATATTTTTTTACCTTTAAAAAGATTAAATTTACCAATTTAAATTAAAATTACAAAGAAAAAATTATCAAATCAATTTAATTATTAATACAGATTATTAAATTGATATTTCCAAAAATTCCGGGTCGTTACAATCCTCCCGCTTAAAAGAATTTCGTCCCCGAAATTTAAAAGCAAAGGTAATTTAATAACCCAGCAAAGATTTTAATTTAAGTCAGCAAAGCATACCTATCAACCAGTTACTAACAACCATAGCAATCAATCAAACAAACAAACCTTAATTAATTACTTTATTAATTAATTACATCTTTAAATTAATTACCCTTAGTAATTAATCTTAAATTAATCACATTCATCAATTAGTCACATTAATTAATTAACTAAATTAATTAAGTAATTAACTCTTAATTACTTACTTAAGTAATTATCTTCTAATTACTTTCATTAATAAACCTTGATTACTCTCTTAATTAATTACTTAACAAGTAAGTAATCCCATTATTAAATAATCCTTAATACTTTAATTAATTAATTAATCCGTAATTAATTAACTTCAAACAATTACATTAATCCATTCCTTAATAAATATCATCAAGTGATTATTCATTAATTACTTCAACTTTAATTACTCCCATGAGTAATTTCTACTAATTACTTCCACAAGTAATTACCTTCTTAATTACATTCAATTTATTAACCATTAATTGCTTCATTAAGTAATTACACTTAACTAATCCATAATTAAGTGATTATTTAAAATTAAATAAACAATTAACTAATTATTTAAAATTAATTAAACAATTAATTAGTTAACTTTCTTATATTTAAACAAATTCTTAATTAATTAAGAAAACATTAATCTTAATTAAACTCTTACTTATTAAAAATTATATCTAATTAAGTATTCTTAAATTCATATCAAAATAATTATTTATCTTCATAAAGAAATTATTTGAATTAAATCAAATTTTAATAACTTAAAACAAATTATTCAATTGGTTTTCAAAATCATATCAATAACCTTATTTGAAAATAAGGCATTAAGAAATCAATTTCAAAATTTAAAATACTTTAAATTATCTAATTTTAAACTTATTCAATTTAAATAAAATTTGAAAACTTTAGTTTTAAAATCATTACTTATAAATTACTTTAAACTTTGATTTAATAATTAAATTCAAATCACTCTTTTAAATTGAAAGTTCAAAATTTAATTAAGGTAATCACTTACTAAAGAAATCATCTTAACATTCAAATTTGAAATATAAATTCAATTAACACCAGAAAGTTTGATTTATTATTTTTTACACCAAGAACAAGTTTTACTTTTATAAATTTGCTTACCTTTTATATAAACTTGTTCTATACTTGAATGCTTGATCTATATTTATTCAACAATAAGTAAATTACACTCTATCATTTACACAGTACAAACTATAGAACACACAACACAAGACTCGAGATAACACAGAAACATCACGAACCTTTCCCGAAGCAACCCAGCTCCTCCACTACTTCGAGACCAACCCGAAGAAAACGCGAGCGAAACTCGGTCCCAACTCATCTTCCCCAAAACTTCAAAATACCCTATGTACACGGTATAACGCGTGCACGTATCCCAACACCTCCGGCCAATCCAGGTCATCGCGATCTTTGCCGACGATCACAATGTTACTCGCGAACCTAAATCTAAACCCAGATCCTAGAATACGAATTCGAATTGAAATTTCAACTATGAGCACGAAACGTACAGAAACACGAACACAGATCCAAAACCAATGCCGACCATCTCGACGCCATTGACCATCGCCGACTCCACCACCGAGTCGCCACACCCAAGAACATCAACTTCCCTAAATGCGCATGCCTTCGATCAATCATTCGCGACGCAAATGCTTCGACAATCAAGCTCAGCCGAAACAAGCTTAAAACCCTATTTTAATCGAATTCAAATAGTTTACTTTTTAGAAAAAATCTTAAACAATTTTCCCATAATCAACATCACACAAACAAGCCTCGACCAAGATTTCAAATCAATTTATTGCATGAATAATCAGCAATTCGCCATAAACCCAAAAACATTCAAACCCAAAATTCATGATAATTCCTCAACTAAAATTTACAATATGCATATCAAAATTCACGATTACCCATCGTGATTTCATGCATGCAGTCCAAGTTGGAAATTAAAATGGTTGATTTTTAACAAAAATTTAGTTTCACTGTTATTTTAAAAATTTCAACATGAATATTTATTTTAAACACCTGGAAGATTTTAGTAATGAAGTTACATGATTTCAATCATCTCCTGTTTGCAAATTACAGATTAACAATGAATAAAAATGAGATATTGAATTTAAAGAGGGAAAAGATCAAAATCTGTTTAAAACAACAGAACCTACATTTCAATGTACAGGCATTCAGAACAAACATACTTTCATGTAAGCTAATATTCATAATCCAAGCCAAATTTCATTGCATCCATCAACAACTAACTACAGATTAATTAATCTGTTTTTAAAATAATTTACTCACCTGGTTATGAATAATATGCATAGCAGTTTTCAATTTCTTCCAGGCTCTTGAAACTCATCTGGACAAATGTTTTGACTTGCATAAATGCTACTGCATGCCTTTAAATTTGATGATTTAAAATGCTGTTGAACTTTCCTTTTAGTTGCAGGTTGAATTGCAGTAGAGTTTTACTTTATTTGAATGCAGATTTGGTCTTGCTAATGAAAATCCCTTTGAAATTTGCATGTTGATTTTGAGAAGAATTTTGCTGAGTAAATCTTCATTTGAATTTACAGTAGAACTTCATATTTTTATTAAATTCAGATTTGCTTTTTAATTCATGAAGGAAGAAAATAATTTAAGAAGAAGAAAGAAGTTTGGAAATTAAAAGAGGAAAACAAGTTTTCTTTATGTTAAATTTTCAAATAAAGGAAAAAGAAAGGCCACTTGTTTCAAAATCATACATTTGTCATTCAATTGGTTTGATTGTTTTACAAGTGTTATTAAAATAACTAATATAGTTACACATGTCTTCTTAAGTATTTTTAATTAATTTTTATTTAATTTAAAAGATAATATAACTTACATATTTAATTTACTAAATTACTATATACTTATTTATGTAAATATAAACTTACTTTTTAAAAAGAATATTCTTAAAACTAATTATAATATAAATGAATTTCTTATGTATGTATTTTTTTAAAATCTAAAACTTTTATTTTTAGTGTTGAAGAAATAATTTTTAAAAGAAAGTTATTGATAACTTTATACATATATTTATAACCATTTTAATTTTAAACACTTTAAAGAAAACAAAACAAAGCTTGTTTAAATCTTTTCAAACTATCATATTTAAAATAAAAATTATATTATACTTGAAAACAAATGAATTAAACTTTACTTAGCTTTTGAAAAATATTAATTTAAAAACAAAGCTTTAAATTATAATATATATATATATATATGCATTATCAATAGATTAAATTAAATTTCAAAACAATATCAAATTATAACATATACATACATATATATTACAATTTGAAAACTCAATCTTTAATTTTAAACAAAAGATATTTCTATTCACAATATATATCAAATATATATATTATAAACAGAATAAAATTTATTAGCTTTGAAAAATAAATCTTATCCATTTTAAATTGATAGAAAGATATTGATCAAAATTACCAAATTAAATATTTATTAACCTTTAAAAGATTAAATTTACCAATTTAAATTAAAATTATAAAGAAAAATTATCAAACCAATTTAATTATTAATACAGATTATTAAATCGATATTGCCTAAAATTCCGGGTCGTTACACGAACACTTCTATCGATACTATCTAGCTGCATCACATGGAATCTCATCAGGCCAGTTGCTTCTTCTTTATAGGAGAGGCAGACCATATAATAACTATTTAATACCTCAAAACGAAGCATACCCAACCCGAGATATCCACTACAGTGCCTAACCGCTAACCTTAACCATTTAATACTTCCTAAATAGGGTGTAGGTAGACCCTATAACAGCTATTTAACACCTCCATCCCTGAAGCAGGTCCTATGCCTTATGCATATCCCTTTCCCATAAGTTGTAGATGTTCCACATCAATAGCATGTATATACAACTGTCGGTAGCCTTTAGGCGTTGCTGTAAAAATTAATAGGCAAATCCTAGGCGGTAAGCATAGGCTAGGGATTAATCGCCTATATGGGGGTTAATCGAGGATTAATCGAAACTAGGAGTTTTTGATAAACTTATGTATTTTGGATAAAATTATAGTATTTTGTTTACTATTAACTGATCTACAATGGGATATCATGGATTTGGATGGTTTTAGAAGAAACCATGTAGACGAAAACACTTGAAACAAACATTTTGATTCTTATAAGAACCATTGAGCATAAAATGGTGCGTAAATGGTACCTACAAACCAATTTATATTCAAAGATAATAGAGTAAGTCTCATCTAGGTGGACTAGGCAAAAACCTAGGCATGAGCCTGGAAGGATTTTTACAACAGAGTCTCTAGGTAAAGGGCGATTTGTTGTGTAACCTCACTGACCTTGCATCCCAACCCACTAAACCGAACCAATCACCCGAAGCCTAAGTGTTGGGCTAAGCCCACTAATTCATGTTTTCCCTAAACATATAATTAAAGCTATATAATTTCCTACCATGAAAATTATTTTGCCTTTTATGTATATTTAATAGTGTTAATTCTTACTTGTCCGCTATGTAATTTTTCCTAATTTATATGCTACGGTTTTGGTTTCCTTGTAATGTCTAATAAATATCTATTACTCGTAATAATTGGTCATTTATGTCAAAATTGGACATCTCTAATCAACCCTCATTTAATTCATTTAATCTATTTACCAATTTAAAAATCCATCTATTATGCCTATTCAGTTTCCCTATAAATGTCATATTAAATTCCCTAATCGGTCCCTATTTAATTCTATTTAACTCTCTATTAACTAAAAATTTATTGCCTATTAAATCCATAATTAATGTCCATAAATAGTCGTATAATTACTACGCTGTTAGAATAAATACGAGTATCATTGTAAATTACGTTATAATTTTTTTAACTTTTGAATGTTAAGCGCAGTTATATTTGTTCATTTATTTATAATTCTAACCATTAATTTCTAAACTAGAACATTCATTTCCACGTTTTAATTTATCAGAGCTGCCTTTTTGGAGATGATTACCATTATAACTTTCCATAAATTAACTCAGAGTGATATTTTTGCTTCGTTTGAAATTACAATGAATTGTTTCTTTCTTTTATATAAATAGACAATGTAAATTACGAAAAAAATATCCATATCTTACACATATCTTTCTCCTTTTGGTATATCCCTTGTTAATTCAAGTGATATGTTGTTATAAAAGTTTTGGAATCGAATAACTTATGGAAATTACATGGAAAAACTCTATAAAAAAATCAAAATACAGAATTCACATTCCAAGTCAACTAGGGTAATCTAATTTATAACCCAACTATAGATCTAAAATAAAAAAACATTCTATAATAATAAATATTTGGGACTGAATTCAAATTTTCCAAATTAGGTTGTACATATTATTTCTATTCCAATTACCAATTTTATTGAGTGTGTTGGTGACAATCCTATAATTTGTTAAGCCTACATTTCATTAGATCTTATTTAGGAATAACAATTAAATAAAATCCAATGATATTAATCTTAATGTTATAAATAAATGATATAGTTTCCCACTCACCTTTTAAGCTTATGAAATATCCAAATCTGAATCCATTCCTTTACTTGACTTCTTTTCCATCCTAATCCAAAAGAATATGTATAATAAGACGTACACATACTACTAGAATTAAATATCTGAGAAGAGATGTGGGGTTAAGAGGAATATAGATTTATAATTATAAAATTTTCCTTTTTCTGCAATATTGATTCGCTTGTTCTATTCTTTTTAATCTTCTTCCCTCCTCCAATAATATTATATATATAATATTATATAATTTTTAGAAGTAGCGGAGAAGAGTAAATGGCAAAGCCTCACTATTTGGATAAGAAAATATGAGAAGAGAAGTGAGAGGTTAGGCCTTTACTTATAGGAGCACGAATCAATCGTAACCATTAGATTAAAATAATTAAATCTAAGATGTTGGCTAAGGTTCAAACCCTAGCTACCATATTCAAACCGGTCGACTACTCCCCCATAGGCGTTCGACGCCTAGCAGTCAACTGACCTAAGGAGAGAGTTGACTGGTGGAGTCCCGTATTTAATGCTATTTTTTCCTTTTTCATATTTTATTATTTTTGCTTTGTAAACTTCAAACGATAATAACTTTTTAGTTTAAGCTTCGATCATAAAAACTCCTAATATGAAAGTTGTTCAGAAAATTAACACGAATGCAATAATGTAAGTTTCATGGCCAAATTCCATTGTTTTCTTATATTCCCTTTTTGAAGCCTTATTAATTATTTACTAATTATCGTCAATTTTATGGGATGTCACATTCTCCCTCCTTTGAAGAATTTATCCTCAAAATTCCCGAAGGGTTGAATCATGTAACATAATGTGCAACCAATCTAAGCTATCCAACCAATTACTGTACAGCCAATTTTACAGCCAAATGTGTACAAGTGCATGGTGTATAGCAATATATAAAACATATATGCATAAAGACTCTAAACCGGCGCTTCATATATGAATGCATTCTTTTAAAAACATTTTGAAATTATGATGCAAGCAACTTGGATATACTGGTAGTTCTATATATATGCAAGTTTTCAAAAATCTTTTTTCACACAATTATTTCCATACTCCTGCGACTAAGTGTATGGTTCAACCAATTTTGCAACCGATCTCTACCATCCGAAACCTAGCGTATAATTTTTTCAATATCCAAAATTTTTGAAAGCCTAGTTTTTGAATCTACACTCCTTTATCGAAAAAGGAATTTGTATGGCAAATTTGGATAGAATCTAATCCTATCAATCAAATCAACACAGTGATAAAATAAGAACATATCTCATACCATATCATACACTTTTCAATTAACCTAAGGGAGACAACTCGCAATTACAACCCAAAAACCCTAAAAGAAAATTTTGCTGGTAACTGCCATTCATTATCAACTAGTGTTAATGATATTATGGCCTTACTGTAACGTCCCGCCTTTTCGCACGCTTTAAATCGATGATAAACCACACAAGTCAGACTTAAACCATACAGAAGGGCAGATTGTTATAGGGTAAATAAGAAAAAGTAGAGAAAGAAAAAACAAAATAGAATCTTACAGCGGAATGATAAAATACAATAATCAAATATACAGTTCATGAAGTTGTTTACAAAATATTCGATTATACGTATACAATACATATCAGAGTACACATACCAGAGAATAATAATTAATGCAGCGGAATTAAATGGTGTAGTGGAATAATATAGTAGATAATAGTACTACAAATCTTCGTCTTCGTCCTCCAGAATAAAATCTTCAAATCCTGAAACGCTCAGAATGACCCGAGCGAATTGAAAGGACAAAACACTCGAGTCAGAACTAAAATATCCTATGTCAGTTAAATCAACAGGAATAAATATGAGTGGAACGGCGTCAGAGATGTTTACGGGATTTGACATCACCTATCCAGTGTCTAACGTAAGTGCAGTAACTTAAGAGATGCTCGGGATTCACATCTCCTAAGGATCCGTTAAACTGTTTACTATGTAGTAATATTTCGCTATTATAATAGTGTCTAATAGTAAAATAAATTTACTTTTTTCATAGCATTAAGGGGTTACCGATATAGCCCTTAACACGTAATAGTCCCAGTAGTCCACCCAATATCATAGTCCCTCCTGATAAGGAAGCCACCAGAGGATACCACACGGGCTACGGGAAAAAACCAAACTCATACAAGGCGCGATAGGGTAGGTGACACGGCACAACTAGGCAATGTCAGGGTAGATATACCAATTACGCTTCCGGGCCGTTGGTAACGCGCAGCGCGCAGCTACCGCCCACCTCGAGCCACAACCCCAAAATAGAAAATCAAAAGTGGCTACCGAATAAATCAAACTCCATTATTTAACTTATTGTAAATCAATAAATTTATATATAGCTTAAATACATGAATTTAACTACATGTAAAATAATTTAAGATAATATCAAAAAGAATCAATATTTATTAAACCGTATATCCAAAACCATAGGAATCATTCCAAAATATATATATATATATATACCGACGGTGTTTGTATATAATTTTCTATCCTATGGTCAAGTGATACGGATATTTATCATTTCAACCCGCAATTTAAAATAAAAATGCGGTTATATATCATTTCAAACCGCAATCCTGAATGAAATGAAGTGCATAAAAATTTGCAGTTTATAACAATGTAAAATACAACATCCATTCATCCAATATCGATCATCAACCGTTAATCACAATCATCATCCAATTCAAACAATAGCATCAATATAGCGAATATAATAAATAAAGGGTAATTACCCACAGTTATATTCAATAATAAATTAACAATTGATCTAACTGGCAGTTTATATGCAATAATAAATTAAATAACAGTTTAATTTAAATAAATGCAATTTACTGAGATGGTGATTTAAAAATATACAAACAGTCATAAATGAATTCAAAATCACAACAGTGATTAAATTTAACGAACATAAGAAATTTTAGAAGTTGTGAGTGTGTTAAAACACTCACCTTTTGAATTTAAATTGGATTAAATCCAATTTAGACCCAAAATTTGAACGGTCTCAGAATTCATCCAAGCCAGCGTCAAAATCTCCAGAATTTCAATACGAACCTAGCGGAGAAAACCGCACATGAATCTGTGTAAGTATGCAGAAGTTATTAAAGTTAGAACGATCGAAATTTAAATTAAAATAAATAAAAGAAAATAAAGCACCACACCCCTTCACCAGTGCCACGTCACTACCACGCTACAGCACCAAATTCATCTGCTCCATAACGCACACAACACCCGGGCTGATACTTTGACCACCGATAACCGGCGCCTCAACCCACCATTCCCACGCCGATCGCTATCATAATTCCCCCTCGTCGTGGCGCACCCAGTGAACGCCATAAGCCTCGCTCACGTGCCCCCAAGTGACGGCCGCGGCCACCATAGCCAAAACCTTAATTGAATCTTGCAGCAAATCTAACCATTGAATCGCCAAATAAATTGCATGGATGAAGTCCCCTCGGTCCTCTTTTCAAAACCAAGAAAGGATTTCCCGATCAGACGAAGTTCATCGTCGAGCGATGAACGGCCGAAAATTGATTTGCGATTTCTGAAAAATCGACGATCCAACCGGAAAAAAATTACAGATCTGGGTTACGCTCTTCGAGAGCTTCGAATTGATATATAATTTGGCATATTTTGTGGAGTTTGAAATTTAGACTTTCATTTTGAATTGCAGTTGGAATCAGGTGTTTGTCTGCCATTGAAATTAGGAGGTGAAGAGAGATTGTACGCACAGACAAACGATAATAGAGGTAGACTAGGGTTTATAACAGGGTATTTATAGGCAATGTTGAAATAGAATAGATGGACCCGATTTATAAATGCGTTGAACGATGAATGGCCCGAAAAGCCCGTTTTGACTCCGGAACGAAATTGGTTCAACCCATATATCAAAATAGATGTTTTTAAATATTTTAAACGCAATGGAAAAGGTTTCAAGTCCAAATTCCATCGTATAGAGAAGTTATGCAAAAATCAATTAATTTTAAATTGATTTCAATTTCATTTATTTTAAGACGTTTCGAGTCCGTACGATCAAACGACAAGTCTGATCGCTACGAAACCTGAAACCCTACAATAATCCACCGTTACGGATCCGATGAAATTGGTTTCGTTGAAATCCAAGTCAGTAGCCAAAATGGCTATTTTTACACTAATTAAATAAATTAAAAATTTAATCAATTTAATCAAATTTTCAATTGCAATTCGATAATTGCCAATTCTTATCATTTTTAATTTCCCAACCATTTACAATGATTTAAACAAATTTAAATGTCAAATTAGAGTTGATAAATTTATAAATTTCGATATTAACCTCAATTTCATTAAATTCGAAAATTATAAATTTAATTCCCAATATTCTATTAAATTTACTTTTCATTCTATTTCAATTTATTATTAACAACGGATGAAATTTACATTGGAATCAAAATCCATTACATTAACATTCTCACATTTCATCTAAATTCCCATTTATGTAATGTTTAAATATTTAATTCCATTTAATTGCAATTTATCCTATTATCATACATTAAATTCCAATATGTTGACAAAACTTTATTTTGCATTCCTTTTATTCAACCAACTATCATTTTATAAATAAAATTAACATTATATTCCGATTATTAATTTAATTTACATTAAAAAAACGTTAAATTTAGATTTATTACAAAATTTTACCAAAGTTTATTTAACACACTAAATAAAAAAAGCAACCTATATTAATTGCCACCTATTTTCTTTTAATTGCATTTATAAGTTCGTTACTAATCAATCCAGATTAAAATTCCATATATAACGCTAATTTTATTTCGTTACATTAATATCGCCTATTTACATCTTAATTTGAATAAATATTACATTTCTAAATATGTACTTCTATCAATTGAACACATTAATTAAGGGTTAAAGCCAATAAATGAATTTACCTTAATTCCATTCTTATACCAATTTATTACTTATACATACATTAGTTTCTATGTAATTTATACATTCACACTTCTGTTGTTTTATTAATTACCATTAAGGTAACGTTTATTATCAACAAAAAACATTATAATTACTTATCTACATCATTTCCATTTATTTGAATTAATTTCCATCTTTATATTATGTCTATTATTATGCTATAAACTTGTTACTATTGTTTGCCTTTCATTTACTTGCCATATTCTCATTCCCATTATTGTAACCTTTTATTTATATTCATTTATTTGATTTAAATTCCAATTCAATCATTATTAATTATGTACAAATTCCTTTATTTATACAACACTTACATTTATTTACTTATTGTCAATTTAATTCCCAAGTGCAACAATTTGCACTATTTCAATTTATTTATTTTTTCCAATTCAATTGTCAAAAATTAGTTTTTTATAACCATTGCTACAATTCATTCTAAACATTTACTTCATTACAAATCATAAATTTTTTATTTCTTTCTAAAATTTAATTACAAAATTCTTATAATTCAACAAATTTGATTAACGAAATTTACGGGTCGTTACACTCTCCCCCACTCAAAACTTTTCGTCCCCGAAAAGGAAAAAGAGGGAAAAGAAGAATTAAGAAGTCAATATATCTTACTTAAAACATTAAATTTATAACAAATAAATTTACAAAATTAATTAATTTAAATAATTTTCAATTAACCTAAGGGAGACAACTTGCAATTACAACCCAAAAACCCTAAAAGAAAATTTTGCTGGTAACTACCATTCATTATCAACTATTGTTAATGATATTCTGGCCATACACTCCTTGCTAAATTAAGATGGACATTCCTAATATGTCATTCCACTATCACTCACCTTCCTTCACTCCACTTCTTAGCTTCTAATAAATGTCGTTCATTTGTTACTTAAAGTATTACACTCGACTATAGGATAAATTGTGTATTCCCATTCTATAATGGGTAAGAATGTAAACTATGCATATTTAGAATAGCTCTTCAGAAAATTGGTTTGGTGGAATGACTTCCCTACCACCTATCTTGCCTTCTTCAACCTTGATTCAATCATCGTCCTTTATGTATGTTTGTCATCTCACTACTCCCTTCTCCAACCATACTACCATCTTCTCTAAATCAAAATCCCTTGACGGTATCTCCAAACTTTAGTATTTACTTTATTTATATTCTTGATCCTTCATGCGGAGTATACCATGAGACTCACAAAATTATACTTTGGTATCATTCCTCATTCCTTTGAGAGTTCTTCTCATGGATTCCACACATCTATAATATATTCCTAGTTTCATACTAACATTCCTTATATTTAATGGAGATCCCTTGTCGCTACCTACGAGAATTCGTAGCTATTTTATTCATAGCCTAAAACTTTTATCCCATCTTACCTAGGTTGCTATCTCTATCTATGGTTTGGTTTTCATTGCTCTTTATAAAACTAAAACTTCACAATCATGAAGTACCTAATTCAAAAATTTTATCTTTAAAATTATAAACTTAGAAATTTTTTAATTAAATTCAGAAATTACTTGGTTCCAAAAAGGAACCAAGAGAAAATTTCCTTTGATAACCGATTTTACCTTTTTAAGGACTTTCTACAACACATATTTTTTTTGGAAGCAAGCTTTTTAACTTAAAACATTCAAAAACTCAACTATCATACCGATCCATTTTTTTAAACATCTTTTGTAACTTAAATCGGTGAAAAGTGGAGTAGACAACTTTCGTCCTATTATTTTTCTACACTCATGATATCCCCGCTTCCACTTTTGATGGAGATTTTCATAGCAAAAGAGGGGGACTTCTAAAGGATATGTGTAATTGCAACATCTATCTAAGCACCTATCTAAAATATACGTGTAAGTACTACATATCCATGGAATTTATCAATTCTTTCTATCCTATTCCTATTATTTTCCACTATATCATTTCTAACTAGATTGCTAATCATATATATATTCCTAATGCTATTTCTATCTAAATTGCCGGATGTTCTTACCCTTCTATTCTCTATACCCCATTTGAGTCAAGTACCATTTCCATTTATCCACCCTTTAAAAAGAATTTTAAAATGGAATATCCAAATTCACAAAATAGGAAAAATCACTGACCCCGACCTACGCTCTATTTTACATTTATATCAAAATGAAATATCCCTTTACCATAAATCTTTAAACCGATTTTTTTTTTACTTGGTCAATTTTAAACTGAGAATTTCAAAAATGAAAAACCCTTTTTACCAAAGACTTAATAAAAAACTTTTGACTCAACAAAGTTTCAGTTTATGAATTTCAAAATTTGCTTACATTTTCAAAACAACTTCCCAATAAATCCTTTGAAAAACCCATTTAAAATATTTTAAGGAATTATCAAAAACCTTTTCTATATTGGACTTAGGAATGGACTATTATTGCCCTATATTTAGGACACTCCTTCTTTCCTACTCATCCTTAATTCATCTCCATCAAAAATCCGGCTTGTCTTCTTATTGTGATTAGTGTACACCTTCTTATGAGAACTTTATCCATTCCAACTTCATACCTTGCTTCCTGATGCTTGCAACATATAGGTTCTTACTTCCCATTTGTTTGGATGAAATGTGCATCTCTAATCAGCAATCCATCAAAATCCATAATTTTAAGGTAGTCTAGGCCTAACAAAGGAGTCTACTATCATCCAGCCTTCATGACACTTCTATATGTCTTGCTCATGCTCTTTTTGATCCACTCCTTACGATACAACCTCCGCACTTGGGGTAATCAGGGTAGGAGTATAAATTTAACACTATTTATTTTTCCAACTCATAGTCGCCTCGCCTATCCTTCCAAAATATGGTCACAACTACTTCTACAGTCGAAGGTTATAGAGGTAGGTGTATAATTTATATAATTATAGATAAAAATAAAATATGTTCTCTTAGCGTATCCTAATTCCTATGATCAATTAACCTAAACTACGATACCAAATGTAACAACACACACCTTAATAGGCTTGAATTTCGACCGAATTAAAACCCAAGTCCATTAGGGCGGATCGTTAGTTTTGGTAACCTATAATAACACTTATTTATCAAGTGTGATTAATATAAACTCATAACGGGATTGAAAATATAATAAACATATGTATTGACCAATGATACTATCTCAGATCCTTGGATATTTAATTGCCTTATCACCACCGAGCATGAATAAGAAGCCTTCACTATCTGCATTTCCCGTCTTACTCCAGCATCCAGTGCTTTTAAACCTAAGATGTGGGCTATTATAAGGAGGGGGTCAAAAAACCGTTCAGGTGATTGGAAAATTACATACTTTTCCTATCCCATTAATTTAAGCCGATTGGTTTCCATTTAAGTGTTAGGTCTATTATTTACAACTAATCCGTTAAATCTTATTTGCATTTCCATGAAGGGCAGACTTTGTTGTGTAGCTCTACTAATTTCGCATCTCTGTCCACAAAACCAAACCAATCACCTAAAGCCTATTTGTTAGGCTAAGCCCACTATTTCACGCTTTTTCTATATGTATAATTAAAGCTATATAATTTCCTACTATGTATATTTAACAGTATTAATACTTTTTCACTCTGTAATTATTCATAGTTTATATGCTTAGGCTTTGGTTTCCTTGTAATGTCTAATAAATGTTTATTACCCGTAATAATTAGTCATTTATATCAAATTTGGACAATCTCTAATCAATTCTCTTCATTTAATCTATTTATCAATTTCAAAATCCATCTATTTTGCCTATTCAGTCTCCCTATAAATGTCATATTAAATTTCCTAATCGGTCCCTATTTAATTCCTTTTAACTCTCTATTAATTATAAATTTACTGCCCATTAAATCTATAATTAGTGTCCATAAATCATATTCTTATAATTACTATGTTGTTAATAACTAATATGAATATTATTGTAAATTACGCTATTTATATATTTTTACTTTTGAACATTAAGCTCGGTTATACATGTTTATTTATTTATAATTCCAACTATTAATTTCTAACTAAAACATTCCTTTCCACATTTTAATTTACCAGAACTACCTTTTTAAAAAGGATTACAAGTATAACATTCCATAAATTAACCAAAGCACGGTCTTTGCTTCGTTTGAAATTACAAGGAATTACTTCTTTCTTTTATTGAAACAAACAATGTCAATTATGGGAAAGAATAATCATATCTTACACATCCCTTTCCCTTTTTGGTATGTCCCTTGATAACTCAAATGATGTGCCTTTATACATATTTCGTACTCATATAATTTATGGAAATTGCATGGAAACCACTTTAAAACAATCAAAACATAGAAATTCACATTTCAAGTCAACTTGGGCCGCCTAATTTATAACCGAATTATAGATCTGGAATAAACAAACATTCTACAATAATAAATATTCGGGACCGAATTCAAATTTCCAAATTAGGTTGTACAATTAACAATTTTATTAAGTGGATAGGTGACAATCGCATAATTTGTTTAAGCCTACAATTCAACAGATCTTATTTAGGAATAATAATTATATAAAATCAAACGATATAAATTTCAATGTTATAAATAAATGATATAATTTCCCACCCATCTTTTAAGCTTTCCAAAGTTCCAAAATCAAAATCCATTCCTTTACTTGCCTCCTTTTCCATTCTAATCCAAAAAATATGTATAATGACGGGAACACATACTATTAGAATTACAGATCCGAGAAGAGATTTGGTGTTAAGGGTACTATAGATTTATAATTACAAAATTTACCTTTTTCCACAATATTGATTCGCTCCTTCTCTTTTTTCTCTTTTATTTTCTACCCTTCTCCGATTATGTTTTTATACATATAATATTTTATAATTTTTAGAAGTATTGGAGAAGAGAAAATAGTAGAGATTCGTTGCTTGGATAAGAAAGTATGAGAAGAGAAGTGAGGTGTTAGGTCTTTTTTTTATAGGCGCATTTATCAATAGTAACTGTTAGATTAAAATAATTAAATCTAGACTGTTGGCTAAGGTTCAAACCCTAGCTAGCACGTTCGAACCGATCCACCTGCCTAATGAGAGGATCGACCGGTGGAGTATAATATTTAATGTTATTTATTTCCTTTTGCATTCACTTCGAAAACTTCATACGCTGATAACATTTTCGTTTGAGCTCCGATCATGAAACTCCAAATATGAAAGTTGCTTAGAAAATCATCATGAACATAACGGTGCAAGTTTTGTGGCTAAGCTCCATCATTTTATCATATTCTATTTTTGAAGCCTTATTAATTGTATATTAATTATCGTTAATTTTACGGGGTTTTACATTCTCCCTCCTTAAAAGAATTTCGTCCTAGAAATTCCCTAAGGGATGAATCATGTAACATAGCATGCAACCATTCTAAGCTATCAAACAAATTAGTATACAATCAATTTTATAACCAAATATGTATAAGTGCATGGTGTATCACAACATATAAAACATGTATGCATAACTAATCTAATTTAATGCCTAATATATGAATGAATTCTTTTAAAAATATTTTGAAATTATGACACGAACAACCAAGATATACTGAAAGTTTTATATGTATGCAAGTTTTCAAAAATCCTTTTTCACACAATAATTTCCACTCCTGCAAGTAAGAGTATGGTTCATCTAATTCCTAAAATTCAAAAATAGCACAAAATATTTTTAATATCCAAAAATTTCGAATATCTAGTTTCTTAATCTATACTCCTATGTCGGAAAGGAATTTGGATGGAAAATTTTAAAATTTCATCCTTCTTTTGGATACCAATTCCATTATACCTTAGGACCTTCTCTTTGCCCCCAAAAACCTTTTCAACTTTCCCAAGCATAATTTGCATAAGGAGGATCGACTTTCCCTACATTATGCATGTGGCCCTACAAAATTGAAAACTTTTCACTTTCCGTCAAAAAAACTTTTCCCTTTCTAATCAAATTGCAAAATAGTTTGAAAAATCAAATTCCCAAACATAAGTTTTATTTACTATCAATAAGGTATGTAAATAGAAATTCCAAAGTTAAAACATCCTTTTCCCTTGTTATTATCTATATTTAGTATACTATCACCTTTATCAAACAGTAAAATTCACATTCACTAACACATCGACTTTCCCTACATTATGCATGTGGCCCTACAAAATTGAAAACTTTTCACTTTCCGTCAAAAATCCTTTTCCTTTTCTAATCAAATTGCAAAATACTTTGAAAAATCAAATTCCCAAAAGCAATTAAATACCATATTATTATTATTATATATATATATTCTTTTTTATCTATCTATTTATTTTATTTTATAATTTTTTTCCAAAAGCACTTAAATAAAATCTTCAAAAAATATTTGAACCTAACTTCTCAAAAGCATCTAAACAAAAGCTTTCAAACAAATTTTTTTCTACAAAACATTTGCCTCTCTATCTTTAGAAACAAATCAAGCCATATCATAATATAATAAGGACTTAGTCAATGGGTTAATGCATATGATCGACCCAGTATTGTGTAGTTAATGCGAGATTCGGGAACCATTCCTTTTCTTTTACTCTAAAACAACAAACTACATACTAACGTATTTATAATTTTAGTTTTTAAGCCATAGAGACCGTTTGAACCAAAAAAGAAACAAACGCTCAATAGGTTGAGTGGAGAATAAAAAGTGAAGAAAATTATGTTAAAAAGAATAAGAAAAAGCACACAATGTTTTATAATGGTTCGAATAATTTGGCCTATGTCCACTTAACTTTGTTGATGGTTTATAGTGCTATTTACACTTCTAGTCTTAAGAATCGACGCAATTACATTACGAATTGGTACCAATCCATGGTCTTGGATCGGTACCGATCCATGAAATGGCCAAATGGGATGTTTTGAATGTTTGTCCTAGCTAGTCTCGTGGTTAGCTTCATGATTCTAATCTTGTTTGCACTATTATTAGCTTGTTTCTATGTCCAAATGATGGATTTATTGATGAATGGAGTTGCTAATTTTTTGAGTTCAAGGAGACCGATCACCGGTGCATGCGAACGATCATAGGATGCTAGAAATAGGTTGAAGGCAATATGGCTTTGGAGTGTAGGAAGTCGGATGTGGAGTTGGTCAAAAGTTGTGAATTAGGCACCGATCCACCACTTAGTGGATTTTTGGATTTTGGATTTTTGGGATGGACTCGTATTTGCTTTGTGATCTTGGTCATACTTGAGTTTTGGGATTCACGGTCATCTCTCTAGGTGCCTTGCCTTGATAACTTTTGAAGTTTGACTCATTAAGTTTATCTGCATATTGCCTGGTCAAATGGTGGGATAACAGTTGCCTCGCAAAGCTTGCCTTGTGAATGGACGGTGTGCTTTGCTCAAGAACAAATGTTAAAGTTGATAAGATATTAGTAGTTCGATTTTCTGGTCATCAGCCGATCAAGCTATTATGAGTCATCCTATTACTTTGGATCCTCTTGTCAATCATGGGTCGTTCTAGACTTGTTACAGCCTAAGACTCTTTACTCGGCCTAAGTGTAGTCTATACATCATCATCTTTTTGATTTCATTTGGGTTATACACCACGTATCATAATCATCACGTGTTCATTCAAGATTTATTAGTTCTATTTTAATTATAAGGCGCTCAAATCCTTCTATCAAATCCATATCTGATCTAAGTTTGATCTCTTTGGATTGTTTTATATTCAACTTAATGTGAAATCCCTTTGGATTGTTTATCGATTTCATGGCCATTCAGGGCACATAGTTAAACCCACGATCTCTTTGGATCATTAATTAAATCCATGGCCATCCAAGACCGATAATCAAATCCATGGTCTCTCCGGACCCTTAATCAAATCCATGGTCGTTTGGGGCTAATAATCAAATCCATGGTCTCTTCGAACCCTTACCGAAGCCAATCTGCTCACTTACTGGAGAGGGGACTGAACGAAAAGCAAGCCCATCTGCTCACACTCCGACGAGGTGACTTACTTCTTGCACTCCGGTCCATGCTCTTCTATCGGGACTTAAAGCGATTAGTATCATACAAATCCTTCGCTTGCTCTCTGATGATGGTACTTGCACCTTGCACTATGGTACCGCCTCTTTGAACATGACTTAAAGCAATCAATATCGTACAAATCCATCCGATCGCTCTCCGACGAGGGGACTTGCACCTAGCACTCTAGTCCTGTCTCTTTGGATAGGACTTTAAAGCGATCGATGTCAGTCAGCACATTCAATGTGATTCTTCAAAAATTCAAACATTCAAATCAAATCAAAGAAAATAAGTAGAATCTTAAGCATTCTTCCCAGACATCCGATTCGGAGCATGCCTAAAGATCAATCTAGGCCTCATACACTTGTAGGCGATTCGAGGTTATTACCATCCAAGTAGTCATCTCAGGCATATGACATAGAGCGTGCCTAGGTACCGCTCGAGATTCTATGTACAAGTAAGCAGCCTGAGGTTATTATTGTCTTTATTGCATAAAAAATAAAATACAAGAAAAAAACAAAAAAAAACAAAGTGCGCGATTCAAATTTGACTCCCGCCCATCTCGATCATGTGATGACTGTTCTCGACCTGAATCCAAGACCGCCTCTACTCGCTGTATATTATGGCTACTCTTGTCCCACAGCTTGATTTCTCACATACTACTGCAATTGGTTGTTTCTGATCTGTTCCTCGATCAGATCATGCAGGTTCCTGCAGTCATTTGTGTTATGCCCATCCTGCTTATGGAATAAGCAATATTTTCCAGATGTCCTTTCATGGTCTGTGGGCTCTCTCCTTGCTGGTTTCCTATATGGGATCTATCTCTTGATATCCATGTAAATCCATTCTGGGGTCTCGTTCAAATCTATATAAGAAGTCGATTTTGGTTCCCTTCTTTGCAGCTTTTATCCTTCAAAGCCATCATATGTCTTCCATTTTCCTTTATCTCTGCTAGATCCTTCTCCGGGCGGTCATCCGCTATTCACAGCATTAATCTTATCCTATTTAACTTTAGTGTCCTTCTGGCATAGATGCCTTTCAATTTCATGGTAAAATTCTATGAGGTCCATCAGTGGATCTTGCTTCAAAGAAACCTTAAAATCTATCTTACTAACCACTCCAAAAACTGTCGCCATCAAAACCTCTATTAAATCCGGCCTATCTACTGCGGCAGCCGCTACATTAAATCTCATCAGAAAACTCCTAAGGGACTCTCCGGCCTTTTGTTTCACACTCGACAATGTCATTACGTTCTTGAGTTGTGAGATATGGACCCGAAACTATCTCATAAATCTATCCACTAACTCGATCCATATGCTTATGGAACAGTTTTCTAACTGCCTAAATCATAACGCTGCCAAATTCGTCAAATATAATATGAAGCACTATCCCATTACTTCTTTAGATGCACCCAACACCTCCATATGTCGGATGTACTCATCAGATAAACTGTTAGATCCATCTTCCTATCATACATTTCCAATGTAGATAACTTGAAATCGGGCGGATTCCTAACATACCGAATGTTTGAAGTGAATGGACTCCTATTCAAGTCCTCCAGGCTCTTGTTGGGCAATCCACCTATTATCGCTCTTCTCAATATCTCATCAAGTCTGTCAGCATCATTCAAAGGAATTCTCAAGTTAGCATTCTCAACTCGCCCACTAACACCACGGAGTAATTTGGCACATAGTCCCTTGACCGTGCTTCCACATTGTGATCCACGTTCAAATTCCTAGCATCATTTCGATGTACATCATTTTTTCCTAGGCCAATAAAACCCATGCCTCCAAGTCAGTACCGATTTGTACCTGTGGATCGGTATCGATCTGTGCTATTGCTCGAGGTTCACTCTAGCTTGCTCCACTCTGCTTCCAGGTTTCGGCACTCCGTCTTTATGTTTTTGGTTCTGGTTTGTAGCGACTCCAGTTGTTCCTGCTTGCCCTATTCTCCTAAAGAAATTCTCTATCATCTCTTCCTAGAGAGCAATCATCCTTTCTAGCAATCCATTGTTCATAATCTCCGTTTCATCCTTGGTTATAAAGATGGATGTGGGTTAGCTCTTGAGGATGCCTCTTGGCTGCCCCCTTATTTATTTCCTCTAGTATCAGCCTTCCTAGTTGATTGTCTTGTCATTTTGAATCTTTCCAAGTCTTAGATCAATGAATTCTAGTGTTTCTCAATGAAAGCACCAAAATATTTGAACAAAAATGGACACAAGTTCCTAATGGATTGAGTGGAGAATAAATGGTGAAGAAAAGTAAGTTAAATAGAGTAAGAAAAGAACACACAACGCTTTATAGTGCTTCGACTAATTTCGGCCTACGTCCACTTAACTTTGATGATAGTTTATAGTGTTGTCATGCTTCTATTCTTATAGATCAATATAAATCCATTACGGATTGGTATAAATCTGTTAGTGATTACAAGAAATTAGAGTAAGAAAAAAACAGCTCCCCAAAAAGATCCTTCAAAATAAACCCCGCCCCTCTAATTTTAGCTGCAGGAAGGCTAGAATCTTGCCACCATGACCTATACATCATTCTCCATGCCAAAGACTATTTCTCCTAAAGTGGGCGCCTCATCAAGATTCATGGATCGTTATCGATCCATGGTCTTGGATTCGTATCGATCCATGAATTGGTCAAATGGGTGTTTTGAATGTTTGTCCTGGCTCGTCTCGTGTTAAGCTTCGTGATTCCAATCTTGTTTGCACCAATATTAGCTTATTTCTGAGTCCAAATGGTGGATTTATGGATGAATGGATTTTTCGATTTCTATAGTTCAAGGAGACCAATCATTGGTGCATGCAAACGGTTATAGAAGGCTAGAAATGGGTTGTAGGCAGTATGAATTTGGAGTGTACAAAGTTGGAGGTGAAATTGGTGAAAAGTTGTGGATTTTTGGATTTTGGATTTTTTGGAATGGGCTCCTATTTGCTTTGTAATCTTGGTTGTACTTTAGTTTGGGCTTTGCGGTTATCTCTCTAGGCGTCTAACCTTGATAAGTTTGATGTTCGACTCATCAAGTTTGCCTCGATACTATTTGGTCAAAAGGCAGAATAACACGAGCCCCATAAACCATGCCTTTTGAATGGAAGGTGTGCTTTTCTAAAAAACAATGTTGAAATTTATGGGATATAAGTAATTGGATTTTTTTGGTTATCAACCTATCAAACTATTGTGAATCGTCCTGTTCCTTTGGATCCTCTTGTTAAACATGGGTCATTTTAGAATTGTCACTGCCTAAGACTCTAGACTCTGCCTAAATGTAGTATATACATCATCATCATGCCGATTTATTTTGGAGTTAAGACATCAGATATCAAAATCATCCTGTGTTCATCCGTGATTTATCGGTTCTATTCTACTTACAAGGCGCTCAAATCCTTCTATCAAATCCATATATGTTCTAAGGTTCGATCTCTCCAGATCATTTTATATTCGACTTATTGTGCAATCTCTTCTGATCATTTATCAATTCCATGACCGTTTAGGGCCAATAGTTAAATCCATGATCTCTTCGGATCATTAATCAAATCCATGGCCATTCGAGGCCGATAATCAAATCCATGGTCTCTTCGGACCATTAATCAAATCCATGGTCGTTTGGGGATGGTAACCAAATCCAAGGTCTCTCGGGACCCTTGTTGAGCCTAGTCTGCTTGCTCTTCGACAAGGAGACTCGATAAAATGCTCCGGCAAGGTAACTTGCTTCTTGTAATTCGGTCCTTTCTCTCTGGTCAGGATTAAAGAGATTAATACAAATCCAACTGCTCGAGGGGACTTTCACCTTGCACTCTGGTCCTGCCTCTCCGGATGGGACTTAAAGCGATACAATATCGTACAAATCCATTCACTCTTCGACGATGGTACTTGCACCTTGCATTCTGTCCAGCATCTCTAGACATGACTTTAAAGCGATCGATATCGGTCATCACATTCAATGAGGTTTTTCATTACACCAGAAAAGGCATTTTGTAGCATTGAAAAAATGATTCAAAACTTTTAGTAGCGTTTCGATAAACACTGCGACACGACATGCAACTAAAAGTCTAAAAAAATTATTCCATTGTAGTAAACGCTGCCAAAAACAAACATATTATAGCATTTTTGAAACTACAGAAGTTTTTTTTTGCAGCGTTTTATTTGTTCAACTATATATTTTTTGTTGCATTTTTTCTGCTACAATATGTTTTTTTATGTAATTTACGTTTATTCTCGGAGCACTTTTAAAATGCTACTAAAACTTATTAATTGTTGTGTATCATATATTAAACGTTGATATTTACTGTTAATGACTTGTACCATTTTCGACAATCACTTATACACAATAGACATATTAAAACCAACAATCAATCACATAATTATCATATTCATGCCAACAATCAATCACATAATTATCATTTTCAAACCAACATCAATAAATCATATAATTATCATACATAAATAATTGAAAAAACATGTTAATAGCATAATCAAGTATAATATTCATAACCATTTCGATAATAGTATTTCGACAAAATGAGCGAACTCACATACTACAACCGTTCACAAACAAGTTAACACAACTAATACGAACAAAATATTATAATATATACAACAATTCATTGCTTAATTACCGATAATTCTTTGTTACAGCAGTTTTCACTTCGGAAACTTCTCTTCGAAAGTATGAGCCTACACAAGTGAAAATGCAACATATAGTCAACCAATTATGTTAGGACTTCAAATATGATAGTCAAATAATTATTATTTAAAAAAACTTAGTTAATTTTTATTAACTTGGTTAATTTATTATTATCATTATTATTATTAAAACTCAGATAACTTAATTATATTATTATTAACTTAGTTAATTTTTATACATTTCTTAATTTTCATAAACTGGGTTAGTTTTATAAAACTTGTTTAATTTTAACAAAACTAGTTAATTTTATTAACTTGGTTAACTTAGTTAATTTATTATTAGTATTATTATTAAAGCTCAGTTAACTTAATTATATTATTATTATTATTATAAACTTAGTTAATTTATTATCATCACCATTATTATTTATAAAACTTTGTTAAATTTGTTATAGTATTATCATTTATATAATTTAGTTAACATAAACTTAGTTAATTTTATGAACTTGTTTAATTTTAACAAAACTTACTATGTATGTGTTGGAAGAAGTAACCTTCCTATGTATGTTTTTGACTTTATACTTCATTCATAAACTTTAAGATGAAATCATGGTCATGACCTTAATTAAAGTTATATGTCGATAGAGAAACTTCCAAGGTTTTAAAGTAATTCTGTTGTTTGATTTGTTGTTATGAATTGTGTATAAATTGCAAATTATTTTGAAATTTTTTAGTTTCAAATGAAAATTGCTATCGAGAGAATTTCGAATTTGAAGGTTCTTACAAAGATGAATATATATGCTTTCTGTATTGCTTTTTAAGGTATAAGTGATTAACTTATTGAAAGTTCGGTGTATTAACTTTAGATTTAACGTTTGATTTTTTGGGTTTAATACACGAGGTTTAAGGATTATTATATGATGTTTATTGGAATATCACTATTTTGACATTATAAAGTATCTCTTCATCTCATTATATGTATCTCATGTATAACTTATATAAAACTAACTCATGTTTTCATTACAGCAGCAGGCACTGCTGGAAGGATGTGTTAATGTCTTTCTTTTCATAACATTTATTGTGAAGCATTTCAAATTTATTTGCTATGGAAGAAAAATAAATGGGACATATTTACCTATAAAGCATTAGACCAAAAATTTAGCATGAGGGAAGGAGTTTGCTGTAAGATTCTCGGATTTTAGCCGGGTTTAATTTGATAATTAATTTAATTTTTGAAATTTAATTATGAATTAAATTGATTTTTTTTTCCAAAATAAAATAAAATATTTGTTTATATATATATATATATATATATATATATATATATTGATGTTTAATTGAAATTTGAGTTTGCATTTTCCAAAATAAAAATCTATATTTAATAGAGTTTTGAATTGGGAATTCCAGAATAAATATCTTGAAAACAAATTGAATTTCAAAAAAATTATATTTTGAATTTACAGAAATTTGATTTGGAAATTAAAATGTAAATATATTATAAATAAATTGGATTTTAAAATACTATGTTTAAAATTTATAAAATTTGTTTTCTAATTGTAATATAATTATTTGTAATTTATATTTTGAAATTAATATAATAATTTTCTAAAAGTCAAATTTGAACGTTGTCAACACTAATGTTATTTATATAAATTTAAAAATAATAATTTAGGTTTAATTTTAAATTATATATAACTAAATGTAATTTGTATGTATATGTATACATTTAAAAGTATAATAGTTCCAATTTAAATCAGATTTAATAAAAAAAAATGGTTTGAAAAACTAAATTGGAATTTATATATGTATATGTAATTAAGTTAGTTGATCTTTAAAACATTTTATTTATACTTGAAATAAAATTTAGTTTTGTATACTTTTGAAATAAATAGAAAATATATTACATAATTTATAATTATATAAAGGGTTAAAACATAATGTATAAATATGATTTGTACAAGGATTTTAACATAAAAACGTATATTTGAACATTTGTAATCAAATTAGCATGAAAAGAAACAAGAGTAAATATTTTAAAGATGCATTAAAATATTTCTATGTTTCCTATGACATATAATTAACAAGTGGCAAAGATGTTATCTATTGAAATAATAATGTAAATAAAAAAATCAAAATGTTGAACCAGGCTATTACATTTTCATTTGAAAATCATCTCCTCTATTTTTCAAAACTAAGAAATAAGATCAAAAAGAAAAGAAATTTGAAGCCTGAGAATCAACTTGTGAACCACTGAAAACCATCAAATATTCAGATTCAAAGGCAATCTAATCTGAGTAACCAAAACAAATACAAGTTTAGATCAAACCTGGAAGCAAAAGGAAATGAAAATCAAAAATAAATCAAGCCTGAGATCAAATAGCAAAAGCTTAAATCTGAAAGTAAAAAAATCAACAAACTTCAACCTGGAAATAATCCAGATTCCAAATTCAACTTGTTCGAGCAGTAGATTCAAATCGTCAGAGTTTCAGATTAAAATCCAGATCAATATCTCAACGACAAATCTCGGATCAAAAACCAGAGTAGTTTAAAATTGCAAGTTCCAGGCAAAACGTCAATATTCTTCTCTGTTCCTTCTTAAGCAAGGTGAGCAAACTCCCTTATATCTGCTTATATTCTTTGATATTGTAATGGATGCTTGAAGTATGATCTGGGATGTTACTTAAAGTGAAATTTTGTTTGTATATACATATAAATATGTATATATGCTTATGTATGTCTGGGTTACAGACAAAACATTCTTGTTCCAAGTTTACAAAGTAAACCTGTCTATAAAATCCAAATCTCTCTCTGTTTTTCTTTAAGGATTAGAATCTAAACAAAAATTGTTTGTTTAAACATGTTTTAAGTTTTAAAAATAAATTTGAGCAAAATCAATTTAAGTTTTCTCTGGAAAATCTGAAATTACAGACAAAACAAAATATAGGTTGAAAATCCAACCATAATGATCTTTGATTTCAAATATATCAATTGAAAGGATTTTGAAAATAATGATTTTTGAAAGATAAATCAAAATTTTTAAGCAAGCATTCACTGAGTAATGCAAAGATAAACAGATTTGAGATTTTTTGTAATTTCTTGTGATCGGCAACATAGTTCATTTCGAAATCTTGAATGAAGCTCGTTGGGAGGTAGGGTAGCCTGAGAAAAATGCATAGAAAATTTTCTGATCATCGTGGAATGGGGATGAGATCGATTTAGGGTTTAACAATCCAGTTTTGCCAACGAAGTATATGGAGGAGATTCGTCGTCATCGGGGCAATTTAAGTCATCGGACCTAGGGGATAGATGGAGGAAACTGCGGTGGTGATCTTGGTGGGATGGCGTGAGCTCATTCGGTTTGAGTTGACGTGGCAAGGCGGATTTAGGTGGCAGGGTTAATTTCCAGTATTGGTCAGGAAGCTCGTTTTTGATCGACGATGAGTTTGAATGATCTGAGTGCTCGAGGGGCTTAGGGGAGTCGTCAATGATGTATTGGCAATGGCATGGATGATCGAAATAGCTTCGATCACTATGCACGTGCACAAGGTTCCTCTGTGCATCAATGTTTTTGTTTTCGAGAGAAGAAGAAGGAAATGCTCGGGATTAGCTCGGAGTTTTTAGTCGATTTTCTCAGAGTAAAAGCGGGAAGGGGGTAGCTCGAAGTTAGGCTCGAGAGATTTACGATTTGGCTCGGGTTTTTTTTTGAATTATTAAATTTAATTCTAGAATTTCAATTTGAAAAGAAAATGTGTTTCTAGATTCTGAAGAAAAAAAAAAGATGTGAAAATAAGTTTTCAAATACGAAGAAAAAATAAAGTTTTAAATAAAAATATATATATTAAGAATAAATAAGTTTTAAAGGAAAATAATACAAGTTTTCGAATTCAAATTATAAACAAGTTTTAAAAGAAGTTTTCAAATACTTGGGTTTAAAGTTAAAAATCTCAGAGTCAAGTTTCAAAGTTTAAATTGTTTAAAGTTAAATATCTTTGAATTTTTTTTTTAAAAATTGGATTAAGTGAATGATTTAAAGATAAAGATATTAGTTTCAATAAAAGATCTCAATTTATTTTGTAATGAATCAATTTCAAGCTAATATAAGTAATTATTTTCAAGGTGATTTAATTAATATAAGTAATTAATGTATGATTATTTAATGAAGTTAATCACCTAATGTAATTAAGAATAATTACTTTGTGTATTACATCAAAGGATAATTGATTTATGTGATGAAGAAATTAAAGGTAATTAATTACTTAAAGATAATTAAGTAATTAAAAGTAATTAAATTAATGGTTAAAGTTGATTAAGTGATTAAGGATAATCACTTTTTTTATGATAATTAATTAAATAGTAATTAACTAAGGATTAATTAATTAATGTAATTAATTAAAGATAAATAATTAGGAATTAGTTATTTAATGATTAAAGGTTGATCAATTTATTAATTAAAGTTGGTTAATTAATAATTTAAGGATAATTAATTTATTATTAATGGTTAATTAATAAATGATTAATGGTTAATTAATCAAGATGGTTTGTAATTAATTAATGTTAATTAACTAGGATTTGTAATTTCTTAATCTGGTTTAAGTTAAGTTAAATCAGGATTGAGTAATTAATCTATAAGTAATTAATTTAATTAAAAATTTAATTGAACTAACTAAGGATTAAACACTTAATTTATCCTACCCATAAATGACAATTGAATGCTTGGATTGTTTGTATTGTATGAGATGCCTTGAATTGATTATCCTATCTGATCTGTGATATTTTGTTCTATGGATTGAGCTGTGTATAATCTATTCATTTATTTATGACACATTTGTATATTATATGTGAATCTGTGAATGAACGATAAGCGTTATAGATTATACCGCTTATTGATTTTGCTATACTCGAATCTGTGATGGTTGTTGATGTTGCACTATTGTGTAATACCCCTAGACCACACTATACACACACAAATATAGATTGAACCAGGAAATTGGTTAAGTCACATATTTTTGAAATGGATTTAAAGTTGAATTTTGAATTCAAATGGTTTTGGAAATAGAATTGGGTTAAATATGGAAAGTTTTGAAAAGGAGTTTTAAAAGTTATTTTGAATAACTTGATAGTTTGATTTAAATTTAAATTTAAGATTTGAAATTGAATTCTATGTTTGGAAATTATGGTTCAAAACGGTTATACAAGTTATAAATGTGTTTATATAGGTTTTAAACCATTTTAAAAGTACCGTTTTGGGAATTTGAATTTAACCCAAGTTTTATACTTTAAGGGCTTTAACTCGTGCAAATGTAATCGGATTTTTCCAAAACGAAAACTATTTGTTTTCAAATAGCAATAGTTTTCATATAAAGAAAATATTTCCAATTTGTGTTGAAAAGATTTCAAGTTTGAAGTGAAAATTGTTTTGAAAGCCATTAATGAATCTTGGTAAAAGATTAGTGAACATTGTTTCCGAAATAAGAGGATCTCAAGGATGTATCTTTTATATAAGAGATTTGAATTGTAAATTGTTTTGAAGGCTAAAATTGAATCTTTATGGAAGATTGTTAAACTTTGTTTTGAAATTGAAAAGGGTATCTTTTGTATAAAAGATTTAGGATTGAAATGGAATTGTTTTGAAGGGCCATAAATGAATCTTTGTGAAAGAGTGGTGAACTTTGTGAAGTGAATCTTTCTTGTTTAAAAAGATTTAAAATGGTAATTTGTCTAAACCATTTGTTTTGGGCTTTAAATTGTGACTTAACAGAGATCCCATTGTACATATGTTTTTAAAATATTGCGCTCATTATTCGGTTTAACCGTGAGAGGACCTTGTGTCATATACCCTATTCTGAATAATGATACGACGTTATTGATAGCATTTAAAGACCGGTGGTGAAGACCGGATAATTTTGAAAGCAAAAGGATAACTCGTTGAATGTCTCTGCACTGAATGGCATCCGGTATAGAGATTTGATCACCCTTTGTGCTGGTAGTCTGGATGTGATTAGGGATTATCCGGATTGCAAGGGCTTCTTTGGAAGTGCCTTCGGTTCTGTTCGAACCCGGAACAGACTTGTATGGACGTGTGTCTGACGTTACACTTTGAAATGTAAAGTTGGTTTCTATCAAATACATTTCTGTTTGAAGGCGAAGATTTATTCTCTTAGCTTAATACCCTTCTCTGAGACGTACGAGCTTAAAGGTTATGTAGTTGATGGTTATTAGTAATGCATTCCTAATTTGGTAATGTGGCATACGAAGTGCTGCTGATCATTTGTTTATCAAAGCAAGGCTTTGTGAAAAGCATAGCTTTGTGGAAGAAACTGCATCAGGACATCACACCTCGAAAATGGTCGAAACAGGAAGGATGCGGCAAGGTTGCAGGGGTTGTGCCCCTAGGGTATGTCCATTTCTTCTGAAAAAGGGTGGTATTATGGTATGGAGCCCAGATATTAACTCATATGGACACTGCAAATTTATTACTCTGTGGTTGCTTTGTGGTTGAGAGCTCTCGGATAAAGGTCGCAAACGACCGAGGATGGAATATCTTTAGGTGTTACTCCTGGGAAGGGGGTAAATCGACCTTGTGTTGGCAGAGACCGGGTAGGTTCTCGGGGTGTCCCTCCAGAGGCGTACCCATGCGGCAATAGGAAGTTCCTTAGCCTGACCATTTGTTGGAAATCCAATCTCCAATACGCGCCTTGTACGGTTTTAGTTGTATAACCTGTCATTTACTTATGGTAGTGCCCCACGGTTTAGATGGCAGCTATAGTAGGCATAGTTCGAAATGTCTATGCTGGCTAAGATTAATATTATACTTGCAAATGTTTTCCACTATGCATTAACGATAATATCAAAATGGTTTTCGCGTATCAAGCATTTTTTTACTATCATAAGAAGAAATCTCCTCCAATTCTGTGTTTGCGTGGTGTGTGCGACGGGAGGCCATATGGTAGTTTCATTTTTCAAAAAGCATTGTGGATTTCAATTTTAAAATTCTTTTGTTGTTTGTTTTAAAGATAAAACTGTTTTTGTTTACTCATACCAGTCCCATGTCTGACCCGGAGTTTATTGTTCCCTTCCTAAACTCTAGACGCCCACAATTTTCCACACGAGCGGTCTAGAGTTGGATTTTTCAGATAATCGAATAGTAGGAGTAGATTCGATAGCATCCAGCCCTTGGATTTGGTGATACCATTTGTTCAAGGTGACTGACCTTGCTTAATTCATCGTGGTTGGGGTTCGAGCTAATGGTTTGGATATAACTGCTTTTGGATTGGAGCCTTCAAAATTTTTGGGTTAAGCTATTTGGTTTGGAGCATTGGAGCTTTGGCTATGAAGTTTTAGATATTAGATTATGTCTCTCTTTCTCTCTTGAGATCATATTAGATTTATCTTTCTGCTATTGTATCTCTAATATTGATATCATTTGTATCAAATTATTGTATCGAATATTGTATATCAATGATATTATTGTTTCTCTTCCGCTGTGTTGTTCTCCTTAATGTGTTATAAGCTCTGGCACGAGTCAGATTTCAACGGTTGAATCTGCGGCATTCGAGTACAAGTAAAGTACGTGTTCCGATTTTCAAACGCTAAAATTTAGGCCGTGACATTTGCCATTTGTGATTACATGTTGCATTGTTATTTTGTAAGAAAGGATTAAGTGTAGCATCAAAACATTCATCATTCCAAGAAGCTAGCAAAGCACGAGGGTTTGGCTCATTTGCACTTGTAAGAAGCAAGGGATTCCTAGGACAATGTTTATAGCGTATGTGAAATTTTCTTATGGTAAAAGAGTAATTAACAACTTAATCAATGAATTTATGAATTATATATAGATCAACCTAACAACTTGCCTTCCACCAGTGTCACCAATTCTTACTTGTGCTCACATTCTTATGAAAAGCTGAACAACCCATCATGAATATTTGTGAAACATGCATTGGATATCATCAAACATTTAACATCTTAACTTATATCAATACCATTTCATAAGGTCAGTGGTGTAATATATTTAAACAAGATTGGACTATCATTTGAAATGGTGGTACAAAATCGATCTTGGACAATCATTTAAAATGGCAGTAACATATATTATTATTTGAATTGGCAGTAATGTAAATGCCAAATTTATAACATGCAGTTTTAGAAATTCATCACAAGCAAAAACAAACCAACATATCTACCATAGTTTCAGAGACAAGTACCGTTAAATAGGCGGTTCAAAAGAAGAAAATACGATCAATCATCAAACATCAATTAATACCTGCATATCTTTGCAAATTCCGTTTATAATGCTTGGCACAGTAGCCATTAAATGCAGATAACATCTGACCATGTTTTGTTACCTTTGCCAACTGTCGCTGATATCCTCAGTCAGTGAAACCACAGTAGGCTTTGCCATGTTTCTTTCAGTTAGTGAGAGTTAATCTGAACAAAGCTCGCTGTAGTTTAATGATTGAGTTAGAGAATTTATATCTGACTGCATTATTACAGGTTAAAAAAAATTAAAGTGTACATCAAAGTGGACATGAAGCCATTTTTCAGTGGACTCTAACTCATTCCAAGCTAACCTCCAAAATTCCACGTCCAAAAATTAAGCATGGTCTGCAAAACAGGACTTTTTTTCATTCGAAAGTGGGATGAAAATTTGTGTACGAATATAATATAGTAGTGTAAATATACCTATACACATATAGTGCACAAATATGCCTATACACATATAGTGCACTAATAACCATGTGCAAGCTAATCTTGCAGGCTAGTTGTTTGTATCCGGTAGGCAAACCAATGAGAAACCCACTCGCCGACTAGGAAATGAAGCACCATACCATTGTGGGCAGTTGTATAATTCAACAAAGATGATAGCTTCCTCTATTTTTGGGATTCGATGCAGTTTAATGTATTTCTAAACCATCAAGCAATCTTTATCATCAATTAAATTATCAATACGAAAATAAGGTAAATATGATTTAATTTACAATTATATCAGATGTAACTATATTCAACCTCGCCGGTCCTTCGTACCAACATAATATAAGTACTTCATAGATAGCAGCCAATTGAGTAGCTCACTCTAGAGGAAGAATAAAATATGTTAGATAAATATTCAGCAAAATCGATATATGAATAAGCATGCAAGAAAACTTTAGACCTTCCAATTCACTAAAATGACATTTGGAACTATTATGAGGTGTGGTCCATAGTTCCCTTTAAACTCCATCAAGTAAGCAATCAACGCCATGACCTATCAAAGCTAAGATTTTTATTTTTTGAATGGCTCAAACTACAGGCAACCATAAAGAATATGAGGCACATAGACGTAGTAAAGAAATTAAACAAGAAAGAATAACAAGAACAAAATATCATTTCATAAAATTGACAGTGAGAAACCCGCACTATTTTTCCAAGCCTCATCTCATCTGCCAATATGCCATTCAGCTTGTTGTTATACAATGAAAGCATCCACTGCAGTCCAAGGATGTTAATGTGTAGTGTGTAATGATGAATCATCTTCTTGCCAAAATATTATGCATATCAAAATGTGTCAATAAAATTAGGCATTATAGCCTATTATGCTGCACTATGTATCACGATAAATTTTAGATCTATTAGGAGATCCAAGGATGCTAATATTTCTCAGGCACAACCCAGAGGAATTATGGGCCCTAAACAGTGCTTATTTTAGGCCCTAGGCACACACAATTTTAAATTTAAATCAACATGGAAGTGTTAGAGGGCATGTTTTGAACACAAGTCATTATACTCATTAGTTAGAAGTTGTAATAGGTAAGCTATTTTAACTAACCAAAAGTAGTTAGTATACATTTTTTTTGTATTAAACACACAGTAGGTTAGGCTCTTTCCTCAAACTAGTTTATAGGCGTATGGATAATTTGTTCAAATAACATATGACCATTAGTAAGACATAAACAGTGTTATTGATGTAACATAAAACTAATCTAAGCAAGCATTTTGTTTAAACTTATTAACTATGCATAGAAAAGCCACTTTTGGTCAAACTTCACTTCCTTTAAGAATAAGGTAGTGTAAATGCAACTATAGTAATTTTATACAAAGTTGACTTTAGAAAGTACTAAGTAAGCTATTGTCTATAACAAGCCTTTACATATTTTTTAACAATACCGCTTGTTCATTGTAATAAACTTTTTTGGGTAATATAGGAGAGAAATATTACGACATGGGAAAAACACATTAATATTAGATGAAACCTACACATGTAAAGAGACTAAGTGCTTATGTTTCCTAGCAAACAGCATTGAGAACGTAATGAATTCTGTTTTTTCTCATGAAACATAGAGCCATATCTGTACACTAATATTTATAGTCAATGGTTTGAAAGTATCCTACAAATAAATATCAAATCAACTAAAGCTATGGGAAACACTGTTACTTTAGACCAAATATCAATTTAAACTATTTCTAAATACCGCTTAATCTTTGTGCTACTAGAGATACTTAAACCTATTTTATTGAAAGATAATAAATAAAACATTATGTAGTTCTCTTACTGCAGAGCTTCAAATGCGAGCATCTGATCCAATACTATTGATAAGAATCTTGAACATTAGCTAAAAGAATAATGGGATTGCCTACACATATTAACATTACACAATATTAGAACATATTATGCATGTGAAGAAACAATATTTCATTTTCAAGTAATACACTATGTATTAACATGCACAGCATGAATTGTGACATGCATAAGATGCATTGTTCATCCCAAGTGCCTGGCTACTCTGGTAAAACCCCTGTAAATAATTTAATGAAGCTATGAAGCATGCCTATGGAAGCAAATGATCTTACTTGATGCATGCTAACTGTTAATTACATGTAAAAACTTGGCATTGACTATCACTTCAAGGAAGAAACTACTTCCATACTTCGTTCTTTGTACAATTATTATACAACCTACATTGAAAATGAAAGCGAACAAATTTTAGATTATTTATTTCAAGTTGCACTTTCGTTTCATCTCTCGAAACAAACAGGATACATAGTATCCTCTGGTCATCACTACTTATATTTTATCATCACACTATCTCAACAATCAAGTTGGCATAATCATTATACACAAACACGCACACTTACATATAAAATTTATAGATGTGTTTGACAAGTATATAAACAAGCAAGGAATAACTTTGCTAAAAGAAATAAAATATATTCGAGTACTATTAAGCTTGTAAGAAGCCTCATAATTAACATATGAGGAGATATTCTCAAGAAAGAAACCGAGTTCATAAGAACCTGAAATTGTAAAAAAGAAACAACGCCTGAAAACTGAGATTTTACTTGTAGAGACACAATAAGAAGTTTTGGCTCTCCAATGATACGCAAGCATGAATCAACCTAAAAGTGGAATAATTAAATAGAGTATCAACGAGGCTCATTTATGATTAGTCGGATCAAATTTTTTTTTGAAATGGTACTTTATATATAACAAATCATTGGGACAACATATCTTATGTCAATAAACGTTCGAAAGCAAGTTTCGAACTTGTGACCTCTTGCACCAAAGCCGAATCAATTAACCACTTGGACAATGGTGCTTGTCCGGATCAAAATTATAGTGTATACATTTTGAAATAAGATACATTTATAGTTCTACACATTGTTCAAATATACAACATAAGATTTTTGTATCAAGCATGGACTATGTTGTGGAAAATGTGTATGAGATTATTGATAGTTATTAAATGTTACGTATCATACATAGTGCATGGTTTAAGAAGCACAACATATGAGTGGTCTAATTAAAGTTTTATATAATATTAGGAAGTACATGTTTGTAAAGTGTTATATAATATGCAATGTATCAATTAAGGTGATATTATTGTTCTTGTTCACCGTTTGTTCCTTCTTTTCTTCATGAAAAAATGATATAAATGCCTATTTCAATGATTTACTATTCAAATATATGCAATGCTTGTCCAACTTGCACTATCACATCAAATTGAGTCAATAAACTATAATGCACAGAAATGCAGAATACTACAAACAAGAAAACATAAGTCAATTTTGATATTGTTAATAGATAGAAATAGGACAATCAACTGTCTAAACTATATGAATACTCTATCTCATTTCTTACTTGAGCATCTACCCAAAATGACTAGTAAAAGAAAAGGTTCAATATTATGAGTTCAGGAATTTAGTTTCAAATCTACACACGGATTTAAGCAAAAAAATAAAATATAAAAATTGTAGAAAAGCAACAAAAGCAAAATGTTACATGAACCATCTTATAAAATTATGGTGAGTTATTTTTTGATATATTGAACTACTAAATGCAAATATACTCAAAAGAAGCGACAGAATTAAACTATTTTAGCAATAGTAGTAAAAAAGGGCAGGTTATCTAGCCTAATGAAAAGGGATATCATGTTTTAGAACTGTCAAACCTGTGATATCCCATTTTTCCTCATCCATGATTAGCTCACTACTTATTACCTCATCCAAGCACCGCTCTCTATTAAAATTGATGAATTTAATGATGAAAATATAAGTATAAAATAAGATCATATTCAGCTCAAAGTATAGAATATACCACCGAACCTTCCCTGACTCCACATGAAAAGCAGGAAAAATGTAATGGAACTAGCAAAAGAAATCATTCGCAATTAATTATCTACTAAAGTAGAGGAAAAATTTACTAAAATTTGTAAAGTAATAGGCAGAATTATATAGAAATTAAATACCTTAACTAATTCAGGGATTTAGCAAGCTTCGATTTTCTTTTAATACCGATTCAGGGTTTGCGTGGAAACGTGGGGAGAGATTGACGGAGTGGATCGAATTTAGGGTTTGTGCAAAAAGGGGAATAGATTAATGGAGCAGATCAATTAATTGGATAGAAGCAGCAGGATGACAGAGGAAACATTGGGCAAGCCGCATTTTTACTAAGCGAAGAGGAAAAAGGAGCGGAGATGGGAATGAGACATCAAACGTAACAAGCAAAACTAATTTAGGCACGGAAGGGCGGCAAATTTCTGTAGCACTGAAAAAAGTAAAATATACATAAAAAGAATTGTAAAATAATAATAGTTGCATTTCAATTGAAACACAACCAATAAATGCAACTAAAAACACATTTTCTTGTAATGTTTCAAAAATCCAAATATTCAAATCAAATCAGAGCAAACAAGCAGAAATCTTAAGTGTCCTTCCTAGACATCCGACTCGGAACATGCCTAAAGACCAATCTAGGCCTCATACATGTGTAAGCAGTTCGAGGTTATTACCAACCTAAGTAGTCATCTTAGGCATCCGACTTAGAACATACCTAGAGACCGTTCGTGATCCCGTACAATGTATGTTGTTAAAAATAATACAAATGTCGTCATAATTATGCTATTTATATATTTTATTTTTGATATTAAGCGCATTTATACATGTATATTTATTTATGATTTTAACTATTAATTTCTAAACTAAAACATTCCTTTCCACGTTTTAACTTGTCAAAGCTACCTTTTCAAAAAGGATTACCATTATACTTTCCATAAATTAACCAGAAGCAAGATCTTTGCTTTGTTTGAAATTACATGAAATTATTTCTTTCTTTTATTGAAATAGAGAGAGTAAACTAAGGAAAAGAATATTCATATCTTACACATCTCTTTCCTTTTTTGTATATCTCTTTTTGATTCAAATGACTTGCTTTTATTCATATTTTGTAATTGGATAATTTACGAAAATTACATGGCAACCACTCCAAATAAATCAAAAAGTAGAAATTCACATTCCAAGTCAACTATGGTAACCTAATTTATCACCCGATTGTAGATATGGAATAAAAAATATTCTACAAAAATAAATATACATGATTGAATTCAAATTTTCAGATTAGGTTGTACATGCTAATTCTATTCCAATTATCTATTTTATTGAGCGTCTAGGCATAAGTCTATAAAGCCTACAATTCATTAGATCTTATTTATAAATAATGGTTAAATAAAATCCAACGATACAAATTTCAGTTTTATAAATAAATTATACTATTTTCCACTCATCTTTTAAGCCTTCCAAATCTAAATCCATTCCTTTACTTGACTCCTTTTCCTTTCTAATTCAAAAGAATATGTATAACAAGACATATACATACTATTAGAACTACATATCTGAGATGATATTTAAGGTTAAGGGGAATATATATTATAATTATAAAATTACCATTTTCGGTAGTATTGATTGGCTCCTTTTCTTTTATTTTCTACGCTTCTCCGATTATATATTTTTATATAATACTTTATAATTTTTAGAAGTAGTGGAGAAGAGAAAATTATGGAGCTTCACTGTTTGAATAAGAAAATATGAAAAGAGAAGTGAGAAGTGAGAGGCTGTGCTTTTATTTACAGGCGCATGAATCAATCGTTACCGTTATATTAATTTATTAAATCCAGGCCATTGGCCAAGGTTCAAACCTTAGCTGCCATGATCGAACCATTCGACCGCTCCCCTATAGGCTGTGACTGGTCTAAGGAAGGGGTCAACCGGTGAGGTCCAGTATATAATGTTATCTATTTTCTTTTTCAATTTTAACTATTTTCGTTTCGAAAACTTCAAACGCTGATAACTTTTTCGTTTAAGCTCCAATCGTAAAAACCAAATATAAAAGTTGCTCAGAAAATCACCATGAACACAATGGTGTATGATTCATGGCCAAGTTCTTTCGTTTGTTCGTATTCCCTTTCTGGTCCCATATTAGTTATTTATTAATTATTGTTGAGTTTATGGGATGTTACACAGCTTATCCAAAAATACACAATAATAATATGGACCAATTGCTATACTACGCACCTCTACTATGTAACGATATATGTTAAATAGATAATATAAATTAATATTGTAGTTGTACATGGATATATGAGACTTGTTGTATAAGACATTCTATTTTAACATTTTGTATTGATATTTATTTATTAGTTACTTCTGCTTATGCAGTCTCTTATATAGTATTCATTTTATTTTATTTATGTATATTCAGTATATTATATGTTATCATTCCATTGTGAAATTCCGTCGATACATATAGTATGATGTTTGTTTTAATTTTACCCCGATAAATTGTCTTTGTGGTATTCAAAATTCAGACTTGTCATTCGATGTAGATTCCATGTGCTATGAAGGATAGGTTTTACACAATACATATAGTTTATCACTTGATTATCCTTGGTTATTACAATAATACATCACATTCTTCTATAAGAATTTTTTGACAAAGTAAGGTCTAAGATATAATGAATTCCACATTCTTGGAAAGAGATTCCTATCTAGCCTGGAGGTGGTATGGGCAGGATAATGTGATTTAGATAGGATAAATTTGGATTTTGGTGGGATGATTTGGTCAAGGTAGACAAATTTGAAACGATGAGTTGGTGCAATGACGGTGATAGTCTGCCATTTGGTTTGGATTTCTTTATTCTAGTGAGGAGTTTAGTTTATTGTTTGGGGATAAAGTGCCGCAACGCACTAATTATGCAGTTATGGCTAATATTGTTAAGGCACATTATACTTTGTTAAGGAATTGTTTATGGTTGTGCACCCTATAAACGGGGGTGCATTAGTTGCTGAATGGAGTCTTTTGGGCTGTGCAATTTAGTTTAGAAATGTTGGGATTTTAATGCTATATCTAGAGTTGCATAGTTCTTATTTGATGTAGCTTTTGGTCTGTTTCATTCATTAACATATTGCTTTTCTTGTTCACTCCATTTACCCAAAGCTGTGCTAAATACTTCATTAAAATGTATGTAATAATAAATACAATAATAGAGGCAACTAGGTCTTATGCAAACATCATGAATATATCACTACAACTATGTCGTAAACTATCAACTAACTCCAATCACTAAGGGCTCCACACACACACACACATGCATACTAGGATCACACATATGTATATTATGTAAAATAGAAAAACTTTTGTCAATTAAGCTCTAGAATAACAGTTTCACTCGTAGTCTTCAAATCTAACGCAACCAACGCTAAAACATTGGAAATTTTGCCACGAGTCCAATGTTTTAACTTGTGCAAATATCAAAACCTTGTACATATATTGTAGCAAGAAATAAAATAGAATAAACTAAAATTTAAAGATGTAATATAAGTTTTCAACACCACCTATTGCGTATACCATGTCCAGTGTCTAAACACCGCTTCCGTCCACTAAGGTCCCCCATTACTATTAATCAACCCATCGTAAAACTTGCCATCAAGAGTTGCACACTTATGTATCCCTTGATTCACAAATGATAATGATTGTCATCACCCTTATATCATTCAACGTGATACCCTAATCAAGTTATTTATAGAGTTGAAGGTATGTCATAGGGGCAGTTATGTAAGTTATTCTGTAACTTAAACCTAACTCTTATAAAAGAATATTCTTCGAAATAAAGTATGCTTCTAGTTTGATTTTCCTTTTTATATGTTGTTATGTATGGATACAAGTAGCAATATTAATAAATTAAGCATATACAATAAAAAATGCTTTGGAGAAGTATTTTATTAATTGCAGTTGTGAATGTGTTCATGATCATGAATATTGAATTGATATCCATGCAGGTTATTACTTCTTATAAGTTCCTAGTCAACATGTATCGATAAAAGTACATAGGTATATCCATTGAGACTAGTGTACCTAACACTTTCTATATGGTAGATGATAAATTTCTCATGATGTTGGGGCCACCAAGAGGCTACGTACTCGTGTTTGTGAAATAATCACTAAATGACTTTTATATGTTAATAAAGCTAAGTCAAAAAAGAAGATCTTATGGTAATAATGTCCAGTGGTCTTCAAACATAAGGGTATATTGAGGCTATAATTGGTTACACGTTAAACTACTTGAAGTGAAACACTACTCAGGAGAGGATTCATCTCTTTTGCTACAGAAGTTTAATATCATCATAGTTGGTAGTCAACTTAAAGTTAAAATCTATAGCCAATGTAAATCGGCTAATTGATAAATTTTATTGAACTGAACCAAAGACTTTAATATAGTCCACAAAATTTACTATGGATACTGATAGTGATTTTGATCGTAGACCAAACTCAAGTTTTCTAAGTGATATAGCGGTGGTGAAAGGAAAATGTCTACAAAATATCTTTACTAGGTACATCTTAGTAAAAATTAGAAATTGGATTTTGCCTAAATAATCTATAAGCAATTTACTTATGCCTGATATCGTATTTCAGTGAAGTTCGCATAGGCTTTAGTATATAAATTGTTTAAATATCGATTAAGGACCAACTTCATACCGGAGAGTCAATACAACCATGTTAGTTAATGTAACATCCCATAAAATTTGATAATTATTTAAAAAGGTATTATGGTCATTTTAGTAAATATAGCAACAAAATGTAATTATAAAGACAATCGAATTCGATAATGGAAGGTTCACAATTTATAGATCAGATTTTTCTGCTCCATTTCGACTATAAAAACGTCTGAACTGGAGTTCCCATTTATATGATATAGTCTTTTTACATTGCGGGCTGAAGTAGGTCGAATATGCAATGATTCAAAAACTCAAATTGGAATTCTAAAAGGCTACTCCCTTTAAATATAAAACTAATATAACATACAATCCTTATTTCATTTCTTCATCTTCTTCATCCCATAACTTTCTCAGTTCTTCACTATTTTATAGAAGTTTTATAACAAAAGGAATAGCAAGGCAAGTGCTATGCATAGATATCAATCTCAAGTTGAAGTGGAAATTTTCAAGGGTCGTCTATTTGCAGATACGGAGGAATTGGTGGATTTTTATTAAAAACAAGGGCTTTCGATTATCCATTGGTGAGTGGAATCCGTCTCTTTTGTCTATAATACAATTATGCTTATATATCATGGTATTTAGTTTAAGTCTTTGGATAAATCCAAATTTAATAGTAAAAAATCACCATTAATTTGATATGTAATTAATTATTGACTTACTGAATACAAATAAATGATATATTTGAAGTATGATATGAATTAGAATGCTTTGATGAATCAGATGATGATATTAGAGAGAATATAATCTATAAACAATGGTATAATATATATGAAATGGTAATATAATTATTTCAAAATTAAATAGATGATTAATGGATAATTAATACACTAATGGTTAACAACAATTGTAAACATGGAGATCACTAAAGCTAATCCAATATGTAGCCAACGTTTGATAATATAAAAGGATTAATCGCATAAAATGATGTTATAATACACACACACATTCACACACATATATTGATGTAGTAATCAGTAATGGTGAAGTACAATAGATTAAAACAGAAAAAGAAGAAGAACTAAAGAAATCAAAACTAAAGATTAATAATCTACTTACCCTTGGATTATGTAGTTCGGTATGAATGATAGGCTTATTATAAATTTAGGGGGAAAATGGTGTGTTTACAAGTTACAATGTCAGAGCCGCCGCTGGGGCACAAATTTCTAACTTCTACACCTACTTCTACGCCAACCCCAAGATGCCATCCACAAAAGCATCTTAGTTACGTACTCATTTTCTTCAAATTTTTAGTATTAGCATTAATTAGCTTCCAAACAGTTAAAATTTGAAACCAGATTATACTCCATATACAAAAGGTACTTTAACAGCTGGTTAACCCTTAAACTTCTATATCTGAGAGTATGGAAGGTCTAACCAACTCTTAAAGAAATTTGTGGATATGATCTTGATAACATGTGAATCAAGTTTACAATATTTTACTCCAGTTTGGTAATTTGAACAAAAAACCAAAATGAGATTTTAGGAGGATGTATAAATGGGACGTGGATCTACCTTTCTGACACCTGAATGTATAAATGAGATTTTAGGAGGATGTATAAACTGTAGCTTACTCTAAAACTGAAGTCAGCCTGAGCTATCAAAAAATATTTGTTTTAGCAGTCAATTTCAAATGCAGTTTTAAATTTTAATTGCCTTAAAAGTATCGAAATGATTCAAAAATTTATGGGACATTGAGCGACACTCATTTATTTACTAACTGAGAGTATATTACACTTATTGATCAAGAATGATCGTTCTATGATTTGACTTACTATGGGCATGTCTCTAGTATCCGCGAGGGGATTATACCTCGATTGTGTTAGGCGTTATTTTTTATACGCCTCTAATTAGGCGTAGCGGTGTGTTCTTCTTAGTTATATCCTAGTATATGCATTTTTTTCAAATTCGCACAACCATGTGTCTACTGGTGGAACTTTCACCGATCGACCATTGGTTAACTAGACTATCGATGGACATTCCATCAGCATATTAGTTGAACACTGCCTAGGCTAGAATAAACCTGAACCTAGGTAGGGCTAAATCGAATGGGGCGACTGCATGGGATAGAGTTTGTGTAATTCTCCATTTATATTAAAGATGAATGATATAGTCAACCTTAGTACGGTAAGTTTTATATGGTATTGGATGTATGGATGTTTACATGCATATTCGATAATTATATCGAATAATTAGTTGCGGTGCATGCGCGATATGGGACATACTAGTCTCCTTAGTAGTTTTTAAGGGGAAATAATTATTCCCTCAACGATTCATTGATGTTAATTGCTCATATGACTTACTGTGGCATCATGAGTCACACATATCTAGCATATGGAACATAAGAAAATGAAGGCATCTACATACAAGCTTATATGACCTTCAGCGGACCGTGCTTGCAACTACATCCATGGGTTAAATGAATATTGAGCGGAGGACATCGTTTATTACATCACTTATATATATTATGTAGTTGGATGTAACATGACCTTAATTGAGTAGACAATTGTATATGTATATTGATTGTAAAGACCCGTAATTTCGCTACTTCGAAAATAAGAGATTTCATTTAAGAAGGTTTAGAACTTAAATAAATAATTTAAATATAATAGATAATAATATAGAAATTATTTATTCTTAGAGTCGATAATTTAAAAAGTATAAATTTGGATTTTAGAACAAATCAACAAAAGCTAAGTTTTGTTAAAAATAAATAAATGCTTAAATAAATAGGTTTAAATACTTATTGAAAAAGATAGATATTATTGAAAACATCTAATAAAATAAAAGCATATTAAAATATTTAAGAGTATGTTAATAATCGTTTTACAAAAATAACCAAATTTTGTCGTACTTTGTCAGTTTTACATACACCGTAAAATTAGAGATTTTGATATCATTTAAATATGATTTTAAAATATAAAAAGACATGTTTTAATTTATTTAAAGAAGTAATAAGTTCATTTTTTAAATTTGGTTTGCATAAATAAGTAGTTTAACTAAAACGTCAAAATGTGGCCATAAAATATTTGATCGAAAAACAACGTTTTGTCGATTAAAAGTTGTCGCAACGTCGTCGCACCTTTATTTTCTTATATAGAAACATATATTCAAATAGTATAAGTATTAATTAATTCACTAATCAAGTTTACTTTTACTAAACAAGGTTAGAAACTTCTAGAAAACTATTACGAAAAAGTAAGCACAAAAAGATAAAAATGTCATTTCAAAGCAAAAAGTAAAACATCAAATCAAAGAAACATAATTATTACATTCTTTACTTAATATCTAAGTCAAAATGATATAAAACAATGGTTTGAAATGTGATGTTAAGTGTTGAAAAAAATAAGATTACTTTATAAGTAAGTAAGGTTATTTAGGTAATTTGGTAAAGGGATATTTTGGTAACTTATCACTTCATTTCTTTTTCTATAAATACCTACCACTTCTTTCACAAATTTCACATTATTTCTACCTTCTTCTTCTTTCTCCTTGAATCTCTCTTTAATGGCTTCTTCTTCTCTTCCAAATGCTTACTAACTTTTTCAAAACCATATCAAATCAACTCCAAACACCACCAAACTTTGCCAAAGACCTAAGAATAACATTAGAACATGGTTTAGCATCTAAGAAATGAAGAAATGATGGATAAAGAGGAAGAATAGGGGGAGGCCGAACTTATGGAAGAAGGGAAGCAAGTTTGTGAAGCTTCGGAGCAAGAAAAAGAGAAGGAAGGGCTGCCGAAATCAAAAGGAAAGTCTACGGAAAATATTTCGTGAAGATAATGGAATTTAGTGAAGTGTTGGATAGTATGAATGTTGGTAGAAAGTGAACGGTTTGGTTAAAAGGTGAGTACTCTTATTTAGTAATAAATTCATAAATTATTTCAAGTATAATGATTTGAAAGTTTAAATATGTTGAATGAATGTTTGATAACTTGGTTGTAAATTGGTTGATTATATGGTTGATAACTTGTTCGATAAATGATAAGAGAAAAGATTAGTAAATTAACCGTAGTTAATTAAATGAGAATTAAATTCGTAGAAATATATGTATGGAAGTTATTTAGCCTCTTAATGATTTTAAATGAGTTAAAATAGTTTAAATATGGTTTAAAATAAATTTTAAGTGTTTCGGACAAGTTCCGAAGCAATTCACAAAATTGGTCAAAATCGAGCTTGTCGCGTAACGGTAGTTCGTAAGTTTCGACCCGTAACTTCAAATTGACGTAGAGAATGATTTATAAGTCGGCTTTTTTCGAAATAAAAATTCTTTGGTCCACAATGATGATAGTTTTCCAATAAAGGAAGAAAATCAAGATTTTATCTTGTATATTTTAAATATGTCCAAAATAATTTTCCAGAAAAATCGCGCTTTTGCAGTAAAGTGACCAAAGTTTAAAATTAATATTTTAAATGCTTTAAGAATATGAAATAAATTTGATAAATCTATTAATGGTTTAAAGGATATTTGGAATGGAAAATATGAATTTTAAAATATTAAAAAACTGTTTAAATCAAATAAGCTTATATAGCATTTTCTACAGCACTTTTATGTTGCGAATTCTATAACCTTTTGATACGTGTTTTAAACTTAACAATTATTTCCTAAATATTTTGTGAATGACTTTAAAGGAATAATTAAGTAATGTAAAGATGATTTGGAAGTTTTAATAAGAGTTCGAATAAATTGTTAAGACGAATATTTATACCACTTAAACAAAAAAGTGAATAAGATTGAATATAATAACAAACCGAGTATGCAGAAATGACTAGTGCATTTGTCCCGCCTGTGAGATCTGGGAAGATAAAAACAAGGTGTTTAACTATGGTTAGGGATGGAGCAGCTAGTGCCTTGAACTTACCTGGCCTATATTTTCTCTTTTTAGGCGAGGGATGGAATAGATCGTAAGAAAAGCCCAGATGCTCTAAAAGATCATATTTAAGTTTTTCTAAAATGAAAGAAACAAATTCTTTGAATGTTAATTGACCACTTAACATCTTTTTATCGATGATTAGTACAAAGGAACCAGGATCGGATTTGAGTGATTCCTATCCGAAAATCACTTCAAACTAGTTTTTGAAATAAAACATATTGAAGACAAAGATCGTTAAAAGACAAAGATATTCATAACGTAGGATTACTTGCCATTAGTCCCTGGAGGTGAAACTTGCCATTAGTCCCTTGAGGTGAAATTTACCATGTCTAAGATGGCAGTAGTGCTTTGTTATGAAAATCTTTGATTTGCAAGAATATGATTTGAAGTTAAGAAAGAAATCTTTGATTTAGATTTAATGAATGATTTAGGAATATTTTCCTTAATTTAAAAGTTAACTTGAATATAAGAAATATTCGGTTAAGATTTAATGATTGATCTGGAAAGGTTTTCCTAAGTAAAAGAGAAAAATGATTCGGAATAATTCCAAGATCTAAAGAAGTTTAATATATCAAATGATTTGATAAATGAGGCTTAATGATTCCATATACTCTTGAAAAGAAAATGGAATAAATTGAAAAGATTATATCTAAAAAAATATTTGATTTAAATAAAAGATGAAGTAATTGATTGATGATTGATATCCACGTATGAACTTAACATATTTTTAAAGCGATGATTGGGTTTGAAGCAACGGAGTCGGATTTGGATGATTCCGATCCGAAAACCACTTCGAACCAATGTATACGTTCGAAAATGAAGACATGTTGAAGATGATGATTATTGAAGACCGTGGATCTTTATAGCGTGAAGACTTCTTGTTGAACATGCTCTGGTTGGCCACCATTATAGAGTTATTTATAGCAGTTGTCTCATCGTGATGGAGATTTTTCGGATTGCTAAGGCTTCTCGCCTAGTAATGGATGAGGAAAGTGCCTTCGGTTTCGTTCAGTCCTAGAACGAACTTGTATGGATGAATGTCCGACATTGCATTTCTGAGACACAACGTTTGTCTTTTAAAAATGTACATCAGTTGTAGTGGAGAAGGCAACTTCTCTTAGCTTAACACTCTCCTTGAGACGTACGAGCTCAAGAGTTCTATTTTTGTGGGAGTCAAATAGTGATCAAAGGAATGGTAATGTGGCATTCAAAGCGGAACTTGTTATGATCAAATCATGGTTTTGTATGAAAAACGTGGCTTTGAGGAAATTGAGCATAGCCTCGCGAGCCTCACACCCCGGTTATGATGGGATTCTATGTGGTCAGATGTATGCTCGCATTTCGGATAGTACTAATTTGGGTTATCATATGTTCTGAGCCCCAGGTGCCAGATACGTTTGGACCTCATGGCAGGGATGCGCGAAGTCTGAGTCCTTGGATGTTATTCGCAGATTGCATCCACTTTTAGCCATTTGTGTTGTTGCATAATGGCGTCTGAGTCATAGATGTAACGATTCGCATTTTGCCCGCTCGAAAATCGACATCCATACTTCATATCGTATTCGAATGCCGTAGATTCGATCGTTCAAATCCGAGTCGCCGGAGCGTATAACAATATTAAGTAAACAACACAGCGGAAAAAAATAGAATAATATATAGATATACAGCTTTGATACAATATTTGATACAACAGATGATCCAATAGATATCAATATACATCAGAGATCTAATACAAGAAATAGCAGCGGAAAAGAAAATAAACAACATTAGCAGCAGATAATCTTCAAGATAATCTCCATAAGAGAACTCCAACAGAAGCAGCTCGATCCAGCATCACAATGCACAAAGATAAGCAAGTCTGGTGTGATCCAGAGACTGAACTAGCTCCAGATAATCTACTGAACCTAACTATCTGAAAAATAAACCCTAGACTGCCCGTGTGGAAAATTGTGGGCACCCAGAGTTTAGGAAAGGAACAATAAACTCCGGGTCAGTCGTGGGACTGGTATGAGCAAACAAAAACAGTTTGGTCTTTTAAAAACAATCAAAGATTTAAATTTCTAAATCGCAATGCTTTTGGAAAATGAAACTACCATTAGACCTCCCGCCACACACACAATGCAAACGCAGAATTGGAGGAGATTTCTTCTTATGATAGTCAAACATGCTTGATACGCAAATTTCTTTGATATTATTATTATTATGAGTGCACAGTGCAGAAAACATTTCGAAAGTAGAATATAAATCTTAGCCAGCATAGACATTTCGAACTATGCCTACTATAGCTACCATGTTCAATAGCGGGTTACCGCCATATTCCATGGCAGGTTATACAACTAAAACCGTACAAGGCGCGTATTGTTTCTTTGGATTTTTCCAACAAATGGTCAGGCTAAGGAACTTCCTATTGCCACATGGGAACGCCTCTGGCGGGACGCCCCGAGAACCAAACCGTTCTCTGCCAAACAAGGCCGGAACCCCTTTTCCCAAGGGATATTATAAACCCTCAGATATGCCACCCCCGGTCCTTTGGGACCTTTAAACGAGGTACCTCTAATCCAACATCACACATAAATAAATATAGTGTGTCCACATGAGTAAGTATCTGGGCTCCATACCATGATACTACCTTTTTCAGAAGGAATGGTCATACCCTAGGGGAGCTACCCCTGAAACCTTGCCGCACGATTCCTGTTTCGACCATTACCGATTTGTGAGGCTCGACGAAATCTCGTCCACAAAGCTACGCTTTGGTACAAAGCCATGCTTTGGGTCAACAAATGATCAGTAATGATCACAAAGATAAATGATCAAACAAATGATCCTATCACAAATGATCAAACAATGATCATTACACAGCAACACTTAGCATGTCGCATTACCAAATTGGGAATATATCGCTGATAACCTTCAACTACATAACCTCTGAGCTCGTACGTCTCAGAGAAGGGTATAAAGCTAAGAGAATAAATTCTCCGCCACCAACAGAAATGCATTTGAAAGAAATCTGCTTTATATCTCAAAATGTAATGTCAGACACACAATCCATACAAGTCTGTTCCGGGTTCGAACAGAACCGAAGGCACTTCCAAAGAAGCCCTTGCAATCCGGGTATTCACAATCCCGATCGGACTTCCCATCACTTTGGGAATCTCTATACCGGAGCAACTCAGTGCAGAGACAATCGACAGGTCATCCTATCGTTCTCGCAAATACCCGGTCTTCACCACCGGTCTTCAAATGCTATCCATAACGACGTATCACATATTCGAAATAGGATATATGACACAAAGGTCCTCTCCCGGCTAAACCGAATAGTGAGCGCAACATTTAAAACATATGGATATGTGATTTCAATTAAGTCACAACTTAATAATTCAAAACTTTCTTTCAAATGGTTTAAACCAATTTCCATTTTAAATCTTTTAAAAAAAAGATTTATTTCACAAAGTTTACTTAGTTTCACAAAGATCCAGTTATGGATTTCAAAACAATTTCCATTCAAATTGATTTACTCATTTTAAATCATTAAGTCAAGATTTTAGTTTTTAGCTTTTGAAACTCGTTTCCAAAGATTTATCCCTAACTTGAAAAATCAATTTCAATTCAAACTTGAAATCCCTTTAATATAAATTGGAATTCATTTCTCATATGAAAGCCTTTTATCATTTGAAAACAAATAGTTTTCGTTTCGGAAAAATCTGATTTCATTTATATTATAAATACTGAATATAGAATTCGATTTCAAATATTGAATTCCAATTTAAATCAAATTATTCAAATTCCAAATCTCTGTTAGTTATTCAAAATAACTTTTATTCTTAAAACACTTTTTCAAAAGTTTTTCATATCAAACTTAATTTATTTCCAAAACTATTTGAATTTAAAAATTCAAATTTAAAACTTATTTAAAAATCTGTGACTTAACTGATTTCCCCGTGAAATCCATATTTGTGTGTGTATAGTGTGGTCCAGGGGTTCAACACAATAGTGCACAACATCAATCATCACAGATATATCAATATCGATAAGCAATATAATCAATAACGCTTATCTTTATTCACAGATTCATAAATATCAATCACAGAGATTCGTCATTACGATTCGATGTGGGTTTCGGATAACCAACTGAAATCCGAATCCCTGTCGTATCGAAATTTAAATGCCGTTTTACGGCTAAGGGTTTTCACATAGACATACAGAATAAAATCACCAATCAAAATCCTGCACAGAGTAATTCATATTTCACAGCATCACGATTTCAACAGAAATATCAATTTATTTTATAACGAATCATATATCCTATATATATACAATCTATAAGTAATCATCTTTAATTTTATTTTTTATTTTTTTGTAATTAATTAAAATTAAAATTTATTACTTGAGAATTAATTCCTTAACCCTGTTTAATAAATTATCAATTGATTACTTATTTCATTTCAATTAGTTAATTAATAAATCAATTCTTAATCAATATTTAAGTCTTAATTACTAAATCTATTACCTTGAATCATTAAGTAAAATTTTAATTATTAATCAAACTTAATTACCCATTCATTAATTACTTAATTACTTAATTACTTAGTTAATCAATTATTAATTATTAATTAGATTACTTAATTAATTAACTATTAATTATTCATTAATTAACTTAAGTATTTAATTACCCTTAATTTATCACTTAACCATTAATAAATCCTTATTCACAATTATAGTTTAATTAATTATTCAACTTGATTATTATTACCAATATAAATTAACTTACTTTTTTTTTTAAGTTCAACATTTAAAACATTTTGATTTTATTACTAAATCCCTTATTTTAAGTTTTTATTTAAAATAAATCGTCAGAAATATAAACTCAAAACTTAATTGTTCAAAGATCCATTATTTCCAACCCTTTAGTTTATATCACCTAACTTAACAATAAAATCATCATCTATTAAAGAAATACTTTTTAGAAATATATTCAGCTACGTTTGTTAAAGTTTAAAAATCTGGAAACATGCGAACCCGAGCTAAACGCTGAAACGCTCGAGCTCTACTTCGAGTCCGTTCCCTCAATAACCCCAGATTACCCTGCTCTCCTTTTCCCTATTCTTCTTCTTCCTGTTTCTTTTTTTTCCTTTTTTTTTCTTAAGTTTAAAAACCCGATAGCTTCATTTTTAAATGACTCGAACCCATGCAACGAAAACTCAAGCAACTCTCAAAATCCCCGATCGTTCCACTCGAATGCTTCGAGTCTCTTCCGAGAAACCACGTTCTCCCCAAACTTGCCAACGTTAACCCTACGCGTACACGCGTACACGTGTACAAACAGCCCGATCACCATTGACCATCGACGATGATCGCTACACCTCAGGAATCGACCCAGCAACCCACCATCATCATCGATTTAAGTCCAACGCAAGGAAATCAAAATCGAGCGCAAATTTAGAACCTGGAACAAAAGAAACCACCAACCCCAAACCCTGTCAACGCATAGCGCTCACAGCTCCGACCACCGGAGGCTACCAAATTCCGGCCGTAGCCTCGTCTACCTCCCCTCCACCTTCCCTCAAAACCGCGATGAACTCGATCAATTCGTGGTGGCAAAATCACCGCGCTACAGAACACTGCAAAAACTCAGGGTTAAACCCTAAGTTCAACTCGTTCGAACAATCCTTGTGTTTGAAAATTATTCAACAATTTTCCCAACATCCTAGATGTTCAAGCATGCTTCTATACGAATTTCAATATTTATAAATGATTTGATTTTCAGAAATTCGTAAAAGTACAATTTTTGTTCATATACCAATTTCTCTGAGAATACCAAACTAAAAATCTAAACTTTTGTTTTAAAATTCACGTCTTGCAGTATAGATTCAATAATTATTCTTGAATTTATATTATACAACAATTTATTTTTATCAATATTAGTAGAATACCTGTAAACCAAAGTTACAGTGGTGGTAATCCACTGCATATTTAATAAACTTTGCAAAAACTTGTTTCGTGGATTAAACAACTTGATTATTTAAAAACAAAACATAGCTTGTTAGTGGTTATCAGCAAATGGACTTTAGTTTTGAAGTAAACATAAACCCTGTATGAATTTTCACAGAACATCATAATAATGTTTTCATACTAAAGCATGTACCCAACAGTTTATAAATGATGAGATTCAAAGAAATGGTTTTTTTTTTATTTCACCGACTTTACTTTGGTTTTGAACGAACAAGAACTGATATGAATGTATATAAAGAAGATAGCTTGGTACTGATGGATCATACTGGTACAGGGTGTTATCTAGAACAATATCCTATTTTTATATTTTTTTTCTTTGTACCAATGCAGGGATTTTTTCCATGTTGGTGGCTGAAAGAAGTAGCCTACTTCGGCTGAGATGATATTGGATATGCTGAGAGGATATTATGGTGGCTTGATGAGATGGAGCAATAAATGCAAAATCCTATTTGTTTACATCTTGCTTTGTACATGTTTGTACAGTTTCTTTACTTTGCTTTGTATTTTATATGTTTTGCATGTGCATGTACAGTTCTTGCTTTACTTTGTACTCGGCTGAAGCTTGTTTTGTTTCTAGCCTATATACTTTTGATTCATATTTTATTCACACTGCATTTTATATTGCACTTTATTTATTTTGTAAGTATATGTTACAAGCTTGTGATTATTTTACTGAGATATTTTTAGCATTGTCTTTAAGTGTACATATTTGTTTTATTAACATGTTACTTGATCTTTTATGTTGCCTTGTCTTATTGCTCTACAATATGAATGAATTCAATGTTGTTATTTTTATCTATCTAAACTTTAAAATTTTCAAACATTAAATGTATAACGTATATTTTATTTTATTTATATTTTACACTTATCACTTATATTCAATATTGATACGTATTTTTATTTTATTTTAAACACTTTATTTATAATTCAATTCAACTGGAAATATTCATTTTTGAGTTTCAAATCAAATCCAAAAACCAATAAGTATACTTTTCTTATTAAATTTGAAAATTTCAAATAAATCCATAATTTAATCTAAAATTCAATTAAATTATAAATTTAAATTCGTCTTTAAAATCAGGATCGTTACAATAGACGTAAGCCGTGGATACAGATTGATCTTTCCACTAGTTTCCTATCATGTTGGAAATCCAAACCCAATACGATATGTACGGTTTTGATTGTATTCCCAAAATAGCTGTAATGACTTGCAAACATTTCAGCTACCCCCTTTTGGTATTATATACCGTTAACTCAGTCCAGATATATTCCGTTAGACTTAGTCCAGATATTGATATCTTATTTGAATATGTTTATTTGAAAAGTGATTTCAAAGAGATGTCATTAGATATAATATCAAACATTTTGATATATAAAAATGTTTTGCTTATCATAAGGTAAAAAAACTCATCCGTATTTATGTGTGGGCGTGGCCTTATGAGATACCCTTCTTTTCAAAGGTTTTGATAACATAGTCATGTTAAATTTTGAGTATCTCACGCTGGCGTATCAAGCCTGATCTGGGTATTTTCAATACTCGGGTTAGATCCGAGTAGTTTTAGGTTGAGGTTGAAAATGGTTGAAGTTTCCAGAGGAGTGCTGGAGATCTTCATTATTGTATGGACGTATTCTATTATCCGCTGTACTTAGTGTATTTTGTTTGATGTTTGTCAGCAATTGTAAGGATAGATGTTTATAACTGTCCAGGCTGAATTTAGGTTAGACTCTGATATTGTATTTAAATTTTTCCGCTATAAAGATTATTATTGAAATAATATATGTTATTCCATTCGTGTGAGATTCTATTCTATCTTTATTTTTCTTTCTACCCTTAATGATCCATCTTTTCGTGCAATTTGAGTTGGACATGTGTGGTTTATTGTCGATTCAAAGGGTACGGAAAACATGCCATTACATTTGGTATCAGAGCGAAGGTTAAGCGAGAACATTGGCTTTGGTTGGGTAAAGACTCATCAGAGATAGGGTTAGTAATACCTTAGAATGAGTAACTCATTAGAGATAGGGTTAGTAATACCCTAGAATGAGTTTGAGTGTATTATGTATGAGCGCGTATTTGTTAGTGGCTAATAAAATGTTTTGTGTTGATTTATCTGTTGAAGTGATTTATGGATTCTGATCAATGCGCCTGATCACCGTTATCGATGAGGGTTCCTAAACATTTAAACAAGATGAACTGACACACTGATTTTGAAAAAAACTGGTAAATGAAATAATTTTACCTAGGATTATATTTTGAATATAAATTATATATTTTGAAAAGATGTACAGTTAGACATCAGGATTAGTGAAATTTAAATATGAACATCTTGTGATTAGAATTTCACAGTTTGACTACAAGATGATTCATAAAGATAATCAACAAGTAAGTAATCTGATAAGGTAATTAAGATCTTTAATACTTATTCCAAATAATAAATTAGAAATGATAATGTTAACTTACTATCATAAATTGATCAATTGTTTAATTTAAAAGTTTAAGTACAAATACCTTGTGAATTAAGTTTCACGATTTGACTATAAGGTGTTTGATAATAAGATTTGTTTAAGGAATGAACATATAAGCTGAAAATGTATTTAAATGATTATGTAAAAGGAAAAATAGTAGAAAAGGAATGAGAATTTAAATTCTAGTAAAAGAATTGTGGAAATTTAAATGAAGTTAATTAATATAAGATAAAATGAATTTATAAGATAGGTTTTACAAAGTAATCTCTAAAGGATTTTGAAAATAGTATTATTTCAAATATAAAAAGAGATATTTTATGATAACTAATTCACTTGGCTCGAAAATAAACTAAAAATGGGCAAGTGATGTGTTCGGATGGTAAGCACTTCTCTTAAGTATTACTCTTCTTATTAAGAGGATATATAATACTATTGGTAGTACCCAGTTCCTTGGATTATTTTGGAGTTACTCGATCTATATAATTTCTAAAGTTAAAGAAATAATGAGAAATTGATTAGTAATCTTTATAAAAGTGTTTAAACCAAAGATAAATTGGGATCGCTAATTGATAAGATAAAGTGGGATTCTCGACGATTTTGGATAGTCGAAAATTTCCGAATCATACCTAACTCAGAGCTAAGAAATTTATAGTTTTGGTAAAAGACAAATAATTATGAAATATTCTAAGTAAATGAAATTGGATAAGTATAATTTATAAATATTATTATAAATCAAAAGGTAATTATAAACTATAAAATGTTTTATTAATGAATTCTAGCATTTAATTAAAGATTTGGACTTAAGTCTTTAAAAGTGATTGATTTACATAAGTTATAAGATGTAATAAACTTAAGTAATAGTTTTATGAAATGATTCATAAATAGCATTGGTGTTAAAAGAAATAATTAAGTTAAAGGATCATGGAAAAAAATTATTATAATAAAGATAAATTATCTTTTGAGTGAAAAATTGTTTCTTCAGAATATTTTTCTTTATTAAAAATATTTGAAAATAAATAATTAAAAGGATTCTATAAAGAAGCAGCTTTATAAAATGTTTAAACTTAAGATAAAGTTTTTATGAAAGTTTTTGCGGGTTAATAAATACATAAGCAATATGTAAATCATTTCATCACATAAATTTTGTTCTAAGATCCGAGTTTGGAACTTTGAGGTGTTTACACTGATCCGGAAAAGGATTTACCACTCGATTCTTGAAGACGAACATTGATTTGATTAGATACTTGAGTTTTCTATCATAGTTGATAGCTATGCAAGGAAAGCAAAGGTTTATGAGCAAAGAGCCTGATTAAAGTCCGTATTAGAGAATCGAGATCGATATTAGTTCGAAAATAAAGTTGTGTATTCGAATAGGAGATCGAATAAGATATTTCATATGGATGATTTGTGTATAGTATATGGAATTTAGTTTGAAGATAAAGGTTTTGGGCAATTTTTGTTTTGGGTAATTTCGAGGACGAAATTCTTTTCAGTAGGGGAGAATGTAACGACCCGTAATTTCGCTACTTCGAAAATGAGAGATTTCGTTTAAGAAGGTTTAAAACATAAATAAATAAGTTAAATATAATAGATAATAATAAAGAAATTATTTTAATTTAGAAAGTATAAATTTGGATTTTAGAACAAATCAACAAAAGTTAAGTTATATTAAAAATAAATAAATATTTAAATAAATAGGTTTAAATACTTACTGAAAAAGATAGATATTATTGAAAACATCTAATAAAGATAATAAAAGTATGTTAAAAGATTTAAGAGTATGTTAATAATCGTTTTACAAAAATAACCAAATTTTGTCGCATTTTGTGAGTTTTACATACACCGTAAAATTAGAGATTTTGATATTATTTAAATATGATTTTAAAATATAAAGAGACATGTTTTAATTTATTTAAAGAAGTAAAAAGTTCATTTTTAAATTTGGTTTACATCAATAAATAGTTTAACTAAAACGTCAAAATGTGACCATAAAACATTTTGTCGAAAAACAACGTTTGTCGATTAAAAGTTGTTGCAACGTCGTCGCACCTTTATTTTCTTATATAGAAACATATATTCAAATAGTATAAGTATTAATTAATTCAATAATCAAGTTTACTTTTACTAAATAAGGTTAGAAACTTCTATAAAACAATTAAGAAAAAGTAAGCACAAAAAGACAAAAATGTCATTTCAAAGCAACAAGTAAAACATCAAATCAAAGAAACATAATTATTACATTCTTTACTTAATATCTAAGTGAAAATGACATAAAGTAATGATTTGAAATGTGATGTTAAGTGTTGAAAAAAAATAAGATTACTTTATAAGTAAGTAATGTTATTTTGGTAATTTGGTAAAGGGATATTTTGTTAACTCACCACTTCATTTCTTTTTGTATAAATACCTACCACTTCTTTCATAAATTTCACAATATTTCTACCTTCTTCTTCTTCCTCTTTGAAGCTCTCTTTAATGGCTTCTTCTTCTCTTCCAAGTGCTTACTAACTTTTTCAAAACCATATCAAATCAACTCCAAGCACCACCAAACTTTGCGAAAGACCTTAGAATACCATTAGAACATGGTTTAGCATCTAAGAAATGAAGAAATGATGGAGAAAGAGGAAGAATAGGAGGAGGCCGAACTTATGGAAGAAGGGAAGCAAGTTTGTGAAGCTTCGAAGCGAGAAAAAGAGAAGGAAGGGCTGCCGGAATCAAAAGGAAAGTCTACGGAAAATATTTCGTGAAGATAAGGGGATTAGTGAAGTGTTGGATAATATGAATGTTGGTAGAAAGTGAACGATTTGGTTAAAAGATGAGTACTCTTATTTATTAATAAATCCATAAATTATTTCATGTATAATGATTTGAAAGTTTAAATATGTTGAATGTATGTTTGATAACTTGGTTGTAAATTGGTTGATTATGTGGTTGATAACTTGTGTGATAAATGATAAGAGAAAAGATTAGTAAATTAACCTAGTTAATTAAATGAGAATTAAATCCGTAGATATGTGTGTATGGAAGTTATTTAGCCTCTTAATGATTTTAAATGAGTTAAAATAGTTTAAATATGATTTAAAATAAATTTGAAGTGTTTCGGACAAGTTTCGAAGCAATTCACAAAATTGGTCAAAATCGAGTTTGTCGCGTAACGGTAGTTCGTAATTTTCGACCCGTAACTTCAAATTGACATAGAGAATGATTTATAAGTCAGATTTCTTCGAAATAAAATTCTTTGGTCCACAATGATAATAGTTTTCCAATAAAGGAAGAAAAGCAAGATTTTATCCTGTATATTTTAAATATGTCCAAAATAATTTTCCAAAAAAATCACGCTTTTGCAGTAAAGTGACCAAAGTTTAAAATTGATATTTTAAATGCTTTAAAAATGTGAAATAAATTTGATAAATCTATTAAAATGGTTTAAAAGAGATTTGAAATGGAAAATATGAATTTTAAAATATTAAAAAATTGTTTAAATCAAATAAGCTTATATAGCATTTTCTACGGCACTTTTATGCTGCGAATTCTATAACCTTTTGAATATTAGTTTTAAACTTAACAATTATTTCCTAAATCTTTTGTGAATGACTTTAAAGGGATAATTAAGTAATGTAAAGATGATTTGGAAGTTTTAATAAGAGTTTGAATAAATTGTTAACATGAATGTTTACACCACTTAAACAAAAAAGTGAAGAAGATTGAATATAATAACAAAATGAGTATGCGGAAACGACTAGTACATTTGTCCCACCTGTGAGATCTGGGAAGATAAAAATAAGGTGTTTAGCTAAGGTTAGGGATGGAGTAACCAGTGCCCTAAACTTACCTGGCCTATGTTTTCTCTTTTTAGGTGAGGGAAGAAATAGATCGAAGGAAAGCCCGGATGCTCTAAAAAGATCATATTTAAGTTTTTCTAAAATATAAGGAAAGAAACAAATTCTTTGAATGTTAATTGAACACTTAACATCTTTTTATCGATGATTAGTACAAAGGCGGATTTGAGTGATTCCTATTCGAAAATCACTTCAAACTAGTTTTTGAAATAAAACATATTGAAGACAAAGATCGTTAAAAGACAAAGATATTCATAACGTAGGATTACTTTCCATTAGTCCCTGGAGGTGAAACTTACCATTAGTCCCTGGAGGTGAAATTTACCATATCTAAGATGGCAGTAGTGCTCTGTTATGAAAATCTTTGATTTGCAAGAATATGATTTGAAGTTAAGAAAGAAATCTTTGATTTAGATTTAATGAATGATTTGGGAATATTTTCCCTAAGTTAAAAGTTATAGCTTGAATATAATAAATCTTTGATTAAGATTTAATTAATGATTTGGAAAGGTTTTCCTAAGTAAAAGAGAAAAATTATTTGGAATAATTCCAAGATCTAAAGAAGTTTAATATATCAAATGATTTGATAAATTAGGCTTAATGATTCCATATACTCTTGAAAAGAAGATGGAATAAATTGAAAAGATTATATCTAAAAAAATATTTTATTTAAATAAAAGATGAAGTAATTGATTGATGATTGATATCCACGTATGAACTTAACATCTTTTTAAAGCGATGATTGTCTTCGAAGGAACCAGAGTCGGATTTGGAGGATTCCTATTCGAAAACCACTTCGAACCAATGTATACGTTCGAAAGTGAAGACATGTTGAAGATGATGATTACTTAAGACCGTGGATCTTTATAGCGTGAAGACTGCTTGTTGAACATGCTCTGGTTGGCCACCATTATAGAGTTATTTATAGCAGTAGTCTCTTTGTGATGGAGATTTTTCGGATTGCAAGGGCTTCTCGCCTAGTAATGACCGAGGAAAGTGCCTTCGGTTTCGTTCAGTCCTAGAATGAACTTGTATGGACGAATGTCCGACATTGCATTTCTGAGACACAACGTTTGTCTTTTACAAATGTACATTAGTGGTGGCGGAGAAGGCAACTTCTCTTATCTTAACACCCTCCTTGAGACGTACGAGCTCAAGGGGTTTATTTTTATGCGAGTCAAATAGTGATCAAAGGAGTGGTAATGTAGCATTCAAAGTGGAACCTATTATGATCAAAACGTGGTTTTGTATGAAAAACGTGGCTTTGTAGAAATTGAGCGTAGCCTCGTGAGCCTCACACCCCGGTTATAATGGGATTCTATGTGGTCAGATATATGCTCGCATTTCGGATAGTAGTGATTTGAGTTATCGGATGTTCTGAGCCCCAGGTACCAGATACGTCTGGGCCTCATGGCAAGGATGCGTGAAGTCTGAGTCCTTGGATGTTATTCGCAGATTGCATCCACTTTTAGCCATTTGTGTTGTTGTATAACGGCGTCTAAGTCATGGACGTAAGCCGTGGATACAGATTGATCTTTCCACTAGTTTCCTATCATGTTGGAAACCCAAACCCAGTACGATATTTACGGTTTTGAATGTATTTCCAAAAAAGCTGTAATGACTTGCAAACATTTCAGCTACCTCTTTTGATATTATATATTCCGTTCGGTATATTCCGTTGACCCAGTCCAGATATATTCCATTAGACTTAGTCCAGATATTGATACCATATTTGAATAAGTTTATTTGAAAAGTGATTTCAAAGAGATGTCATTAGAAATAATATCAACTTGATATATAAAAGTGTTTTGGTTATCATAAGGTTAAAAAACTCATCCGTGTTTATGCGTGGGCGTGGTCTTATGAGATACCCTTCTTTTCAAAGGTTTTGATAACATAGTCATTTTAAATTTCGAGTATCTCACGCTGGTTTATCAAGCCTGATCTGGGTATTTTCAATACTCGGGTCAGATCCGAGTAGTTTCAGGTTAAGGTTGAAGACGGTTGGAGTTTCCAAAGGAGAGCTGGAGATCTTCATCATCGTATGGACGTATGCTATTATCCGCGGTACTTAGTGTATTTTGTTTGATGTTTATCAGCAATTGTAAGGACAGATATTTATAACTGTCCAGGCTGAATTTAGGTTGGACTCTCATATTGTATTTAAATTTTTCCGCTATAAAGATTATTATTGAAATAATATATGTTATTCCATTCATGTGAGATTCTGTTCTGTCTTTATTTTTCTTTCTACCCTTAATGATCCGTCTTTTCATGCAATTTGAGTTGGACATGTGTGGTTTATTGTCGATTCAAAGGGTACGGGAAAACGGGTTGTTACATTGATGGTCTACTCCTTAGATGTATATAGGGCAGGTTAAGGCATGTTTACATATGCTTTATGTAACGACCCAGAATTTCTATTAATTAAAATTCGTATATTTAATTGATTTTAGATATTAATAAGTGAAATTTATAAGTCGAATAAATTTTATTTCGAATAATTAGATTTAATTGGACAATTAAATCGATAATTTAATAGTTGAAAATACAGAAAAAATTGAATAACGGGTTAAATATGATTAAAAATGATTTGTAAAATTTTATTTTATCATATTTAAGTTATAATGATGTTATAGAACTTTTAAAATTGAATTTAAAGTTAATTTGTGAAAATTGAATATTTTAATATTTAAATCGACTAGTGAAATTAGCCATTTTTCGAACAGTCTCAGAATTGGACGAAACTAGTTCCATTGGATCCGTAATAGTTTTTTATTATCGGATTTCAATTTTCGTAGCAATCGGAGTTTTCGTTTGACCGTGGCAGCTCGAAACGCATCGAAATTGTTTTAATATTAATTTTACGAGTTAAAATAGTCATTTTTCAAACAGTCTCGGATTTCGACGAAACCAGTTTCATCGGATCCTTAATGTGATATTATTGTAAGGTTTCAAATTTCGTGTCAATCGGATTTACCGTTTGTCCGGTGCAAGCTAAAACGCCTAGAAATTTGATTTACCGATTTAATTTAAAATCGAACGCTTATTGCCATAACTCGTACAGATGATCGAATTAGCCTCCGAAACACGTTCCATTGTATTCGGAACATGGGGTAAACCTTAGAAACGCCAGTCACCGCGCGAGATTTGGAGTTCGAAAAAATTCGATGAATAGTAAATTGGGCAATTTTTTATAAAAGGACGTTCTATTCACTCCTTTACAAACAACTAAATTTGGGTTTCATCTTCTTTACCCTAGCTGCCAGAAATGAAACCAATGGCCGAAAACAAATCAACTTCTCCCTCAAATTCCGATCAATCTATCAACTTTCACAAGAAATTATCAACTACAAACTTGTAGACAACATCGAGAACTACCTATCCAACGGTTATGATCGAAATTAATGCGGTGGATTGATGGCAATTTCCATTTGAACGCGCGCGTCTCGTTCACAGTTTTTGAGACAAGGGGGAGGCCGAGCTCCACCCTGCTTTGGCCGAGTACAGTGCTTGTGATGTGCTTCGAAGTGGGGGGTGGCTGATCAACTTTTCGTCAACATTTGTGGGTGCAATGTCTAACCCTAGGTCGGCAAAGATGGGTTGCGTACGTGATTTGTAGCTGGAGATACCACGGTGAGGAAGAAGGAAAGGTTTGTGGCCCAGATGCGAAATTGCAAAGATGAACGGCATGATTAATCAGGGTAAAATTAAAATGAAAGTTGAAATAATTATATTAATTTATCGTATAAACTTTAAAATATCATATCTTATTCATACGAGGTCGAAAACGCACGAAACCAGTTACGTTGGGTTCGTATGGACGAATACTACGCTATGGAATAGGATTGGAGTCGTTTGGAGCTAGTGAGAATTTCGGGTAAAATTAAACGCGCGTTTAATTTTACCCGAAATAAAAGCTGAAAACGAAATTGAAATCAAGGTTAGAACTTCTCACTCAATCGAATCGGTTTCGATTTTAATTTTAAATAGTTAGATTTAAAATTCTTGAATGTGTGTTTGAATGATATCTATTTATTGTTAAAATAGACTTTATACGCCGTTAGTAAGCGGAGGTTATTTATTAAAAACATATTCCGCGAATATTTCACAGTACAGTGAAATTGGTATTATTTATGTACTTGGAATTGATTTCCCGCATTATATAGCGGATGAGACCCTATTGCGCCGCCTATTAAGCGGATAATATTTTAAATTCCATATACCGCGATAATCCCGTATTTTAACGGAATTGGTATTGTGCTAATGTTTGTGGATGCAGGAAAATAGGTTGGAGGGATCCAACTGGATTCCTCAACGATATTTATTTGATTATGGATATTTTGATATTCGTTGATTATCATATATAGATATATGATGTCGTTGTTGTCGTGATTGACTATTTGGTGTGTAACATCATTGGGCCAATTTTGGAATTTTAAAAGGATTTTAAAATGATTTTTTGGAGAGTATACGTTTATAAAATATTTTTGGAATTGATTCATTTTAAATAAATAAACTTTATAATGTTAATGTTATAAAAATTATGATTTTTGAGAAATATAGTTAAAAGTTGATTTTTGAAAATATGGGGTTAATGATTTTATAAAATAGTTTAAATTGGGATTTTTGAATTTATTGTAAAAAGTTTAAAATATAGGATTTATGAAATTTGATTATTTTATAAATCAAAGAAAATGGTGAAATTATAAAGGAGTTTAAAGACGTTTTTAAAATAATAATATAAATTGACTTATATAAAAGATTTATAAATTGATATTTATAAATTAAAATATTTGAATTATAAAACGAGTTTTTATAAGTGTTAGAATGAAGTGTAAATGAACTTCATAAATGAATGAAATTCATAGAATTATAAACGGTGAAGTTATAAATGGAATTTTATAAGCAGTAGGTTTATAAAATTTGTAAAGTTATTAAAAGAATAGTTTTGGGTAAATAAATGAATCTTATAAGTTATAAGATTTATAATTTGGAAAGTCTTAAAAAAAGAACGATTTTGTAAACAAATAAATTGTAAGTATTTAACTTATAATATGAACTTTTGGTATATAATTGAGTTATAAATTGAAATAGGTTAATAAAGGAGATTTATAAAAGGAAGTTGTTATAAAATAAATAGAAACGGGATTTATAAACATTGTTTTATAAATCTGCAAATGACTTATTTTGATAAGCAAATTGTTATAACTTATTAATGGAGTTATATTCACGTTTTAGACAGTGGATAGTCCTTTAAAATAAAACGTATAGAAATGATGAAATTGGTTAACGAAGTATATTCACCTTTTTGAATAGTGAATAATATGTTAAAGAAAATGTTTTGGATGTGATGTTTTAAATAGAATTAAAACGATCTAACGATGTTTTTAAAATGTGTTAAGATTCGAAACCATAGATTTCAACATTCATTGTTGAAATAGACGTTTTCGAGAAATAGAAGGAGATGGTGGACTATAACACTGTTGTTATAGTAAATGATTTTCGAAAGGAAACGTTTTGTATAGTATTGGGATTTATATATCTATTTTAGTTTCGAATCCCTATACTAGTGATTTTGGGTTGTCGTAACTATGTTTTACGCAACATTCGTTTTGGCCCAAATAAATGTGTTTTAAGAGAATGATTTCCTTAAAAATGAAATATATACTTAATTTCGATTTAAGTATATTGAATATTTTCCAAATGTTGAAAATAAATAGATTTGTGAATTACTTATTTTTAATAAGTATGGAAATGTTTTTCCAATATTAAGTGAATATTTTGAGATTTTATCTTTTAAAGATAAATTGAAAATGAATATTAGAAATTGATTTGGACATCGTATATTCATAGATATTTTGGAACGTAAATTCACTATGGAATTTATAAACGAAAAGGGGAATTTGTTTAAAAATAAACGTTGATTTATTTTTGAAGCGTGGGAATTAATTTACGGATTTGGAACGTAAATATAATAAATCGTGAAGGATTTATTTAATGGGTTTAAATGAACCATGTTGAAATGAAAGTATTTCCGCGTAAGGAAAATGATTGAAATTTGTTTTCAAAAGTGGTAAAGGTGAAAAGTGATTTGAAAATTGTTTTCAAATGGTTGAAGGGTGAAAATTATATATCTTGTAAAGATATTTTTGGAAAATAAATAATTTGGAAAATTATTTGGAATCTGGTGATGTTGTGCATATCCATTGATAGTTCAATAACCGACTATCAATATTTACCTTTGAATGGGTATTTGTTGTGATTTGCCTGAATTTGAATGCCACACTTATTTTTAAATAAGCGCTCACTATTCGGGTTAGCCGGGAAAGGACCTGGGGGTTGTATAACCCATTCCGAATATGTGATACGTCGTTATGAATTGTATTTGAAGACCGGTGTTGAAGACCGGATATTTTCAAAAGCGAAAGGACAACTCGTCGAATGTCTTTGCATCGACTGGTCCCCGGTATAGAGACTCCATACGTGATTAGAAGTCGGGACGTGATTAGTGAATATCCGGATTGCAAGGACTTCTTTGTAAGTGCATTCGGTTCTGTTCGATCTCGGAACAGACTTGTATGGATAGTATGTCTGACATTACAAATTGAGATAAAGCTGATTTGTTTCAAATATATTTCTGTTGGTGGCGGAGAATTTATTCTCTTAGCTTAACACCCTTCTCTGAGACGTACGAGCTCAGAAGTTATGTAGTTGATGGTTATCAGCGATATATTCCCAATTTGGTAATGTGACATGCTGAGTGTTGCTGTGAAATGATCATTGTTTGATCATTTGTGATATGATCATTTGTTTGATCATTTATCTTTGTGATCATTATTTTTATCATTTGTTGACCCAAAGCATGGCTTTGTACCAAAGCGTGGCTTTGTGGACGAGACTTCGTCGGACCTCACACCCCGGAAATGGTCAAAACAGGAAGGATGCGGCAAGGTTATTAGGGGGCAGCGCCCCTTTAGTGTATGTCATTCCTTCTGGATAGAGGTGGTATCATGGTATGGAGCCCAGATACTTAACCTATGTTGTTGCTGCAAATTTATTACTTTGTGGTTGTTGGAAATCGAGGATCCTCGGGTGTAGATCGGTTACGATCAGGGGATGGCATATTCGTCTCAGTAGTTACCCAGTTAAGGGTAACCCGGCCTTGTGTTGGAAGAGATTCGGTTTGGTTCTCCGGACGTCATTCCAGAGGCGTTTCCATGTGGCAGTGGGAAGTTCCTTGGCCTGACCATTTGTTGGAAATCCAAAGAAACAATACGATCTTATACGGTTTTAGTTGTAGAACCTATCATTCACTTATGGTGGTCACCACTGTTTGGATGGTAGCTATAGTTGGCATAAGTGCGAAATGCCTATGCTGGCTAAGATTTATATCTTTACTTTCGAAATGATTTTTTCTACACTATGCACTAGTAATAATATCAAATGTTTCTTTTTAATGCGTATCAAACATCTTTGACTATCATAAGGAGAAATCTCCTCCGATTCTGCGTTTGCATTGTGTGTGTGTGTGCGGGAGGCCTTATGGTAGTCTCGTTTTCAAAAGCATTGCGAATCTATTTTAAAATTATCCCATTCTTTGTTTTAAAGATAAACTATTTTAAGTTCTCACACCAATCACATGACTGACTCAGAGTTTATTGTTTTCCTTCCTAAACTCTGGGTGCCCACCAATTTCCACACGGGTAGTCAAGAGTCAGGTTTATCAGGATATTCTGGAATTCAGGAGTTGCTGGAGGCAAGCTTGATGGCATGGCATATTACTAGTATATAGTATTTCTTTTCCGCTGTTTGTTGTTGTTTGATAGTTGTACACTCTGATAATGTAATGTAATGTGATGTAATGTAATAACTGATATAGTTCTTTGTTTAAAGATTATTCATTTATATATTTTATGTTGTTCCGCTGCGATTGTAAGATTCTGATATTGTTCTGTTGTTTTCTTTCTGTTCTGTTCTATCTTTTTTCTCTTCTTCTATCTTTTTCTTTTTTCTTTTTTTAAACCCTAAGAATTCGTATTTCCGTTCATCTTGAGTTAATCAATGGAGATTAGTGTCTATTCAAGGAGTACGGATTTGCGGGTCCTCACATCTGGTATCAGAGCATATGGTTAAGCGACAACCATGGCTCTGTTGGGTATTACTCATTAGAGATAGAGTCAGTAGTACTCTAGAATAAGTTTGAGTGTAATAATAGCTATGAGTGCGTATTTGTTAGTGAATATAAAATTGTTTTATATTGTGATGATTGGTTTGTTGAGTGGTATATGGATTCTGGTTAATACGAGTAATTAAAGTTGTTGATAGGGATCTCTAAACACTTGTACAGAACAATTCGACACGATATTGTTTTAAGTTGGGTAAATGAAATAATTTTACCTTGAGTATATTTTATATATAAATGAATAATTTTTCAGAATTATTAAAGTGTACACAAGTTGATTGTTTGGTTGTTGAAAATGTAAGAATATATATATATATATATATATATATATATATATATATATAAGTTAATTAAAAAATGTTTGAATAATCTAAATTAAGGAATTATTGTATAAGTAAAAAGAATTATAAGAATTGAATTATAATTAATGTGATTTACAATTGTGAAATAAACTTATATATATAATAAGTGAAACTATATGAATATATTTATAAATATGAGTTATAAATAAAAAAATGAATTAAAAGTTAAGTAAAATTTACTTAGAATTGGAATCTGAATTGAATTTATAAGTGGGAATTTAAGTTAGGTAAAACCAAATAATGTTTAAGTGGAATATAACTTAAGTGATGTTGAATGAAGTTGATTTTGGTATCGAAGTAAATTAATAAAGTGAATTGACAAATGCGAACTTGAGTTATATAAATGAAATTCAACTTTTGTAATTAAATTGAATTAATGAATTGAATGTAAATCAATTAAATGTAAATAATTGATATGAAATAATGAATGTAAGTGTAATTCATTAAAATCTAATGTTATTGGAAATTGAAAGATTGAATGTAAATCAATTTAAATTAAACCAACTGAAAGTCAAGGTGTTAAACCAAAATGAATATAAGCAAATGAATTTGGTTGTAATTAATATACATTGGTTGTTATATGATAATTAGTTGATTGTATAAAAACCCATATGCAATTGAGTTAATGAAATTGAAAGCTAAAGTAATTGAAATCAAATTGGAAATTAAGTAAATCTTAAATAGAATTGAATTTGATTTGGAAGTGAGCCAACTTGAATATGAATTAGTGAATATAAACTAATTGAAAATGAATGTTAGTAAAAAAAACATCCACTGTAAATGAATCAAATGTGATTAAATTGAAAACCCATTTCATTGAATATTAATGAGAATATCAATAAATATTTATTGGTTATGGATGTTAGTTGAATGTTAGTTGGATGATAGTTGGTTGATGGTTGAATATATTGCTTTTACTGCATTTGCTATGTTGGCATATATAGTTATTATGTTGCTATATGTTGTATATCGATACTATTGTCTATGTACATGTTTCTCATCTGTTTGTTGAGTGTTTAGTAGGTGCGGATCGCGTTTGCTTCGTATTTGGAGCTCGCTTTCGTGCTATATTAGCCGTATATGTCGCTAATAATGTATAAGGTACATATCTCGGATTAAATATCATACTTTTACACTTTTTTCCCTGCGGGATGCCTCATCACTTGATGAGATGTATATTTGTGATATATATACTATCATTTCTTTTCGGATCGAGCCGCGCAAAGGAGACTATGACGAATTTTTCTGAAAATTTAAGGCGTTAGAATATTTTTGAGAAAAATTGGAAAATTTTGTGAAAACTATAATTTTCATTTGGAATTGAAAGTTAAACGATAGTAGTTGTTTTTGAAAAGATAACTAAGTATGATTTGAAAACTTAGTAAAGATTTTGTAAGAAGTTTAACTATGGATTTATGGAAAGTTAATAGATTCTGTAACTTTTCTTACTTGGTAATTTCGAGGACGAAATTCTTTTAAGGGGGAAAGATTGTAACGACCCAGAATTTCTATTAATTAAAATTCGTATATTTAATTGATTTTAGATATTAATAAGTGAAATTTATAAGTCGAATAAATTTTATTTCGAACAATTAGATTTAATTGGATAATTAAATCGATAATTTAATAGTTGAAAATACAGAAAAAATCGAATAACGGGTTAAATATGATTAAAAATGATTTGTAAAATTTTATTTTATCATATTGAAGTTATAATGATGTTATAGAACTTTTAAAATTGAATTTAAAGTTAATTTGTGAAAATTGAATATTTTAATATTTAAATCGACTAGTGAAATTAGCCATTTTTCGAACAGTCTCAAAATTGGACGAAACTAGTTCCATTGGATCCGTAATAGTTTGTTATTATCGGATTTCAATTTTTGTAGCAATCGGAGTTTCCGTTTGACCGTGGCAGCTCGAAACGCATCGAAATTGTTTTAGTATTAATTTGGCGAGTTAAAATAGTCATTTTTCAAACAGTCTCGGATTTCGACGAAACAAGTTTCATCAGATCCGTAATGTGATATTATTTTAAGGTTTGTCAATCGGATTTACCGTTTGTCCGGGGCAAGCTAAAACGCCTAGAAATTTGATTTACCAATTTAATTTAAAATCGAACATTTATTGCCATAACTCGCACAGATGATTGAATTAGCCTCCAATACATGTTCCATTGTGTTCGGAACGCGGGGTAAACCTTAAAAACGCCAGTCACCGCGCGAGATTTGGAGTTCGGAAAAATTCGATGAATGGTAAATTGGGCAATTTTCTATAAAAGGACGTTCTATTCACTCATTTGCAAACAACTAAATTTGGGTTTCATCTTCTTTACCCTAGCCGCCAGAAATGAAACCAATGGCCGAAAACAAATCAACTTCTCCTTCAAATTCCGATCAATATATCAACTTTCACAAGAAATTATCAACTACAAACTTGTAGACAACATCGTGAACTACCTATCCAACGGTTATAATCGAAATTAATGCGGTGGATTGATGGCAATTTCCATTTGAATGCGCGCGTCTCGTTCACAGTTTTCAAGACAAGGGGGAGGCCGAGCTCCACCCTGCTTTGGCCGAGTACAGTGCTTGTGATGTGCTTCGAAGTGGGGGTGGCTGATCAACTTTTCGACAACATTTGTGGGTGCAATGTCTAACCCTAGGTCGGCAAAGATGGGTTGCGTACGTGATTTGTAGCCTGGAGAAAGCACGGTGAGGAAGAAGTAAAGGTTTGTGGCCCAGATGCGAAATTGCAAAGATGAACAACCTGATTTGTTTCAGGGTAAAATTAAAATGAAAGTTGAAATAATTATATTAATTTATCGTATAAACTTTAAAATATCATATCTTATTCATACGAGGTCGAAAACGCACGAAACCAGTTGCGTTGGGTTCGTATGAATGAATACTACGCTATGGAATTGGATTGGAGTCGTTTGGAACTAGTGAGAGTTTCGAGTAAAATTAAACGCGCGTTTAATTTTACCTGAAATAAAAGCTGAAAACGAAATTGAAATCAAGGTGAGAACTTCTCACTCAATCGAATCGGTTTCGATTTTAATTTTATATAGTTAGATATAAAATTCTTGAATGTGTGTTTTAATGATGATTGATATCTATTTATTGTTAAAATAGACTTTATACGCCGTTAGTAAGCGGAGGTTATTTATTAAAAACATATTCCGCGAATATTTCATAGTACAGTGAAATTGGTATTATTTATGTACTTGGGATTGATTTCCCGCATTATATAGCGGATGAGACCCTATTGCGTCGCCTATTAAGCGGATAATATTTTAAATCCCATATACCGCGATAATCCCATATTTTAACGGAATTGGTATTGGGCTAATGTTTGTGGATGCAGGAAAACAGGTTGGAGGGATCCAACTGGATTCCTCAACAGTATTTATTTGATTATGGATATTTTGATATTCGTTGATTATCATATATAGATATATGATGTCGTTATTGTCGTGATTGACTATTTGGTGTGTAGCATCATTGGGCCAATTTTGGAATTTTAAAAGGATTTTAAAATGATTTTTTGGAGAGTATACGTTTATAAAATATTTTTGGAATTGATTCATTTTAAATAAATAAACGTTATAATGTTAATGCTATAAAAATTATGATTTTTGAGAAATATAGAAGTTGATTTTTGAAAATATGGGGTTAATGATTTTATAAAATAGTTTAAATTGGGATTTTTGAATTTATTGTAAAAAGTATAAAATATAGGATTTATGAAATTTGATTATTTTATAAATCAAAGAAAATGGTGAAATTATAAAGGAGTCTAAAGACGTTTTTAAAATAATAATATAAATTGACTTATATAAAAGATTTATAAATTGATATTTATAAATTAAAATATTTGAATTATAAAACGAGTTTTTATAAGTGTTAGAATGAAGTGTAAATGAACTTCATAAATGAATGAACTTCATAAATGAATGAAATTCATAGAATTATAAACGGTGAAGTTATAAATGGAGTTTTATAAGCAGCAGGTTTATGAAATTTGTAAAGTTATTAAAAGAATAGTTTTGGGTAAATAAATGAATCTTATAAGTTATAAGATTTATAATTCGGGAAGTCTTAAAAAAAGAACGATTTTATAAACAAATAAATTGTAAGTATTTAACTTATAATATGAACTTTTGGTATATAATTGAGTTATAAAATGAAATAGGTTAATAAAGGAGATTTATAAAAGGAAGTTGTTATAAAATAAATAGAAATGAAATTTATAAACATTGTTTTATAAATCTGCAAACGACTTATTTTGATAAGCAAATTGTTATAACTTATTAATGGAGTTATATTCACGTTTTAGACAGTGGATAATCCTTTAAAATAAAACGTATAGAAATGATGAAATTGGTTAACGAAGTATATTCACGTTTTTGAATAGTGAATAATATGTTAAAGAAAATGTTTTGGATGTGATGTTTTAAATAGAATTAAAACGATCTAACGATGTTTTTAAAATTTGTTAAGATTCGAAACCATAGATTTCAACATTCATTGTTGAAATAGACGTTTTCGAGAAATAGAATGAGATGGTGGACTATAACACTGTTGTTATAGTAAATGATTTCCGAAAGGAAACGTTTTGTATAGTATTGGGATTTATATATCTATTTTAATTTCGAATCCCTATACTAGTGATTTTGGGTTGTCGTAACGATGTTTTACGCTACATTCGTTTTGGCCCAAATAAATGTGTTTTAAGAGAATGATTTCCTTAAAAATGAAATATATACTTAATTTCGATTTAAGTATATTGAATATTTTCCAAATGTTGAAAATAAATAGATTTGTGAATTACTTATTTTTAATAAGAAATGTTTTTCCAATATTAAGTGAATATTTTGAGATTTTATCTTTTAAAGATAAACTGAAAATGAATATTAGAAATTGATTTGGACATCGTATATTCATTGATATTTTGGAATGTAAATTCACTATGGAATTTATAAATGAAAAAGGGAATTTGTTTAAAAATAAACGTTGATTTATTTTCGAAGTGTGGGAATTAATTTACGGATTTGGAACGTAAATATAATAAATCGTTAAGGATTTATTTAATGGGTTTAAATGAACCATGTTGAAATGAAAGTTATTCCGCGTAAGGAAAATGATTGAAATTTGTTTTCAAAAGTGGTAATGGTGAAAAGTGATTTGAAAATTGTTTTCAAATGGTTGAAGGGTGAAAATTATATATCTTGTAAAGATATTTTTTAAAAATAAATAATTTGGAAAATTATTTGGAATCTGGTGATGTTGTGCGTATCCATTGATAGTTCAATAACCGACTATCAATATTTACCTTTGAATGGGTATTTGTTGTGATTTGCTTGAATTTGAATGCCACACTTATTTTTAAATAAGCGCTCACTATTCGGGTTAGCCGAGAAAGGACCTTGGGGTCGTATAACCCATTTCGAATATGTGATACGTCGTTATGAATTGCATTTGAAGACCGGTGTTGAAGATCGGATATTTTCAAAAGCGAAAGGACAACTCGTCGAATGTCTTTGCATCGACTAGTCCCCGGTATAGAGACTCCATATTTGATGAGAAGTCGGGACGTGATTAGTGAATATTCGGATTGCAAGGACTTCTTTGTAAGTGCATTCGGTTCTGTTCGATCCCGGAACAGACTTGTATGGATAGTATGTCTGACATTACAAATTGAGATAAAGCTGGTTTCTTTCAAATATATTTCTGTTGGTGGCGGAGAATTTATTCTCTTAGCTTAACACCCTTCTCTGAGACGTACGAGCTGAGAGGTTATGTAGTTGATGGTTATCAGCGATATATTCCCAATTTGGTAATGAGACATGCTGAGTGTTGCTGTGAAATGATCATTGTTTGATCATTTGTGATATGATCATTTGTTTGATCATTTATCTTTGTGATCATTATTTTGATCATTTGTTGACCCAAAGCATGATTTTGTACCAAAGCGTGGCTTTGTGGACGAGACTTCGTCGGACCTCACACCCCGGAAATCGTCAAAACAGGAAGGATGCGACAAGGTTATTAGGTGGTAGCGCCCCTTTAGTGTATGTCTTTCCTTGTGGATAGAGGTGGTATCATGGTATGGAGCCCAGATACTTAACCTATGTTGTTGCTGCAAATTTATTACTTTGTGGTTATTGGAAATCGAGGATCCTCGGATGTAGATCGGATACGATCGGGGGATGGCATATTCGTGTCAGTAGTTACCCAGTTAGGGGTAACCCGGCCTTGTGTTGGCAGAGATTCGGTTTGGTTCTCGGGACGTCATTCCAGAGGCGTTTCCATGTGGCAATGGGAAGTTCCTTGGCCGGACCATTTGTTGGAAATCTAAAGAAACAATACGATCTTTTACGGTTTTAGTTGTAGAACCTATCATTCACTTATGGTGGTCACGACTGTTTGGATGGTAGCTATAGTAGGCATAAGTGCGAAATGTCTATGCTGGCTAAGATTTATATCTTTACTTTAGAAATGATTTTTTCTACACTATGCACTAGTAATAATATCAAATGTTTCTTTTTAATGCGTATCAAACATCTTTGACTATCATAAGGAGAAATCTCCTCCGATTCTGCGTTTGCATTGTGTGTGTGTGCGGGAGGCCTTATGGTAGTCTCGTTTTCAAAAGCATTGCGAATCTATTTTAAAATTATCCCATTCTTTGTTTTAAAGATAAACTATTTTAAGTTCTCACACCAATCACATGACTGACTCAAAGTTTATTGTTTTCCTTCCTAAACTCTGGGTGCCCACCAATTTCCACACGGGTAGTCAAGAGTCAGGTTTATCAGGATATTCTGGAATTCAAGAGTTGCTGGAGGCAAGCTGGATGGCATGGCATATTACTAGTATATAGTATTTCTTTTCCGCTGTTTGTTGTTGTTTGATAGTTGTACACTCTGATAATGTAATGTAATGTGATGTAATGTAATAACTGATATAGTTCTTTGTTTAAAGATTATTCATTTATATATTATATGTTGTTCCGCTGCGATTGTAAGATTCTGATATTGTTCTGTTGTTTTCTTTCTGTTCTGTTCTATCTTTTTTCTCTTCTTCTATCTTTTTCTTTTTTCTTTTTTTAAAACCCTAAGAATTCGTATTTCCGTTCATCTTGAGTTAATCAATGGAGATTAGTGTCTATTCAAGGAGTACGGATTTGCGGGTCCTTACATCTGGTATCGGAGCATATGGTTAAGCGACAACCATGGCTCTGTTGGGTATTACTCATTAGAGATAGAGGCAGTAGTACTCTAGAATGAGTTTGAGTGTAATAATAGCTATGAGTGCGTATTTGTTAGTGAATATAAAATTGTTTTATATTGTGATGATTGGTTTGTTGAGTGGTATATGGATTCTGGTTAATACGAGTAATTAAAGTCGTTGATAGGGATCTATAAACACTTGTACAGAACAATTCGACACGATATTGTTTTAAGTTGGGTAAATGAAATAATTTTACCTTGAGTATATTTTATATATAAAGGAATAATTTTTCAGAATTATTAAAGTGTATACAAGTTGATTGTTTGGTTGTTGAAAATGTAAGAATATATATATATATATATATATATATATATAAGTTAATTAAAAGATGTTTGAATAACCTAAATTAAGGAATTATTGTATAAGTAAAAAGAATTATAAGAATTGAATTATAATTAATGTGATTTACAATTGTGAAATAAACTTATATATATAAGAAGTGAAACTATATGAATATATTTATGAATATGAGTTATAAATAAAAAAATGAATTAAAAGTTAAATAAAATTTACTTAGAGTTGGAATCTGAATTGAATTTATAAGTGGGAATTTAAGTTAAGTAAAACCAAATAATGTTTAAATGGAATATAACTTAAGTGATGTTGAATGAAGTTGATTTTGGTATCGAAGTAAATTAATAAAGTAAAGTGATAAATGCGAACATGAGTTATATAAATGAAATTCAACTTTTGTAATAAAATTGAATTAATGAATTGAATGTAAATCAATTAAATGTAAATAATTGATATGAAATAATGAATGTATGTGTAATTCATTAAAATCTAATGTTATTAGAAATTGAAAGATTGAATGTAAATCAATTTAAATTAAACCAATTGAAAGTAAAGGTGTTAGACCAAAATGAATATAAGCAAAGGAATTTGGTTTTAATTAGTTGTTATATGATAATTAGTTGATTGTATAAAAACCCATATGCAATTGAGTTAATGAAATTGAAACCTAAAGTAATTGAAATCAAACTGGAAATTAAGTAAATCTTAAATAGAATTGAATTTGATTTGGAAGTGAACCAACTTGAATATGAATTAGTGAATATAAACTAACTGAAAATGAATGCTAGTAAAAAAACATCCACTGTAAATGAATCAAATGTGATTAAATTGAAAACCCATTTCATTGAATAGTAATGAGAATATCAATAAATATTTATTGGTTATGGATGTTAGTTGAATGTTAGTTGGATGATAGTTGGTTGATGGTTGAATATATTGCTTTTACTGCATTTGCTATGTTGGCATATATAGTTATTATGTTGCTATATGTTGTATATCGATACTATTGTCTATGTACATGTTTCTCATCTGTTTGTTGAGTGTTTAGTAGGTGCGGATCGCGTTTGCTTCGCATTTGGAGCTCGCTTTCGTGCTATATTAGCCGTATATGCTCGCTAATAATATATAAGGTACATATCTCGGATTAAATATCGTACTTTTACACTTTTTTCCCTGCGGGATGCCTCATCACTTGATGAGATGTATATTTGTGATATATATACTATCATTTTTTTTCTGATCGAGCCGCGCAAAGGAGACTATGACGAATTTTTCCGAAAATTTAAGGCGTTAGAATATTTTTGAGAAAAATTGGAAAATTTTGTGAAAACTATAATTTTCATTTGGAATTAAAAGTTAAACGATAGTAGTTGTTTTTGAAAAGATAACTAAGTATGATTTGAAAACTTAGTAAAGATTTTGTAAGAAGTTTAACTATGGATTTATGGAAAGTTAATAGATTCTGTAACTTTTCTTACTTGGTAATTTCGAGGACGAAATTCTTTTAAGGGGGGAAGATTGTAACGACCCAGAATTTCTATTAATTAAAATTCGTATATTTAATTGATTTTGAATATTAATAAGTGAAATTTATAAGTCGAATAAATTTTATTTCGAACAATTAGATTTAATTGGATAATTAAATCGATAATTTAATAGTTGAAAATACATAAAAAATTGAATAACTGGTTAAATATGATTTGTAAAATTTTATTTTATCATATTGAAGTTATAATGATGTTATAGAACTTTTAAAATTGAATATAAAGTTAATTTGTGAAAATTGAATATTTTAATATTTAAATCGACTAGTGAAATTAGCCATTTTTAGAACAGTCTCAAAATTAGACGAAACTAGTTCCATTGGATCCGTAATAGTTTGTTATTATCGGATTTCAATTTTCGTAGCAATCGGAGTTTTCGTTTGACCGTGGCAGCTCGAAACGCATCGAAATTGTTTTAATATTAATTTGGCGAGTTAAAATAGTCATTTTTCAAACAGTCTCGGATTTCAACGAAACAAGTTTCATCAGATCCGTAATGTGATATTATTGTAAGGTTTCAAATTTCGTGTCAATCGGATTTACCGTTTGTCCGGGCAAGCAAAAACGCCTAGAAATTTGATTTGCCGATTTAATTTAAAATCGAACGTTTATTGCCATAACTTGCACAGATGATCGAATTAGCCTCCGAAACACGTTCCATTGTGTTCGGAACGCGGGGTAAACCTTAGAAACGCCAGTCACCGCGCGAGATTTGGAGTTCGGAAAAATTCGATGAATAGTAAATTGGGCAATTTTCTATAAAAGGACGTTCTATTCACTCATTTGCAAACAACTAAATTTGGGTTTCATCTTCTTTACCCTAGCTGCCAGAAATGAAACCAATGGCCGAAAACAAATCAACTTCTCCCTCAAATTCCGATCAATCTATCAACTTTCACAAGAAATTATCAACTACAAACTTGTAGATAACATCGTGAACTACCTATCCAACGGTTATGATCGAAATTAATGCGGTGGATTGATGGCAATTTCCATTTGAACATGCACGTCTCGTTCACAGTTTTCGAGACAATGGGGAGGCCGAGCTCCACCCTGCTTTGGCCGGGTACAGTGCTTGTGATGTGCTTTGAAGTGGGGGTGGCTGATCAACTTTTCGACAACATTTGTGGGTGCAATGTCTAACCCTAGGTCGGCAAAGATGGGTTGCGTACGTGATTTGTAGCCTGGAGATAGCACGGTGAGGAAGAAGGAAAGGTTTGTGGTCCAGATGCGAAATTTCAAAGATGAACGGCCTGATTTGTTTCAGGGTAAAATTAAAATGAAAGTTGAAATAATTATATTAGTTTATCGTATAAACTTTAAAATATCATATCTTATTCATACGAGGCCGAAAACGCACGAAAATAGTTGCGTTGGGTTCGTATGGACGAATACTACGCTATGGAATTGGATTGGAGTCATTTGGAGCTAGTGAGAATTTCGGGTAAAATTAAACGCGCGTTTAATTATATTCGGAATAAAAGCTGAAAACGAAATTGAAATCAAGGTGAGAACTTCTCAGTCAATCGAATCGGTTTCAATTTTAATTTTAAATAGTTAGATTTAAAATTCTTGAATGTATGTTTGAATTATGATTGATATCTATTTATTGTTAAAATAGACTTTATACGCCGTTAGTAAGCGGAGGTTATTTATTAAAAACATATACCGCGAATATTTCACAGTATAGTGAAATTGGTATTATTTATGTACTTGTAATTGATTTCCCGCATTATATAGCGGATGAGACTCTATTGCGCCGCCTATTAAGCGGATAATACTTTAAATCCCATATACCGCGATAATCCCGTATTTGAACGGAATTGGTATTGTGCTAATGTTTGTGGATGCAGGAAAACAGGTTCGAGGGATCCAACTGGATTCCTCAACAGTATTTATTTGATTATGGATATTTTGATATTCGTTGATTATCATATATAGATATATGATGTCGTTGTTGTCATGATTGACTATTTGGTGTGCAGCATCATTGGGCCAATTTTGAATTTTAAAAGGATTTTAAAATGATTTTTGGAAAGTATACGTTTACAAAATATTTTTGAAATTGATATATTTTAAATAATTAAATGTTATAATGTTAATGTTATAAAAATTATGATTTTTGAGAAATATAGTTAAAAATTGATTTTTGAAAATATGTGGTTAATGATTTTATAAAATAGTTTAAATTGGGATTTTTGAATTTGTTGTAAAAAGTTTAAAATAAAGGATTTATGAAATTTGATTATTTTATAAATCAAAGAAAATGGCGAAATTATAAAGGAGTTTAAAGACGTTTTTAAAATAATAATATAAATTGATTTATATAAAAGATTTATAAATTGATATTTATAAATTAAAATATTTGAATTATAAAACGATTTTTTATAAGTGTTAGAATGAAGTGTAAATGAACTTCATAAATGAATGAAATTCATAGAATTATAAACGGTGAAGTTATAAATGGAATTTTATAAGCAGTAGGTTTATAAAATTTGTAAAGTTATTAAAAGAATAGTTTTGGGTAAATAAATGAATCTTATAAGTTATAAGATTTATAATTTGGGAAGTCTTAAAAAAAGAACGATTTTGTAAACAAATAGATTGTAAGTATTTAACTTATAATATGAACTTTTGGTATATAATTGAGTTATAAATTGAAATAGGTTAATGAAGAAGATTTATAAAAGGAAGTTGTTATAAAATAAATAGAAATGGAATTTATAAACATTGTTTTATAAATCTGCAAACGACTTATTTTGATAAGCAAATTGTTATAACTTATTAATGGAGTTATATTCACGTTTTAGACAGTGGATAATTCTTTAAAATAAAACGTATAGAAATGATGAAATTGGTTAACGAAGTATATTCACGTTTTTGAATAGTGAATAATATGTTAAAGAAAATGTTTTGGATGTGATGTTTTAAATAGAATTAAAACGATCTAACGATGTTTTTATGTGTTAAGATTCGAAACCATAGATTTCAACATTTATTGTTGAAATAGACGTTTTCGAGAAATAGAAGGAGATGGTGGACTATAACACTGTTGTTATAGTAAATGATTTCCGAAAGGAAATGTTTTGTATAGTATTGGGATTTATATATCTATTTTAATTTCGAATCCCCATACTAGTGATTTTGGGTTGTCGTAACGATGTTTTACGCAACATTCGTTCTGGCCCAAATAAATGTGTTTTAAGAGAATGATTTCCTTAAAAATGAAATATATACTTAATTTCTATTTAAGTATATTGAATATTTTTCAAATGTTGAAAATAAATAGATTTGTGAATTACTTATTTTAACTAAGTATGGAAATGTTTTTCCAATATTAAGTGAATATTTTGAGATTTTATCTTTTAAAGATAAATTGAAAATGAATACTAGAAATCGATTTGGACATCATATATTCATAGATATTTTGGAATGTAAATTCACTATGGAATTTATAAATGAAAAGGGGAATTTGTTTAAAAATAAACGTTGATTTATTTTTAAAGTGTGGGAATTAATTTACGGATTTGGAACGTAAATATAATAAATCGTTAAGGATTTATTTAATGGGTTTAAATGAAGAATGTTGAAATGAAAGTATTTCCGCGTAAGGAAAATGATTGAAATTTGTTTTTAAAAGTGGTAAAGGTGAAAAGTGATTTGAAAATTGTTTTCAAATGGTTGAAGGGTGAAAATTGTATATCTTATAAAGATATTTTTGGAAAATAAATAATTTGGAAAATTATTTGGAATCTGGTGATGTTGTGCATATCCATTGATAGTTCAATAACCGACTATCAATATTTACCTTTGAATGGGTATTTGTTGTGATTTGCTTGTATTTGAATGCCACACTTATTTTTAAATAAGCACTCACTATTTGGGTTAGCCGGGAAAGGACCTTGGGGTCGTATAACCCATTCCGAATATGTGATACGTCGTTATGAATTGCATTTGAAGACCGGTGTTGAAGACCGGATATTTTCAAAAGCGAAAGGACAACTCATCGATTGTCTTTGCATCGACTGGTCCCCGGTATAGAGACTCCATATGTGATGAGAAGTCCCAACGTGATTAGTGAATATCCGGATTGCAAGGACTTCTTTGTAAGTGCCTTCGGTTCTGTTCGATCCCGGAAAAGACTTGTATGGATAGTATGTCTGACATTCAAATTGAGATATAAAGCTGATTTCTTTCAAATATATTTCTGTTGGTTGCGGAGAATTTATTCTCTTAGCTTAACACCCTTCTCTGAGACATACGAGCTGAGAGGTTATGTAGTTGATGGTTATCAGCGATATATTCCCAATTTGGTAATGTGACATGCTGAGTGTTGCTGTGAAATGATCATTGTTTGATCATTTGTGATATGATCATTTGTTTGATCATTTATCTTTGTGATCATTACTTTGATCATTTGTTGACCCAAAGCATGGCTTTGTACCAAAGCGTGGCTTTGCGGACGAGTCTTCGTCGGACCTCACACCCCGAAAATGGTCAAAACAAGAAGGATGCGGCAAGGTTATTAGGGAGTAGTGCCCCTTTAGTGTATGTCATTCCTTGTGGACAGAGGTGGTATCATGGTATGGCGCCTAGATACTTAACCTATGTTGTTGCTGCAAATTTATTACTTTGTGGTTGTTCGAAATCGAGGATAATAGATCGGTTACGATCGGGGGATGGCATATTCGTTTCAGTAGTTATCCAGTTAGGGGTAACCTGGCTTGTGTTGGCAGAGATCCGGTTTGGTTCTCGGGACGTCATTCCAAAGGCGTTTCCATGTGGTAGTGGGAAGTTCCTTGGCCTAACCATTTGTTGGAAATCCGAAGAAACAATACGATCTTGTACGGTTTTAGTTGTAGAACCTATCATTCACTTATGGTGGTCACCACTGTTTGGATGGTAGCTATAGTAGGCATAAGTGCGAAATGCCTATGCTAGCTAAGATTTATATCTTTACTTTCGAAATGATTTTTTCTACACTATGCACTAGTAATAATATCAAATGTTTCTTTTTAATGCGTATCAAACATCTTTGAATATCATAAGGAGAAATCTCCTCCGATTCTGCATTTGCATTGTGTGTGTGTGTGTGTGCGGGAGGCCTTATGGTAGTCTCATTTTTAAAAGCATTGCGAATCTATTTTAAAATTATCCCATTCTTTATTTTAAAGATAAACTGTTTTAAGTTCTCACACCAGTCACATGACTGACTCGGAGTTTATTGTTTTCCTTCCTAAACTCAAGGTGCCCACCAATTTCCACACGGGCAATCAAGAGTCAGGTTTATCAGGATATTCTGGAATTCAGGAGTTGCTGGAGGCAAGTTGGATGGCATGGCGTATTACTAGTATATAGTATTTCTTTTCCGCTGTTTGTTGTTGTTTGATAGTTGTACACTCTGATAATGTAATGTGATGTAATGTAACAAATGATACAGTTCTTTGTTTAAAGATTATTCATTTATATATTATATGTTGTTCCGCTGCGATTGTGAGATTCTGATATTGTTCTGTTGTTTTCATTCTGTTCTGTTCTATCTTTTCTCTCTTCTTCTATCTTTTTCTCTTTTTTTTTAAACCCTAAGAATTCGTATTTCCGTTCATCTTGAGTTAATCAATGGAGATTAGTGTCTATTCAAGGAGTATGGATTTGCGGGTCCTCACACTTTAGACAGTAACGATGTTATACAACTATCCTTATAGTAAACGTGGAATAGATTTGCTTCACTCACTCAGCTATATATCCGACGCCTTATCCATATTTTTCTTTATATCCATCACCTATAGGTTGATAGAGTCTGGAGTCAAGTTAGTGTAACCGATATTACTTATGTATGTTCTTTTTGTGTATGTGTGTATCGATATCTGACATTAAGTGCCATAGTGCATAGATTATTGGATTGACATTGTATGAATATATAGCTCTGGACATATGATCTGCAGTATCATATAAATATATGGATATTTCATATTATATATGTTCCTTCCTTATGAGTTCAGAATTTTGTAGTTAAAATATTATTCTATTTATCTATATTATAACCCTAGTAATTCGTTGTTTATGGCTTTCGTGGTTTAAACATTGATTCAGGTATTACAATAAAGATTTGAAAATGGCAGGTTGTTATAGTTAATTTTCGACTTCTATTTATAAATTAATAATAAAATTAATACAAATGTTGTATTAAATTTTTATGGAATTTAGTTATTTGTTTAAGGCCTAAATAATTGATTAAAATAACATACAAAGTTATAATTTGATTTAAGTAAAGAGCATGCTTAAATTAATTAATTGATCTACTTGTTTGATCAATTTGGCTCAAAGTTTGGAAACTCAAACTAGGATGCAGCCATAGCTTTGGATGGAAGGGGGAGACCTGAAAAGGTAAGGGAGAATAGGGCTAAACATTTATGATCTAGTCGACTATATATAGTAATGTTATTCATTCTCTCTCGATACTAAGAAAAATCCTAAACCTAGCCTCCATTGTTGAACATTTGCGACACCTTGTAGACGAAGTTGCAACCTGCAACTGAGGAGAAAGAACTAAGAAGTTCGAAGATGAAAACGACTAGCAACCAAGGTGTTTGACAATCGAAAAAATCAGTAAAGGTATAATCCCTTTTTAATCATTTTACACACACACACAAACAGTTATATATATATTGTGCATATATGCTTATTCTCCTTATTATAAACATTTAACCAGAAAAATAAAACTATGTACGTTTGTGCTAACCAAATTTATGGTCACACCACAAAGAATCCCAATAGAAAAAGTTATTGGGAAATGGTAGAAAGCGGAACCTCTCGAAAGATCCGTAAATGTCTTGTTAATAGTTCCAAGTTACCTCAAGTAATAGGATTAAGCCAAAATTTACCGAAGGGTCGATGATCCACATAATTATCTGTATATCTCCACTTGGAATTAGACTTTCATTCTGACCTTCCGGTGATGTCAACAAAGCTTAGGAACAAAATTTGATAGGAACTTTCGGCTTTGCTAAGTTAGTGTAGAGTGGTCATCGATTTAATTGAACCTTTATAAGATTTCTCCCAAAAGCTATTTCCTTGATCAGGATAGAATTTCATTAATTTGCCTTATACAGAGAGTTGACCTGGATCCCTACCGGGAGGTTAAGCAAATAGCTGTTTGAGATTCGGAGGGTTGCAAAGGTTGTCGGGATATGATAGGTTATGACCCTTGTCGAAATGTTTGATCCATAGATTTTATGGCTCAAAAGGTTTGATGAATGTCGATTCAAGCAAGCTTCCCTTGTAGTTGAAGGGTTTAAGTTGTAGGATAGAGGTTTTCGAAGGGTTATAAAGATTGTCTAGAAGAAATATTATTATCTTTGTTAACAAGAGTCTTTCAGAAGAACTGCACCTGAAAATTAAGATTAGAACAGAAAAAATTAAGGTAGACCGTAAAGTAAATTCATGAAGCTTAAGACTTCCCTCTTTATCCAAGAAAAGTCTTCACTTTTATTTAATTTCCCTAAATAAGTACCCAATTCGGCTTACAGAGCTTTGGTTTTAGAAGTTACAAGATTAGAATGAGGAATAATCCGCCCTCGAAATAGGACCCCTTGGGTCATATTTATAGATGCCAGCGGCCATGCTTCCGTCCCTGTGCTTTCGGTTGTATCAAAGGGTTATATTGTAATATATAATTGCTAACCTTTCAGCTTCAACGAAAGGTTTTCCTTTCAAACATCATCGTGGATCCTTGAGTGCTGTCAAAGGGTCTTTTCTTTCATTAGTTTTTAGGAACCTTTTGCCGTTGTTGGAAGGTTTGTCATCTATAGGGCATGTGAACCCTTCGGAGGTGCTGGAGGGTTCCTAGATATTATGAACTCTTCAACTTGGTTGGAAGGTTACTTTTTGTTGAATATGCGCTTATATGATTTTTGTTTGATGATAATACACATATATACATTCATTTAAATGTATTTGTTAATATACTATTTATTTTCACAGATTAAATAAATATTTGCTGAATAAAATAAATAACACGGAATTTGAATTCAAACGAATATTTTATTCAAACAAATATTTATTACAATTTTGAATAGTACAAATTCAAGCTCTCACTATACATATACAATTTTGATTACAATACATCACAATTTTATATTTACAGTTGACCTCACTACATATCACTCACACTCATATTTTTATCTTCAACTTCTTTCCAGTTAGAATCCAGCATCGGTGCAATCTGCAAAAATATACATTAACGCAGTAAAATTGAAAAGGAAACATTTTTGCAATATAAAATAGAATATGTATTTTAAAAAAATATTATTTGCCTCAGTTATTTGGGTTGTTCGTCATCATTATTTGAATTAATCACACACGAACAATGTGACATGCACAGTGTATCACTGTACATGCCACAAGGCCGTGCACACCGATATACACTTGATAATGCTACAGGGACAGGTGAGCACAAGGTCAAACCCAAATAAAAAGACAGGTTCAACTCAGGTGCAATATAAATAGAATCTCGACATCAGCACAAGTTCAAACCCAAGCGTTTAAGCTGGATTCAACTCAATGTACAAATCATAATACAACAATGCCCAACTCAAAGAACAGATCACAAGACCACTATGCAGTGTACATCAATACAGTTTCAAGTGACAGCTTAAATTAAACAAGTATGAACCCAAATCAAGCACCAAGTATACATGGAGCAATGGTCAAGTGAAGTCCAATATGAACCCAAATCAAGCACCAAGTATACATGGAGCAATGGTCAAGTGAAGTCCAGGCCAGACCAACCAGAAAAGATGCAAACAAAATATGCAGTGCATACTTCAAGCCATGGACAGGTCGAAACCATTAAACCAGACTACAACTATAACATGAACCAATTAGAATATGTACACAAACACATATCAGCCCATATGCAAACAATTCAAAGTCGAAGGCTTAACACATCAAGTTGATCAAGACAGTTACTACAAAACTGCATACACATAACCTGACCCCAAGTGCATCAACACAGTCCACATTTACTCACTGAATAGTCAGTGCACATATGTCAAGTGAAGACTCAAGACCACATAAGTCGACAATGTTACCAATGGAAACCAGACGAATAAAACAAGTGACTTGATGAATTTAACACCAAGACCACAAGAGATATCAACAAGCCCATAAATGAAACAAGTGATTATGCAAACAGACCAATGAATGCACCAGAAACATGGGAACACAGCAAAGACCACATGCCAAAGCTCGGTGAAACACAAGCAAGTGCACAACCAAACCAACATGATGACAACACAGCAAGCACGTGAATGCACAGTGCAAGCTACAACTCCAAAAGACACTGCAGTCACAAATCAAGTACATGAAGATAGCATCCCACAATATCCACAACAAACAACTCAGTAACCAGAAGCAACAACATGTACAGTGATATGCAGCAAGGTAAACAACACCTTGAATAGAATTGAGCATGTGTACAGTTCGAACAATATCCAGAAGAGCAGTTTAAAAAATTCAAAATGGCCGAAGTCATCAGGTAAAAGAAGTTGAATTCACGATTCAAAGTCAGAGCCTTGGCAATAAAGCGATTCACATAGCCGTGTAACCAAGTCAAAACCAGTGATAACCAAACGTCTCAAATTCAAGGCATCGAGTCAAGTCAGAGAAATTCACGGAGCCATGATCAAACATAAATTCAAAGCCGTCGATTTTAAACCAAGTCAACCAAGAAATAACAAGAATAATTCGCATATGAATTAGTCAAGGTAAAATCTCAAGCATCAAAACAATATCAGATGGCCGAAAGCATAGTATAGAAAAAATCAGACGAACGCAAAAATAGGAATTCGAATCCTATATAAACCCTATGATCATCATCGGCGTATTCATTGAGTTCAAGTAAGCATCAAACCAGCAAAGCAAAAGAAGAAAAGTACATACCGAAATCATAGACGAACTCGATCCAAATTGAAGAGCCGAGAGCTAATCAGAGAAACGAGCTAATCAGAGAAACGAGCTAATCAAAAGCGGCGACTTCAATTTGAAAGCCCTAATTTTAGAGAACGGAATCGAAGGGACAAAGCCCTAATCAAGTCGCAAAGAGGAACGACCACCATAAACGAACGAAGCAAACAAAAGGAGACGGGCCAATTAATAAAAAAAAGGGGGGCCGACCTTGTTAAAGAATAAAATAGGGTTTTGGTTTTAAATTAGGGTTATTTTATTTTAAAATTGTTTTTAATTTGTAATTTTATTTTTAAACCGTTGTATTTACTAGTCGTGTGACTAGGGGACAAGCTACGTGGCGTAGCTTGAGAATTCGCAACTCAGTGGTAGAGTTGTGGCAGGGTTTTGAGCGTAGAGTTAGATTTAGTCGATAGCGGGTGTCGCGAGTTTACGTGTGTAAGCGAGGGACTATCTAATTTCTAGTAGAAACCTTGGGGCAGCACGTAGGCAGGGTGTTGCCGAAGCTGGGTAAATTCTATGTCGTTCTATTTCTACATTTATTATTCTGCTATTATCTATGCTGGTATTGTTCTGTGATCTGTGTTGAAATAAGCTTCCGCAATTAATTTTTATAATTTATACTATCACCCTATTCACCCCCCTCTAGGGTGAAATCGATCCTACAAGTGGTATCAGAGCTAGGAACAAAAGTCGTTTTTGTTTTAAAAATTTGATTTTACAAAAACCAATTTTTATTTTAAAAAGTTGAATTTTTAAAATGGCTTCTTTTAATACTGCTTTTGCTGAGGGTCAATCGATAGTTAGACCACCAATGTTCAATGGTGAATATGCTTTTTGGAAGAATAGGATGAAATTTTTTCTAGAAACCATTGGTGCTTGGGATATTGTTGAGACAGGTTATAGAACTCCAACTATAACTGTAGGTAATCAGGAAATTAAAAAACCAAAGGAACAATGGACAAAGCTAGAGAATAAACTAAAAAATATTAATGCTAAAGCTATGAATTCTATTATCTGTTCGTTGGATCAATTTGAATTTAATCGTGTCTCACATTGTCTAACTGCACAGGAAATATGGCACACTAGAAGTGACTCACGAAGGAACATCTCAAGTCAAAGAATCTCGCCTTGCCATGCTAAGCAGCGAATACGAGAACTTCACAATGACGAAGGAAGAAAATGTCAAAGAGATGCATGGATGACTTTCCAATATCGTATACAAATCAAAAGCTCTTGGAAAATCATATACAGAACTGGAGATAGTCTGAAAAATCCTTAGAGTCCTTCCACGAAGTTTTGAAGCCAAAGTGACCGCCATTCAAGAATCAAAAGATTTGAAACAAATGAAAGTCGAAGAACTCATCGGAAATCTCACCACTTATGAGCTAGAAATGAAATTCAAGGAAGAGCGTGAAGGAGGAGATACTCGAAAGAAATCAATAGCTCTCAAAGGAACAACTGAAAGTGATGATGATGACGATGATGATGCAGCAGCAGAATTGGAGCTATTAATAAAGAAATTCAAAAAGTGGAATTACAAATATGGAAATTCAGCTCGAATTCAAAAAGCGAAAAGCAGAATAGGCAAAGCACTTGACTACTCAGAAGAACAGGAGATCATCTGTCATAAGTGCAACCAACCCGGATGCATCAAGCCCAATTGTCCTCGAAATCGACGCGACTTTGGAAAGAAACAAAAAAAGAAAAGTTTTGCAGCCACTTGGGATGAAATGGATGAGAATGATAAAAGTACTAGCAGTGAGAGTGAGAAAGAAGATATGTGCCTTCAAGGAAATATAACTGATAGCGACGATGACGAGCCAAGCGAGGTATCAAAACTTACTCATTCTGAATTACTTATTTATTTCCACGAAGTAAATGGCTGTTTTGAACGACTTAGGGAGAAATATGCTAAACTTGAATCACAAAAAGTTACTTTGATAGAATTAAATGAACAACTTGACCAGTTAGTTAAAACCTATCAAAGTAGGATCCCTAAGTGTGATAAGTGTCCAACATTTGAAGAAGAAATTAAAAAATCAGAAATTAAAATAAAATCATTTGAAAATGAAATTCTGATTTTAAAAGAAAGTGAAAATATTAGAAGAGAGAATTCTATCAAAAAGTGCACTCAATTGTTGAACGAAAATGAATCTCTCAAAACACAAGTCCAACATTTGTCAATGACTTTAGATAAATTTTCCAAAAGTAAAAAATCGTTGAACATGCTATTAGGAAAGCAAACAGTTAATACGGTTAGACAAGGACTTGGATATAGTAGTTCGAAAATTGTTGAAAGAAATATTAATCAAGTTAATTCTATGTGTACAATTTGTAGAAAATATGGACACAATCACAATAATTGCTGGTATAGACCCAAACATGTGAAAACTATACCGATTTGGGTTCCAAAAGGCACAAATATAAAAACTCTCAAAGTTAAACAAATTTGGGTGCCAAAGGGAATAATTATAAGTAGTTTTAGGTCTTCACAAAATTGTTTTTCAAAATTTTCTACCACTAACAACCATGGACCTATAAAAACAAATATGTCACATAAATCTTTTCCCGTGAAGTTGTGGTGGCAGGCTAAGGAACAACAACAGTGTTCTCTGGATTTTGGCTGTTCCAGAAACACAACGGGCGACAAAACAAAGTTCCTTAGCCTAGTATAAAGGTGACAGAATCACAATGGACAACCACGAAAAATATCGTAAAGGTAAAACAGGTAAAGGAATATTTATTTGAATGATATATTAAATGTGATAGTCTGCACCATATTCTGAATTAAATCAGCCAATAATGAAGATGATGAAATAATGATGATTTTGATTCTGGCTTATTCAAAGTTGTTGGCCAAGTATATTCTTATGCCAAAAACACTATAATAATCTCTAGATACTTTAAATTACTTCATATATATCAGTTTGGATTAAAAATAGTGTTTTGTTGGATAATACAATTGGTTATAATACGACTAACTCTATATTCACGATTTTTGATTATTAACACGGCTTCATTTCAAATTCAAGAGAATGTCATTTAAATTGCTGTTAAAATTGAGTTTGAAATTTTTTGGTGCACCCTTCATGGTTTGGTCAATCAAATTCAATTAATGATGATTTTGAGTGAAAAAGAAATTCAGATCCAGGTTACACTGGTAATCAAGTTGATAGAAAAATTACTAGTTGAAAGTGATTTTTGAAACGTTTAGTAACTGCATCGTTTTTTCAAAGAAAATATCTGCATATTTTTCATTTCAAATAGCAGAAAATTTTCTTATAAAACCTCCTCGAGAAAATCATTTTTGACCATATTTTCAGATTAGTCATTTTGAAAAATTAATTTCATAATTATTTTTGAATTTGATTTTAAATGACTATTTTGACTAATCTGACTCCCTAATGATTATCGAAAAGAAAAATAGTGATTGAAAAAGTGATGAGTGTTAATATTGATCATATATTATGACTCGAGACGGTATAATTAGTAAATTTCTTTAGAAATTTAAACAAGAGTTATAAAAAAAAAATTGGTAAAAATTCCATGACCATCTCTATCTCTATCATATTTCTAACGACCATCATTCATCAAAATTCTATATAGTTTGTCAATATGCGGTACTTTAAACAGGAATCGTTCGTTTTTCATTTTCACATTTTTTTAAACAAAAAAAAGTAAAAATAAATAAATACCAAAGTATTCACTCTCATTTAAAAGTCCTCACGGTTATGCATGGGTGAATTACTTGGAATTTGTTATGTGCTTCCATGCTCATTTAAAAGTCCTCACGGTTATGCATGCATGGAACGCATATCAAAAGTTGATTTTTAAATAAACAAGTTGATTCTAATCCCATTTAAAAGTCCTTACGGTTATGCGTGGTTAGAAGATACTTGAATTCATTTTTTTAAAAATAAAATTGGAATACTACTAATCTCATTTAAAAGTCCTAACGGTTATGCATGGTTAGTAGATATTCAAATTCCTGATATAAATATACCAAAAATAGACACAACTGTATGGTTTTATATGATGACATCATTCCCATCATTCTAATAGTGGAATATGCGTCTAACAAAATATTTATGATTTTTGTTTAATTTTTTTTATTGAAATTTAATATTTATATTCAGTTGAGTTTTAATGTTGGATTAATATCAATCACTTTATCTCTATTTTCTCTAACACTATTATTCTTTTGCTGATAACAAAAGGGGGAGAGAAAATTTAAGATTTTGTCAAAATAAAATCAAGCAAAGGTCAAATAATTTTCATTTGCATCTAGGCTCATTTGCATATTTTTATTTGTATGCAATTATGTGGGGGGAGCTTTGTGTAGAGAGGAAGCATTGAAATAGGGGGAGCAATTAGGATATATCAATGATCAAATACATTTAACATACTCAAATCTTAAATATATGTTTGTTATCATCAAAAGGGGGAGATTTTTGAATATGCGCTTATATGATTTTTGTTTGATGATAATAAACATATATACATTCATTTAAATGTATTTGTTAATATACTATTTATTTTAACAGATTAAATAAATATTTGCCGAATAAAATAAATAACACGGAATTTGAATTCAAACGAATATTTTATTCAAACAAATATTTATTACAATTTTGAATAGTACAAATTCAAGCTCTCACTATACATATACAATTTTTATTACAATACATCACAATTTTATATTTACAGTTGACCTCACTACATATCACTCACACTCATATTTTTATCTTCAACTTCTTTCCAGTTAGAATCCAGCATCGGTGCAATCTGCAAAAATATACACTAACGCAGTAAAATTGAAAAGGAAATATTTTTGCAATATAAAATAGAATATGGATTTTTAAAAAATATTATTTGCCTCAGTTATTTGGGTTGTTCGTCATCATTATTTGAATTCATCACACACGAACAATGTGACATGCACAGTGTATCACTGTACATGCCACAAGGCCGTGCACACCGATATACACTTGATAATGCTACAGGGACAGGTGAGCACAAGGTCAAACCCAAATAAAAGACAGGTTCAACTCAGGTGCAATATAAATAGAATCTTGACATCAGCACAAGGTCAAACCCAAGCGTTTAAGCTGGATTCAACTCAATGTACAAATCATAATACAACAATGCCCAACTCAAAGAACAGATCACAAGACCACTATGCAGTGTACATCAATACAGTTTCAAGTGACAGCTTAAATTAAACAAGTATGAACCCAAATCAAGCACCAAGTATACATGGAGCAATGGTCAAGTGAAGTCCAGTATGAACCCAAATCAAGCACCAAGTATACATGGAGCAATGGTCAAGTGAAGTCCAGGCCAGACCAACCAGAAAAGATGCAAACAAAATATGCAGTGCATACTTCAAGCCATGGACAGGTCGAAACCATTAAACCAGACTACAACTATAACATGAACCAATTAGAATATGTACACAAACACATATCAGCTCATATGCAAACAATTCAAAGTCGAAGGCTTAACACATCAAGTTGATCAAGACAGTTACTACAAAACTGCATACACATAACCTGACCCCAAGTGCATCAACACAGTCCACATTTACTCACTGAATAGTCAGTGCACATATGTCAAGTGAAGACTCAAGACCACATAAGTCGACAATGTTACCAATGGAAACCAGACGAATAAAACAAGTGACTTGATGAATTTAACACCAAGCCCACAAGAGATATCAACAAGCACATAAATGAAACAAGTGATTATGCAAACAGACCAATGAATGCACCAGAAACATGGGAACACAGCAAAGACCACATGCCAAAGCTCAGTGAAACACAAGCAAGTGCACAACCAAACCAACATGATGACAACACAGCAAGCACGTGAATGCACAGTGCAAGCTACAACTCCAAAAGACACTGCAGTCACAAATCAAGTACATGAAGATAGCATCCCACAATATCCACAACAAACAACTCAGTAACCAGAAGCAACAACATGTACAGTGATATGCAGCAAGGTAAACAACACCTTGAATAGAATTGAGCATGTGTACAGTTCGAACAATATCCAGAAGAGCAGTTTAAAAAATTCAAAATGGCCGAAGTCATCAGGTAAAAGAAGTTGAATTCACGATTCAAAGTCAGAGCCTTGGCAATAAAGCGATTCACATAGCCGTGTAACCAAGTCAAAACCAGTGATAACCAAACGTCTCAAATTCAAGGCATCGAGTCAAGTCAGAGAAATTCACGGAGCCATGATCAAACATAAATTCAAAGCCGTCGATTTTAAACCAAGTCAACCAAGAAATAACAAGAATAATTCGCATATGAATTAGTCAAGGTAAAATCTCAAGCATCAAAACAATATCAGATGGCCGAAAGCATAGTATAGAATAAATCAGACGGAATAAAAAATAGGAATTCGAATCCTATATAAACCCTATGATCATCATCGGCATATTCATTGAGTTCAAGTAAGCATCAAACCAACAAAGCAAAAGAAGAAAAGTACATACCAAAATCATAGACGAACTAGATCCAAATTGAAGAGCCGAGAGCTAATCAGAGAAACGAGCTAATCAAAAGTGGCGACTTCAATTTGAAAGCCCTAATTTTAGAGCACGGGATCGAAGGGACGAAGCCCTAATCAAGTTGCAAAGAGGAACGGCCACCATAAACGAATGAAGCAAACAAATGGAGACGGGCCAATTAATAAAAAAAAAGGGGCCGGCCTTGTTAAAGAATAAAATAGGGTTTTGGTTTTAAATTATGGTTATTTTATTTTAAAATTGTTTTTAATTTGTAATCTTATTTTTAAACCGTTGTGTTTACTAGTCGTGTGACTAGGAGACAAGCTACGTGGCGTAGCTTGAGAATTCGCAACTCAGTGGCTGTGTTGTGGCAGGGTTTTGAGCATAGAGTTAGATTTAGTCGATAGCGGGTGTCGCGAGTTTATGTGTGTAAGCGAGGGACTATCTAATTTCTAGTAGAAACCTTGGGAGCAGCACGTAGGCAGGGTTTTGCCGAAGCTGGGTAAATTCTGTGTCGTTCTATTTCTGCATTTATTATTCTGCTATTATCTGTGCTGCTATTGTTCTGTGATCTGTGTTGAAATAAGCTTCCGCAATTAATTTTTATAATTTATACTATCACCGTATTCACCCTCCCTCTAGGGTAAAATCGATCCTACACTTTTTACTTGAATATTGCCGAGATCCGAGCTTTCCTTGAATGTTGTCGGAAGGTTGCCTTAGTTCTTTGTTGATTTATGAATGTTGCTTTCATTATAGACCCTTTGACACCATCGAAAGGTATTCAGTAGGCGTTCCAACTGGCCCGAAAGGCTATTATGCTTTCGAAAAAGTTATTATCGGGTTGCATGCCCTTGTCTTGACTTCTTTGCCTTCTTTGGAGGGTAAGAGCTTCTTGCATATTGTGGAAAAATACCCTCCGTCTTCTCCAAAAGGTCTTGAGTCGCTTCATATTGTTGACTTCATCCTTTCGACCTCTTTTGAAGGTCTGATCTGGATTCCTTTTCTTCTGTCCCTTGTTTGAGATCATCTGATTTAAGTGGAAAGTGAATTTTTTAAGTAACGTTTGCTATCCCCCCCCCCCAACGCGAAGGGATGCTCTTAACTTTCCAATCATCTTCTCTAAGATTTATAAAGTTCTCAACTTCGTTTTTCTACAAACATAATTACCCCATACAAGGGAAAGAGTTCATTTAAACAACTTGGCCTCCTTTAAAATTAAGAGGTCACTTTCAAAACTGAATTTAAAACTTTTTAGACTATCCTTCCTACACACCTATTTTCCAGGTAGGATTTATAACTGCACTTAATATTAAGTTAATAAGGTAACCTGGGATCAATTTAAGTATCATTTTGGTAACTTTGAATGTCTTTTTCGTCCCTCCGAAGGGAATTAGTGTTGTAGTGATGAATTTGCTCTTTCTTGAACCTTTCGATAAGATCAGAAGGTACCCCAACCTCAACTCCCCTTTTTTGTCAGAAGATCTAAATAACTTAATGGTTAGACCTTCCGACATAAGCTCTCATCATCTAAGAGTTCTAAACCTTTTGATTCTTTTATGTATAGCATAACATCATATAACAAGGTAACAAACACATAAACATATTTTCAGCTGCACAACATAACTTCAGAAATTCAACTAAAATATCAAAATATTCACACACACACACACATATTACTTCTTGTTACATTTTCCAAAATGATTTGTCAATATGTACATGTTCAAAATGACACTAACATCCTAGAATTAAACACCAAAGGTGATCAAAAGTAGTAAGATGGTTCCCCCCTTTCCTACAGCTCATTTGGAAAAGGCGGAAGGTCTGGAGCCAAATTGATGTGGTTGATGATGATGGGTTCAACCCAAGTTGGTTGATAAGTTACGTAGGTTATTAGCGTAGGATTTTCTCCAGAAGCATCCTAGATGGCCAAATCCATCCAGAATGTGTTTGTAGCCAGATCAAAAGCATAGAGTATGTTGCTTTTATGTGTGGATTAAAGAAATTAGGTTGTAGGTGGTTCGTGTTGCTGGATTGTGCACTATTGACCTCCTCTGCCTCTTGCGGTTGGTTCAATAAGCCTAATGCAAAGCAGCAGCAATAATGTGGTGCTTCCGCGTTGATAAAATCGGGATGAATTTGGTAGAGATTGCAGGCAGCCATGGATGTTTCTCTCTTTTGTTTAGTTTTTAGAAATAAATGTTTATATAATAAAAGATTAGAAGAGAGAAGGAGGAAGACGAATAGATTTTGATAGTGGCTTTGGTATGAAAAATGAGATATTCTTGCTTGTTATCTAGAGATCGTCATTAATTGTTTTTGTCTCTTTGTATAATTACCATTCCATTTTTTATTTGAAAGCAAATTTTGGTTAAGAATTATCTGATGAAATTCTGGAAATGACGGCCTTGGTAGGACGCTTTTTGAAAAAGAGTGGTGAATTTTTAACCTTTCTGTGGACGATAGGCAGAGAGAGACATTTTGGCTAATTCTGTGTAAAGTGTATTTTTGACACTCAGCCATGAAGCTTTTATATTCAGGTAAACCTCAGTAGGAGTTTACTTAAGTGTTTCTATTTTCATGTAAATTAGGACATGGCCAAAATCCTGGTGCATGCTATAATTTTCTTTAAATCAAATTAATTTTCCAAAAATCTTCTTTAAAAGGTCCAAGTGTTGGAAGTATAAATTTATTTTTGAATTCCTCTCTAATTCCATTTCATATGAATTAAGGAAGTGATCACAAATAGGGGATAAGCAATTGTTTTATGAATATACATCTCCCATTACATATTTTACATCTGGCTTGTTTGTACTATGTTATTCCAGACGATCGGTTCCTTAAATCATGTCGCCCTAAGAGACCCAACTAGCCAATATTTGTGTTATAGTGGGGAAGACCTTCTTCAAAAATGATTTAATATTGAGGACCTTGGAGTAAATGATTTTCATACATAGAAAACCCTCATTCCTCAGAAATTAGAAGGTAAATTTATTCTAAAAGAAATTAGAATATTTTATTAAATGTTGATTAATGGTTATGCTACGATACCTTTCTAGTCAAGAGATGTAACTATAGCAAACATACACTAATTATCATTCTGAACGGGTTATTATATCTCATTATTAACGAGAGGTCCTGATAAGAAACATACTCTAACATGTATTTTTATTGTTAAAATAAAGAAATTTGGTCTTTGCCTTGTTTATTGATATGGGAGACTCGAGCAAGACTAATTTTACCTTTCGAATCCCCTTCTTCGGAATCTGCAATGATCTAGGATATGTTAAGAGTAGAGCCTAAATGAAGTCAATTTTCACAGAAAGATTCTTTTAATTTCTAAGCCCACATGTTATAGTATTCAAAAATTCTTCGAGGAAACTGAGGTTTTAATTAAAACTTTAAGAAAGGGGAACTGAGATATTGAAATTTTAAAGCATTTCATTGGTGGAGATACTTATACCAATCTAGACTCGGAATGATCAAGTTTTATGAGAGGATAAATTTCTTGGAAATCAAAATTTTAAAAGGTATCGTGGCACCGTAAATCTTCAAAATCCATAATTGGGAACTTAGTTTCGGGTGCCGGTCCAATAATATCTATGGGTTTTATATGAACGTCTGACCAAATCACAAGTATTTTAATATATATATATATATATATATATATATATATATAAGATTTATTTTCCATACCTTGGTAATGCCATGTAGCATAATGCAATGCTATATTCATAATATTGTATATATTACCTGTTTCATTGGTTCTGTTTGCACCTTGTATATCTACGATTTGGATATGCCTCTTAGAGATTGATGTTTTTCTCAGCTTTCCTTTTTAACCCACGACTCTTTTCTTGATTAAGTGAATCTAGATTCCTTGTCATTCTATTTTTTTGTGAGACATGTTGCACATAGTACTCTTAATTGTTAGCTCGAAATTGACAAACTAATCTAAAAGGCATCATTTGCCTAGATTAGTAAATCATTATGGAAAGTAAATCATTTAAAATGTTAAGGTCCCATCTTTATCCATAATGTGGGATGATCATAGATTTAGCTCCGTCCACTTGTTCGATATTCTTGAAAATAGTTAATATCAAGTTGCATATAATTATCGAAGTTTAACATTTACTCAATAAAGACCATGATGGGACACTTATGACTGAGATCTTGACATGGTAATTTTTGCGTTCGTTCTACATTGTCAAGGGAATCTGAGAATAAACAGGTCTGAATTTCCCATTATGAGATTTTTCGACAGCAATCTTCATTCAGTAATATTCTTTGACTCGGGTCTGATCACTGGAGATGAGTAAAAGTCCAAAGATTTTGTACCCAGATTGGGGTTTTCAATAATTGATAGCCTTAGCATCCAAATTTTGGTATTAAGAAGAAGTTTTAGAAGATATCTTCGGACCCGGATTCGGTATTAGGAAATAATAAGAAAATTCGATAGTCACTTTTTGGTATAATCTGATAATAAATGATGGAAAGTTATAATGTCGGCTTTAGTAACAAAGGAATGTTGGAATATTAAAATGCCTTTCTTCGGTGGTAAGTAACAGAAACCCTCTGTATCATTTTCGATGATGGACGCAATAAGGAAAAAAATATATTTGCTGATAAGGTACCGAGATCTCTACTCTGGTGTTAACAGTAAAGGTCCAGAAAACTGTATGTGGTAATTAAGTAACAGGGGTTCAAAATACTCGATCTGGCACTTGATAGTTAGTAGAAGACCAGGAGTTCAACCTGGTATTTAGTATCGGGAGCCTAGAAAATCAACCTTGGAATTTGGATAATAAAAGTTTGGAATACCACATTTGGTACTTAATAATAAAGGATCAGGGATTTAACCTGGCAATGAGCAATAGAAGATCGGAATACCATTCCCGACAATTAATATTGAAAGAACAGAGTGCCATTTTAAGAATTTCTTTTCTGGTAATAGAAGTTTAGGGTAACATTAGCGGTGGGAGGCCAAAATACTATTTCTAATAATAAGTAATAGAAGATCAGAAATCCAGTTTGGTGTTGATAATGGAAATCTAGAAAATTGTTTTAGATATCTAACGATTAAATTCCAGGATGCCATTTTCAGAACGTCATTTTCTGATAATTAATAATAAAAGTCCCAGAATATAAATTTCAGTAATCGAATAATAAAAGACCAGAATACCATTTATGGTAATTAAATAACAAAAGAACAGAATATCCTTTCTATTAATTAATAATAGAAGACCAGAATACCCATTCAGTAGATATTTCTGAAAAGAAGTTAATGAATTCTTTTCTGATTCTATTTACTGAATGCGCCACCTTCAGGCTTTGAGGATGTCTTGTGTGTTTTAGCTTTCTTGAGCCCGAGTTTTCATTGTCTATTTCTTATTTGTTTCGGCCTATTTCAGGCAGGGACTCTTTTGTCCAATTTTTTTTGCTTATTTAAGCAGAGCATATTTCAGGCTGTTTGTCATTTTAGACATTCCGACCTTTTGGTTGTTTCCCGATTTCTGGCAGTTCGGGCATGGACTTTTCTTAGTCCACCGGACATTTCATCTGGGTTTTCGATGCGCTCCATTAGCTTATTCTGAAGAAGGGTCCAAGGACTTACCCGACCTCCCTTCAGAAGACGCCTTTACCTAGCCATAACGTGACGCTATTAAAGGCTTGTTCGGTACATTGGTCAGGCCATATGTAGTGCGACCAAGGGATTGTCCATCCTCCTTTCAAGAGGTACCTTATCTTGGCCATAGCGTGACGCAGATAAAGGCTTGTGTTGCTTTAACCTGGCCATTTCTGATTTTGGCATGGATAAAGGTTACGCCCTCCCTCTAGACGGTGCCTTGATCTGGCCATCTTGGTGCGACCAAGGACTTTCTACCATTATTGGTAGCCTACCATTTTAGGTAGTCCAAGTTTAAGGAGAATTTCTCTCTCGATCATGCAGACTTTTCTCATTTTAAGAATAGAGTCTTTATTTCATGATTTGATCAATCTTTTACAAATTGCTTTAGCCTTCCTTATCTCAGAAAGTGTAGGACCATTTTCCCAAGTACTTTACATAGATTGATATCGTGTCCGTTTATGAGATGGAAGTTGCAATATGATCCTTTAGATTTCCTTTCAAACCCGGGCCTTTTCTTCAGAGAAGGCCAATAATTCAGTTCCTCTTTGGTTCTAATTTAGATGTCTTCAATTGACATTTTAAGATTATATTCTTCAAGAAGTACTGACTTTTGAGCTGCCTTTGGCTGGCATCTAATTCTTTTGTAGTTTGGTTCAAGTATTTCTCTTTAAGGAGCAGGTTTCCTTTTCATCACCCGTTGACCGTCTTTCAAGGGAATTTCTTTCAGTTCCATGGTTTCAGTTGGAAATTCCTTGGTAATTTTTATACTTCCACCGGGTAGTTCTTCGATCATTCTTTTTTCTTCAACTGAGGATGTTTTTATGTGTCCATAGTTCTCCCTTGAATAGCAAGCCCTATTTATAATCTTACTCCATTTTTTTGTGAAATTATCATAGTCCTTCATTATCTCTTTTTCAAAGATAGTCCCTTGGGAATACGACCAAATAGTTCTCCTTATTCGATTAAAAATGTCATCACTTCCACTTATTCTTCTTCCAATTGCAAAAATTAGGGTTGGTCCCACATGTAAAGGGTTTAAGCTCCATTTCTCACGGTCATAAGAATATGTCTTCTTTTTGTTTATAATTTTCAAGGCCTCAAGGCTTAACGTCTATTCTTCATCCTGATTGGAGTCTTTGATATTTACATAGGGAAGCTTTGTCAGGTGTGTTCAGAAGATCCTTGTTTCGACCTCTGTAATCTTTTAGCCATGATTAAACTAAAATAATAGAATTTGACATGGAACTAGTTCAATAAGAATCAAAGAATGTAGTTTTAGGAAATCAATCAGGTCGGAGGTTCGGGCCCTCCTTCTAGAGTAAATAATGTTAACCAAATTTATAGTTAATGCCCTAAAGAATCCCAGTCGACAAAGTTATTGGGAAATGATAGAAAGTGGAGTCTCTCAGAAGATCAGTAAATGTCTTGTTAATAGTTCCAAGTTAACTCAAGTAATAGGATTAAGCCAAAATATACCGCAGGGTCGATGATCCGTATAATTATCTATATATCTCCTCTTTGGATTAGACTTTGATTCTGATCTTCCAATTATGTCAAGAAAGCTTAGGAACAAGATTTGATAAGACTTTTCAGCTTTGCTGAGTTAATGTAGAGTGATCACCGGTTTAATTGAACCTTTATAAGCTCCCGAAAGCTATTTCCTTAATCAATATAGAATTTCCTTAATTTTCCTTATATAGAGGGTTGACCTGGATCCTCACCAAGAGGTTGAGCAAATAGCTGTTTGAGATTTGGAGGGTTGCAAAGGTTGTCTAGATATGACAGGTTTGAACCTTGTCGAAAGGTTTGATCCACAGATTTTACGGCTCCGAAAGGTTTGATGAATATTGGTTCAAGCAAGCTTCCCTTATAGTCGAAGGGTTTAAGTTGCAGGATAGAGGTTTTCGAAGGGTTATAAAGATTGTCTAAAAGGAATATTATTATTTTTGTTGGCAACAGTCTTTCGGAAGAACTGTACCTGAAAATTAAGATTAAGCCAGCAAAAATTGAGGTAGATTGTAAAGTAAATTCACAAAGCTTAAGACTTCCCTCTTTATCCAAGAAAAGTCTTCACTTTTATTCAATTTCCCTAAATCAGTACCCAATCAGGGTTACAGAGCTTTGATTTTAGAAGTTACAAGCTAAGAATGAGGAAAAACCCATCCTCAAAATAGGACCCCTTTGGTCTTAGTTATAGATGTCGGCGGCCATACTTAAGTCCTTATGCTTTTGGTTGGATCGAAGGGTTCTCTTATTATATACAATTGCTAACCTTTCGGCTTCAACGAAAGGTTTTCTTTTCACATGTCATCGTGGATCCTTGAGGGCTGCCGAAGGGTCTTATCTTTCATTTGTTTTTAAGAACCTTTTGCCCTTGTCAGAAGGTTTGTCATATATACAGTATGTGAACCTTTTGGAAGTGACGGAGGGTTCCGGACTATTGTGAACCCTTTGACTTGGTCGGAAGGTTGTTTTTTTACTTGGATGTTGCCTAGAGTCGAGCTTTCTGTGAATGTTGTCGGAAGGTTGCCTTACGTTCTCTGTTGACTTATGAATGTTGCTTTCATTATAGACCCTCCAACACCATCGAAAGGTATTCAGTAGGCGTTCCAATAGGCCTGAAAGGCTTATTATTCTTTCGGATAGGTTGTTATAGGGTCGCATGCCCTTATCTTGCCTTCTTTGGAGGGTAAGAGATTCTTGGATATTATGGAACAGTTCCCTCCATCTTCTCCGAAAGGTCTTGAGCCGCTTCTAATATGGATTCCTTCTCTTCTGTCTTTTGGTTGAGATCTTCTGACTTAAGTGGAAGGTGATTTTTTTGGGTAACAATATGTACTCATATTAGATAAATACACATTGTTGTAATTAGATTTAATTGTTAATAATTTTTTTATCATGTACTGTTCACGTCCTGATTACATATATTGAAATTGGTATTTTATGCAAAACCAATAATGTCTTCAATAATATGCCACATTAAAGTCAAGGACTACTAAATCAACTAGTTAGTGACATGTCGCTTTAAACATAGGCTCTAGAGGTCTTCGGTTTGAAACCCTAATACATTACAATGAGTGCTCTGCTCGAATAAAGTACTACTCCTACTATAAAAAGATATGCCTCATCAAAATCTTACAATCCATAACCTAAGCGGATGTCTTATAAGGGAAAAATAGTACACAATATATTACGTATTAATTTACAATAAACAAATATAATAAAATAAATCCAAATACATGAAAGAACAACTGCATGTATGATTTATATGCGGGCATAATAAAGAATTACATTTGGCACAAACTTTCATGTATCCACTTCTTACCCATTTCACTCTTCTCACTTTAGCTACAAACTTATTTTTTTCGCATCAAGTGGCGTGCTTTGTCCACTATATTACGACTATGTACCTGTGACGACTCGATTTTCCACTCCCAGAAAATCGCATCATCAATTAAGAAAGAAAGGGATAGAAGAAGAAAAGAAAGAAGAGAAAGAAGAAACAACACTAGAATCTCAACAGCGGAACGAATAAATTATATTAATAACATAAGTATTTTACATAATATACAATACCAATCAGAGATACACAGCATACACATCACATATACTAGACAGTTATAAACACCTCCATTGCTCCTCCATTATTCGTCAAAGCTAACCTGAATCCCTTGGCTACTCGTAAAAATTTGAGTACCCAAGAGTTTAAAAAAACAAAGATAAACTCCGGGTCAGACATGGGTCTAGTGTGAGTAACAGGTTAAGGTTGCTTAACTTTAAAAACCTTTGAAAAGAAAAGGTATCACGTAAGACTTTCCACACATAAACATGGAAAAGTTTTTACCTTACGCTAACCAAAACATTTGATAGGAAATCCGATGATATTATAATAGTGTCTAGGGTTTTCAAATAAATAAGAAATAGCCGAAATTGTTACATGATTAAATTCCAGCTACTAGCCACAAAAGTGGGTAATACAATCAAAACCGTTGGCACTTATTGGATTTTGGATTCCATACAATGGCAGGGCTACTGGGGTACCGCCCGTCACAGTACGTGGCCTAGATCACCGTACCGAGGAGTACTCCCACTCCCCTGCAACACAAGGCCGGAACCATTCCTTACTGAACAGTTCCAAACAAGACAACCCCGCAGTTGTTTGCAACCAACTGCCCACACAGCCGAATATAAAGGGACTTCTAGACAGGGATCAATCTCGCTCTCCAGTGGGAGCTACCCACGAAGCCTTGCTGCACCTCCCCTGTTTTAGCCATTCCCCGTTGATGAGGCTTGAGGTTACGATTACCTTTAGAGAACACATCTCTTAGAATGCTCATCGTCCACCTGACGATGTTCTGAAAGCATTCAATCCATACAAGTTCGTTTCGGGTTCGAACGAAACCGAAGGCATTATCTCGTTACACTCATTTTGGAATCACCCTCAGAGTTAACGACAATAACCCTTGCACTCTAATCCACTATCTCGAATCTATGAGCACTATTCCGTCAACTCATTACGGAATCACCCATAGAGTTATACTGACGTATAGCCCTTACACCTCGAGTCTTCACAAAGCTCCATTTGGATTTACGACCTAACGTTATTTGGAATCGATGTGGTTTTCGGATATCCAAATATGGAAACCCAATCCCGGTCTCATCGAAATCCAAAGCGTGTCTTTTAGGTCCAAGTTGTTTTAAAGGTTTAAAACAATTCAATTCAATAATATCTATATACACACAGAAAGATAATTCTCAACATCATAATAGACAATCAATATTATCACAACATCAGATAATCTATATTATCAACTCAAACGGATAAATCATATTATCAACTCAATGCAACCATAACATCCAAATCTCACAACAACATTTATCTCATAACTGAGATCCCAACCATTCAGGGTAATAAATATTAATCATCATTCATAAGCAATGACTTATTAAATCACCATCCTATAATTAATTTAAAGTGAATTAAATTAATTACTCATCCATATAAATCTTGCTTACACATCAATTAATTATTCTTAACATATTACCCTAGTTAATCATCTTGATTAATCATTCTTTAATTACATCAAGTAATTAAACTCCAATTAATTTCACAAATTAATTAATCCAAACCAAATTCAGTAATTAACCAATAATTACTTCATTAATTAATCCTTAATTAATTAACTAATACCTTCATTGATTAATTGTTCTTAATTAATCAATCCTTAATCACATCATTAATTATCTAGAATAATGATCTCAAATTATTTTAAATAACTCCATTAAATTAATTATCAATTATCTCTATTGATTAATCATACTTGATTAACTTATTTATCAAAACCCAAATTAATTACTTACTTAAGTAATTATTCAACATACCAATTACATATTAATTACACAAAGTAATTAATTTCCAAATCTCCTCCATTAAATTACATCTAGTAATTTATTTCCTTAATTACTTCACTAAGTAATTATCCATTTTTAATTACATTAGTAATTACTTCTCAAATTAATCAATGATTAAATTAAATTAATTAAACTTAATTAATTAACTTAATTAATCAACTACTTAATTAATTACAATTAGTAATTAATTTCCTTAATTACTTTCTTTAAGTAATTATACTTAAATAATTCAAATGATTATCTTTAAATTAATTAATACAATTAATTATTAAAATTAATTACATTAATTAATCTTAAAATAATATTAAGTTAATGACCAATAACAAATTCTTTAAGTACTTCTCCAAAGTAATTAACTGAATTAATAAATATTAATTCTTAATTTATTTAAAAATAACCATTTATTAATTTCTATTTTTTTTTAAATTAATCAAGTGATAATTAAAACTTAACAATTATTAATTACTTGATTAATAATTCCATTAATTAATTAAATTAAATTAATCTAATCTTATTTAAATTAATTTCTAAATCATACTTTAATCAACTTACTTAAAATTTTAATTAATTAAATAAACCTTTAATTATTTAATTAATATCCTAATTATTAAATTAATTAAAATCTTAATTACCTTGATCAGATAATTAAGTTTTCAAAACAATTAACAAAACCATTTATCTCATTAATGATTAAATTATCATTATTAAAGTCATTTAAAACAAATTTCTTTTAAATTTTCTAAATTCCATAAATATTTAAAATGAAATCAAACTTAAACAAGATTTAAATATTTTAAAAACTCTAAAATTTTCATTTTAAAGGATCACTTATCTTTAAAGTATTTTTTTTAAAAGAATAGTTTAACTTATCCCACATTCAAATTTAACAAGTTTAAAATATTTTAAACAATTCAAATGATATTGAACATATAAATTTCAAATCTTAATAATATTACAACTAAGGTCCAAATCATGTTCTCAGGTTTAAATTCAAAGGTTAAAATTAAACCCTGTTTTAAATTTCATTACAGATTTTATAAAACACATTTTAAACATACTTAAAATATTCAACTAAAATATATCATTTAAATTTATCAACCTAATTTCTCTTTGAAACTTTCAGATTCAAATTCAAATTTGAATCCAGGATTTCAATTTTAGATTTAACCTAAAATTTAAATCTTATTTTTAAAATCTTATTCTCAGATTTAAAAATCACTCAATATAAAAACAGTGCAGGTTTTTAAATCTTATATATTCCATTTCCTGCAAATCTTGATTATTTCAAAATCTGAAATTCAAAATCTATTTGAATTTATCATTTAATCTTGCTTTACGTTTAGATTCAAACTTGCTTTGCCCTTTTTAAATTTAGTTTAAAAAAAATCAAAACCTGAAACTGTTCAGGTTACAGAGAAACAAAATACTGTATCCAAATCTACCCGAGCCAAATACTAATTTACTTCGGGTCAAATGCCACTTCACTTCGAGTTCTAAGGCCTGTTGCTTCGAGTCACATCTCAAATGACTCGAGTCTTTTCCTACAACTTACAGAAAACCAAAACCCCATTCAAAAATGACTCTGTGCACATGCACATCACTATGACCAACTCTCCGATCATCAGTGATGATCACCCACCTCCATCATTCCCCTTAAACCCAACATGATCACCTAAGCATCAGTGATCTTCTAATTTCCAAAATTCAACAGAGCAGTTTTCCTATTTTATTTTAAAACCTGAAACACACTATACCCCAATACTCCTCAAACCTGCCAACACAGCATTCAACTTCCTCCGATCATCGATACAGTTGAAACTCCAGCCACTACTTTGTCAGAGACCCATCTACCTTCCCACTAAACAGCTCAACACTCGAACCACAAATAAATCGAATTCCTTCATTTGCTAAAAACTTAGGTTTACAGGAAAATTTTCCATTTCCTCTTCTAATTCAAAGTCCAGTTAACAGATTTAATAATTTTTATGATAAACCTAATCACATTACTAAATACAGAAGAAATATCAAAACTTTAGAATTCCATAATCATTAAAACACCCTAAAACCCAGATTTTGGTCAAACAGTAATGCCCTGTCATACCAAACTTAGAACTCTTGATTCTTTTCTTAAAAAAAATAATCATGAATTGGTTATAAGTATTTAATTTGTATATCTAAATTACTGAATTTACAAGTTTTAAATTTCACAATGACCTGAGTTTCCCTTATTATCTAATTTCCAGTGCATGCTTTAGTTTTCTATTTAAGTTAAAATAATTTTTTTTGTATTTAGTTTAAAGTTAAACAAACAAATATTGTTTTAAATCTTAAATCTTAAAAAATTTATAGATAAAACAAAATGAATTAAAATATGAAACTGAGTTGATAATTTTGGTTCAGGAATGATATGCAGGCAATTCATATTCAATAAAAATCACACATCATAACGCATAGAAGATTTCCAATATAAATACAAATCAACTTATTTAAAACATATTTAAACAACCAGATTTAACTAAAGCTTTAAAAAGAAATGTTACTCACCAATTTCCTGAGCAGAGCATCACTGTTTAAAAAAAAAAAAACTGTTTTTGAGCTTTTGAAGAATGCTTGCATTTGTAACTTATCCCAAAATTAGATGCATGCAGGTGAAATTCCGGAGATGAATTGCAAAGAAATCTTCAGGTTGTAAAATACAGACACCTTAAAGCTTTTGATTTACTGAAACTTCCAGAGTTGCAAGTGCAGATTTTGATTTGAGAAGATTGATCTTAGTTTGAATGAGGAGTGTTACAGATATTTTTGTTTGAGGGATCTTCAAATTTGCTTTTTGAAGTGGATTTTCAAATATTTGATTTTGAAACTGAATTACAAGTTCCAAATGCAGGTTGTATATATTGAAAATCTGGTTACAGACTTTGATTCAGGATTTAGAGGAGGAAAATTCACAGATTTGAAGAATGGTAGTTCAATGTTTTTGTGATTTACATTTTTTTGTTTTGTTTTAGATATGATTTCAGATTTGCTTTTGAGGTGGCTATGAGTTTTCAGATTTTAAGTGTAATGTTTTCATTCTTTGATTTACTTATACTTGGTTTTGAAAAGAGAATGAGAGAAAAAAATGAAAATGTTAATGAGGCTGAAATTAATTTATCAAAATAAAGAAAAAAAAAACAATGACACATGTCATGTACTTTAGTTCTTACATCTACACATGTTATTTAAATTACTAACTTGTTAACACTTGTCTTAAATTAAATTTAGTTATATTTTATATGTTTAAAAAGAGTTTTCTTTAATTTATGTTATGTTAGAATGAATATGTATGAATTTCTTGTTAAAGTAAATGTAAATAAAACAATTAATAAATTAAAACTTATACAAATATTTTAAAGAATCCAGTAATTTGAATTTCAAAACTTCAAATCAATTAAACTTTTGAAATTAAAATTAAAATCTATTTATTCAATTTAAAAATGAAGACTTTATTTCCTTATTTTAATCCTTCTTTATATTTAAGAAAAATAGAATATTTATTAATAGAGTTTAAAATAACAAATTTACAAATTTTATATGATTTATAAAGAAATTATAAATCATTGTTATATTTAAATGAATTTAAATCATAGGCTATTTGTATTTTAAACTTATATAAAAGAGTCTTAATTCATATTTAATCCAATAATATTTTTAAAAATAAATAAAAATCAATTTTTTATTTAAATAAAACAAAATTAAACTAAGACTAATTTGAAACAATTTAACATTTATTATAAATATTCACAAATCCTAAAGTTATTAATTTAAATAGATTTTTAAAGGCTTAATATTAATTTAAAACATAATTTCCTAATTATTCAATATTTTGTTGAATTTAAAAACAAACTTCATTTATTTATTAAATTCCAAAACAAAAATAAACTATAATATATATACAAATATGTATATATATACACAAATATATATATATATATACACACTATAATTTAAACATTTATTTTAGCTTTTAAAAGATAAATTCACAAATTAAATATTTATCTATTCATATTATTAAATCAAAACATATTTTATTAATCAATATTGTCAATATCAATTTAATTTAATATAAAGATTATTAAATTGATATTGTCTGAAATTCCGGGATATCACATTCCTTCCCCCTTAAAATAATTTCGTCCCCGAAATTTTAATCAAAGGTAATTTAATAATCTCATTAAAGATTTTAATTTTTAACACCAAGCATATGTCAAACATATGCTAACAACCATAACAATCAATTCATCCAATCAAACAAATTAACTATCCAGACAAAATTCTGGATAGAGTTTCCTCGAGTTCCCCAAGTAAACACCGAGTTACTCTCTCCATAGAACCCAAACAATTAGCACTACTAAGCTACATAACTCCTACTCATCCAGATCTATAACTGAACAAGACATCAGACTATAGACAAGTCTGACTCAACAACCAAAATCTCCCAGAACAGCTGATTCCAAAACCAGAAATAGATATACACGTACTCCCTCAGAGATACGTGAAACACAACGAATTCCAGTTATCCAAACTGGCAATTCAATCCAGATAATTATACACTTATCCAAAACAGAACACAGAAGAAATCCAAAATCAGATATTCTACTGCCTGTCTCTTACCTGGTCAGCTCAGTCCTTGCTGAGGTCTCTAGAAACAAACTAGACCAATCCTAATCCATCAGAATAATCCTCCTCGATCAATCAAGATCAAGAACAACTCCACTTACAACCATCAGAAGGAAACCAACTTCTCTTATCCTGAAAAGGAAAGCAGATGCACTCCCAAACTGCTTCCGTTGCACAACTCTGATCTGGAGTAGAAAAGAATGCTGATAAAGAACACAAGCACAACTGGACAGCATAACCAAGAAGATCTCCGATAACCAAGAGGAAACTCACAATTTTCTCAAAACCTGAGTTGCTTCGCCAAACTCCATCTCAAGGAACCAACCTTCAACTTAGTAGAACTACCGGTACCACTGAATCTCTAGATGAAGACAAACTCCGACTTCTCTGAAAATATTGAGAAAAATCTCCAACAATCCAAGAGAATACTCAATCATCGCAAGTCGCTTTTGCGATCAACTCAATCCAATTCCAAAGGAATCTGTCCTCTCTTTACCAATCAGAACAGCTTATGTTGGTCTTGCCAACCCATCGAAGAAATGGATTCACTCTACTGCTTCTGAATTCCATCTCCAGGAAACTTGCTAAGCCAGAAAACTCTGCCGACACACTGAACACTCCGAGCTGCACTGCTGACACCAAAGCCAAAGAATTCTCAATCCAAAGCTCTTTGAGAAACTCGGACTTCAAACTAAACAGAAACATCCTGTAGAACTCAGCCACAACACCAAAGCGGACTCACTTCCTTAAACTTGTTCCAAAGAAATCATCTTTGGAAACATCCATAGTCACTGCATCTCATCACGCAGCTACTATTCCCCTGAGATAATAAGATACCATCACTCGCTTCTGCTCAAACAACCAATCCAAACTCTACTCATTCAACTTCAACGATGTACTCCGAACCTTAACAGATTACCTTCAGAGATCAATGAAGTCCTTGCACCACTTCAAACTCACTCGAGACGGTATTAGGTCTACAGTCTCAACAGATACACTTCCAATCACAATCATTCAAACTCCGACCAATGGCAGTCGTGTTATACACACCACTACCTCATCTACCTTTATGGCCTATATTGGAAAACCCGAACAGGTACCCCAACAGATAGGTAGAAATAAAATAAATATATATATATAATAAAAATTACAAATATGCTCTCTCAAGATAGACACCACTCCAGAGCCTAGGTATTCACTCAACCTAACGCTCTGATACCACCTGTGACAGTCAAGGCTTTGCAACCATCGACAGCGGCTCACTCGACTGGTAGGCTTTTCAACCATCCTAGCCCCGCCGTGGCTCACATTGGTACCTCGGGTTTGCTTTTACGGCCAGCCTTTCGACTCGCAACCAACCCAGGGCCTTATACTATCCAAAAGGAACATGTAGGGGTAAGAGTCTCCCGTTCGCCACCTAACGCGAAGCGAGAACCCCCTATCACGCTGTAATGAAGCAAACCCGATCCCGGTCTCATCGAAATCCAAAGCGTGTCTTTTAGGTCCAAGTTGTTTTAAAGGTTTAAACCAATTCAATTCAATATTATCTATATATACACAGATAGATAATTCTCAACATCATAATAGATAATCAATATTATCATAACATCAGATAATCTATATTATCAAATCAAACGGATAAATCATATTATCAACTCAATGCAACCATAACATCCAAATCTCACAACAACATTTATCTCATAACTGAGATCTCAACCATTCACGGTAATAAATATCAATCATCATTCATAAGCAATGACTTATTAAATCACCATCCTATAATTAATTTAAAGTGAATTAAATTAATTACTCATCCATATAAATCTTGCTTACACATAAATTAATTATTCTTAACATATTACCCTAGTTAATCATCTTGATTAATCATTCTTTAATTACATCAAGTAATTAAACTCTAATTAATTTTACAAATTAATTAATCCAAACCAAATTCAGTAATTAACCTATAATTACTTCATTAATTAATTCTTAATTAATTATCTAATACCTTCATCGATTAATTGTTCTTAATTAATCAATCCTTAATCACATCATTAATTATCTAGATTAATGATCTCAAATTATTTTAAATAACTCCATTAAATTAATTATCAATTATCTCTATTGATTAATCATACTTGATTAACTTATTTATCAAAACCCAAATTAATTACTTACTTAAGTAATTATTCAACATGCCAATTACATATTAATTACACAAAGTAATTAATTTCCAAATCTCCTCCATTAAATTACATCTAGTAATTTATTTCCTTAATTACTTCACTAAGTAATTATCCATTTTTAATTACATTAGTAATTACTTCTCAAATTAATTAATGATTAAATTAAATTAATTAAACTTAATTAATTAACTTAATTAATCAACAACTTAATTAATTACAATCAGCAATTAATTTCCTTAATTACTTTCTTTAAGTAATTATACTTAAATAATTCAAATGATTATCTTTAAATTAATTAATACAATTAATTATTAAAATTAATTACATTAATTAATCTTAAAATAATATTAAGTTAATGACCAATAACAAATTCTTTAATTACTTCTCCAAAGTAATTAACTGAATTAATAAATATTAATTCTTAATTTATTTAAAAATAACCATTTATTAATTTCTATTTTTTTTAAATTAATCAAGTGATAATTAAAACTTAACAATTATTAATTACTTGATTAATAATTCCATTAATTAATTAAATTAAATTAATCTAATCTTATTTAAATTAATTTCTAAATCATACTTTAATCAAATTTAATCAACTTACTTAAACTTTTAATTAATTAAATAAATCTTTAATTATTTAATTAATATCCTAATTATTAAATTATTAAATTAATTAAAATCTTAATTACCTTGATCAGATAATTAAGTATTCAAAACAATTAACAAAATCATTTATCTCATTAATGATTAAATTATCATTATTAAAGTCATTTAAGACAAATTTCTTTTAAATTTTCTAAATTCCATAAATATTTAAAATGAAATCAAACTTTAACAAGATTTTAAATATTTTAAAAACTCTTAAATTTTCATTTTAAAGGATCACTTATCTTTAAAGTATTTTTTTTAAAAGAATAGTTTAACTTATCCCACATCCAAATTTAACAAGTTTAAAATATTTTAAACAATTCAAATGATATTGAACATATAAATTTCAAATCTTAATAATATTACAACTAAGGTCCAAATCATGTTCTCAGGTTTAAATTCAAAGGTTAAAATTAAACCATGTTTTAAATTTCAATACAGATTTTATAAAATACATTTTAAACATACTTAAAATATTCAACTAAAATATATCATTTAAATTTATCAACCTAATTTCTCTTTGAAACTTTCAAATTCAAATTCAAATTCGAATCCAGGATTTCAATTTCAGATTTAACTTAAAATTTAAATCTTATTTTTAAAATCTTATTCTCAGATTTAAAAATCACTCAATATAAAAACAGTGCAGGTTTTTAAATCTTATATATTCCATTTCCTGCAAATCTTGATTATTTCAAAATCTGAAATTCAAAATCTATTTGAATTTATCATTTAATCTTGCTTTACGTTTAGATTCAAACTTGCTTTGCTCTTTTTAAATTTAGTTTAAAAAAAATCAAAACCTGAAACTGTTCAGGTTACAGAGAAACAAAATACTGTATCCAAATCTACCCGAGCCAAATACTAATTTACTTCGGGTCAAATGCCACTTCACTTCGAGTTCTAAGGCCTGTTGCTTCGAGTCACATCTCAAATGACTCGAGTCTTTTCCTACAACTTACAGAAAACCAAAACCCCATTCAAAAATGACTCTGTGCACATGCACATCACTATGACCAACTCTTCGATCATCAGTGATGATCACCCACCTCCATCATTCCCCTTAAACCCAACATGATCACCTAAGCATCAGTGATCTTCCAATTTCCAAAATTTAACAGAGCAGTTTTCCTATTTTATTTTAAAACCTGAAACACACTATACCCCAATACTCCTTAAACCTGTCAACACAGCATTCAACTTCCTCCGATCATCGATACAGTTGAAACTCCAGCCACTACTTTGTCAGAGACCCATCTACCTTCCCACTAAACAGCTCAACACTCGAACCACAAATAAATCGAATTCCTTCATTTGCTAAAAACTTAGGTTTACAGGAAAATTTTCCATTTCCTCTTCTAATTCAAAGTCCAGTTAACAGATTTGATAATTTTTATGATAAACCTAATCGCATTACTAAATACAGAAGAAATATCAAAACTTTAGAATTCCATAATCACTAAAACACCCTAAAACCCAGATTTGGGTCAAAAAGTAATGCCCTGTCATACCAAACTTAGAACTCTTGATTCTTTTCTTAAAAAAAAATCATGAATTGGTTATAAGTATTTAATTTGTATATCTAAATTACTGAATTTACAAGTTTTAAATTTCACAATGACCTGAGTTTCCCTTATTACCTGATTTCCAGTGCATGCTTTAGTTTTCTATTTAAGTTAAAATAATTTTTTTTTCTGTATTTAGTTTAAAGTTAAACAAACAAATATTGTTTTAAATCATGAATCTTAAAAAATTTATAGATAAAACAAAATGAATTAAAATATGAAATTGAGTTGATAATTTTGGTTCAGGAATGATATGCAGGCAATTCATATTCAATAAAAATCACGCATCATAATGCATAGAAGATTTCCAATAGAAATACAAAACAACTTATTTAAAACATATTTAAACAACCAGATTTAACTAAAGCTTTAAAAAGAAATGTTACTCACCAATTTCCTGAGCAGAGCATCACTGATTTAAAAAAAAAAGAGTTTTTGAGCTTTTGAAGAATGCTTGCATTTGTAACTTATCCCAAAATTAGATGCATGCAGGTGAAATTCCAGAGATGAATTGCAAAGAAATCTTCAGGTTGTAAAATACAGACACCTTAAAGCTTTTGATTTACTGAAACTTCCAGAGTTGCAAGTGCAGATTTTGATTTGAGAAGATTGATCTTAGTTTGATTGAGGAGTGTTACAAATATTTTTGTTTGAGGGATCTTCAAATTTGCTTTTTGAAGTGGATTTTCAAATATTTGATTTTGAAACTGAACTACAAGTTCCAAATGCAGGTTGTATATATTGAAAATTTGGTTACAGACTTTGATTCAGGATTTAGAGGAAGAAAATTCACAGATTTGAAGAATGGTAGTTCAATGTTTTTGTGATTTACATTTTTTTGTTTTGTTTTAGATATGATTTCAGATTTGCTTTTGAGGTGGCTATGAGTTTTCAGATTTTAAGTGTAATGTTTTCTTTCTTTGATTTACGTATACTTGGTTTTGAAAAGAGAATGAGAGAAAAAAATGAAAATGTTAGTGAGGCTGAAATTAATTTATCAAAATAAAGAAAAAAAAACAATGACACATGTCATGTACTTTAGTTCTTACATCTACACATGTTATTTAAATTACTAACTTGTTAACACTTGTCTTAAATTAAATTTAGTTATATTTTATATGTTTAAAAAGAGTTTTCTTTAATTTATGTTATGTTAGAATGAATATGTATGAATTTCTTGTTAAAGTAAATGTAAATAAAACAATTAATAAATTAAAACTTATACAAATATTTTAAAGAATCCAGTAATTTGAATTTCAAAACTTCAAATCAATTAAACTTTTGAAATTAAAATTAAAATCTATTTATTCAATTTAAAAATGAAGACTTTATTTCCTTATTTTAATCCTTCTTTATATTTAAGAAAAATAGAATATTTATTAATAGAGTTTAAAATAACAAATTTACAAATTTTATATGATTTATAAAGAAATTATAAATCACTTTTATATTTAAATGAATTTAAATCATAGGCTATTTGTATTTTAAACTTATATAAAAGAGTCTTAATTCATATTTAATCCAATAGTATTTTTAAAAAGAAATAAAAATCAATTTTTTATTTAAATAAAACAAAATTAAACTAAGACTAATTTGAAACAATTTAACATTTATTATAAACATTCACAAGTCCTAAAGTTATTAATTTAAATAGATTTTTAAAAGCTTAATATTAATTTAAAACATAATTTCCTAATTATTCAATATTTTATTAGAATTTAAAAACAAACTTCATTTATTTATTAAATTCCAAAACAAAAATAAACTACAATATATATACAAATATATATATATATATACACAAATATATATATATATATATACATTATAATTTAAACATTTATTTTAGCTTTTAAAAGATAAATTCACAAATTAAATATTTATCTATTCATATTATTAAATCAAAACATATTTTATTAATCAATATTGTCAATATCAATTTAATTTAATATAAAGATTATTAAATTGATATTGTCTGAAATTTCGGGATATCACATTCCTTACCCCTTAAAAGAATTTCGTCCCCGAAATTTTAAACAAAGGTAATTTAATAATCTCATTAAAGATTTTAATTTTTAAAACCTAGCATATGTCAAACATATGCTAACAACCATAACAATCAATTCATCCAATCAAACAGCTTAACTATCCAGACAAAATTCTGGATAGAGTTTCCTCGAGTTCCCCAAGTAAACATCGGGTTACTCGCTCCATAGAACCCAAACAATTAACACTACTAAGCTACATAACTCCTACTCATCCAGATTTATAACTGAACAAGACATCAGACTATAGACAAGTCTGACTCAACAACCAAAATCTCCCAGAACAGCTGATTCCAAAACCAGAAATAGATATACACGTACTCCCTCAGAGATACGTGAAGCACAACGAATTCTAGTTATCCAAACTGGCAATTCAATCCAGATAATTATACACTTATCCAAAACAGAACACAGAAGAAATCCAAAATCAGATATTCTACTGCCTGTCTCTTGCCTGGTCAGCTCAATCCTTGCTGAGGTCTCTAGAAACAAACTAGACCAATCCTAATCCATCAGAATGATCCTCCTCGATCAATAAAGATCAAGAACAACTCCACTTACAACCATCAGAAGAAAACAAACTTCTCTTATCCGGAAAAGGAAAGCAGATGCACTCCCAAACTGCTTCCGTTGCACAACTCTGATCTGGAGTAGAAAAGAATGCTGATAAAGAACACAAACACAACTGGACATCATAACCAAGAAGATCTCCGATAACCAAGAGGAAACTCACAATTTTCTCAAAACCTGAGTTGCTTCGCCAAACTCCATCTCAAGGAACCAACCTTCAACTTAGTAGAACCACCGGCACCACTGAATCTCTAGATGAAGACAAACTCCGACTTCTCTGAAAATATTCAGAAAAATCTCCAACAATCCAAGAGAATACTCAATCATCGCAAGTCGCTTTTGCGATCAACTCAATCCAATTCCAAAGGAATCTGTCCTCTCTTTACCAATCAGAACAGCTTATGTTGGTCTTGCCAACCCATCGAAGAAATGGATTCACTCTACTGCTTCTGAATTCCATCTCCAGGAAACTTGCTAAGCCAGAAAACTCTGCCGACACACTGAACACTCCGAGCTGCACCGCTGACACCAAAGCCAAAGAATTCTCAATCCAAAGCTCTTTGAGAAACTCGGACTTCGAACTAAACAGAAACATCATGTAGAACTCAGCCACAACACTGAAGCAGACTCACTTCCTTAAACTTGTTCCAAAGAAATCATCTTTGGAAACATCCATAGTCACTGCATCTCATCACGCAGCTACTACTCCCCTGAGATAATAAGATACCATCACTCGCTTTTGCTCAGCCAACCAATCCAAACTCTACTCATTCAACTTCAACGATGTACTCCGAACCTTAACAGATTACCTTTAGAGATCAATGAAGTCCTTGCACCACTTCAAACTCACTCGAGACGGTATTAAGTCTACAGTCTCAACAGATACACTTCCAATCACAATCATTCAAACTCCGACCAATGGCAGTCGTGTTATACACACCACTACCTCATCTACCTTTATGGCCTATATTGGAAAACCCGAACAGGTACCCCAACAGATAGGTAGAAATAAAATAAATATATATATATAATAAAAATTTCAAATATGCTCTCTCAAGATAGACACCACTCCAGAGCCTAGGTATTCACTCAACCTTACGCTTTGATACCACCTGTGATAGTCTAGGCTTTGCAACCATCGACAACGGCTCACTCGACTGGTAGGCTTTTCAACCATCCCAGCCCCGCCGTGGCTCACATTGGTACCTCGGGTTTGCTTTTACGGCCAGCCTCTCGACTCGCAACCAACCAAGGGCCTTATACTACCCAAAAGGGACATGTAGGGGTAAGAGTCTCCCGTTCGCCACCTAACGCGAAGCGAGAACCCCCTATCACGCTGTAATGAAGCAAACCCGATCCCGGTCTCATCGAAATCCAAAGCGTGTCTTTTAGGTCCAAGTTGTTTTAAAGGTTTAAAACAATTCAATTCAATATTATCTATATACACGCAGATAGTAATTCTCAACATCATAATAGATAATCAATATTATCATAACATCAGATAATCTATATTATCAACTCAAACGGATAAACCATATTATCAACTCAATGCAACCATAACATCCAAATCTCACAACAACATTTATCTCATAACTGAGATCTCAACCATTCACGGTAATAAATATCAATCATCATTCATAAGCAATGACTTATTAAATCACCATCCTATAATTAATTTAAAGTGAATTAAATTAATTACTCATCCATAGAAATCTTGCTTACACATCAATTAATTATTCTTAACATATTACCCTAGTTAATCATCTTGATTAATCATTCTTTAATTACATCAAGTAATTAAACTCTAATTAATTTCACAAATTAATTAATCCAAACCAAATTCAGTAATTAACCTATAATTACTTCATTAATTAATCCTTAATTAATTAACTAATACCTTCATTGATTAATTGTTCTTAATTAATCAATCCTTAATCACATCATTAATTATCTAGATTAATGATCTCAAATTATTTTAAATAACTCAATTAAATTAATTATCAATTATCTCTATTGATTAATCACACTTGATTAACTTATTTATCAAAACCCAAATTAATTACTTACTTAAGTAATTATTCAACATACCAATTACATATTAATTACACAAAGTAATTAATTTCCAAATCTCCTCCATTAAATTACATCTAGTAATTTATTTCCTTAATTAATTCACTAAGTAATTATCCATTTTTAATTACATTAGTAATTACTTCTCAAATTAATCAATGATTAAATTAAATTAATTAAACTTAATTAATTAAATTAATTAATCAACAACTTAATTAATTACAATCAGTAATTAATTTCCTTAATTACTTTCTTTAAGTAATTATACTTAAATAATTCAAATGATTATCTTTAAATTAATTAATACAATTAATTATTAAAATTAATTACATTAATTAATCTTAAAATAATATTAAGTTAATGACCACTAACAAATACTTTAATTACTTCTCCAAAGTAATTAACTGAATTAATAAATATTAATTCTTAATTTATTTAAAAACAACCATTTATTAATTTCTATTTTTTTAAATTAATCAAGTGATAATTAAAATTTAACAATTATTAATTACTTGATTAATAATTCCATTAATTAATTAAATTAAATTAATCTAATCTTATTTAAATTAATTTCTAAATCATACTTTAATCAAATTTAATCAACTTACTTAAACTTTTAATTAATTAAATAAACCTTTAATTATTTAATTAATATCCAAATTATTAAATTAATTAAAATCTTAATTACCTTGATCAGATAATTAAGTTTTCAAAACAATTAACAAAATCATTTATCTCATTAATGATTAAATTATCATTATTAAAGTCATTTAAAACAAATTTCTTTTAAATTTTCTAAATTCCATAAATATTCAAAATGAAATCAAACTTAAACAAGATTTTAAATATTTTAAAAACTCTTAAATTTTCATTTTAAAGGATCACTTATCTTTAAAGTATTTTTTTTTAAAAGAATAGTTTAACTTATCCCATATTCAAATTTAACAAGTTTAAAATATTTTAAACAATTCAAATGATATTGAACATATAAATTTCAAATCTTAATAATATTACAACTAAGGTCCAAATCATGTTCTCAGGTTTAAATTCAAAGGTTAAAATTAAACCCTGTTTTAAATTTCATTACAGATTTTATAAAACATATTTTAAACATACTTAAAATATTCAACTAAAATATATCATTTAAATTTATCAACCTAATTTCTCTTTGAAACTTTCAGATTCAAATTCAAATTTGAATCCAGGATTTCAATTTCAGATTTAACTTAAAATTTAAATCTTATTTTTAAAATCTTATTCTCAGATTTAAAAATCACTCAATATAAAAACAGTGCAGGTTTTTAAATCTTATATATTCCATTTCCTGCAAATCTTGATTATTTCAAAATCTGAAATTCAAAATCTATATGAATTTATCATTTAATCTTGCTTTACGTTTAGATTCAAACTTGCTTTGCCCTTTTTAAATTTAGTTTAAAAAAAATCAAAACCTGAAACTGTTCAGGTTACAGAGAAACAAAATACTGTATCCAAATCTACCCGAGCCAAATACTAATTTACTTCGGGTCAAATGCCACTTCACTTCGAGTTCTAAGGCCTGTTGCTTCGAGTCACATCTCAAATGACTCGAGTCTTTTCCTACAACTTACAGAAAACCAAAACACCATTCAAAAATGACTTTGTGCACATGCACATCACTATGACCAACTCTCCGATCATCAGTGATGATCACCCACCTCCATCATTCCCCTTAAACCCAACATGATCACCTAAGCATCAGTGATCTTCCAATTTCCAAAATTTAACAGAGCAGTTTTCCTATTTTATTTTAAAACCTGAAACACACTATACCCCAATACTCCTTAAACCTGTCAACACAGCATTCAACTTCCTCCGATCATCGATACAGTTGAAACTCCAGCCACTACTTTGTCAGAGACCCATCTACCTTCCCACTAAACAGCTCAACACTCGAACCACAAATAAATCGAATTCCTTCATTTGCTAAAAACTTAGGTTTACAGGAAAATTTTCCATTTCCTCTTCTAATTCAAAGTCCAGTTAACAGATTTGATAATTTTTATGATAAACCTAATCGCATTACTAAATACAGAAGAAATATCAAAACTTTAGAATTCCATAATCACTAAAACACCCTAAAACCCAGATTTGGGTCAAAAAGTAATGCCCTGTCATACCAAACTTAGAACTCTTGATTCTTTTCTTAAAAAAAAATCATGAATTGGTTATAAGTATTTAATTTGTATATCTAAATTACTGAATTTACAAGTTTTAAATTTCACAATGACCTGAGTTTCCCTTATTACCAGATTTCCAGTGCATGCTTTAGTTTTCTATTTAAGTTAAAATAATTTTTTTCTTCTGTATTTAGTTTAAAGTTAAACAAACAAATATTGTTTTAAATCATAAATCTTAAAAAATTTATAGATAAAACAAAATGAATTAAAATATGAAACTGAGTTGATAATTTTGGTTCAGGAATGATATGCAGGCAATTCATATTCAATAAAAATCACACATCATAATGCATAGAAGATTTCCAATAGAAATACAAAACAACTTATTTAAAACATATTTAAACAACCAGATTTAACTAAAGCTTTAAAAAGAAATGTTACTCACCAATTTCCTGAGCAGAGCATCACTGACTTTTAAAAAAAACTGTTTTTGAGCTTTTGAAGAATGCTTGCATTTGTAACTTTTCCCAAAATTAGATGCATGCAGGTGAAATTCCAGAGATGAATTGCAAAGAAATCTTCAGGTTGTAAAATACAGACACCTTAAAGCTTTTGATTTACTGAAACTTCCAGAGTTGCAAGTGCAGATTTTGATTTGAGAAGATTAATCTTAGTTTGAATGAGGAGTGTTACAGATATTTTTGTTTGAGGGATCTTCAAATTTGCTTTTTGAAGTGGATTTTCAAATATTTGATTTTGAAACTGAACTACAAGTTCCAAATGCAGGTTGTATATATTGAAAATCTGGTTACAGACTTTGATTCAGGATTTAGAGGAAGAAAATTCACAGATTTGAAGAATGGTAGTTCAATGTTTTTGTGATTTACATTTTTTTTTGTTTTAGATATGATTTCAGATTTGTTTTTGAGGTGGCTATGAGTTTTCAGATTTTAAATGTAATGTTTTCTTTCTTTGATTTACTTATACTTGGTTTTGAAAAGAGAATGAGAGAAAAAAATGAAAATGTTAACGAGGCTGAAATTAATTTATCAAAATAAAGAAGAAAAAAAACAATGACACATGTCATGTACTTTAGTTCTTACATCTACACATGTTATTTAAATTACTAACTTGTTAACACTTGTCTTAAATTAAATTTAGTTATATTTTATATGTTTAAAAAGAGTTTTCTTTAATTTATGTTATGTTAGAATGAATATGTATGAATTTCTTGTTAAAGTAAATGTAAATAAAACAATCAATAAATTAAAACTTATACAAATATTTTAAAGAATCCAGTAATTTGAATTTAAAACTTCAAATCAATTAAACTTTTGAAATTAAAATTAAAATCTATTTATTCAATTTAAAAATGAAGACTTTATTTCCTTATTTTAATCCTTCTTTATATTTAAGAAAAATAGAATATTTATTAATAGAGTTTAAAATAACAAATTTACAAATTTTATATGATTTATAAAGAAACTATAAATCACTTTTATATTTAAATGAACTTAAATCATAGGCTATTTGTATTTTAAACTTATATAAAAGAGTCTTAATTCATATTTAATCCAATAGTATTTTTAAAAAGAAATAAAAATCAATTTTTTATTTAAATTTAAAACAAAATTAAACTAAGACTAATTTGAAACAATTTAACATTTATTATAAATATTCACAAATCCTAAAGTTATTAATTTAAATAGATTTTTAAAAGCTTAATATTAATTTAAAACATAATTTCCTAATTATTCAATATTTTATTAGAATTTAAAAACAAACTTCATTTATTTATTAAATTCCAAAACAAAAATAAACTATAATATATATACAAATATATATATATATATATATATATATATATATATATATATATGTACAAATATGTATACACATTATAATTTAAACATTTATTTTAGCTTTTAAAAGATAAATTCAAAAATTAAATATTTATCTATTCATATTATTAAATCAAAACATATTTTATTAATCAATATTGTCAATATCAATTTAATTTAATATAAAGATTATTAAATTGATATTGTCTGAAATTCCGGGATATCACATTCCTTCCCACTTAAAAGAATTTCGTCCCCGAAATTTTAAACAAAGGTAATTTAATAATCTCATTAAAGAGTTTAATTTTTAAAACCAAGCATATGTCAAACATATGCTAACAACCATAACAATCAATTCATCCAATCAAACAAATTAACTATCCAGACAAAATTCTGGATAGAGTTTCCTCGAGTTCCCCAAGTAAACACCGGGTTACTCGCTCCATAGAACCCAAACAATTAACACTACTAAGCTACAGAACTCCTACTCATCCAGATCTATAACTGAACAAGACATCAGACTATAGACAAGTCTGACTCAACAACCAAAATCTCCCAGAACAGCTGATTCCAAAACCAGAAATAGATATACACGTACTCCCTCAGAGATACGTGAAACACAACGAATTCCAGTTATCCAAATTGGCAATTCAATCCAGATAATTATACACTTATCCAAAACAGAACACAGAAGAAATCCAAAATCAGATATTCTACTGCCTGTCTCTTGCCTGGTCAGCTCAATCCTTGCTGAGGTCTCTAGAAACAAACTAGACCAATCCTAATCCATCAGAATGATCCTCCTCGATCAATCAAGATCAAGAACAACTCCACTTACAACCATCAGAAGAAAACCAACTTCTCTTATCCAGAAAGGGAAAGCAGATGCACTCCCAAACTGCTTCCGTTGCACAACTCTGATCTGGAGTAGAAAAGAATGCTGATAAAGAACACAAGCACAACTGGACAGCATAACCAAGAAGATCTCCGATACCAAGAGGAAACTCAGAATTTGCTCAAAACCTGAGTTGCTTCGCCAAACTCCATCTCAAGGAACCAACCTTCAACTTAGTAGAACCACCGGTACCACTGAATCTCTAGATGAAGACAAACTCTGATTTCTCTGAAAATATTCAGAAAAATCTCCAACAATCCAAGAGAATACTCAATCATCGCAAGTCGCTTTTGCGATCAACTCAATCCAATTCCAAAGGAATCTGTCCTCTCTTTACCAATCAGAACAGCTTATGTTGGTCTTGCCAACCCATCGAAGAAATGGATTCACTCTACTGCTTCTGAATTCCATCTCCAGGAAACTTGCTAAGCCAGAAAACTCTGCCGACACACTGAACACTCCGAGCTGCACCGCTGACACCAAAGCCAAAGAATTCTCAATCCAAAGCTCTTTGAGAAACTTGGACTTCGAACTAAACAGAAACATCATGTAGAACTCAGCCACAACACCGAAGCAGACTCACTTCCTTAAACTTGTTCCAAAGAAATCATCTTTGGAAACATCCATAGTCACTGCATCTCATCACGCAGCTACTACTCCCCTGAGATAATAAGATACCATCACTCGCTTCTGCTCAGCCAACCAATCCAAACTCTACTCATTCAACATCAAAGATGTACTCCGAACCTTAACAGATTACCTTCAGAGATCAATGAAGTCCTTGCACCACTTCAAACTCACTCGAGACGGTATTAGGTCTACAGTCTCAACAGATACACTTCCAATCACAATCATTCAAACTCCGACCAATGACAGTCGTGTTATACACACCACTACATCATCTACCTTTATAGCCTATATTGGAAAACCCGAACAGGTACCCCAACAGATAGGTAGAAATAAAATAAATATATATATATAATAAAAATTACAAATACGCTCTCTCAAGATAGACACCACTCCAGAGCCTAGGTATTCACTCAACCTAACGCTCTGATACCACCTGTGATAGTCTAGGCTTTGCAACCATCGACAGCGGCTCACTCGACTGGTAGGCTTTTCAACCATCCCAGCCCCGCCGTGGCTCACATTGGTACCTCGGGTTTGCTTTTACGGCCAGCCTCTCGACTCGCAACCAACCGAGGGCCTTATACTACCCAAAAGGGATATGTAGGGGTAAGAGTATCCCGTTCGCCACCTAACGCGAAGCGAGAACCCCCTATCACGCTGTAATGAAGCAAACCCGATCCCGGTCTCATCGAAATCCAAAGCGTGTCTTTTAGGTCCAAGTTGTTTTAAAGGTTTAAAACAATTCAATTCAATATTATCTATATACACACAGATAGATAATTCTCAACATCATAATAGATAATCAATATTATCATAACATCAGATAATCTATATTATCAACTCAAACGGATAAATCATATTATCAGCTCAATGCAACCATAACATCCAAATCTCACAACAACATTTATCTCATAACTGAGATCTCAACCATTCAGGGTAATAAATATCAATCATCATTCATAAGCAATGACTTATTAAATCACCATCCTATAATTAATTTAAAGTGAATTAAATTAATTACTCATCCATATAAATCTTGCTTACACATCAATTAATTATTCTTAACATATTACCCTAGTTAATCATCTTGATTAATCATTCTTTAATTACATCAAGTAATTAAACTCTAATTAATTTCACAAATTAATTAATCCAAACCAAATTCAGTAATTAACCTATAATTACTTTATTAATTAATCCTTAATTAATTAACTAATACCTTTATTGATTAATTGTTCTTAATTAATCAATCCTTAATCACATCATTAATTATCTAGATTAATGATCTTAAATTATTTTAAATAACTCCATTAAATTAATTATCAATTATCTCTATTGATTAATCATACTTGATTAACTTATTTATCAAAACCCAAATTAATTACTTACTTAAGTAATTATTCAACATACCAATTACATATTAATTACACAAAGTAATTAATTTCCAAATCTCCTCCATTAAATTACATCTAGTAATTTATTTCCTTAATTACTTCACTAAGTAATTATCCATTTTTAATTACATTAGTAATTACTTCTCAAATTAATCAATGATTAAATTAAATTAATTAAACTTAATTAATTAACTTAATTAATCAACAACTTAATTAATTACAATCAGTAATTAATTTCCTTAATTACTTTCTTTAAGTAATTATACTTAAATAATTCAAATGATTATCTTTAAATTAATTAATACAATTAATTATTAAAATTAATTACATTAATTAATCTTAAAATAATATTAAGTTAATGACCAATAACAAATTCTTTAATTACTTCTCCAAAGTAATTAACTGAATTAATAAATATTAATTCTTAATTTATTTAAAAATAACCATTTATTAATTTCTATTTTTTTTAAATTAATCAAGTGATAATTAAAACTTAACAATTATTAATTACTTGATTAATAATTCCATTAATTAATTAAAATTAAATTAATCTAATCTTATTTAAATTAATTTCTAAATCATACTTTAATCAAATTTAATCAACTTACTTAAACTTTTAATTAATTAAATAAACCTTTAATTATTTAATTAATATCCTAATTATTAAATTAATTAAAATCTTAATTACCTTGATCAGATAATTAAGTTTTCAAAACAATTAACAAAATCATTTATCTCATTAATGATTAAATTATCATTATTAAAGTCATTTAAAACAAATTTCTTTTAAATTTTCTAAATTCCATAAATATTTAAAATGAAATCAAAGTTAAACAAGATTTTAAATATTTTAAAAACTCTTAAATTTTCATTTTAAAGGATCACTTATCTTTAAAGTATTTTTTTTAAAAGAGTAGTTTAACTTATCCCACATTCAAATTTAACAAGTTTAAAATATTTTAAACAATTCAAATGATATTGAACATATAAATTTCAAATCTTAATAATATTACAACTAAGGTCCAAATCATGTTCTCAGGTTTAAATTCAAAGGTTAAAATTAAACCCTGTTTTAAATTTCATTACAGATTTTATAAAACACATTTTAAACATACTTAAAATATTCAACTAAAATATATCATTTAAATTTATCAACCTAATTTCTCTTTGAAACTTTCAGATTCAAATTCAAATTTGAATCCAGGATTTCAATTTCAGATTTAACTTAAAATTTAAATCTTATTCTCAGATTTAAAAATCACTCAATATAAAAAACAGTGCAGGTTTTTAAATCTTATATATTCCATTTCATGCAAATCTTGATTATTTCAAAATCTGAAATTCAAAATCTATTTGAATTTATCATTTAATCTTGCTTTACGTTTAGATTCAAACTTGCTTTGCCCTTTTTAAATTTAGTTTAAAAAAATCAAAACCTGAAACTGTTCAGGTTACAGAGAAACAAAATACTGTATCCAAATCTACCCGAGCCAAATACTAATTTACTTCGGGTCAAATGCCCCTTCACTTCGAGTTCTAAGGCCTGTTGCTTCGAGTCACATCTCAAATGACTCGAGTCTTTTCCTACAACTTACAGAAAACCAAAACCCCATTCAAAAATGACTCTGTGCACATGCACATCACTATGACCAACTCTCCGATCATCGGTGATGATCACCCACCTCCATCATTCCCCTTAAACCCAACATGATCACCTAAGCATCATTGATCTTCCAATTTCCAAAATTCAACAGAGCAGTTTTCCTATTTTATTTTAAAACCTGAAACACACTATACCCCAATACTCCTCAAACCTGTCAACACAGCATTCAACTTCCTCCGATCATCGATACAGTTGAAACTCCAGCCACTACTTTGTCAGAGACCCATCTACCTTCCCACTAAACAGCTCAACACTCGAACCACAAATAAATCGAATTCCTTCATTTGCTAAAAACGTAGGTTTACAGGAAAATTTTCCATTTCCTCTTCTAATTCAAAGTCCAGTTAACAGATTTGATAATTTTTATGATAAACCTAATCACATTACTAAATACAGAAGAAATATCAAAACTTTAGAATTCCATAATCATTAAAACACCCTAAAACCTAGATTTGGGTCAAACAATATTGCCCTGTCATACCAAATTTAGAACTCTTGATTCTTTTCTTAAAAAAAATCATGAATTGGTTATAAGTATTTAATTTGTATATCTAAATTACTGAATTTACAAGTTTTAAATTTCACAATGACCTGAGTTTCCCTTATTACCTGATTTCCAGTGCATGCTTTAGTTTTCTATTTAAGTTAAAATAATTTTTTTTCTTCTGTATTTAGTTTAACGTTAAACAATCAAATATTGTTTTAAATCTTAAATCTTAAAAAATTTATAGATAAAACAAAATGAATTAAAATATGAAACTGAGTTGATAATTTTGGTTCAGGAATGATATGCAGGCAATTCATATTCAATAAAAATCACACATCATAATGCATAGAAGATTTCCAATAGAAATACAAAACAACTTATTTAAAACATATTTAAACAACCAGATTTAACTAAAGCTTTAAAAAGAAATGTTACTCACCAATTTCCTGTGCAGAGCATCACTGATTTAAAAAAAAAAACAGTTTTTGAGCTTTTGAAGAATGCTTGCATTTGTAACTTACCCCAAAATTAGATGCATGCAGGTGAAATTCCAGAGATGAATTGCAAAGAAATCTTCAGGTTGTAAAATACAGACACCTTAAAGCTTTTGATTTACTGAAACTTCCAGAGTTGCAAGTGCAGATTTTGATTTGAGAAGATTGATCTTAGTTTAAATGAGGAGTGTTACAGATATTTTTGTTTGAGGGATCTTCAAATTTGCTTTTTGAAGTGGATTTTCAAATATTTGATTTTAAAACTGAACTACAAGCTCCAAATGTAGGTTGTATATATTGAAAATCTGGTTACAGACTTTGATTCAGGATTTAGAGGAAGAAAATTCATAGATTTGAAGAATGGTAGTTCAATGTTTTTGTGATTTACATTTTTTTTGTTTTAGATATGATTTCAGATTTGTTTTTGAGGTGGCTATGAGTTTTCAGATTTTAAGTGTAATGTTTTCTTTCTTTGATTTACTTATACTTGGTTTTGAAAAGAGAATGAGAGAAAAAAATGAAAATGTTAATGAGGCTGAAATTAATTTATCAAAATAAAGAAAAAAAAAACAATGACACATGTCATGTACTTTAGTTCTTACATGTACACATGTTATTTAAATTACTAACTTGTTAACACTTGTCTTAAATTAAATTTAGTTATATTTTATATGTTTAAAAAGAGTTTTCTTTAATTTATGTTATGTTAGAATGAATATGTATGAATTTCTTGTTAAATTAAATGTAAATAAAACAATCAATAAATTAAAACTTATACAAATATTTTAAAGAATCCAGTAATTTGAATTTCAAAACTTCAAATCAATTAAACTTTTGAAATTAAAATTAAAATCTATTTGTTCAATTTAAAAATGAAGACATTATTTCCTTATTTTAATCCTTCTTTATATTTAAGAAAAACAGAATATTTATTAATAGAGTTTAAAATAACAAATTTATAAATTTTATATGATATATAAAGAAATTATAAATCACTTTTATATTTAAATGAATTTAAATCATAGGCTATTTGTATTTTAAACTTATATAAAAGAGTCTTAATTCATATTTAATCCAATAATATTTTTTAAAAGAAATAAAAATCAATTTTTTATTTAAATTTAAAACAAAATTAAACTAAGACTAATTTGAAACAATTTAACATTTATTATAAATATTCACAAATCCTAAAGTTATTAATTTAAATAGATTTTTAAAAGCTTAATATTAATTTAAAACATAATTTCCTAATTATTCAATATTTTATTAGAATTTAAAAACAAACTTCATTTATTTATTAAATTCCAAAACGAAAATAAACTATAATATATATACAAATATATATATATACACAAATATATATATACACATTATAATTTAAACATTTATTTTAGCTTTTAAAAGATAAATTCACAAATTAAATATTTATCTATTCATATTATTAAATCAAAACATATTTTATTAATCAATATTGTCAATATCAATTTAATTTAATATAAAGATTATTAAATTGATATTGTCTGAAATTCCGGGATATCACAGTACCCCACCGTGGTAAAATCACCGCGCCTACGGACATGGATCTTGTCTCGCTTTTATTGTTTGAGATCAGATTAACACACGTATATATCTGTAAATACATACATATATACATACACACACACGCACACACATATATATATATATGCAAAATCCTAATTTATAATGTATACGACTTATAAATAAAAGATATCAAAAAAATTATTTTTGGCTTTCTTATTTTCATAATATTAAAAAAATTTAGATCTATGTGTATATGTGCATATATATATGTGTGTGTATGTATATGAATTCTTAATTTAAGTGTATAAAAAATTTAAGTTAAAAATAATATATATATTATTTTCAGTTTTCTTTTAAAAAAAAATTAATTTTTTCATATATATAAGTATTGTATATATCTATACACATTTTTGAATTTTTATATTATTGCATATACATTTAAATTATCATTTTGGTTTAATAATATATGTATATGTATGTATATATGTGTGTGTGCACGCGCACTTGTGTGTATATATATATATTATTTGCCTTTGTCTAAGTTAAAAAAATCTTAGTAAGTCAAATATGTTAAGTATATAACTAGTCAAAACATATTTAAAATTTTGCGTTTTCAAAATAAAATGTTTTACCATCATCATCATCATCATTATACACACATAATGTTTAAAAAAAAATTAAATTCAAAATTTTTAATGTATATTTATGTGTATGTACTTTTTTATTTAATAAATGTAAAATTATTTAATTTCTTTTTTCAAGTGAATTCATGGTCGGAAAATTAAATTAAATAACTTAAAATATAATTACATCTATATATGTATATATATTCATTCGATATACATACATACAATACATTGATATATATATATATATATATATATATGCATGTATGTACGTATGTACATATGCATCCTTATTGAAATGGTTATTACATCGAAACTATACTTGTTGACTATAAATCGCAATGGTTATTTATACATGCTTTGGCATATGTTTATCATGTCGACTATAAGTTATTTAATACTGTTATAATGTTTTTACTATAAATACAAACATATTAAAAAATTAAATATAAAATTAGATCAAATTAAATAAAATAAAGTGATACTATCGATATATATTATAACTAAATTATAAAATGTATACCCAAAATTATTTATACTAAATAAATTAAATTACAATTAATGCCCTAATCTCTTTTGTTAGTCACTACTAAATATGATTTAATAAAAAATATTATTCATGTAAACACAAAATATGATTTTAGGCAAATTAATAAAAGGATTTTCTTGAAATACTCCCTTTTAACCTCAATACCGATGCTCCTGATCCAATAATGGTATCAAAACTCTCATTGTGTTTATATGAATAATAAATCAACACATAGGTCAGTCTCTTAAAAAAACTATTAGATAGGTATTTAAAAAAATGTTTGAACTAAGGAGAAGGTAACTCTAACTAAGGAGTTTTTTATGAACGTAAAGCCTTCTAATTTTCTCCCCTTTACTTGGCATGTCAAACTGGTATCTTTCAAGTGTATACCCTTTAGAAGGATTGAAAGTGTTTTTTGAGCCTTAGGTTGATTCAAATAAGTGTATCTGAATATAATAATTTTTTATAAAGAGTTGTAAATATGAATTTAAAATTTGGTTTAAATATAAATTTATAAATAAATTAATTTAAAATTATTTTGGATCAAAATTTATAAGAGTTATGAATATCACTTATAATTGTTTAAAACTTGTATTCCTTAAGATTGTATATAAATAAATTTAAATTTTTTATGTATACGAGTATATATGCACGTCTAGGTGAACATGCATCTAATCACAAACTGAATTAACTTAATAATGCACTTGTGTAGCATTACCATATACTATATAAAGTACGACAAAATAGAATGTCAATTAATAAAATAACATTTAGCATAAAAAATTAAAATTCTAAAATAGACAAAAAATGTAAAACAAAAACAAAGAGAAGATATCTGTTGATTTTACTAATAATAAAGATGAAGGAAAAAAAACTAAATTGCCCATTCCATGAAGTTAGAAAGACATGATGATAAAAATAACTCAAATATAATATAACTAATGATACATGATTAAAAAGAGATGATGATGCATTATTGAAGAAACAACGACAGTGCTTTGGTGCATAAAGAAGAAGATGATAAGAGTACAAAGGAGCAACCGAGTAATATACATTTTGCACAGAAATCGATAAACCAACTATCAAACAGAGGTTTAAATGAACATCATTTTCATACATGAATCCTTCCCAATACTTTGGAAGTATTGGTAACTTTTCTTCCATGTTTTCGACTTTATCCATAATCTCTGACATGCTCAATGCCATGCTTTGCTTAATAGCAGGTGATGCTCCACGCTCACCAATAATTGACTCCTTGTGTCAGTGCCTTATTCTCAATGACTACAGCTTCATCTTTAGGAACCGAACCATCCATCGAAAATGCAATTTAAATAACAGTAAACATTATTTATGTTTCTATAGTAACACTTATCATGTAACTAACTTACTATATGTAACGACCCGCTATTTTGGACCATTCAAATCGACAATAAAACCATACATGTCCGACTTGAATAATTCAAAATACCGAATTGTTAATTTAAATTTAGCAAAACGTAACATATACAATAAATAAATCAATCACAGATCACAGACACAGAGTAACATGAGGCAGCGGAATAGATAAAAATAGTAGTTCATGAAGCTACTATATACATTAAAGTTAGAAATAAAATACAACCGAATAGTTCAAATGTAGTGAAGTCTCCAATGCAACAGATGACTTCTCTGAACCAATCAACTGGAAAGGCTGGAATCTGAGTCGATAGTTGGATCTCCAAATGAAGCTCCGAACTCTAAAGGTGAATCTCTAATGCTGTATCACTCGGTCTGACCCGAGCATAAAGCAAAACACAAAACACTCGAGTCAGGATTAACATTCTTATATAAATAAATCCAACTCAAGTGAAATATCAACTGAAATACAAATAACTTAAAGGATGTTCGGATAACCATCCTCTAAGGGTCCATGGAACTATCTACAAGGTAGAAATATACACTATAACACCGTGGTCATTTCAGCAAATTTATATTTCAAAACCAAATACCATTTTCACTTCAAATATCTCTATATTTCCCGAAATAGTATTTATATAGATTAAATAATTTATAAAGTGAAGTATATTCAATTCCTTTACTTAGCGAATCGTTCAACATCAACCCGACCTTCCCTTACACATTAAATTCAATCTCAATTTATCACTTTAAAATTCAACTCAATTCCTAAAATAACTATTTCAAAATTTTATGAATCTCAAATTCCGGTTTTGAAATCACAAAATACCCTTTTCATTTCAATATTTCAACTTTTAAATATTAAACGTTCAAACTAAATTTTATTCAATTTAGTTTTCTAAATACATTCAAAATTTGGTTCGACCTAAATTTTCACTTTAATTCAATTTAGTTTCAAAATAACAAATTCAACTACATTGATTCAAATACAGATCTGAATCTCAAATTTACCCGTTTAAATTTCAATATAGTTCAAAGTTAAATATTTAAATGTTCACTTTAACAGTTCCATATCGATCTCGATTTACCTTGTTATTATTTTAGTCTTCAAATACTCTTTCATTAGATTCAATATCATTTAAGTAACCTTATATTACATTTTACTAAAAATTTCCTTTAATTTATTAAACGTGAAATATTCATTTATCACTTAAATCAAAATCCAGTGATAAAATCATACCTTTAAATTTCCCATTCAAAAATTTCAAATTGATTTAATTAAATAAATCCTTATTTAAATACCATCTTAAATAAACCCACGTTTATCTCCCAATCTTAGTTAATTTCAGAAAATCTATTTGGAATAAAAAATTTGTAAATATTTAACATAATTTATGTATTAAATCAACTTTTGACTAAATTAAATATCATTAAATCTATATGTATCACTACCCTTTATATATAAAAATTCAAGATTTAACATTTAATAAGACCATATCTCTTTCCAAAACAATGAATTAAATTTCAAAATATTCATATATGGACCAACGGTGTCTGCATATATTTCTTATCTTAGGGTCAAGTGTTACGGAAATTTATCATTTCAATCCGTACACTAAATGTATGCGGGTGGATAGCATTTCAACCCGTAATCCCAAATTCAATTAAATGAAAATCGCTTGGGTTTATCATTTCAACCCATAGTGATTTCTATACTAACAGGGAACTTGCAGAGTGATAACAGATATGAAAATAATAATAACAACAGGCATATATCATTAATAACAATAAAATATAACAACAGGATATGGTGTCATATCCCGCAGGTGAACAATTTCATATAATAGCATATATAACAAAATAACTACAACATTTTTATTTCAATTGTCATTTCGATTGAAATCAAATTTAATAAATAGAAGAACGTTAATCGTGAGTGATTTCTCACCTTTCGAGGTTAGAGGATATAGACAACGAAGTTGAGTTACGAAATCCAAGCATGAATTACGAAGCAAAGCACGAAGGACATTGGTTTGTCGGACAAGCTGATAAATAGGAGTTGACGAAGTCAAATCAGAACTGGATTGATAAGGATAGATGGTATAATTGAATAGATACACCGTATAAAGTTTATGTATGTTTATATACAAATCATATTCAAATTTTTAAACCCATATTGATGTAATATATATATTATTTTCTCTTCTTAAAAATCAATATGTTACTTTAAGGAAAATAAATATACAACATAAAATCATCGGTTTAAATTTTTAAACCCATGATGCAGCTATACAAATAAACGTATAACAAGTAGATTCTATGTTAAATATATTTATGCTTATACTTTATAACCAGACTTATACATAAAGAAACTGTCGATTATAACTTAATATAGTACGCGTGTAAACTCAGGTATTAAAACTGACACACTTACACCACTTAAAGTATATAGACTGACCTGTTACAAATATCCTATAATATAAAACCGATAACTTTATTTAATAACTACAGATCCCTTAACTTATATACAAACCAAACTTATATACGCGTAAATTATAAATTATATACAGCAGCTTATGTGTATACTAACTAACATCTTTAAACTAATATATGAATGTACCTAGCTTATAACTTTTATAAACCTTACATATAAATGTACTGTGTTGTGTTTTTTTTTTCTTCCCTTTTTTAAACACATTTCAAATAAATCTATAAATATACTCACTTTAAAAATCAATGTTATTACAACATATTTAAAAACAAACTACAGACTAATATAAATTTATATAAAAACTATGACACGTATCATCAATCAAATCTACCTTTAAAAAAAACTGTACCAAATTTATAACTTACTATATGTATACATAACAATTTACAAACTTATTTACTTATGTATGCTAACAGAATATATTAAACCTTTAGAACCGAATGCGAAATTTGAGAAGTATAAAACAACGGATACAAAGCTTGATATATATAACTAATTAATAGGGCATGTGCCTAAATTATTCATGTCGATTTTTATAGGCGAAAGAGGAAGGGTAGGCAAGGTAAAAATATATATGCAATTATCACTTTATATACTTACCACATAATATCTTCCATTCAAAAATACAGAGGCGAAAGAGGGGATAGGAACAACTTCACGGCAAGGATGGAACGTTGGCTGGAAGAGCAGCATGCGGGAACAGAGGTGAGGTGATTTTGATGGGTTGAGGGATGAAGGAATTTTTTTTTTATTTCACAAAGAAGTGGGTTGCCTTTTGTAGTAGATAGGAGAGATAAAAGAAGTAAGTATATATCAGTAAAGAGAGGAAACGTAAAGGAAGAAATAAAAGAAATGAATGGATGCGTAAAGAACGTATAGAATTTTATACGTTTCAAAATCAATGGTGCAATTAAAGCAAATTTTATTATTTGTCAGGTTATACGTTTTATATTTATTTCTTTCCTAGATCTCAATTGATATCCGATTATAATATGCAGATTTATTATTATTATCAAACGTTCAAAAAAGTTATCGCCCAAAATATAGAAATGGCATATCAACGTCTAGAAGCATAGATTTAGGAAAAAATATTGAAACAATAAATTAAAGGAAATATAAAAAGATAGGTACCAATCAATAGTCAAACCCTGAATTCAGGGAATAAAAAGGTGAGCTACTATTTGGTCTTAACCGATAGAAAATTTGAATGGACATGTAAATAAAAGTAATTGATACTGTGAAGTCCCCTGATTTCGGGAGAATTATTTAGCAATTAATTGTTTACCTTGGGTAGCACTTTCAAATTTGAAACTGAAGGAAGAATGAATAAGAAACGGCTACAGATCAATTAAAGAGGGAGAGGAGTGTGCGAATTTGTATTCCCAAAGCAAAATGGAAAAATATAAAGAGAGGTAGAAGAATAAATTGAAAAGGAACGTTACGCATGATTTCAGAGAAATAAATAAAAGTAACGACTATTGGTATAAAATCAACGCGCAAATTGAATGGTTTAAAGGAAGGAATCAGTGGACTGAAGGAAAGGAAAGGTCAGCAATTAATAATTGTGACCCTAAAATTTGGAAAAATATAAAAGCAACGACTATGATTTAGCTGAAAATAATTTATGCCAAGAATGGACAGCACGTTTCAATTTTGAAATGGAAGGAAGGGATAAAGGAGCAGACAGAGGCAAATAAAAGAAATGAACAGAGAAAAAAAAAACAAAGAAACGTACCATATGAAATAAAGTGTAATGATGAGAATGGTAACGTCTGTCCATTGACATACTTATTAAAGCAATTAAAGTGAAACGAAAGGAACGGTGAAAAATTAGCCCGGAATTCAGGCAGAAATAAAACAAATTTTTATGTACTAGCAACGGTCACCCATTTATTTAGCTGACAAATATTAAGGCAATTGATTTATGCGCGTTTAAAATTTGAAACGCAAAAGAAATCAGATGGTCACGGATTTGGAGGAGGATATTTAGGAATGGTATATGAAGAGATATTGAAATACATTTGTGTCCATAAATAACGTAGATAGTGGACTAATAAATGAAATATCAACGTTTGATACATTGATTCAGCAGAAAAATTAAAGCAAATTTGTTACCATAGTTTGGAGAGCAATAAGGAGGAACGAATATTATTATTAAAAATGAAGGATCTATGGTTTAGAATTTTCTTATGTAAAAATATTCAGGCTTAGAAATAATTTTTTTTTCCAGCAATATTTAACCGATATAGATTGAAATAGAATTATATAAAAAAATAAACTCCCATATAATTAAGTGAAAATTCACTATTTGCTGTATCTTCATATACGTATTCTAAATATAAAATTTTTATTTCAAAATTCAATTATTTAAAATTTTCTCAAAATTGAATTAAATATGAAAATAAAACCATTCAAAACTATTAAAATATTATGGGTCGTTACACTATATACCTTTAGTGTTTTGCTAGGACTATGAGTGAAGAGAACGAATGAACCATGAGGGGAACTCTTTGGTTTAAAAACTTGTTTAAACTTATCAACAACTTATGCTTCTTCATCTGTGTATGTTCCAATTGCTTTCCAATAAGCTACGCAGTTTTTAGCTATTTTTTTGGAGTATGGTTCTCCGATCAGAGGGAGAATCATTGTTACATTAGTAAACTTCTCAAAGTGTCCTGCAACCAACATAATATACACACATATGTATTCTAACATTTTTTTACATTTAAATTGTCCCTTGTTGCATATGCTTTTACGTTACCTGTACGTATATATTGAAAAAAGTCAAGTGAACTTTCCTGGCCTCCTTTTCCTTTCCATTTATCAGCAAGAAATGAAATTGAATCTGTTTCCAAATAGATGTCGATGTGATAAATGCTATAAATTTACCTCCAATTTCAAAACCCCTTACACCTAAAGTGTTGAATTGAATTATTGTAAAATAATTAAAGCTATAAAATTGATAAATTTTAGTTATATGTAAGTTCAAGTTGGTAAAATTTCAAACCTGCACCATCGAGAAAATGTGTTTTGGATGAATCGGGAGGAATGGTGACGGCATCAAAGGCGGTTCCTTCTACTTCCAACTTTGTCGCTGCTTCCATTTCTTGAATTATCAGCTATAAATGAAAATCTAGAAATTATGTAGTATGCTTACTTAAAGTCAGTGGCTATATATACTATATTATGATTAGTGAGTTTGACTTCGAAAGCACAGAAGCCTCCTTGAATTTGGGCAACCGACACGTCTCCAGGTTTATATGTGATTCCATCTTTCCATTTTTCCTTTACGAGCCCTTCCCATCTATCGACCGCTTTTTTTGCTCCTCCCTATTAACGCTGCCCCCTGTTGATTTAATCCCCTTCTAGTTCTCTACCATTCCGCCCTTTTCCTTCGTTCCCTAGGGAATCCACAAATTCCCTTCAATTTCGACTTTAGCTGTTCCTTTACCTCAGTATTACCGCAACACCGTGTGCCTACCCTCGACCAACATCGTTTTTGGCTTTATATCTCTTCGTACCTTCCTTCTCCCAGTTTTGGCGAAAGAAAAAAATATTACAAGGTATGACCAATGAAATCCACTGTTATTCACCATTTTTATAATATGCCGTCAGGGATTGTTCTCGTTTTCTGACTTTTACATTTGATTTCGATGCAACGGATATTGGCCGCGCTTGGTTTACCTGGATTTAAATTTGTAGAGGAGTTGTACGTGTTGTTCGCCTACGTCTCTGCCCAATTGGAGGTAAAATTTGATGTTTGCTTTTTGTATTCTTAATACTGCCAATAATTGACTATGCTTCTAGGTGAGCTTACAGCAGCCCCTGAATGTGATTGCATACCTATTACAATTTTAATACATGATTTAAGTATGGTTGATTTAATTGTTTTACAATTTGTTACAGAGAAAGTCTATGTGGAATAAAGTAGGTTACTAACATTAGTGTAGGTTTATGTCATCTCTCAAATGTTTGTTTGTTGCAGTACATGTTAATAGCAGCATTTCAGGATTTGATGTTCGAAATGTTTTTTAATATATTGTAAGGGGCTGTCGTCCTTTTTTAAATCAAAACATTATACAACTTATCATGAACTACAGCCAGTGTATTTAGGTTAGGTACATACCAAAATATTTCTTTTTGGCTATAAGACAATATAAGGTACATACCATGTTAACGCACACATAGTTAGCATAATCAAAAGATAAAACATGGGATGCTACCATTGCTTAGAGAATTTTTGCGTTAACATTTGAATTAGAAATTTTTTCATTATATGTGTATTTTTTTAATGTATGAATTTAGTTTTTAATTTTCTTGATATATTTGGTAGGTTCAGAAGGAAATAATTAAAAATTAGATTGACATCTCTCCAGGTTTCAAGTATTGTGTTTCTGCAAGTAAATATTATGTTGTCTTTGATTTAAAACATTAGTCATTAGAATCGCGAACCTTACTTTTTGAAGTAATTTGATATATATTGAACAAGCAATAGATGGATGCCTATAGCTTTGACATGGATAATGAATATGCCATTATTTTCTTCAATGTGTATGTGTAATAATAGGTTATTCTATCATGCTTCTGATTCTTCTACCTATGCTCTAAAATTATTATTTTTTCGTTACACACACTTTTTAACATATCTTTCAGATTATTTATTAACATGTATGTATTGTTTGAAAATGGAAATATCTTAAACTTGGTTCCATAAGTGAAAATGGATCAAATGAGCAATATATAACATAAGGGCCAAATTAGGACTTTTTCATTGCAAACCTCTTTTAACATTTTTTTCAGATTAAATATTAACAAATATACATTGTTTGGAAATGGACAGACTTCAATAGTTAGTTCAGCAAAAAAGTAAATAATGTGGATGATATGGAGTTGCGAAGCCCAAAGCCAATCTGAAAATACAGGTTCAAATTGATTGAGATTTTTTTTCCCTTTTTAGAAAAGTAGTTTCCGTTTTCTGAAAAGTTATTGCAGTATTTCCTTTTGCAAGTAAGTTGCTTGCTTATTTTATACAAAAAATTTCTGCAAAGAATCAGTTACATTATTTTCAAGTTTGCTATGGTTTCTCTTGGAAGATAGTAAATTTTAGTCTTTCCTTTTATTGCTATGAAGTATTTTCTTTCTCGAGTTTAACTTGATTTGGACATTCCTTTCTGTTGCAATCGATTTGAAGTTTGGTCTAGCTTTTAATAATATGCAAATCAAATATATTCTTACACATTTTAGGAGTCGAGTCCACAATTTTACATTTAATCATTAAACTACAAATATTTTTGTTCATGTTTCATAAATGGGGGCTATCTATTGTCTATTATGGCATGCTTTGGTTTTGATTTTGGCTCTTCTTTTGTATAATAGTGTATTATGATATGCTTCATCCTATATATCTTTTATTTTAACCTATGATTATTCTTTATCAACATTAACAAAAGGGTGAGATTATTATTTGTTATACTTCTTCACAATTTTTGCATTTTAATTGTTTTTGTAGAATGATGAATCGATTGCATGAAAAATTGTATTTAGTTTAATTGATAATTTTCTAGTAGAAATATTTAATCATAGCAAATAAGGAATCTCATAAAATACTACTTTTTCTATTTGATGTTCATTTTAATTGACTATATAAGGATACCAAATGTTTAACAAATACAACCTCGCCTATTTGATTTTAGAATGCATCCAACATCTTTTATTTGTGGGAATATCTTAAGTTTGGACATAATTAACGAAAAGTACATTATGTTACAACCACTTCTATTCTGTTCATTTTTTTGTGGTCAGTAATAAGTTTTTTTTATTACAATTCTTATTTTAACATCAAACGAGAATAAATAGTAGATAATTACTTCGTTGGATGTTATCTTTGACTATATAAATGAAAATAATTATCCTACAAGTTCACAATGAATATGGAAAACATCACATTCTATTGGTGACCATCAGTTAAAGATACTTTGCTTTATAAAAGTTTCTAATTGAGTTAACTTTCAGATTTATAGAATACATTTTTGCTACTGGATTTTACCTTAATTTCCTCCTAACGCAAAAGTTAATTTCCATCATATGTTTATATTTATCTATGCATATATTTACGGAAAATTCCAATGAGTATATTTTGTACAAATATTTGTGGAGTGAGTAATACATGAATGCAATTTTAGGTCCGAATGTTTTATCATGGAAAAAATATACAATACGATTGAACTTTTGTTGTACAGAAGAAAGGTATTTGCTGTAAAAAATATTAGTTGAACCAGAAGTCATTCGCTTTATGGGCATGGACTCATTTATTTTGTTATTTTATTTAATTTTCGTAGTTTTTAAAATGGCATTCTATCAAACTATGTAATTAAAAGTGGAATTATGTTTGTTGTTTTATTTTACTTTCTATAGGGGATGATAGATATAAAAATCGTTGATGGTGTTAAATTGGATTTTTGACGGTCGGTTGAAACTTTGAATGAATTCAATAAAAACCTTTCAATGATGAAATGTACAAGGAAGAGAAGGTGACTCAACTTTCTATAGGCATGACTTCATAGTTTCCAACTTTACAGTTGACTTACGGTAGAAAATAAAATAGGTGATACTTCATTGTAAGAAATGAATAGCCATCTCTTTAGATGTCAATTCTTTGTATTTGGTCCCTAATATCCATCATTTACCTAATTCAATGTACCGCCTCTTACTATATTAATTATATTTTACTTTGATTTTATAGTGCATCATTAATAAATAGATATGCAAGTGTAAATAAAATATTGTTCCCTTATAGAAATATGATTAAGTAATCTTACTAAGAGATCATACCAAATAAAAAATTATGCCCTCCAGGCATTATAAGGTACATTTTAATCAATTTTAAAACAGTCATTTCGTCGAGTTTATGTAGCTCGGATTTATAATGTCAATTGTTTTATCTTATTTCATTATGTCACACTTTCATGCATCATTTGTCCATAGATATGATGTTAATTGTATGCATAAGCATAGACCATTCAAATCGTGACTTATCTATCATTGTACTCACACTCATTTTTGTGTTTAGGGATATAAAGTTTCATGGTGCCTTCAAGTGGGATTTTGTTAAATGAAAAGACAAAAATCGTGTTTACTTTATTTTTGATAAACTGAGCCTTTATGGATGAATAGTTATTGATTCAGTTTTGGAAATATGTGCAGTAGCCCTTGAGAAAATAAGATATTATCTCTTTATTTCAATATGTCAAGTGAAAATACTTGAAACTAAAATAACATGAATGTATCATATTGATGCAGCGCACCATGTTAAGTCACTCAACCTTAAGTCGCTCAATCTTAAGTCGCCTGCCTTAACGACCTACAATAGGGAGCGACCCAATGACCTACAGCAGGGAGCGACCCAACGACCTACAGCAGGAAGCGACCTATCGGTCTAAAGCACAAAGCGACTTAACTATCTAACGGCCCAAGCGACCTACCGGCCTAGCGACTCAACGAGCAACGACCTAACGAGTTAACGTATGCCGCATTTCCTTAAGCCGTTAACGTATGCCGCATTTGCTTAAGCCATTCCTAAAGCCATTCTTTCTTCTTATGTCGCCGAGTCGTGAGTCGTATGTCGTTATGTCATGTATGTTGTATTGTTAAGTCGCATATGTGTTGTATGTTGTTAAGTCGTGTAATGTTATCTCGTATGTCGTTAGATCGGGTATTGTATTGTAAGTCGTATGATGTTGTAATGATGTTAAGTCGTATGTCGTGTGTTGTGTTGTATTGAGTCGCGTGTGATGTTGTAACCTGTAATTGTGTTAAGTCGTATGTCGTGAGTCGTTTGTGGTGTTATTATGTCGCTTGTATGTGTTGTAATTCCCTATAAATAGGGGTGTGTTGTCATTTGTAAAGAGAGTTGATTTTGAATAAAATTTGTGTGTGAGATTTTGCCACCATTGTTGAAGTTGAGTATGATCTCCTTCTTCTTTCCATCTTTGGGTTATTCGTGCACGAATCAACGGAGTTGAAGCCAATTCTCGGTATCACTTGTGAGTGATCAACGATTGAATTGTAGATCTTTCAACACGGTATCTTGCGAGATCAACGGGTTGGAGATAGCTAGATTCCGGCATCAGCACGATCAACGGAATTGGGCATTTATCATTTTATCGGTTATTTGACACGAAATCACCATTTCGTGAGTAAGATCCTGGATAGGTTGCGACGGTTTGACATCTAAACAATTCGAGCCTAAGTCTAAGCTACGTTAATTGGTATCAGAGCTAAACCGCTGCGTCAATTGGTATCAAAGCTAAACCGCTGCGTTAATTGGTATCAGAGCCAAGTAGAGCCATATCAAAGCCAAGTCGAGCCAATTCAAAGCCAAATCAGAGCCATATCAAAGCTCGATCAGAGACAGAAATGAGATTGTTTAATGATCATGCCTCCGAGACGTGCTAATCGCTATCATAATGTTGAGGATTTGTATAGAAGACAAGAAGCTGAGCAGATGGAGCAACGTATCAATGAAAATTTCAAGGAGGGTATTGAAAAATTGGAGAAATTGATGAACGACATGAATCGAAATCAAAGGAGAACGTCACCGGTTTCGAACCAGAGTGGAAAGAGGGTTTCACCATCGGTTTCGGGAGAAAGGAGAATGTCACCCCAGTCTTATCGAGATAGGAGAGAATCATCAGTTTCAATGAGGCGAGAACACCATGAGTATCGAAATGAAGAAAGAAGAACTCAACGTTGGTATGAGAATGAACCATATCGTGATGCTGAAAGACAGGGTAGAAGGGATATGCGTAGTCGTAGGGATGTAGATGGTCATGATCGATATCGAAATACATCTGATTTTGAGGAAGATGGTGATGGAGGTAGTATTCATTTTCGAAATGGAGGCCAAGTGCGAAATCAATATCTAGATTCAGAAAATGATGGTAAATGGGAGTCAGGTATGAGGATGGAAATTCCAGAATTCAAAGGTGGTATGCAAGCAGAAGAATTTATTGATTGGTTGTCGAATGTTGAAGAAATTTTGCAATTCAAGGATGTGCCTGAGAATCGCAAAGTCCAATTAGTTGCTACAAGACTAAGGGGAAGAGCTATGGCTTGATGGCAACAAACTAAACTAATTCGGGAGAGAATGGGAAAATCAAAAGTTTTCACTTGGGAGAAGATGAGAAAGATGATGAAAGCGACTTTTTTGCCATACAATTATCAATCTCTTATGTATCAACGTTTGCAGAATTTGAGACAAGGGACGAAGACAGTGAATGATTATGCAGATGAATTCTATCAATTGATTGTAAGGAATGATATTATGGAAACTGAGGAACAACTAACGGCTAGATATATTAGAGGGTTACGAATGCAAATTCAAGAGATGGTTAATATGTTTAATCCAATGTCTGTTGCTGAAGCACATCAGAAAGCTCTAGTTTGGGAGAAACAAGGGAGACGAGGAGGTGGTGTGTTTATGGGTTCTAACAACCAGAGTAAGGGTGCTAGTAGCAGTGCTAATGTTTCCAAGGCAGTCAATAAACCAATTGTCAATGAAGCCACTAAAGAAAAGGTCAACAACAGTATCAAGTGCTATAATTGTCAGGAATTTGGCCATAAAAGTAATGAATGTACGAAGCCAAAGAAGAGAGAATTAGTTGCAGAGGAATGTGAGTATGAGGATGTGGAAGCTGAAGTTGATTATTCTCAACCATCGAAGTTTGATGAAGAAGTTGTGTCAGTAGATGAAGGGTGTAACTTAATGATAAGGAGGTCTTGTTTAGTGCCAAAGCATGAGAATGATTCTAGTTGGCTGAGAAGCAATATCTTTCATTCTACATGTACTATCTTGGGAAAGGTTTGTCGATTTGTTGTTGATGCGGGAAGCTGTGATAACATTATTTCTGAAGAAGCCGTCACTAAGTTAGGGTTGAAGACTGAAAAACACTCTAGACCTTATAAACTGGCATGGCTAAAGAAAGGTGGAGAAGTGACAGTGGGAAGACGAGCATTTATTACATTTTCTATTGGAAAGAAGTACAAAGATGATATATGGTGTGATGTTGTCGATATGGATGTATGTCATCTACTATTGGGAAGGCCATGGCAATATGATAGAGCTGTACAACATAATGGTCTCACCAACAGCTACAGTTTCATGTTTGAAGGTACTCAAATTACTTTAGTTCCTAAGAAGCGTGAACAAAGTGAAAGCAAGTCAGAGAAGAAAGTGGAATCAACTAGTCTATTATCTACGAAAGAATTTGTTGAAGAAGTGAAAGATAGTGCTGAATTGTTTATGTTGACTAGGTATGAAACAAGTGAAGAACTTGAAATTCCTGCGGAGGTTAGACCGGTGTTGGATGAATTTGAAGATGTCTTTCCTGCGAAATTACCAGGGAATTACCGCCACTGAGGGATATACAACATCAAATTGATCTAGTGCCAGATGCTGTTTTACCGCATAGGCCACATTATCGAATGAGTCCAAAAGAGCATGAAGAGTTGAGGAGACAAGTTGAGGAGTTGCTTGAGCAAGGGCGTGTTCGAGAGAGTCTCAGTCCTTGTGCTGGACCAGCTCTGTTAGTATCAAAGAAAGATGGTTCATGGAGAATGTGTACCGACAGCAGGGCACTCAACAAAATAAATGTCAGATACAGTTTTCCTATGCCAAGACTTATCTATTGGATCAACTCAGTGGGTTTGTAATCTTTTCTAAGGTCAATCTTAAGAGTGGTTATCATCAGATTCACATTAGACCAGGTGATGAATGGAAGACAACATTCAAGACTCGGGAAGGATTATATGAATGGCTGGTCATGCCGTTTGGTTTATCTAATGCACCAAGTACATTTATGAGGGTGATGAATCAAATTTTCAAGCCTTACATTGGGAAGTTTGTTGTACTTTACTTTGATGATATCTTGATATATAGTGCTAGCACAGAGGAGCACATTCAACACTTGCGAAAGGTGTTAACTATTCTTCGTCGAGAACAGTTTTATGCAGCGACGAAGAAATGCGTGTTCATGACGCCAAGTGTTTTATTTCTGGGTTATGTCGTGTCTAAGGAAGGGATATAAGTGGACTAGAGTAAAGTAGCCACAATCAGAAATTGGCCACAGCCCAAAACTATAACAGAAGTCGGAAGTTTCCATGGGTTAGCTTCATTTTATCGAAGATTTATACCGCACTTTAGTAGCGTAATGGCTCCTGTTACTGATTTTTTGAAAGGAAAGCAGTTTTCATGGACGGAAGAGGCAGGATCTGCTTTTGAGCAAATCAAGGAACTTTTAACCTCGGCACCGATTCTAGTATTGCCAGATTTTCAGTTACTATTTGAGTTACATATGGATGCATCGAAAGTTGGAATTGGAGGAGTGTTGAGTCAGAAGGGTTGTCCAATCGCCTATTTCAGTGGAAAACTTTCTGGAGCAAAGATGAGATACAATACTTATGATGTGGAGTGTTATGCTATTGTGTAGGCTATGAAGCATTGGAGACATTACTTGTTCCACAAAGAATTTGTTTTGTATACGGACCATGAAGCGTTGACACATTTACAAGGGCAGAATAAAATTGCAGCAAGGCATGCATCGTGGATAGCTTATTTGCAACAATTTACATTCGTCGTAAAGCACAAGTCTGGAGTAACTAATCACGTCGCCGATGCATTGAGTCGGAGGGAGAATTTACTGACAACCATGAGAGTAGAGGTGATGGGTTTTGACTTACTTCCAGATCTTCTTACTTCAGATTCATATTTTTTCAAAATCCTAGACAAAGTCAAACAGGGAAGCATGGATGGATATATGCTGGTTGAAGGTTTTCTGTGCAGAGGAAATCAGTTGTGTATTCCAGATTGCAGTCTACGAATAAAAATTATCGAAGAATTACATGAAGAAGGACACGTGGGCCGCGACCGTACTATGCAGTTGATTTCAAAGTCTTATTTTTGGCCGTCAATGAGGAAGGAAGTTGAAAAGTTTGTTCAGAGGTGCCATATTTGTCAAGTTTCAAAGGGAACCGCAACAAATGCAGGTTTATATATGCCGTTGCCTATACCTACTAAACCATGGGTGGATGTTAGTATGGACTTTGTATTGGTTTGCCGAGGACGCAACGTGGCAATGATTCTATCTACGTAGTGGTTGATCGATTTTCAAAAATGGTACATTTTATCGCATGCAAGAAGACGGCAGATGCAGTTAATGTCGCACAGTTATACTTCAGAGAAATCTATAGTCTTCATGGGTTGCCTGAATCTATTGTATCGATAGAGACACTCGTTTTCTGAGTCATTTTTGGATGAGTCTACGCAGAATGGTCGGGACAAAGCTGAAATTTAGTAGTGCTTATCATCCACAAACGGATGGACAGACAGAAGTTGTGAATAGATCCCTAGGTAATCTATTGAGATGCCTCGTGAATGACAATTTGAAGAGTTGGGATTCCAAGCTGTGTCAAGCTGAGTTTGCACACAACCATGCAGCTAATCGTAGCACTGGGTTCAGTCCATTCCAGGTCGTTTTCTCGACAATTCCTAAAGGACCATTGGATTTATCCATAGTACCTCAGCAGAAAGGAGTGATCAAACGAGCTAGTGATTTTGTGAATGAATTGCAAGAGTGCCACAAGGTTATGCAGGAACGATTGCTTAAGGCGAATGAGAAATATAAGCAATTCGTAGATATTAAACGACGAAATGTTGAATTCAAAGAAGGAGATTTTGTATATGCAGTATTGACTAAGGATCGATTTCCTATTGGTACTTACAACAAACTAGCTGCTAGAAAGATTGGTCCTTTGGAAATCGTAAAAACGATTAATAAGAATGCTTATCAGTTGAAATTGCCGGATCATATCCATACTACTGACGTTTTTAATGTCAAACACTTGATTCCATATCATGAGAATAAGTATGTCGAAGAAGAGGAAAGTATAAATTCGGGGTCGAATTCTTTTCAACCAGGGGAGGATGATGCAGAGCACGATGTTAAGTCTCTCAACCTTAAGTCGCTCAATCTTAAGTCGCCTGCCTTAAGGACCTACAGCAGGGAGCGACCCAATGACCTACAGCAGGGAGCGACCCAACTACCTACAGCAGGGAGCGACCTATCGGTCTAAAGAACAAAGCGACTTAACTATCTAACGGCCCAAGCGACCTACCGGCCTAGCGACTCAACGAGCAACGACCTAACGAGTTAACGTATGCCGCATTTCCTTAAGCCATTAACGTATGCCGCATTTGCTTAAGCCGTTCCTGAAGCCATTCTTTCTTCTTATGACGCTGAGTCGTGAGTCGTATGTCGTTATGTCATGTATGTTGTATTGTTAAGTCGCATATGTGTTGTATGTTGTTAAGTCGTGTAATGTTATCTCGTATGTCATTAGATCGGGTATTGTATTGTAAGTCATATGATGTTGTAATGATGTTAAGTTGTATGTCGTGTGTTGTGTTGTATTGAGTCGCGTGTGATGTTGTAACCTGTAGTTGTGTTAAGTCGTATGTCGTGAGTCGTTTATGGTGTTGTTATGTCGCTTGTATGTGTTGTAATTCCCTATAAATAGGGGTGTGTTGTCATTTGTAAAGAGAGTTGATTTCGAATAAAATTTGTGTGTGAGCTTTTGCCACCATTGTTGAAGTTGAGTATGATCTCCTTCTTCTTTCCATCTTCGGGTTATTCGTGCGTGAATCAACGGAGTTGAAGCCAATTCTCGGTATCACTTGCGAGTGATCAACGATCGAACAGTATATCTTTCAACATGGTATCTTGCGAGATCAACGGGTTGGAGATAGCTAGATTCTGGCATCAGCACGATCAACGGAATTGGGCATTTATCGTTTTACCGGTTATTTGACACGAAATCACCATTTCGTGAGTAAGATCCTGGATAGGTTGTGACGGTTTGACATCTAAACTGTTCGAGCCTAAGTCTAAGCTACGTTAATTGGTATCAGAGCTAAACCGCTGCGTCAATTGGTATCAAAGCTAAACCGCCGCGTCATATATCTTTGTAATTCAAGCGAATGTACTTTAAACTATAACAACAGCATGAATGTATCATGTCTTTAGGTATATTTTATATGATCAAATCTTAAGAGAAACATGCATAATATCCAAAAAAATTGTACAAGCGTAGTAAATTCAATAACTTACAAAAGTTTCTTAGCTAAAACTTTTCATTGTATATGCTACGCATTGTCCATTATCTTAATCTCATATGCGATAAGGATTGATTATCAATAGCATGAAATACTGTAATGATCTATTCTATATGGAAAGGCCTAATGAAGTATAATTTAAGTCAGACATAGTGGCATAAACAAATTCAAATTGTAATATTGCAATAGCTTCAATTATTTTTCTTTAACTTTTTTGTTAGAAGTTCTTATTTACTGCCTATGTTTGATTAGTGATTGAGGAAAAGTGTGATGTATTTTTGAATCAAAATTGATTGTTGAAGCTTACAAAGCCTTTTTTTGAAGAATTAGATAACTTTATATTTAGTTTTCACTTTTGTTGTAATATCACTATCACTACTTTCAAAAGTTTTATATAAGATAATAGGGGATAAAGTGATTTAATACGAAAGCGAATTGGTTTCCACTTTGATTTGTTCGTACTAATTAGATAAAGAAAATGTCATTTCTTCGGCAATATGTAGTGATGAAGACTCAATTTAAAAATAAACATATTTTGCATTATATTGTTTCACCACTTCTGTTGCTACACCTATCGCATCGTATTTTTAATTGATTATGCACGTGATGCTAATTACATGTTCAATCACTTTCGATTACATGCTCCACTTTGTAGTATTCATATTGTACTGTGGTTAATTCTCTTCGTAATTGTTTTGATTTCATTCAAGTCCTACATATGGAGGATCAAGTGGTTATTAAACTTAAGGTAAGAGAGCTGAAGAGAGGGGAATGCACAAGTAGAAAGATTCCATTCTTTAAAAGGTGCTAGCTTTTAATTATTTTTACCTCTTTTTCCCGAGAATTGCCTAAGGTATTCTAATTTTAATCGAATCACCTGAAAAAAATAACACTTGAAGAGGAATAAATTGGGCATCCATAAAAGTGACTTTGTAAGCTTCATTATTCATTAAAAGTATCATCAATTTATAGGGTAAATTAATTTTTTAATTAAGTTATAGATTTGTTAGTTTTAGATGTTTGTGTTAGATAGTACAGCATGGATCATTCAATATACGAAGGCATTGTTCTGAGGTCTTAATTCACAATATATAAAAGCATTGTTTTCTAACTTTCCTTCTTTGTACTAATTAGCTATAGAGATGTCATTTTATTTATTATTCATTATGTCATTTTATTGATTATTCATTTCCATATGGACACCGCTAAAAAGTAAAATAGATCTACAATACAGTGTATCACATATTTATTGCAACCACATTTACATAATTTTTTTAAATGAAGATGGTGTCATTACAAGTTAATTCATCATTGGCCTTGCACAACAATTTTCTACATTTCCTTTCTCTATTTCTATATTTTGTCCCGTTCAAGCGTTTTAGTCATTGCAATAAAATTGTTTTTATATAATATTTGTAGAAAGGAAGGAAATAGTTAATAGATCAACGGTTGATGGGCAGGTGAGTACATGAATACAACGAGCTTAGGAATGGAAAATTCGTGGTTGTCTGTTGTGACATATATATCGATCCATTTGATGTGATATATAAAGGGGGTAAACATTTCCTTTTGGTTTTTTAAATTTATAGAGTAGATTATTTTTGTTTCTTCTTAGTTTTTATTCTTGATGTTCCAAATAGTTAGAAATGTATTTTCTGTATGATAAGAACTATGATTTAGAAAATAAAATTAGTTAGGATCCTTATTCGTGATTATTTTCATTTTGGTACATTCTTGATGCTCACTATTAACTTGATTTAAGACACCCTTCTCATTTCTCTTAGACAAGCTAGAAAATAGATGCATGATTCATATGGATTGACTAATTATAACAGCCTGCAAATCCGTACCCCTTGAGTTAACATTATTCAACCTAAATCAACTCAAGTTGTACAGAAATACGAACCATATGGGTTAAAGAAGAATAGGTAGAAGAAGAAAAAAAATAGAAAACAACAACAGAATCTAACCATCGCAGCGGAATAAAATATAATAGATAATAAATTATCTTTACACCAAACAAATCAGATATACATGTTTATATATTACATCATCAGAATACATCAATCACAGCTCAACATCCATATTATACAAATGGTTACACAACAACTCAACACAGCGGAATATATGTATATAAACAAGTACGGGAGTACGTATCGTCATCTTGCTCGTCTCCTGAGCTCCACAGCATTTCCTGTATCCTATAATACTCGGTCTGACCCGAGCATTATAGTTAAATAACACCCGAGTCAGTCTGGAATACCAGCGTGAGAAAAATCACACCCAATTGATTACTAAAGTTTCAAAAATCCTTTGAAAACAAAAGCATCTCGTAAGACCACGCCACAAATAAACATGTCGGGTTTTTACCTTACGATAGCTAAAACACTTTTTATAGAAATCCTCTGATATTATAATAGGGTCTATATACAAATACTTATAAAATAGCCGAAATTGTTACATCTATTAAATTCCAGCTACTAGCCACAAAAGTGGGTAATACAAACAAAACTCGTACAAGGCTCGTAGGGAGAATGGATTTCCAACAATGACTAGGCACTGGGGTACCACCTGTCACAGTACGAGGCCTAGAACACCGTACCGAGGACCACTCCCGATCCCCTGCAACACAAGGCCGGACCCATCCCTTACTGGACAGTTCCGAATAAGATCACGCCACGGTTGGGATCAGCAACCGCCTACTAAGCCGAAATAAAAAGGGACATCTAGACAGGGATGACCTTACTCTCCAGTGGGGGCTACCCACGAAGCCTTGCTGCATATCCCCTGATTTTCAGTCATTCCCATTTGATGAGGCTTGAGGCTAAGCGTTACCTTTTAGAACGTTTCACTTAGAATGCCCATCGCCCACTTGACGATGTTCCGAAAGCATTCGTCCATACAAGTCCGTCCCCGGTTCGAACAGAACCGAAGGCACTACTCCTACTACATCCATTTTGGAAATATCCTCAGGATTAGTAGCGACTAGCCCTTGCACTTCACTGCTCCATCTTCGACTCCGAACACGTTTTTCCGCGAAACATACAAACCGGATCGAAGTGGTTTTCGAGAAATAAATCTCGATCCCGGTCTCTTCGAAACGATCAACGCATTTGGCCAATATTGATAGTCGGTCAACCAATAAATAATTTCCTAAATTATTTATTAATCTCAAAATATCTTCACAAGATATATTTCTATTTTCATTCCTTTGAAAACAGTTTTCAAACCATTCTTTCTTTCTTAGAATAAACTTTCCCAAATATTTTCTATCTCCTCTGAAATCACCAAGCACAAAACTAGATTTTAAAAATAAATTTTAAAACACTTTACTTTGAAATATATACTTTTAAAACATTTAAATTAAAAACTACTTCAATATTTTATTTAACATATATACTTTAAAAAAAATGAGGTTACTTTTATAAAATATAAAACTAGATTTCCTCTTTAAAACAAATACTAAGTTACTTTTAAATAATTACTGCTATAATAGATTAAAAGTAGATACTTACTTTAGAATTTAAATATTTTAAAAATAATAGATTTTCCAAAACTTGCTTTTTAAAACAACTTTAAAACTATTGACTTATGTTTAAAAATTTACTTTGAAAACGTACTTGGTTATCCAGGGAGAATTTCCAATCTCAATCACTTAAATCAATTTCCCAAATTGATTCCCAATTTGTTCCGTTTGAAATAAATTCCTTTACTTACTCAGTTCATTTTCAAAATTCATTAATTATGGACTTTATTTTCATTATAATTATTTTCTGTTTGATTTTTTCTTAAAATCTTTTAACTGAAATATACAAATTTCAGCTTTTTCCCGATGTCTTCTTTATTCTTCCCAAAATTTAAACCTTAAATTTAATATAAATGCTATGTTCCTTTGAATAATAACACTGAAGTTAAATTTTTTTTAACTTTCTGTTTATTCTAGTTTCCTTTCTATACTCAAGATTTATTTATTAGAATCTTAAAGTTACTTTATTTCTTTTCCAATTCATTTTAAAATTTATTCAAATTTCTATAATTATTTTACTTACAAATTCACTTCTTTATTTTCTTTCCAAAATCCAATATATATATATATATATATATATATATATAGTAACTCATCATACCCAGTAATTTCCAATCAAACCATATCATTCAATATTTCTATATAATCCATCATAGAATATCAGCCAATCATAACAGAGAATATTAAAAAAATTAAATAAATATTGAGGGGTCCAGTTGGATCCCTCCAACCCGTTTTCCCTGCATCCACAGACGTTAGCATCACATAATATGCCAAATTCAAATTATACTATACTATATCACATCAATCAATTCAACCATACAATCAATTATTTAAATTTAATCATTTAAATTTTAAACTGAGTGAGATTAACTCACCTTTGCTTCTATTTCGCAAAACGACCCACATCGGCTTGATTCATCACAATTTAGACCCTGTAAAGACATTAAATGATTTAATTAATATTGAAATAAAATCGAATCATTAAGTAGCCTTTAATAGTTCAATTGATTAATGATTCAAATTTGAACTCATCTTCTCTTAATTAATTTCTTAGTGACTAAAATAATTTGGATCTAATTAAACAAATACAATTTCATTACTAAAATTAACTAGTAAATGTAAATAGGTATATAAATTTTCAACATTGTTTTCTTCAAAATCTTATATATATATACACATGTACTGTTTAAACAATTCCTAATATATCTAAATGTATATATTTAAATAGAATTATATATATTTATAGATTTTTCTCATTTTCTGAAATCCTCGAAATTAATTTGAAATATCCAACAATATCCTATGAAGATAAAAACCTAACCTCTATACACTTTCCTATTATATTTATTTTTCTTTTCCTCGAATTCCTATAATATACATATAAAACTTCTGTGAAATGTCTACACTAATTTTTTTTCTTTTTTTTTCCTTTGCTGTAACTATACAAATAAAAATATTAATTCAAAGGAGATACCTCACAGCAAACATCGACCGCCGCTACCCCCAAAACCCGAAGCCCTAACCTCCTTCTGCCTTCGCGAATAGAGCTGCGATGCCCAACTTCCAGCCCCTTCAATCGACACCCACGCCGTCCCTACTGCTCACTAACGAAGCCGCCATCATCAAAACCCTGCCCAAGCTTCTCGCCACGAACGCGACTCCAATAGCCATTCAAAAACCTTGACCAAAACATTGTCGCGCTCGCATACGCAACCGCCTCGACCTAACGCGTAGCATCGCGAACCCTAAAACCCCAACGAGCACGTCGCTGCCGTGAACAAACGCCTCTCCTCCCTCCCACTCGAAAATGTTAGCTGGGAATAATTCAAATTGAATAGAAGGGAGAAGGATGCGAAAGAGGGCAACGCGATTTGGATTGGGTGTGGTCGCTATTAATTTGTTTGTTTTAAACTCTCGGCTCTGAAATTGGTTTTCTAAAAGAAAAAGAAAACGAGGATTTTTATTTATTATTACCTTACGACAACATGCTTTGACAGTTGCGTGCTGTTTCAAAAAGGGGAAACATGATTTGAGAGGAAGGCTGCGTGCTGAAGTGATCGAAAAGCAGTGACATGAGTAAAATTTAGCTGATGATTGACCAACTATGCAAATATATACATAGATTCAAATTTTCGATTCAAATTCCAGCGCATTTATATGTCGTATGCTCGCACAACAACTCCGATCAATACGAAATTTGAAATCCGATAATAATTCAATATTACGGACCCAATGGAACTGGTTTCGTCGAATTCCGAGACTGTGCCTCGAAAGACTATTTTTAATTTCAATTTAAACAATAAAATTTTAAAACTGAACAAACAACTGTTAATTTCAATTTTACAACTTCTATTATCCTCAGTACTATCAATATAAATTTTGCAAGCCTTCAAATTATTTTTAATAGGCTTAAAATTTCAGATTCAACAATTTACCCAACTTCACTTATTTAATTTAATAATTTAATTATCAAATAAATTGTAATATTCGTTATTCAAGTTAAAATTACTCTATTGAATACTTAAAATCAATTAAATATTCCGATTTTTAAATGCTTGAAAATTCCGGGACGTCACATTCCTCCCCCCTTAAAAGAATTTCGTCCCCGAAATTACTAATTAGGAAGAATGGTCCAATACCCGTTTATTATTTTCCTAAAACCAAACAGTTTCTAACAATTCAACATCTCTCCAACTATCTTCGTATAAAAGACCCATTATTATTCTTATTAACTTTCCAAACCTTTCCAAAACCTTCTATACTTTTCAAGTAATTACTTGTTCCACTATTTAAATTATAATTCAAAACTAAATTTTGAATTATCAAAATTTTTCCAACTCCCTAAATTTTCGAAAAATTTCGCCAGCGTCTCCTTTGCGCGGCTGACTCGGTACAACTACAAAATGGTTCTACGGCCTCCCAAATCCAAAAAGAAAACAAAAGGCCAAGTGGCTCAATCCAAATTCCAATCCAATTTCACACCAAATTTAAATACATACCTTTTTGTCGAGCATTTCAAATTTATCTTCTTGAAATCAAAAACCAATTCTCTTTTCCCTTTTATAATACCTGCATATCCTGCTTAGTACTAATATCCAAACACAACATTCCAGAAACATTTTATCGACTTCCTTACCAAATGTCAATATTCATCCAAATATCAACTTAGAATACATTTACAATATTCAATTTCCAACTAAGAATTGACCATTCCTTACTTAAGTTAACATAAGCATTTTATATGTTTCTTTATTTATTTTCGTCTTACCACTTCAATTTATATCCATTTCTATTCACATTGATTTATCTCCATTTCTATATGAATTCAATTTATTTTTCAACTATGAATATATACATTTTATTTGTCATTTATTACTAATTCATATCATTATTTTAATTAGTTTCATTTACTAGCTTATTTCAATTTCCAATTTGAGATCGTTTTGTCGTTAACAAGATTTTCCAAAAAATTTAAACATTTTCTAACTCCTAAAATTTTCGAAAAATTTGGCAGAGTCCCCTTTGTACGGAGGAGCTTTTGCAATTTGACAAAAGATATAAATATATATACATCGACCCACCCGGTCGGAAAAAAAAAACAGTTCATATTTCCTATTTTTATTGCGTAGGCGTACCTTATTTAGCATTTTAAGCAAACGGCTTATTAATTTAGCAGTTAGCGTGCCCACAAAAATCCAGCCACATGGCTTCCCGAGTACCTGTACTTACTCAATTTAAACATGTAAGTGACAAATATATGCAGTTTAACTATATTTCACTTAGTTACAACGGTTAAAACATATAAATTCTAAAAGAAACGCACATCGAACATTTTCCGTAAGCAATTTATACAATTTCATACCAATTCAACTGTTTTCAATTAATTTACAAACCATTTTCATTCAAATTGAATGGTTTTCAATCCATTTGTATACCACTTCATCAATTCGAATGGTTTAAAACTCAATTGCTTACATTTAATTTATTCTTAAGCAAACTGAACTCGTATTTAATTCAATTGCTTTCAAAATCAATATATTTTACTTCTACCAAGCCACAGAATTTTAATTACTTCCATATACATCAAATGATAATTTATTCTATGCAATTTGACGAGATCTATGTGAATAAATAAGTCTTTATGTTTTATAACCAATTTAAATTGATTTCAACTTAGTTTATACTTAATTCCATTCCATTTTTAAATTTATTCACAAATCATATATTCTCAGTTTCATTGCATTTAAATTTGAATTCCTTCACTTGCATTTCACTTTATTAACCAAACCAGTTCATTCAAAACCATTAACAATTCAGATTCATCTTAATTACCAATTAAATTCCCTTTTTATTTAAATTCATTCACAACCATTTATTTAGCTCGACACATTTCATTTCGATTTTATTCACAATCCATTCATTTACATTCCATTAAATATTATTGGTAACTCACCAAATTTTATTTCGATTAAAAATTTATTTTCATTTGATTTAAAACCAATCCAATATTATTAAACTTAGTTTAAGTTGAATTCAATTCAACTCCTTTCCATCTTTTAGCTTAAGTTTATCCACTCCAATTTATACTTAAGCTCATTTTGTTTCAAGTAAATCTTTCTCTTCCATTCAACTTAATTATATTTCAGTTAAATTTCATTTTAAAATTTACAATTTCATTTGATTAGTTATTATAAAATTTAACTTTCCATATTCAGTTCATCAAATTTATTACATGGCCATTTCCCAATTTATCTTCACTTATTTGGATTTTATTTGCAATTCATACCATTACTATTTTAATCCATTCCATTTTTTTTCCGATACATTTCAATTATATCTAATTTGTTAACACTTCAAGTTAAATTTTAATTAATAACTCAAGTTCTGATTCCACCATTCACTTTTAAATTTACCATCCAATTTTATTAACTTACATTGCAATTTCATTCACAAATCATTTAATTAATTGCAAGGCCACTTTCAATTATATTTTCTTCACTAATGATTCAAGTCGAATTTGATTTATAACTTGAGTTCTATTTCCAATCTTCATTATTAGCTTACGATTCAGCTTCTATTTAACTACATTGAACTCCATTTACACATTTTATTAACTGATTTATTATAAAATTAGTTCTCTCCTATTCATAGTTCAATATTTGATTTTTATTTCCAAATATTACTCCATTTAATTTTCTTGGTTCAATTTAGTTTATAATTCAAGCTTTGATTTTTATTTTATTCTCCAATTCATCAATAATATTTATTTTGGAGTTTTGTATCTCACTTTTCAAATTTAATAAGTCACAACTTATTATTTACACAATTCCATTCCTCATAGGCTTGAATATATCCTCCTTTTATTTTATCTCGAAATTTACACTTATTTATAACCTATGCATATTTTATTTCCATGGATTCCTAATTCTTTTATAAGTTATTCTAACTTATTTATTTCAATTCAATCCTTATCCAATTTATTTTCCATTTGTTCAGGCAAGAATTTAATTTCATTCATTAATTCAATTGAATTCTCATTCCAATTCAATTTCTACTTTAACTCAGTTTTATTTAACTCAATTCATTTCAACTTAATTCGAAAACAACTGGATATTATTTCATCCTATTAAATCAATTTTTAGTCCAGTTAAATTTTTATTTCCCATCCAAGTTGATTTCATTTTTAACTTTTCTCTTTAAATTCAAATTCCCAACATCCAAAGCTTATATTTCCCTGATTTAAAAATCATCTCAATTTATAAGCTTATAACCCATCTCATCAGTATTTTTAAACACCCGACTTTGGTTTCAAATTACTTTGAAATCTTCAACATCTCAACTCGCATTTCTCAAAAATGTAAACCAATCCTAGTTTTTATTTCCCAACAAATTTCCTTTGAAATTTCAAAAACAAACAGGTTTTTCTGAACAAATTAATTTGGCAGCAATCTGTCACTTAGAAGCTCGAAAATGAATATCGATGATGCTGCAGTCATCACCGAAATTATTTTCCAGCGACTGAAATGAATTTAATGCTAAATCTCTTCCCAAAATTTATTTACAATGATTTTCCTTTCAGAAATACCCCAAAAACAACAATGCTACTATTTATTTTCAAAATACTTCCGAAATCTCCGGGGTTTAAAAATTTCAAATTTTGTTTTAATTCAAATTTTAACTATATTGCATTTGTACAGTTTATGCTTATACAAATTCCATTTAATTATATTTCAATTTATAATTTAAATTTATAATTCATATTTATAAATTTCATTTTATAATGAATTTATTCCCTTAAACTTTGGTTATATTTCAATTTCTAGTTAAATTTTCACTTAACAATGATAATACTTTAATATTATCATTTCTAACATCCAAGCAACCATATATTAGCTAAATAGTTTTCAAAAACTTTTCTTTATATCAAAATATATTTTGGGTAAAATTATTTCATTTACCCATATTTAAAACAATACCGTGTCAATTATTCTATTCAAGTGTTTAGAAACCCTTTCGATACAGTTGCGCAGACTGTATCGACGAAGGTTCATATGCCACTCAATAAGTCAATCAACACAATATTAAAACAATTTATATTCACTAACAAATACGCGCTCATATTTATTAATGCGCTCAAACTCATTCTAGAGTACTATAGACTCTATTTTAAATGAGTAATTCCCACCAGAGCCAAGGTTATCACCAACCTAAGCTCTGATACCAACGGTAACAGCCCGCAAATCCGTACCCCTTGAGTTAACATTATTCAACCTAAATCAACTCAAGTTGTACAGAAATACGAACCATATGGGTTAAAGAAGAAGAGGTAGAAGAAGAAAAAAATAGAAAACAACAACAGAATCTAACCATCGCAGCGGAATAAAATATAATAGATAATAAATTATCTTTACACCAAACAAATCAGATATACATGTTTATATATTACATCATCAGAATACATCAATCACAGCTCAACATCCATATCAGGTTACACATCAACTCAACACAGCGGAATATATGTATATAAACAAGTACGGGAGTACGTATCGTCATCTTGCTTGTCTCCTGAGCTCCACAGCATTTCCTGTATCCTATAATACTCGGTCTGACCCGAGCATTATAGTTAAATAACACCCGAGTCAGTCTGGAATACCAGCGTGAGAAAAATCACACCCAATTGATTACTAAAGTTTCAAAAATCCTTTGAAAACAAAAGCATCTCGTAAGACCACGCCACAAATAAACATGTCGGGTTTTTACCTTACGATAGCTAAAACACTTTTTATAGAAATCCTCTGATATTATAATAGGGTCTATATACAAATACTTATAAAATAGCCGAAATTGTTACATCTATTAAATTCCAGCTACTAGCCACAAAAGTGGGTAATACAAACAAAACTCGTACAAGGCTCGTAGGGAGAATGGATTTCCAACAATGACTAGGCACTGGGGTACCACCTGTCACAGTACGGGGCCTAGAACACCGTACCGAGGACCACTCCCGATCCCCTGCAACACAAGGCCGGACCCATCCCTTACTGGACAGTTTCGAATAAGATCACCCCGCGGTTGGGATCAGCAACCGCCTACTAAGCCGAAATAAAAAGGGACATCTAGACAGGGATGACCTTACTCTCCAGTGAGGGCTACCCACGAAGCCTTGCTGCATATCCCCTGATTTTCAGTCATTCCCATTTGATGAGGCTTGAGGCTAAGCGTTACCTTTTAGAACGTTTCACTTAGAATGCCCATCGCCCACCTGACGATGTTCCGAAAGCATTCGTCCATACAAGTCCGTCCCCGGTTCGAACAGAATCGAAGGCACTACTCCTACTACATCCATTTTGGAAATATCCTCAGGATTAGTAGTGACTAGCCCTTGCACTTCACTGCTCCATCTTCGACTCCGAACACGTTTTTCCGCGAAACATACAAACCGGATCGAAGTGGTTTTTGAGAAATAAATCTCGATCTCGGTCTCTTCGAAACGATCAACGCATTTGGCCAATATTGATAGTCGGTCAACCAATAAATAATTTCCTAAATTATTTATTAATCTCAAAATATCTTCACAAGATATATTTCTATTTTCATTCCTTCGAAAACAGTTTTCAAACCATTCTTTCTTTCTCAGAATAAACTTTCCCAAATATTTTCTATCTCCTCTGAAATCACCAAGCACAAAACTAGATTTTAAAAATAAATTTTAAAACACTTTACTTTAAAATATATACTTTTAAAACATTTAAATTAAAAACTACTTCAATATTTTATTTAACATATATACTTTTAAAAAAAATGAGGTTACTTTTATAAAATATAAAACTAGATTTCCTCTTTAAAACAAATACTAAGTTACTTTTAAATAATTACTGCTATAATAGATTAAAAGTAGATACTTACTTTAGAATTTAAATATTTTAAAAATAATAAAATTTCCAAAACTTGCTTTTTAAAACAACTTTAAAACTATTGACTTATGTTTAAAAATTTACTTTGAAAACGTACTTGGTTATCCAGGGAGAATTTCCAATCTCAATCACTTAAATCAATTTCCCAAATTGATTCCCAATTTATTCTATTTGAAATAAATTCCTTTACTTACTCAGTTCATTTTCAAAATTCATTAATTATGGACTTTATTTTCATTATTATTATTTTCTGTTTGATTTTTTCTTAAAATCTTTTAACTGAAATATACAAATTTCAGCTTTTTCCCAATGTCTTCTTTATTCTTTCCAAAATTTAAACCTTAAATTTAATATAAATGCTATGTTCCTTTGAATAATAACACTGAAGTTAAAAAAAAATTAACTTTCTGTTTATTCTAGTTTCTTTTCTATACTCAAGATTTATTTATTAGAATCTTAAAGTTACTTTATTTCTTTTCCGATTCATTTTAAAATTTATTCAAATTTCTATAATTATTTTACTTACAAATTCACTTCTTTATTTTCTTTCCAAAATCCAATTTATATATATATATATATATATATATATATATATTAACTCATCATACCCAATAATTTCCAATCAAACCATATCATTCAATATTTCTATATAATCCGTCATAGAATATCAGCCAATCATAACAGAGAATGTTAAAAAAAATTAAATAAATATTGAGGGGTCCAGTTGGATCCCTCCAACCTGTTTTCCCTGCATCCATAGACGTTAGCATCACATAATATGCCAAATTCAAATTATACTATACTATATCACATCAATCAATTCAACCATACAATCAATTATTTAAATTTAATCATTTAAATTTTAAACTGAGTGAGATTAACTCACCTTTGCTTCTATTTCGCAAAACGACCCACACCGGCTTGATTCATCACAATTTAGACCTTGTAAAGATATTAAATGATTTAATTAATATTGAAATAAAATCGAATCATTAAGTAGCCTTTATAGTTCAATTGATTAATGATTTAAATTTGAACTCATCTTCTCTTAATTAATTTCTTAGTGACTAAAATAATTTGGATCTAATTAAACAAATGCAACTTCATTACTAAAATTAACTAGTAAATGTAAATAGGTATATAAATTTTCAACATTGTTTTCTTCAAAATCTTATACATATATACGTATGTACTGTTTAGACAATTCCTAATATATCTACATGTATATATTTAAATAGAATTATATATATTTATAGATTTTTCTCATTTTCTGAAATCCTCGAAATTGATTTGAAATATCCAACAATATCCTATGAAGATAAAAACCTAACTTTTATACACTTTCCTATTATATTTATTTTTCTTTTCCTCGAATTCCTATAATATACATATAAAACTTCTGTGAAATGTTTACACTAATTTCTTTTTTCTTTTTTTTCCTTTGCTGTAACTATACAAATAAAAATATCAATTCAAAGGAGATACCTCACAGCAAACATCGACCGTCGCTACCCCCAGAACCCGAAGCCTTAACCTGCTTCTGCCTTCGCGAATAGAGCTGCGATGCCCAACTTCCAGCCCCTTCAATCGACACCCACATCGTCCCTACCGCTCACTAACGAAGCCGCCATCATCAAAACTCTGCCCAAGCTTCTCGCGCACGTTCGCGACTCCAATAGCCATTCGAAAACCTTGACCAAAACATTGTCGCGCTGGCGTATGTAACCGCCTCGACCTAACGCGTAGCATCGCGAACCCTAAAACCCCAACGAGCACGTCGCTGCCGTGAACAAACGCCTTTCCTCCCTCCCACTCGCGAATCATTACCTCATGCTCGAAAATGTTAGCTGGGAAGAATTCAAATTGAATAGAAGGGAGAAGGATGCGAAAGAGGGCAACGCAATTTGGATTGGGTGTGGTCGCCATTAATTTGTTTGTTTTAAACTCTCGGCTCTGAAATTGGTTTTCTAAAAGAAAAAGAAAACGAGGATTTTTATTTATTATTACCTTATGACAACATGCTTTTACAGGTGCGTGCTGTTTCAAAAAGGGGAAACATGATTTGAGAGGAAGGCTGCATGCTGAAGTGATCGAAAAGCAGTGACATGAGTAGAATTTAGCTGATGATTGACCAACTATGCAAATATATACATAAATTCAAATTTTTGATTCAAATTCCAGCGCGTTTATATGTCGTATGCTCGCACAACAACTCCGATCAATACGAAATTTGAAATCTGATAATAATTCAATATTACGGACCCAAAGGAACTGGTTTCGTCGAATTCCGAGACTGTGCCTCGAAAGACTATTTTTAATTTCAATTTAAACAATAAAATTTTAAAACTGAACAAACCACTGTTAATTTCAATTTTACAACTTCTATTATCCTCAGTACTATCAATATAAATTTTACAAGTCTTCAAATTATTTTTAATAGGCTTAAAATTTCAGATTCAACAATTTACCCAACTTCACTTATTTAATTTAATAATTTAATTATCAAATAAATTGTAATATTCGTTATTCAAGTTAAAATTACTCTATTGAATACTTAAAATCAATTAAATATTCCGATTTTTAAATGCTTGAAAATTCCGGGTCGTCACACTAATGCTTAATATATGTCTATAACATGTATGAAGTTTTTCGCTTTTTTGTGTATCTTAAATGATACAACTGTATCATGATTTGACCTTCTAGATTAACCTTAATAACTTATTAAATTATGGACGTAGTTTTGAAGAGATATACAACTGGAATGATAAAGGTTAGGTTTCTTCATGGTTAGTTTTGACTCATTTCTACACATTTGTTGGTTTGGATTCTATTTTTGTACCGAAGGTACAAAGTTCTAAACTCATGATAACTAAATTTGGATAGTTTCATATTTGATTTTGTGTTTGCTTTTGGTTGGCTTATATCTTTCTGCTTTTGAATGAATTAAGTTGACATTTTTTTTTTGGATTTTGGCATTATATATTTAGAAATAGTGTTTTTTCCAGCCATGTAAAGAGAATATTAATGTGTTTGGATGGTAGAAAAATTAAAGATTGGCTCAAAATTGAAGCACCGATGGTGCAGAAAATGAAATGTTTTCAAATTGGTATTTTGAAATAAATATATTATTTCTAATGTCCTTGAAAACCCTCTGTTATTACGTGATGGATCCATTTCCAGTTAATTTTCGTGGATAAATGTCTAGCATATTTATTTATAAACTCAACATCCACAACCTTGGTCAACTGGAAAAAAAAACTTGGAAGTAGCTGTCTCATTGACTTAGCTGAATTGTGCAATATAGTGTCACATTCCAACTCTTAGAAGAAGTTGCCCATTGTATTTACCAACATTATCTTGATCTTGACTTATGAGAGGAAGATTCTAAGAAAGAACTCTTTATTGTGGATGTTTGTTTTACTATTGGTCGTCTATTCCACCTTTGAGATCTTTGCCTTCATTGCCTAATAATCTACCACTGTCGAAGATTAACGTAGGAAGCTATCATCTATGCATGTTAGATTCCAGTTGAATAGCCTCAGGTTTGAGTTGTGTTTGGATAGTAGCATGGCACCATTTTTTATTTTTATTTTCATATTTTGTCAGAAAAAAGATCGAATGCATTTTTGGTTACAATCAATATTCTTAATGAGCAAGTGATTTATACAGTTCTTGATAATATTGCAAGTGTGTCATTGAACCACAAAAATTCTTAAAGAGTGGCATGCACATTATATTTGTTGCTTCCATGAAGCCACGTACCACTTTGTTTAAGCTACAAACGTATGTTTTATATACCCTTTTGTGTTACACATGTTCAAGCATACTCTTGATTAAAATTGTCTTATATGTTTCAGTTAACCAAGAGCAAATAAAGTGGGTTATGTGCCAAGTACGATGTTGTCTCATGTATATGTATTGATGATTTAGGTTCCTATGCATGTGTTCTGTTAATTTACAAGATATATATGCTGCTTTTAATTGTTAATTCATTTTAATATACAAGTATTTTTCTCATTGTTTGTCTAGGCATTTGACATAGTAGCTAGATTTATTGGAGTTTGTGAGTTAACTTGCATTGTGTTTTTCAGGGACTTTTGACTGCAAAAGAGCTTCTATAGTTGGCTTTTGCATTTGTCTCTCGCTATTTGTGTGTGTGACAAGTACTTATGTATCAACTTTCAACTTTCTAGCAAAGGAAATTTTAGGTATCGGCTATTCAATTTTCCAGGGAGCTATTCAAGTATTTAGCAACCAAATTATTAAATATATGTGCTTTATTTTGGTGCAAAGAAGTCTATATAATAAATTTATTTTTTTGGGATTCTTCTTGATTGGTCTGAAATGAATTACATGAGCTCAATGAGTTTAACTATAAATATATTGAATGAAACAAGATCATCTAATGCCCTATTTGGTTCCACTTATTTTACAAGTTTCAACCGGTAATAGTAAACCCTTATTTTACAAGTTTCAAACGGTAATTACATAGGCTTCTATACACTATGGCTCAAAGTTGTCTACTACTAAATATTTGATGAATGCTTTCCTTAAATTTCTTTTCAATTATTTTGAACTTCACATCTTTAAACTACTTCTACCGATCCGTGTGCGAAGCACGAGTTTGCACTAGTTGTATATAGAGGTATTGATGTGAATTGGTATTATTCAGTGTTGTTAATATCCTTACTTTTAGATTCATAGGCAAATGCCTGCTCTTAGATTCACTTTAAGTTACTTTTGCCTTTGCGCATCATGCAAATATCCTTACTTATAATATACACACACAAAAATCCATGCTTGTAGATCTGAAAGAAGCGTTTATCTACATGACCAATTACAACTGAATAAATGCCTTTTGTCAGAAATCTTATTTAGTAAATAAATCGTCTCAATAGTTTGAAATTAACAGATAAGATAACAAATTTGAAAGGTGGAGGCACGATAATGAACGAATTGAGGATTTCATTTTCTATGAAGATTCTATAAAACTAATGGGAAAATGGAATGAATCCGAGGGGTATTTCTGGAACTTCAAAAGATACGATGGAAGTTAGTTCATTGAATTTATTGTATTAATAGCAGAGATGAGAATAACCAATTAGTTTCTAACGGCCGCTACTATATATATAAGTTCTCTTGCATTCTACTAAACGCATTTTACACAATCTAATCAGAAGTGAAAGAAAAAAAACTTATACATTCACTCTACATTCAAGAATTAGTCTCACCTTCCTTCCAAATATGTTTCTGTGCAAGTCTTGTCTCCATGGTTTTGTATCTTCCTCTGTATCATTTTTGAAATAGATAAATAAATAAAATAGAAAGAAACATAACAACATTTTGAATATAAACCTAGTTATATGCTAGCATAATCTTTTCCATTCAGGAGTTATATAACAACGTAGCAGCCTTTCTATTCTTCAAACTTGTCAACAAATACAACATACTTAATCGAAATAAGTTTCTTTCTTTCAATTATATTTATACTGAACATGCGTACAAAGGAAATACTGACTTTTAATACCAAAAATATGATTCAATTTTCAAATTATATCTATGTTAAGTGATATATAATTACCAATACAAATGCAATTGACCTGTTATCTACCATCACATTTTACATAAGCAAGCAAGTTTCTAAAAGTTGAAGTAATGGCCAGTTTCACATCATAGGAGAAACAACTATTTATACAAAATTGTAAAATTCTAAGATGTTTACCTTTCGTAAATGTATTCAGTTCTGATGGACATAATAATCCATAATTTGAACTGTGATGGATGCGTTGAATACATGACCAAAACTTGATGTGGCTTTTGTTGGGTACGTATCTACCACCCACCGAATCAAAGCGAACCAACTTGAAATAACATGCCGACCATCCAGAAGTAGCATGCCGAACCAACTCGAAGTAGCCACCACCGAATTAACCTACCGGACCAAGCCACGCCTTCACCACCGAACCATCCGGTCCACCGAACCACCCTACACTTCCCTACATAGCCGATCCATCTACCACTCCTCCCATTGCCGGATCAACACACTACCGGACCAAACCAATTGCCGGACCAAACCAACTACCGCTCCAACCCTCACCGAACCATCTCACCTCCAACTACCACCGAACCAACCCATGTCCTCACCACCACCGAACCATCTCACCTCCATGGCCAAGCCGGACCAGCCACCACCGAGCCAGGGCCTTGTCGATCCAAATTTGTCAGGCCAGATTGCATCAGCCCAGGCCCACCAGCAGCTATATACACCTAGGACCCCTGCCCCCAGTCTCATTCTATAAATAGAGGGGCAGGGGTACAACAATGGCGGACAAGTTTGAGAGCTCAAGCACGGAAGGAACTTTCAAACAACTTTTATATACTTATAATCAAGGCTTTGTACTTGTATTCTGAATAGTAAGAGGAGAATAACATATAAAGTGGACGTAGGCACGTTCTGACCGAACCACTATAAATCTGTGTGTCTTTTACAGTTTAGTCCCTGCTTTTTATATACTTGCATAAATCCCCCAAATCACTGAAAACAACATAAAATCAACTAAATCATACGACTTGGAGGTGTTTGCCCTTTTTTTGTGCAAACATTTTTGGTGCTTTCACTGAGAACAGGAGCTCAAAGCTTCAACTTCTCCCACTTAACCCTTGTTCTATCAGCATCGTTCATTGCCTGGAAAACATGCCTCCCGGACGGAAGAAAGATGCTAACAGAGGAAAAAACATCGCAACTGGCAGTATCCCAGATCCAGTGATCAGAGACCAAGACAATCGTCCAGTTCCAACAGCAAATTTAAATCAGGCAAATCCGACAGCCCCTGCTACGGGACAACCAATTACAAGGACGGATCTAGACAGGATTGTGGCTGAAGTAACTAACCGCTTCGCATCTCAACAAGAAGCCTTGGTGGACCAACTCATGTCACGCTTAAGGGATGCTGAAGAATCCAACCGCAACACTGAATCATGGGGCGAGTCCCGATCTGGAGGATCTGGGAAACGACAAAGGTCTTTCTTCTTCGAAGAAGTTAACAACAGAAACAGCAATGGTAGGAGCTGAGCCCGGACTCAGCCCGAATTCCGACCCGAGGAGACACTTGGAACCGAACCCAACAAGGGAGGTACCAGGCGGGGGCGAATGTAGCTGAGCCTGTCATGCTACTAACCATAGAAACACCAGTAGACGGGGCCGAGCTGGAGTCCAGCCCGAAGTTGGACTCGAGGAAGTGCTAAGAACAGAACCCAGCAGGGGAAGATCAAGGCAAGGTCCAACTGTGGCTGACCCCAGCATGCCCCCGGAAGACCAGAGGCAGCCATTGGAGAATGTCAGGAGTGATAAACGATACCATCCTTACAGGTCATCTGGACGGAATCAACCCCGCAGGGAAGAACCAAACTCATTTTTATCCGCTCCAAGTTCTGATGAAAGGATGGCGCGATTGTTCAGAGAGTGCGTCCAACGGGAGCAAAGGGATCGGGGGATAAGTGTTAGGGTAACCAACCCCTTCACCCGCAATATCGAAACTACCATCACCTCCGGGAATGGAAAATGCCAACGATGGAACCTTATAAGGGAACCTCTGACCCCATCGTACACTTACAAAGATACACCCAGCATATGCTCATGAGCGGAGCAACAGAGGGAGTGTTGTGTAAATGCTTTCCACTATTCTTGGCAGATCTTGCTACCTCCTGGTTCTGCCACCTACCCCAAGGGTCCATCAGCTCATGGGAAATGTTGAAAGAAAAGTTCATCAGTCAGTTCCGCATTCATGTGGAACAACCCAAGGACTCTTATTCCTTGTCTACTATCAAACAGAAGCCCGGAGAGACAGTGCAGCAATATCTGACCCGATTCAACGCCGCGGCGGCCGCAGTCCAAGATGCCGACGAGAAACTTATCCTAATGGCCCTCTGCAGTGGTGTACATCCGGATACTAAATTTGCTAGAAGACAAACCAAGGAAAAACTGGCTACTTTACCTGATTTCTTCCATGAAGCTGGAAAGTATATGAGACTTGAAGACGCTGCCACTGAGAGGCAGTTAGGGCAACAGGCTAAGACAGCTCCAGACAGGATTCCCGCTGCAGCAAAGGATGTTCGGAGAAGTGACTCTAGAGACAATGCTTGGGGAAAGAAGGGAGAAAAGCGCTTATATCGACCAGGACCAAGATTTGACTCCTACACTCCTTTGAATGAAGCAATCGAAAACATCTTCCTAGCCACCCAAGACGAAGTTAGATACAAGCGCCCCCCCGCACAAAAAGGAGTCAGATAACGCACTCAAATCTGGAAAGTTCTGCCGCTTCCATGAATCCCATGGACATGACACCAATGAATGCCACCATCTCCGGGACTTGATTGAAGAACACATTAGAAGGAGGAGACTGGAACGCTACGTAAAAAGCCAGAACAGGACCCCCAGCTCCCGCCAATGAAAACCCAGGGCTACCCCTCCCAGAGGTAGGCGGAGGAAATTGCAACACCAGCGGCTCTAGTCAAGAGAAGATAGTGGTCCAGACCATATCGGGAGGACCACACATCGCCGACAGAAGCTGGGCAGAGATGGAAAGATACGGTAAGTCACTTAGAAACGATGAAGGCTACGTTAATTCTGTTATGGAAGAACGCCACCCGAAACGGAAAGAGAGTGACGACATCACATTCAGTAGGCATGATCTAGAGGGAAGACAGTACCTACACATGGATCTTATGGTCATCTCTGCCTGATTCGGTCCGGCCAAAGTTTTCCGAATTTTAGTAGACCCTGGAAGCTCGGTAAATATCCTATTTAAGCATGCTTTCGACAAAATGAAGCTGTCAATGAAGGATGTGTCTCCCTGCAACAAACCACTGCATGGTTTCACTGGAGATGCGAAGATGCCCCTCGGACAACTGGACCTTTTTGTTGAAATAGAAAGTCATCCCCGCTCCGTTGTGCGAAAACAAACATTTATGCTAATAGAAAGCCACTCGGCCTACAACACCATTTTGGAAAGACCAGCCTTGTCTGACTTCCAAATTATCCTAGCCCTATGGTGCCTGAAAATGAAATTCCCAACAGATAACGGAGTAGGAGAAATAGAGGGAGATCAAGACGCCGCTCGAGATTGCTATGTAACTGAGCTTCGCAATAACCGCAGGAAGGATAAAGGGAAGGATGCAGAGACTTCTCTCTGCAAGAAAAACCTGGAAGCATAGCAATTAAAGAAAGCCCCTCCTCTTCGATATACCAGCGATCCTTTCAACGAATTAGACCCCAGGGACAAAAAGGAGGAGGCCACCACCGAGCCTGCAGAGGCTATGGAATTTGTATCTGTAGACAAACACGACCCAAGTAGACTGCAGAGAGGCGGGTCTCAGTTAAGAGCGGAGTTGAAAGATCAACTCGTCGATTTTCTTCGCCATAACATGGATGTATTTGCATGGACGCACGCCGACATGACAGGAATCTCCCCAGACGTAGCATGCCACATACTGAACATCGATCCCACCAAGGTGCCAGTGAAGCAGAAAAAGAGGAGCATGGGGGCAGAACGATCAGCAACCCTCGAGGAAGAAGTAAAGAACTTACTTGCCAATGACTTCATACGAGAAGCCATCTACCCAGAATGGATCGCCAACCCGGTACTGGTAAAGAAAGCTAATGGGAAGTGGCGAACATGCATCGATTTCTCCAACTTAAATGACGCTTGCCCGAAAGACTGCTTCCTACTCCCCCGAATCGACCAACTCGTGGACAACACAGCCGGACACGAACTCTTATCCTTTATGGATGCATACTCAGGATATAACCAGATCCCTATGCACACCCCCGATCAAGACCACGCCAGTTTCATCACTAACCGGGGATTGTACTACTACAAAGTAATGCCTTTTGGACTTAAAAACGCCGGAGCTACTTATCAGCGCCTTGTCAACAAGATGTTTGCGGAACTAATAGGACAAACTATGAAAGTTTATGTGGACGACATGGTGGTAAAATCGAGGAAAGCCAACGATCATATAAACCACCTGGATGAGATGTTTCAAGTACTTCGCCAATATGGAATGAAGCTGAACTCTCTAAAGTGCTCCTTCGGAGTATCGTCAGGAAAGTTCTTGGGATTCATCGTCCATGCCAGGGGGATTGAAGCAAACCCCGAACAAGTTCGAGCTTTGCAAGATATCAAGATACCATCCACTCGAAGAGAGATGCAAAGCCTAAACGGAAAAGTGGCCGCCCTAAGCAGGTTCATCTCTAAAGCAACCGACAAATGCATCCCTTTCTTTGAAACTCTAAAGAAAGACAAAGGAAAGTTCAAATGGACTGACGAATGCTCGACAGCCTTCTTTAACTTAATCAAACACCTCCAGAGACCACCAGTACTCTCAACTCCAAATGAAGGCGAAGAACTATACCTATACCTGGCTGTATCGTCCCATGCTTTAAGCGCCGCTTTGGTGGGAGAAGACAACCACGCACAGCGACCCGTATACTTTATAAGCAAGAGAATCAGGAGGCTGACGAACTGGCAAAACAAGCTAGCATGAAGGACGGCGCCGCTTCCCGAATAATAACCATCTCACAACAACTAGCCCCGAGTTGCGAGACACTGAACATGATAGCTGCAATTGAAGAAGAAACTTGGATGACCCCCATCCGAAAGTACTTACAAAGTGGCACCCTGCCCGACGGACGTAACGAAGCTAAGAAAATCTTAAGGAAAGCTTCCCGCTACACATTACAAGAAGGCATCCTCTATCGGCGCGACTTCTCTAATCCCTTATTAAGGTGTATCGCTGGAAGGGAAGCTAGGAAAGTCTTGTTCAACATCCATCAAGGAAGTTGCGGAGATCACACCGGAGGACAGACTCTAGCAAAGAAAATACTCCGATACGGGTATTACTGGCCCGCTTTAAACAAAGACGCCGTAGACTTCGTCAAAACATGTGACAGATATCAAAAATTTGCTAAGATTCCTCGGCTACCAACAAATGAAATTACTCAAATGACCAGCCCTTGGCCCTTTGCAATATGGGGAATTGACTTGATTGGCGAACTGCCAATGGGCCGAGGCGGAGCCAAATATGCCATAGTAGCAGTTGACTATTTCACCAAATGGGTGGAAGCGGAGCCTCTAAATAAAATATCTTCGGCAAAAGTTATTAACTTCTTGATCAAAAATGTTTTATGCAGGTACGGGGTTCCACTCAAAATCATATCGGACAATGGACTTCAATTTGACAGCGAGGAATTCGCGACTGGTGCCAAGAGCATGGAATTCACAAAAGCTTCTCATCTGTGGCTTATACCCAGGCAAACGGACAAGTCGAAGCTGTCAACAAAATCCTCAAAACCCTAATCAAGAAGAAACTCGAAAAGTCAAAAGGCGTTTGGGTGGATGAACTTCCTACGGCACTTTGGGCCTACCGCACATCTTATAGAACATCAACAGGGCATACTCCTTTCTCTTTGGCATACGGATCGGAGGCCATGCTCCCAGTTGAAACTGTAGTGCCTTCCCACCGCAGGATCCACTACAACCCAGAAGAGAACGAAGAACTCCTCCACATGTCTTTGGATCTAATTGAGGAGAGAAGAAACGATGCAGCACTCAAAGCAGCAGCTCATAAGCAAAAAGTTGCAGCACAATACAACTCCAAAGTCAAGCACTGCAGCTTACAAGAAGGAGATCTTGTCCTCAAGCGGATCTTCCAGCGCCCCGGAGCGCTAGATCCAATCTGGGACGGACCCTATGTAATTCATAAAGATCTCCGCAACGGAGCCTATATTTTGTCAACAGTGGACGGAGAGGTGTTCCAAAGGGCATGGAACATCCAACACCTCCGTCGATACTTTTCTTAACTTGTACTGCCCATATGAAGTGAATTAATAAAGAGAATCAGTGGACGTAGGCATTTTCCTGTCGAACCACTTTAAAAATCTTGTCTCTTTTTAACTTGTTCCTTTATATCTTGGCTGCTTGTTAAGCTTTATCCTTTTCTGTTGAACAAAATCATGTATAACGACATTTCCATTCTGGACACTTCACGGCGCAACCTCACCTGGACAAGGCCCAACAGGTACTATGCGAATCTATGCACTCGCCAATGAGACACTTTTGCTCCAGCATCCCTCTGCTGCGGGTTAACTCATTGCTCGCGGCTGCCCTCAAAGCCAATTGTGATGAGCCGATTATAAGCCATCAAGAAGGCCGACTATAGCCAATGGCAGCTCATTACGGCGTTCGGCTCACGGCAACTGTGAACCTACTTTAATCCCCAACATAAGGTGTGGCCAGCCAGGGGTAGTTCACGGTTGACGATCGGCACCCACGCTAGCCGGCCACAGTAAATCGAATAATACCCACGATTACGGGCCATAATGGCTAAGGTAGTTACTGTGCGCGATCTCGGCTCCGATATGTCTTAAGTGCGACTGTGGTAAAAAAGATAAACTCCCCGCAGAGGCGTAAGATGGGTGACAAATGTCTCCAAGACCCACTGCTAGGGAAAGTGACTACAAAACCCGTTTGCCACGAACTTAAGCATATCGACGGCCTTCCGTGATTGGAAGTTTTACTGTTTCTCATATTTCCATTACATTTAAAAACTTTTCTCCTATCCTATATAACAGTCCCTAAAGTACAGGTTACAAAATAGGGGAACTCTCGCTTGTGGAAATATGAGCTCACATCCGAATGACGGAACACTCATCTACATTCCATACTCAGTCACGCAAGACATTCAAAGCAACTCTCTACAACTAAAACACGAAGGGCGGTACTTTCTTCTCTTGTATACAAATATGTAGCTTTAATTTATTCACACGTCATATTGGAATTACAAGACATGAAATAATATTTTAAGCAGAAACTTAGCATCAAATACGATTGAGTCACATGCATAAACACGCAGCTGTATTTATTATGCAACATATCAAAACGACAACAGCATTCAAACATGACAGAATCAGCTTATGTTATAAAATTACATAAAGTCATTCTTTACAAATAATATAATTACAAATAACATTAATGTTTCGGACTAACATAGACAACAACCAGAATATGTACAGTCAAGTCGAAGAATCGGGGCTTCGCCTCCATCCCACTAGCCCTCCGGATCTACTTAACTGCAGGATCGGAACTCCCAGCATGTACTCCAGAGGTCCCGCCTATCCTATTCAGAAGAGAATCCATCAATTATCATGAAAGATAAGCAATCAAATCAGGAAAAGGTTAAAAGGGAAGACTTACCAGCGTCTGCTCCCCGGTCGTCATCCTCCAGTTGCACACCCACTTCCTCGGCGGCAAGCAGCCTCATGCCTTCCTTCATCGCTGCCTTCTCCTCCTTGGTGAACTGTGCGGTAACCACATCCATTCTGAAGGCCACACCACCCTCTTTATCCGCTTCGACCTTGGCTTCCTCCAAAGCCCGGAGATATATCCTAGTCATAACCCGGGGATAATCGTCCATCCAGGACAGGTTGCCCTGCCTCCAAGTACGGAAATACATGTCCTGGAGCATCTCGTCTATCATCCCCTCGTTCTCCTCAAACTCTTTCATCCGGGCCTCAGAAGCCGACAGTCGTGCGACAGCAGCATCTCTCTCCACTCGGTATTTCGAGCAGTCAGCCTGAAGGGACTTCCACATCACTTCCATCTCCTCTTTCAGCTTGGCCTGAGCAAGCTCTGCGGCCTCGAGCCTCCCAGATAACTCCTCTACCTGCTCAAGATCCGCTCTCCGAACCTCGTCCACCGTTGCGATGGCCATGTCAATTCGCTCCTTGCAAACAGCCTCCATTTTTCGCAACTCAGCCTTGCTATCCTCTTCCATGGTTTTCTTTAGTCGTCGGGAGGCCGGCTCATGTTGGGATATCTGGATAGCCTGATCGGCAAGCTGTTTGGCCTGATCAGAAACTTGTAGCCGCAACTGAATGTTAGCACTTCCGATTTCCTCCCCAGCCTTGGCCAGTTGAGCGTGATGCTCCATTAGCCTCTTGGTCTCCTCAGCCACCCGATCGATGCTTGCCTTGGCCTCATTCCCCATGGTCACAATCCGAGTAGTAAGCAAATCAAGGTCTAAGGACTTAGCCTCATCAAGCACCCGTACCATGGGATTGCGGGGAAGAAGATGCTCACCCCTGGCCTCGTCAAAAGAGATGTCCTAAAAACTCGGGTCCAGATCCGGGTGGCCGGCAAATGGGTTGCGAACCAAACCAGGATGGTCTATTGGGGTGACGGTTAGATTTTCGGACGGATGTGGGGAAGTCATAAACTCAGTATCCTCCTCAGTAATATCATGGATAGGCTGGACTGGAGGCTGAGGGCCAGGTGAAGGTTCAAACGAAGATTGGCCCCTCTTCCTCTTTTGCATATCTTCTTCAATAACTCCGAGAAGAGGGCGATATCTAACCACATCTCCAGGACGGCTAGTTGACGGCTTTGGTTTGGCAGAAGCTTTGAATAGCTTGTACTGTTCAAGGCGGTGCCGAATATCTGATGTCTTGGCCACCTTACCTGCTCCTGGAATAAAAACCAGGTGTTACAAGCATGCATGAAACTATGATCCAAGAAATATGTTAAGTAGGAAAACGCGCTTATTTTACAAACCCTGAGGGGGAGTGGGATACCGCAATAAGTCTTGAATCTCATTCCAGGACGGAAGTTGGCCATAAAATATTACTAAGTCCTTATCATAAAGGGAGTCTGCGAAAGTTAAGAATTCACCTTTAACCACCGGAGTTGCCATAGCTGTAATACCCTTAGAAGATGGATCGGCACCAGTCCCAGCCTTGTTAACCTTCTTCGCCTTCTCTACCGAGGCTGATCCTTCCTCTAATCCCTCAAAAGCCTGGCGGAAGGCATCATCCGTCCACTCCTGGATCTCCCCTTCCTGCTCGGAAGACAAAGCCCCGGCACCACTACCACCCTGTCCTTCACCTTCTCCATCTCCTCCACTCTCCTCCTCGCCTCTTTCCTCCTCTCCACCTTCCTCCTCCAGAATATCTGGACATGTGCTAGGGGAGGGTCCATCAGACTTCTTAAGCTCTTTCCCCCGACAACTGGAGGTATCGAGAAGGGTTTTCTCTTGCTGATCTTCGCAGTGGCCCCATCTTTAGCTTTGGCAGCCCTCTCCTCGGCTGTATCTCTCTTCTTAACCATGGATTGGCGTGGCAGAATCAAGTTGTGCTCCAGGAGAGTGGCATTCCTAATCAGGTAAGAAGCCGACCTATCCCTTCCTGAGATGGCCTCTATCTCCGCAGCCATCTGTACCAGGCGATCATTCTCCACAACCGCAAAGCCACCTGTCGCTAGCAAGAAATAAAAGCATATAAGAAGAAGCATTGCAGTCGGGACAAAGAAATTACAAATGAAATTCAACTTACAACCAGAAGTAAAAAGGCGAAAAGAAACAGAGTCGTCCTTGATGAAGAGCCATTCCTTCTTAAACATGGTGAACTTAGAGTATAGGTCCAGGACCGGCTTAAAGGACACGGCCGACTCTAAACTAATGTACGGAGACCCCTTCTTGTGCCCCTCAGATTATACAAATATCGGATTTCCCGGTTAGAAGGGAGGCGCCCATACCTCCTTTCGAAGATAACGAATAGACACACTAAGATGGCGTAAGAGTTGGGCTGAAGCTGGAAAGGAGCCACCTTTAAGTAGGTAATGAAGCTGACTATCCACGCATTGATCGGAGGAATGGCCCCGCACATGCAATGGTATCGGCTATAAGCAAAGTATCCTTCAGGGGGATTATATGGCATGACCCCCTCCCCTGGCAATAGCATGCATGCTCTATCAATCCCAAAGGATTGGGAGATAACGTCAAGTTGCTCCTCTCTGAGAGAGCTCGGAAAGCAATCAGGAGGAGAGTTCAGAAGCTCTTGGGGATCATACCCATCTACTAGCGATCTCGGGGTGGGTCCATGACATTTCGATCCTGGCTGGGATGGGGGCACAACAGGGGACTCTCGTCTATCCGTAGATTTTCTCTTTTCTGATCGAGTTTCCACTTTGCGAGACATTTATCTATAACACCGGAAAAACATATTATTAGAACAAGGAGTATGGGAATACAAACAAACAAATACAGGCAACCTAGAGTCTCATTCGCAATTCGAAACATAAAAACTCAAGACCAAAGACCATTCGGCCTCACACTTCCCAAACTCATTCGGTAGTTCAAACCCACAAGGTTCATTCGGTAAATCAAACTACAAATTCATTCGGTATTTGGGGGCAACAAACACATTCGGTAAATCAAAGCTTTCAGGTTCATTTGGTACACGAAGTCCCCGAGTCCATTCGGTAATTAAAAGCAAAACCTCATTCGGCATTCCAAGCATATAAGGCCCATTCGGCACTCAACGCCCAATCTCATTCGGCGGACTAACTCTTGAAGTCCATCCGGTAATACAAGAACATAAAGTCATTCGGCGGGAAAGAATCTCACCTGGTTCGGCTAGCTCTTTGATTCGGCGAAACTGAGAGTTTGATTCAATTTTCAAATTATATCTATGTTAAGTGATATATAATTACCAATACAAATGCAATTGACCTGTTATCTACCATCACATTTTACATAAGCAAGCAAGTTTCTAAAAGTTGAAGTAATGGCCAGTTTCACATCATAGGAGAAACAACTATTTATACAAAATTGTAAAATTCTAAGATGTTTACCTTTCGTAAATGTATTCAGTTCTGATGGACATAATAATCCATAATTTGAACTGTGATGGATGCGTTGAATACATGACCAAAACTTGATGTGGCTTTTGTTGGGTACGTATCTACCACCCACCGAATCAAAGCGAACCAACTCGAAATAACATGCCGACCATCCAGAAGTAGCATGCCGAACCAACTCGAAGTAGCCACCACCGAATTAACCTACCGGACCAAGCCACGCCTTCACCACCGAACCATCCGGTCCACCGAACCACCCTACACTTCCCTACATAGCCGATCCATCTACCACTCCTCCCATTGCCGGATCAACACACTACCGGACCAAACCAATTGCCGGACCAAACCAACTACCGCTCCAACCCTCACCGAACCATCTCACCTCCAACTACCACCGAACCAACCCATGTCCTCACCACCACCGAACCATCTCACCTCCACGACCAAGCCGGACCAGCCACCACCGAGCCAGGGCCTTGCCGATCCAAATTTGCTAGGCCAGATTGCATCAGCCCAGGCCTACCAGCAGCTATATACACCCAGGACCCCTTCCCCCAGCCTCACTCTATAAATAGAGGGGCAGGGGTACAACAATGGCGGACAAGTTTGAGAGCTCAAGCACGGAAGGAACTTTCAAACAACTTTTATATACTTGTAATCAAGGCTTTGTACTTGTAATCTGAATAGTAAGAGGAGAATAACATATAAAGTGGACGTAGGCACATTCTGGCCGAACCACTATAAATCTGTGTGTATTTTACAGTTTAGTCCCTGCTTTTTATATACTTGCATAAATCCCCCAAATCACTGAAAACAACATAAAATCAACTAAATCATACGACTTGGAGGTGTTTGCCCATTTTTTGTGCAAACAGCTTTATAAATTAAATTTTGATGGAAGCATCAACTACTTGACCAAAACTTAATGGTGTGGTTGCAAATTACAAAATTAATAAAACAATCTTGTGCTAAGGGATAGTAATTGAATTAGCAACATCATGTTAGTTTGTGTAAAGTTCATAAGGACACTGTCCACTGATTTGTGAACGTTAGATACTTTAGAATAACTATAACCATCAATTTTATATAATTCATTTAAATGTGACATGCACGTTTTTATTTATTATTTAAACAATCATAAATTTCTTTAAAAATATATTACACATACAAATAGTGCTTTTCCAATTGAAAACTTAATCTTTTATATAAAAAATATTTGTAGTCAGTTGTAAAATATAAAACAATATAAATGAGCTATAAAAGAACTTCCATTTCGTAAAATATAATCATTGAGTTCATTGTTAGTAATACCTCCATTTCTTTAAATAAGACTATCTTTTGAGAAGTTGCTTAAAAATTTATTGCCTTCAGCATAGTAATGGAGTACTTGCTATTAACCTGCAGTATCAATGTATATGATGAATTGTACCAAGCTATTTGTAATAATTTACAACCCTGGAATCTATTACACCATGCTCAAGTCAATGTTTTTTTATGTTTTTAATTTTATTTTTGCAGAATATCCTTGTTCTCTGATTCTATCTATTCACATTCGATTTAATCATAACCACTTGTGAGGCTGAAATCTATGTATGTCAATAGTTGATGCAAATCATGTATATGTATATAATATGCCCATATTTCCACTTACGCGTTTCTTGCTTTGATCCAAGTTAAAATGTAGTTGAACATTTATTGATCATGTACTGAACGTATTAGAATGAGTTTATCGAAATATATAGTTTATCATAGTGATGAAATGGTTTGTAATAAACTTCAACGAAATATGTTGTTTATCTAGAACAAATATACATATTAAATCAGCTTGATATTTATTAAGGGTTAGTATAAGTGATCATTATTGCAATAAATTTCAACCTTTAATGATAAAAGAATCCCTAGTTTCCCCCAAATATGCAATGCAAGGGAAAAGAATAATCGGAATAAGATCAAATGTAAGTAAATATGTGTATAATACATAATGTCAAACAATTTATTTTTGTTATTTCATCCATCATATAGCATCAGAAGTTATGGATTCATACTTGCATGTTTTTTACTCTTACATATAACCATAACTCATTGTAACATGAATATAATTAGATTGTTAATTTATAACAACAAACTCCACATTTTTTCAAGGCATTGATCATCATGCTGTACTAAAGGAATGAAAAGACGAAATAAAAAACTAAGCATACCAAAAAGAGTATACAACAATAACGATTAAAGAGTCAGTTGATCATAAAGTGATGAAATTACTTAACCAATCTTATTTCAAAATTGAACTTCCATGAGGGCTTTTGGACCTCTAGGTCCACTTGCATATGCAGCGCTTTAATCTTCAGTTTATTAGCTTGGACCTCTTGTTCCACTTAGTTTTTGCCATCTGCATGTGAAATAGATCAATTTCAAATATGTTAATTTAAAAATTGGCAATAGTTTGTTAGTTTGGTACGGTAATCTAAACATATGTTTTTCTTTTAAGAAGAATGATCCTAGACGGAAATCAAAATCAGTACCATCTTAAATAGACACAGTTATGATTCAAATTTGGAATAATCATAGAAAGTATAAGAGTTAATTTTTTACATAACGTCAAGCAGATAGTTTTTGTTATTTCATCCACCCTCATGTAGCATCAGAAGTTATGGATTTATACTTACATGTTTCTTACACTTACATATAACCATAACCCATCGTAACATGGATATAATTAAGCTATCAATTTATAGCAACAAAATCCATATTTTTTCAAAGCATTTATTATCAAGTTTACTAAAGGAATGAGAAAACGGAAATAAAAAATGAGCATACCACAAAAAGAGTATATAACAATAACGATAAAAGAGTCAGTTGATTATAAAGAGATGAAATTACTTAACCAACTTGCTTCAAAATTAAACTTTCTTGATTGGCTTTTGCACTTCTAGTTCCACTTATTTTTAGCTATCTGCATGTGAAATAGCTAATTTTTAAATAGGTTAATTAAAAAATTGGCAATAATTTATTAGTTTGGTATAAACATATATTTATCTGTAAAGAAAAATGATCCTAAATAGAAATCAAAATCAATACTATCCTAAATAGCCACAATTATGATTCAAATTCATAACAATCATTAAAACTACAAGAGTTAATTTTTAAACATAAAAATTCAGAAAAAGGGATGAATCGATACTTATTATAATTGTATCCCAACAATAAACAGTGGATAATCAGAGCACTGAGGTAGAAAAATTGGAATAATTGAGGTAGAAGAACTGAGTAGACAGTAGCCATGGCAGTGTTGGGGTAATTGCGGTGCATTTTCTCAATGATTTTGTTATGTTAGTTAATCTTGTGCTTCGATCCTATAGAAGGATAATCACAAAGGTGTTTTCACTCGATCTTGATGATGGAGGATCCGTGGGTAGTGTCGATTCGATCTAGGGTATCAAAAATAGTGCGGGTGGAGAGAGGGCAGATGGATGATGGAGGAACCCAAATCCGATAACGAAATAGTATTTGACTTGGATTTCGTGAAAAACCAACGAAAGTAGAGTAGAGCGAAGGGGTAATTTTGGAATTTCAAAAGACACCAAGTAAATTAGTTCATGGAATTCTCTTTATTAGCAGTAAAAATAGTAAAAAGAATAGTATAAAGTAATTTAGAAGTATGCACAAACTAGAAATATTCAAAATTTGTACTGGTCATACATGGAGTTACTGTCTTGTTACTGTAAATTATAAAATAGACCAATGATTTCAATAAATAATCCATAAAAACCCAAGTTAATATATCATATATAAAAGGATATCACACATGAACTTGAAATAACAGTTTAAAATAATGCAAAAGTAGATTATGCACAGTCAATAAGATGTAAAGATATTGGCAGTATGTAAAACAACATAAGCCAAATAGGCAAAACAAAATTTCTTACCATAAAATTAAATATTGAAACTACTACGGTGAAAAAAATAAGAATTTCATAGCATATAATTTTTACAACAAAAAATTCTAAGTAAAAACTAAAATCCTCAAACTGTAGATGATCAACAGAGAATATCTAGCTATCATGATAAGTAAACTTCAAAGGTAAGAGAATTGGGCTAAGAATGAGCGAATCGAGAAGAAAACTTTAGTACCTTCCACCATGCTATTATGTGCATGATAACGTATGTATAAACTACTATCACTTAGAACCCATGCCAAAATAAGAATGTTTTTCGAGCATAAATGTTAGTAAATTATAATCAAATTAGTGTTACTACCTTTTAAGTTGAGTCGTTTACAAATTTTTTCATCCTAGGACGGCAACTTCAAGCAATCAAATCTGAGGTGAGTAAAAGCAAGCATCAACCAATCAAATGAAACCCATCGTCATCTATCCATGACATATTCAAATATTAGGTGCAGCAGTCCTCCAATTCACAATGCTCTGAAGTATGCTTAGTTTGTGCGGTTCATTGGAAGGATGTTCGATGCGAAATTGCCAGAGCCGAAGCTTGAGAAAGCAACCCTAGTTTTTGCGGTAGACGTTGGAAGGATGTTCGGTGAGAAATCGCCAGAGCCGAAGATTGAGAAAGAAACCCTAATTTTTGCGGCAGACGTTAGAAGGATGTTCAGTGCGAAATCGCTTTGAACTGGAATGTCTTCTGTCGGGGTTTTTTTAGTCTTGTTTAAGCAGGTAGAGGCGAGAAAAGAGGGAAATGGGGACCGAAAGACTAGAAGGGTAAAATGGGAATTGCAGAAAGACACGGTTGATTTTATGTTAATTGAACCATCATTATTAGTAGTAAAGATATATGCTGTATTTATAATTAATTAAAATTTTTAATTAATGAAAATGTGTATGTATATATATACCTTAATGAATTATAAATTTTATATTACACACACAGATATATAAATATGAGTGTGTGTGCGCACGCACGTGCATGCCTGTGGGTGCAAAGAAAACTAGAGGTTTGATTGAATTAGAGCCCATAGACTAACGGGAGTATACATTGGATGTAGAGACACATGACGTCATGAGGTAATACTTATCTCCCTTATAATGTCAATAGTACTCAGTTAATATTATTTCAAAATTATGAGTTTGAAAAAAATGCTCTCTATCATTTACAACATAAATAGCTTACTATACATATCAATGGTTATTGAGAACCCTTAAGGTATAAAATATCCATGGTGAGTTTGTTTATCCTTAGATAGGTAAGAATATTATGCAACTTTGTTAAGCACCCTCAAGGGTTACATACTACCCTTACGCTATCACAAAATGACGATCTTGAGTATCTAATATACTTGATGATTCCTTGAGAACCCTCATGGTCATAAAAATGTTAGGAACAAGTTGATACGTTATTAGGAGTTATATACGAGATATAAGTAGTAAAGAGTTACTCACCATTTATGGGGACTACAATTGATGGGCACCTTCAAGTTTGCAGTAACATAATTGTTGAACCAAAAGATGGCATAACACCCTCAATCAAATAAAAATGAGATAGATCTAAGTAATGTCAATAAAAATAGTACGAACATAAAGAGTTTTATAGTGGTTTGGCCAAAATTCTTGCTTATGCCCACTTTATGTTATTAGATTCGAATTCATCCTAAATATAAGAGTTTTTACAACTCTTTTAGATCTAGAAAGAAAGAGCAGAACCCTTAGTGACAAAGGAGAAGTGGATAAGAAGATATAAAGAATATGGAGGTCCAAAAGTCCTTCATTCTTTACTTTTGCCTTCTTATTTATAGAAAAATAGTCCACCATAGCCGCTAGATAGCAAAAGACCAGATAAGAATGTAGATCCAAGAAAGTAGGAAAGAAGCACAAGACTTCTTGAGGAAAAGTTCATGTCATTAGTTGGTACCCGGCCACAATTGTGCTGCCACAATGGTCATCACCATGTTATGTAGGATTTCACACTTCCTCTTGTTCTCATCCATGTCTTCAAGTCGGTAAGCTTCGATCATAGTTTTGCCCATCCAATCATGTTGGCACTGATATGATTTATATCATATGGAACCTGTCTTCTCTTGCAAAGTTTTCAAGCTCTTGTTAGATCCTTTTAGCATAATCGACTTAAAACGATATGGTTACTCCATTGTTCGATTCCTTGATCATACCACGAGCTGAACAAAAAGTATTATTTGAAAATAATCTTGGTACCAACTAGAACTGTGGTCAGTACCAACCAAAATGTCTCTGCACCTTTGGCCTTCAAATTCTTTGAGAAACCTCTCTTGGTCATTCCAAGCTTGCCTTCAAGTTCTCAAACCATTTCATCTTCGTCTTGATGTCCTGATCCACTTGAAAGCTACTTGGTTCAAACATTGGATAAAACTTGCCCCCTAAAGTATTATTTCGTGAAACAAAGCATGCTTCGAATCAAGGCAAAAGGTATAGCTTAGCTATCCAAGGGGTTTTAGGTAGCTAACAACCATCTTTGATGTGCGTATCTGTTTTGAAAATAACTGTGCATCACTTCAAATAATTGGCATACCGTCTATTTTCTTCCTAACAACTTATTGTATACTCTTATCATCTTGAAGGTCGTATTACAACTTGATCAGGTATGGAATATCCTTCCTTTTCTCCTATCTTTTTCTCCTTTTTTATAAATCAATCATGTCAGTATCGACTAAAACATGTTGGTACCAAGATGTGATATAAGTACTTAGTAATAGCAGTATTTCACCCACTCGGACTTATTTACTAAGATCGACTTTTCTTTTATATTTTCCAATCCCAATCGCCGATCTCCCCAGCTTTCTCATGTTAGTGTTGCCACCACAATCAACCACCATCAGCTTTAATCTAAACGTTGACACCACCAATCTCATGAGAAGCCACCCCAATTCAACACCAAGTTCTTCATCCTAAATATCTCTTTTTGATATAGATCTCAAATTTAAAGGTGGGTTTCAATGTCAGATTGTGATGTTGCAGGTTGTCATGGCTATAGCCGTTATCATCATTGGGGGATCCAAAATTGGCCGTGGTCATCATTTCACATTGTAAGTCTAGACCAAGGAATGGTCAAATGGTAACTTAAGCTATAAGTAGGGTTGACACCAAGCGACCTTTGGATCGATCCGAGGCTTTTGAATTTTTCCTATCTTGGTGTTGGCTTTGGGTATTTTCACTTCCTACTTTGGGTTCCTTCTATGGCTTGACCTTGTATGACACCCTTGCAAAAGTATTAGTGGTGCAATTTATCTTACCAAACTTTGTCTAAAGGTAATTTGATGGTTCCAATTTAGTGAAATGGTTTCGAAGAATGGTCACACTGAACGCACTCCAACATCCGAATTGTTATTCAAATCGATATTTCAAATCACCGCAAGGTCTTATGTTCCTACAAAGATGGCTCTGTGTCATTTTGAATAATAGTTCCATTATCGTTCATTCTACGATAACGGGTAAGATCTGACACATGGTTCCATTGTATGATGGATCTTGTTTTCCACTATGAGCAGGCTATCTCCGTACAACGTGCATTGAACACATGAGACACATTGCTCTGGTTGATGTCCAGAATCTGATTGGTTAACACATATCGACATCTATTGGACTCTGCACATAAGCTACATGTGTTTTAAATAAAGTAAATTTCAAAATATAATATACCTGACCATGTTCGCTATCAATCTTTTTCATTCATAATGACTTGAAGATCTCTCATCTCAAAATCATTTCTAATCCTTCTATTCCTCTCGAGGCTAGTTCTTCTACTGCTCAAGTATCCACCTCTACACCATCTCAAGTAAGGCTTCCAATAACACTTATACTTCATGGAAAAATCATTCGAATGACTACTCTTCAAAATAAGCCTCCTCCACTGAACAAGAAGTGTGCCCCCAATGGTCTTGGATAACCCTCCAGACCAAATATCATCCTTGTTAACTGTAAAATCACTTCAAACCATATGCTTTCATCATGAAATCCCAAAGGGTGATACTCTTTTGCTGACATTAACCAACAGGCACATAATTAACCTTAAGGATATACTACTTGCAATAAGTATATATGCTTGAGTGGAGCCATTCTGCCCTTCAACAAATTTCTCAAATTCTTCCTACAAGAGCTTGGGCTAGCTCCAAATCTAGTGCATCCCAATGGATATGCTCTACTCAGTTCTTTATACATCCACTTCATGATGAGATTAAATCGTCCTCCAAACTTTGAGGAACTCACCTATCTTAAAAAGAAAATAGAATCACTTTTCTGACTTATCATTGAAGCTTGGAACCATTGCAAAGTAATCAAGGCGCATCATAATAAGAGTGGTTATTTAAAAAGCAAATACTTCTTCGTTCACTATCCTTATGGCTTCAACCGCTTTTGGTTGTTTGGACATAAGTCTCTTCTTCTATTATCTTCCCTTCATTTGCATTTTGCATATCCAAATGTTTAACTCCTTTTCTGTATTTTCGTAGACCTTCCCGATCGAGATGATAGAAACACTCATGCCAAAACTCTGGTGCACCTAAAGGAAGTCGAATATCTGTCCCGCACTACCTCCTTCTTGCTTACCAATGAGAGGCTTTGTTTGTACGACCTTCTACGACTTAATAGACAAGCGCTCCAAGAAATCTCGAGTAGCTATCTGGCCTTTTGCTCCCTTTTATAATTTTGACAATGATGATCAAGGGGATGATGAAGACCAAGGTAATGAAGTGAACGTCGATAAAGTAGAAGGTAGTGGAAGAGAACGTGGTAAGTGAAGGAGATGAAGGAAGAAGAAGCAAAGAAGGAAGAAGGGAAGGAAGTAAGGAGAAGAAGAAGAATAAGGAGAAAAGGAAGGAGAAAGAGAGGAAGAAAGGGAAGAAGGAGAAGGAGAGGATAAAAGAGATGATGATGATGGTGGTGGTAAAGAATCTGGCATCATTGAGAGCGAGTCATATGTAGAGACATCCCCCGAAGGTGACATAGCTCTTATGCCGCTTTGTCCACCACGAATGATTATGAAGTCTTCTCAACAAACTCCCGGTCAAAGTCTAGCCCCAATTAGTGAGGTGATACCATAAATAGGCTCTACGGAGAACATCTTTGGCTTATTGAGCGATATCAGTATTCTATTGGCTTTCGATATTCGAGGTGCTACCATTGAAGATATTATGAATGGACACTCTAGTGGCATTACTTTCCTATTTGGGGATAACCTTGCCTATGGTAATAAGACCCACCCTTGCAAGCCCCCGACCATGGTTAGTAGAGTACTTAGGAAAATATACACACTTTACACACTTATACGATCATGAAATCCAACACTCTACATTCGTCCTTAATCTAGTTCATTTGTTTAGATACACCCTCTTCTTATTTCAAGTGAAATGAAAAAATATCACATGAACTATCTTCGCTCAAGCATTAGCCAACATCATCATCAACTCCTAACCTTTACAAACATCGCTCCATCTCAGACTAGGAGTCAAAGGAGGGGAGAAGGTGAAGGAAGGATAAAGAATATCCAGATGAAGAAGAGCAAAAAAGACAATGAATAGAAGATAAGGAATGCCATGATTTGGAGAAGAGACTACCCATTCCCATGATCAATCTAGATGCATCTCTGGCACTTCTCAGGTGCATACTTCATCCCAGATTCCTCAACAACAACTTTTGACAACCCAGTCTCTGATTATCACCATCTCAAGCTTCCGTAAATCCAAAGTAGTTACGACTCACACTACTCTACCTATGCCCATTCAGGCCTATCCATGGCTATCAATACTAGGGTGCCGGTAGTTTTGTCTAATGGGGGTCATGTTCAACTATAATATTAAAGATATTTATTGCCAGGAAACCAACCATAGGGTTGCAGGAGTTAATAAAATAGTAATTCAATTATTTAAATGTAAGAAACTCATAAATTCCCTTTCTAACATCAATGGAATCAACTAGACAACCATCCAATCATTCCAGATTAAAAGGAAAGATCATGACAAGATAATGGCTGGTTATAAAACCGAGCCGGCCGACATCACCAAAGAGGGGAATGATGCCCTAAAATCCGCTATGCATGACAAAGAGCTAAAAGAGGTGATGCTGAGAGTCCATGCCAAGGCACTAACATAATGAACAATCATATTAAAATGGCTCACTAAGAGAACACCAAGCTTACGGCATAAATCAAGTAAAAGATGGTAAGTTAGCAGCCAAGAAATTAAAACTGAAGGCATTTCAGTCTGAAGTTGATGGCCTCAAGGCCAGTCTAAAAGCTGAAATGGACTCTAAGACCTCGTTTCAAATTGACCTTTGTTTGGTCATAGATGAAATAAATGAGCTTCAGGTCCAAGCTTCAAAGAACACTGAAGAGATGAATGCTACCCACTAGTATTTTTCTGCTATTGTCAATTAAAACAAGAACTTTAAATGGTTAGAGATAGTTATGCCACCATATTGGCCGATGCCTGGGAGGAAATAATTCACCGATTAGCTATGGCTTGCGAAGGAATGATTGAAGAAGAACCAAAGGCAAAGATCTTAGATGAGGAAGATTTTGTATTCCTTGAGAAAGGCAAAGGCATTCTGGCTACCAAGGACATAGCTATGGAAAGAAACTATTGAGGCTCATGTGGATTTTACAATACTGGATTGGATAGAATCATCCACTTCGATATCTAAAGAGCCTGTAATAGAAACTACAACTTCTACAGCGGCCACCTCTGAGGTCACCCACACTGAAATTCATGTCTTTTCAATAATAACTGCCGATCAATCTTATATTCCTATTTCTGTCACTTAGCCCTTTTAGTTATTTATTAAAGAGGGTGAACAATATAAGTCATTAAAATAATGATCTTCACCTAATGAAGGTATTTCTCTCATCTCCCTAGTGTTCTAGAAGCTTCATTTCTCTCCTAAGGCAATCCTAATCTATCTTGTCTCCTCAATGTTAGAGAAGCATCATTTCTCTCCTAAGACATCTCTAATGTTTACTTCATTGTTTGTGAACTTACAAGTCATCCTTCACTTCCTCCTCCACCATCCCACCACCAATAACTCAGGACTTGGGTCCCAGCGCCATATATACCACATCAAATCCCATCACTGTCAAGCCAATTACACCGATTCTTCCTTCAAGCCACGACCTCCATATTTGCAAAAAATAGATTCATTAGAGGGATTGGAGGATGTTAATTAATCCCAAAAGGAAGACGTTACAACCACAAGTGTGAAGGAACTTAGTGATCACATTACTATGGCGGAGAGGTTTACGCTTTATTTTGAGCAAATCATAATCTAGAAAGAGTTAGGAACCGAAAAGCCCGTTGGCATAGGAAAACTAAAAACTACTCCAAAGCTTCCATCATTTAGATTCAAGCCTTCAAATGGTCGTGGTGCTGGCCGTTCTTCACAATTCTCTAATCCAGCCATTGATAAGCTTGAAGACTTCTCACCTGACCATCAATGAAGAAACTATATTATCTGAAGGCGGCACTCAAGCAAAGGGGAATGCTATGGATGGAAAAGTTTTCAAGAAGCGCTAGGCGATAGATGATTCCAGGTGCAGCAGCAAGAAGGGAAGAAGAAGTAGGTTTTCATCTTGGGTTTTTGTGAAAGCGATTTCTTTTGCGTTCTTGATGCATTTTTCTTCTTCTTTATGTTGGATGGCATTGTGCGGGAGCAGTCCTCATTATTCTCGTATAAAAAGTAAATGTAAATAAAAGACCGTTTTCTATATAATCTTTGTTGTATTTACATTTTTGCACTTTTACTTTATCTGTCTATATACTATTGCCTGCATATAGAATATAACCAACTATGATGCTACCTAATTTCCAATATACATGCCAATGTCTATGCAATTCCATTACGAACTATATATATATGTATATATATAAATTTCTATAATTTATTAGCAACATTTTATTATTCAGTTTTGTTTACCATTGCCAAAGTATTTGTTTCTTGGCTAAACAAAACTTCTTATTAATTCGGCCAACTCTGTGGCCAGATTTGTTTATTCTAGGTCGTATTCTATCTGACTGAAAACTAAGTTGTGGTTGGAGAAGCATTCCGTTTCGCATTGTTCCCTATCTTTGGGTAATGACATTCTGGGTGGTTACCTTTGGACATCGAGCTTTAATCTTTCCTATCTTTGGGCGTAGTTTACCGAGCTATAATTATGGTCATAGTGATAAATAGTTCATTCATTCATCGATCGCTATCTTTAGGGATCAATATCCCTAAGCATTGACTTTTGACCTCGCTATCTTCGGGAATTGATTAAAAACACTGCCCAAATATCATCATTTATTTTGATCAAGCATTTCATCTTGGGCTATAAACATAGTCGTGAAAGCTTTGATTACACACTAATCCCATCTTTGAGAATCGACGCTTCAATTCCTTAACTTTGGGCATCCCTCATTGACTTAGCCTATCTCCAAGCAATAGTCAAAGATTGGACGGATAATGGCAAATTATTCGATCGATCCCAGTGTGATTATACTCTCCTGACCTGATCATGGGTCAAAAGTAGTTAGTCACACCTATCTCTAGGTATCTGGGTGCGCTGCTAGTCATGTAGTAGAAGGTTTCCAAATTCTCATTATATATTTCACAAAATACACTTTATAAACTTTTCAAATTCACTCAAATTAATTCTCTACTTTACCCTATTCAATCTCTACAATCTACTCACTGATTTGAAGGTATTCTCTAATTAATTCCATGATCAAAGTACTATCACAGGGCTATATGATATTTTATATCCAAAGCACGACTGTTTGAATTTGGAATCAACAACTCTTTATCATTACTTGTTTGGATGTGTTTATTGCCTGTTCATATCAAGTGGGTATGCTTGTTGCCCATTCAAATCAAGTGGGCATGCTTGTTGCCCATACAAATCAAGTGGATGTTCTTGTTATCTGACTAATTCAAGAGAGTCTACCCTGAACTCGAAAATATGGAGCGTGTATCTCATTGCCTTGAAATCAAGACTATATACTGGTTTCCTTGCTACCTATTCAAAGTTGGAGTTGGAAAGGAAATCTATAAATACACTATACAGGACTGGATGTAGGATTGGTTAATCCAAACTGCTATAAAACTCCTAAGGTCATCTCCCTTACTTTTATATTACTTTTACCACACACACATACACACACATATATGACTGCTTATATGTATTGATTATCCGTGTTTGAATTTAAATCTTAAACTAGCTCAAAAAAGTTCCATATAAGTTATAAAACATTATTCACCCCCCTTTACTATTAAAATAGACTTAAAATCCATTCACGTTAGTACTACATTTTCCCCACATTTGATAACAGAGCATTTGGTTTTCAAAAATTCATTATTTGATTTTTTAAAAGTATAAATGACTAGTAATACTAGCAGTACACCTTTTCCACACTTTTGTAGAAGGAAAATAAACTGTTAGAGCCCTACTATTTAATGGTGGTAATTATACTTACAGTCACGTAGGACAAAAAATTATTTACAACCCAATAGTTTAGATATTTGGAATATCACACAGAGTGAGTACACTAAACACCAAAATGAGGATTCAGCATGGACACCAGATCAAAAGACACAAGCACTCAATAATTCTAAGGCCATGAATATTTTAGTCTATTCCTTAGATAAAAATGAATTTAATCGAGTTTCTATTTGTAAGGCTTCTTATGAAATTTGGAGAACATTACAAGTTACACGTATGTTTATGAGTAAAGTTAAAAAAACTAAGAATTATATACTAACCAACCAGCTTCTACTTTTTAAAATGAAACCAAATGAGTCCATTTCTGACGTGTATTCTACATTTCAAGATATAGTTCTTTCTTCAGTATCATTAGGGAAATTTTTTTCAAAAATGGATTGGGTTAGAAAAATTCTTAATTCACTCTCTTATGAATGGGATCAAAAGACAATAAAAATAGAGGAAGAAAATGATACTACTTAATTGAAAATTGAAGAATTAATTGGTAACCTAATGTCTTATGAAGCACAGTTGCACGGTAGAAGTGAATATAAGGCGACAAAAAGAAACCAATTGCTTTTAATGCTACAACTGATAATCAAGATTCTAATTATGATGATAATGATGAGGAGATTGCTCTTTTGACTCAAAATTTCAAAAAATTGCTGAAATACAGAAAGATGAACAACTTTTGTAAAATTAAAAGTAAAAATTCCCAAAATAGAAATGTTTTTAAGTATTATGATTATGGTGAATCAGGCCATCTACGAAGAGACTGCTTGCACCAAAAGAAAACACCAAACATCAGTTCATTCGAAAATATAAAAAGGGCTTACAATGCAACTTTAGATGATTCTGGTACAACATCCAATGACAATAAACCGGATACTAAAAATATCAACATATATTTCACAGTGATGGAAGATTAATCGGATCAAACAAAGAAAACATCGAAATCAATTCTTTTACATTAAATATTTTATTTTTTACTTTTTTGGAAATTACTTAATATAGGAATAGGTATATAGTAAATATATATATGTATATATGTAATATGATAAGTGGGTGTGTATATATAAAACAAATATATTTCCTTAATTTTTAAACATTGAATTTTCGAATTATATGTCGACATAGGTCACATGGGTATGTTCGACACATCATACAGAAGTTAAAGAATCTTTTCAAAAATCAAATTTTTGAAATTCTCTCTCTTTCGCATTAACTTCTAAATTTTAAAAGTCACCTTTTCACCTGTCACATGACAATTTAATCTCTATATATTCACTCTTTCTTATCTCAGCTTCTACGTACACTTTTTTTCAAAATTCAAAATTATTATTCACTCTCTTTTCTCCAAAACAAATCAAAATGGTCTTCCACAAACCACCCTCCTTATCCATAGCTAATAAGCTTATCAAAAGAATCAAAAGTCAAATTTTCTATGATTAAGACTCCACTGAAACCAAAATTGAGTATCCCATTTCTAGAAAAATCTTTTCAAAAGTTTTGCAAATTTTAGTGAATTTTATTCTTATTGTTTATAAGATCTTGCTTTAGAAAATGGTGTCTTTGGTTTAACTGATGTATTTCAAAAAGATTTTGATTATTATTCCAATTTGTTAAAATGTTTTATGCTAATTTGAATAGACATTTTTTCAAGGAGAAGAATGTCAAATTTGGGGTAGTGTAAAAGGCGCTACTATTGTTTTAGATTATGAAATTCTTGATCAAATTTTTTGTTGTAAAAGTAGTGGAAATGACCTCTCCACTTTTGAACTTAATTATGGTAATAGAGAAGTTATGCACAATTTATTTTCTAATGATGAAGAGTATGGTTTTAAAGGTAAAAATCTTAGGCCTAAAGCAAGACTAATGAGTCTTATTTTGTAATAAAGTATTATGCCAAGGATAAGGAATTACAACAACCCTACTCAAAAAGTTTCCAAAGCTCCTTTTGCTATTTTTGGAAAATATGATATAAATTGGGCTCAAATGATTTTGGATAACTTTGTTCAAAAGAAAATCTTTAGGCATGAAAACACACTTTACCATGGTGTGTATTTACTAGAATTTTCAATTATTTTAGTATTGATCTAAGAGGTGAAAACATTTTGCCTCACAAAGTTTTTTATAAAACAAACCTCCCACTTTTGCACATCTCTCTTGAATTTGAAACCTACGAATCTCTTACCAAAAAGGAATGGAGATTGGCAAGGAAAGAAGAGCAAGAGATTCAAGAAGAAGAAAGTGATGGTATGGAAATTGAAGAGGATGAAGAACAAGAAAAGAAGAGGAGGAAATGGACACTTTTCTAGAAAGCGTTGATAAACCATCCCACTTTCTAAGAAAGAAATTCTTAAAAACCAAGAGAAACTTCTCAACAATCAAAAGAAACATAAACATTTCTTAGTAGGAAGTTCACTAGCCTCTTGATAAAAGTGGACAAATACTGTGCGCAGATTATTAGAAAGTTTGGTGGAAATTATTCATCTTCATCAACATCTTTTTAGATCTCTTAGCTATCTTTGTACTCTCTAGTTTCATGCCTTGTTGATTTTATTAATTTCATTTCTTGTATTTTATTACACTCATATATCCTTATTTTTATTAATGAAAATTAATTAGATGTTTTTTCATTCTTTGGATATCATAAACTAAGATAGTATATAATATAAACAAAAACTAGAAAAATAAATAAAAAAAACATACAAATTACTACATGTATGTCGACATAGGGTATAAAGGTATGTCGATATACACTAATAGTTCTCTAGAAAAATTGAATTTCGAAAGTTAGTTAATATTTGGAGGGATTAGTTACTAATTCGAACTTTCACTTCTATAAAACAATTTCCAAAAAACTCAAAAAACAATTCATCTTCTTATCTTATTCCTTTCTGCTCATTTCCTTTCATAAAAATGAATTCAAACAACTTTTCAAAACAAAATCTAAGTGAAAATCTAGAAGAAACTTTCTGTTCCTTCAAAAATGCTCTTTGCTTCATTCTTCACAATCAACAATGCTTGGAGTTAGATCAAATGCAAATATCAAAGAATAGGAAAAACAATTCGATTCTCTTCGATGTTTTATTTCTAGTTTTACCAAACAAGTTCAAAGCAATGCTTGTGAATGCTCAAACTCTAAAGCGCAAGTAGATAATGAAGATTAAGAAGTTGCCAACACCGATCCTATCTTGGATGCAAAGGATGGGTCGAATTTCCCAAGAAAATCTGGGTTTTTTATTTTGCATTTATAATTTATAATTTGTACTTATAACATGTATTTATTATACAATTTAGTCATATTTGTATAATTAACTCTAGTTATATTTGTACTTTTCATGTAATTAATGAAGAGACGTAATATTTGTGATGTATGGTTGAAACAAATGTAATAGTAACTGTATAGATATACATGGTTATTTCTCAAAAATATTAATTATGTCATATTTAGAAGTAGTTTATTTTCACCTATTTTTGTTGATGACAAAGGGGAGAAAAATATAAAATATTTTATATGCATATACTAAAGGGTTTTTATTCAAAATAGAGGAGTTACAAATTTATGGGGAGTTATAATATATTTTATAATAAATATATTCACATGGTTGTCATCATAAAAATAGGGAGATTGTTAATACCACAGATATTGATTTTTGTAACAACAGCCATATAAATATAGGCACTGGTGATTTTCCAAGTTGTATAAAATATTTTGCAGGATATTATACAAGTTTATATAAGTGTGGTATAATCGAGTCTGAAGACGGAACAGTTAAATGATCGGAGATCAAGATTCAGAGATGATCAAGATATTTGAAGACTCATGAGTTTGGAGACAATGGCATGAAGAGTTCAAGACTATAGTTTATAGTTAATAGACAATAGATTAATTTGTTAAAGTCTTTAAGGGAAATTTTCTTTTACTTGAATACCCTTTTATCAAAATTATTTTATTTTATTTTCGAAACATATTTTTACAAATATTTTGTGGGTGCTTTTTATATTAAAGTATTTAGAAAGTATGTTTAAATGATTTTGTAGAAGTTCGTAATTTTGCAATATATTTAAAGTGTGTCTGTTTTTCGAAACATATTTAAGTTTGTCGACATAGGCTACATAAGTATGTCGACATATATACCGTTAAAGAAGTACCTTTTGAATTTTGAATATTTGTGCTTTTTTATTACATCTCTTTGCGAGTAGACAGGTCCCTTCAAACACTATCTAAAGGGGATTGGAAAACGAACTTCATTTACTACTTTCTCTACTTTCTTCTTACTTCAAATTCTCATTATGTATTTTATAAAATCCAATTTTTATACTCTTCAAATTCGATCAAATTAAATCTCTACTTTACTACATTTAATCTCTATAATCTACTCACCGATTTAAAAGCATTCTCTCATCAATTCAAAGATCAAAGTGCTATAAAAAAGCTATAGGATATTTTGTATCAAAAGTATAGCTATTTGTATTTGGAATCAACAACTCTCTACCATTATTTTTTGGGTGTGCTTGTTGCCCATTTAAATCAAGTGGGTGTCCTTGTTACCCACTCAAATCAAACGGGTGTGCTTTTGCCCTTATAAATCAAGTGGGTGATCTTATTGCCCAACTAAATTAAGAAAGTCTACACTGAACTTGAAATTGGGAGGGTGTACTCATTGCCTTGAAATCAAGACTATATTCTAGTTTACTTGGTACCTATTTAAATTAGGCATTGGAAAGGAAATCTGTACATATACTGTGTAGAACTATATATAGGATTGGTTCATCCAAACCAGTATAAATGTTTTGGTGTCGTCTCTCTTACTTTACTTTTACTACATATATACATGTATATTTTATTTGAATTTAGATCTTAAAATAATTCAAAAAAGTTCCATATGAGTTATAAAAAACTCTTCACCCTCCTCTAGTTTTAAAGTTGCCTTAAGATCCATTCACGTTAATACTACACTGTGTGCCAAAGCTCCTGCCTTGAAAATTCATTAGTTGGAAGCTCCATCTACGTTTAACTTCCATTGAAAAAATCAAACCATATCATCTTCCTCTTCTCCATCCTGAATGGTGAACTCAATGGTGGAATATGCTAACGCATGTCCTCTTATTGTCCTTTTAGGACAATATGCTATATTGTTTTGGCTTAGCTCGACGTTCCACTTTAATGGACTTCCCAAAGTCTCGTATGGGTGCAACACTTGCAATATTTACTGATCAATCAGAACCTTTATTGGGTGAGCCTAGAATTGTGGTTGTTACTTTCTCGAATCAAAAGTTTTATGCCTACTTTTTCAATATTGAGTATTTCTTTCCTGCTTTAGCAAATCACTTCCTGATATCATATATAGGCCTTTGGATTTTTGATTCCTTAAGTACCAAGGCTGCAATCAACATGTGAGCAGATATTGCCACGTAAAAGAATAGCTCTTCTCCTCTCAAAGGCTTTGACAAGATTGGTAGTCTTTCCTTATGTTCTAACAATTTTTGGAAAGCTTCCTAGCATTTCTTGGTTAAAACAAACTTCCTTTTTTCTTTCATGAGGGCATCAAATGAATGATATACACTTGTATGTTGCTTTAGAGATAAATTGACTCAACGCCACTACTTTTCCATATTAGCTCTGCATTTCCCTCCTTGTTTTCAAAGCATTGACATCTTTCAATGCTTGAACCTGCTCTGGATTAGCTTTGATGCCCTTTAATTCATGATGAAATCTAGAATTTTTTTCGATGTGACTCGAAAAGATCACTTAAATGGATCAAGCTTCATTCTGTGCTTTCGAAGCACTTCAAACATCTCGACGAGGTAATTCATGTAATTTCAATGATCATGTGATTTCACCGGCATATTATTCATATAAACCTCCATCATTCGCTAGATTTGATCTTCAAACATCTTATTTATCAATCGCTGGTAGGTAGCTTCAACATTTTTTAAACCGAATAGCATTATAAGATAGCAGTACTTGCCCAAATTGGTGATGAAACTTATGTGTTCATATTATGGAACATGCATCAGTATTTGATTACAGCTGGAATATGGACCCATGAAGGATAACAATTCTTGTTCGGTAGTCAAATCCATAAGCTGGTCTATCTTCGATAGTGAGAAGCTATCTTATGGGCATGTTTTATTTCGGTCCGAATAATCGGTGCATGTCAGCCATTTTCCATTTGGATTCTTAGTGTCTAAGGAGTTCTTACTTTTCGAACAGGACGAAGAAGTCAAAGAAAGTGTGAGAAACTCCATAGTAACCTTTTCGAAAGCATAGCAAGCCTTTCGAACCGGTTGAAATGCATCCAGGATACCTTTCGACAATGTCGGAAGGTTTATGAAGAAAGCAACATTCATAAGTTAACAAAGAATGAAAGGCAACCTTTCGACAACATTTAAGGGAAGAATAGCTCTCGACAATAAACAAGTGAAGAGCAATCTTTTGACAGGGTCGAAAGGTTCACGGCAATCAAGTGAAGAGCAACCTTCTGACAATGTCAATAGGTTCACAGCAATCAAGAGGGGAGCAGCCATCCGACAAGGTCGTAAGGTTCACAACAGTATATGGAAGCAAAACCCTTCGACAAAGTCGAAAGGTTTATAAAGGCATAAAGACAGGCAAACCTTTCAACAATGTTGAAAGGTCTGTAATAGCAGAAGAAGGGCAAACCTTTCAACAATGTAGAAAGGTTCACAACTACATATAAAAGGAGGACCTTCAGTCCCAGTCGAGAGCATGGAGTCGAAAGAGTGGTCGCCTGCATCTATAAATAAGAACCAAAGGGCCATGTTTTAGAGATTGGAATTCTCTCATTCTAATCTTGTATTTTTCTTAACCAATACATTGTAACCCTAATTGGGTGCTGATTTGGTGATTAAAATAAAATAGAGATTTTCATGGAAAAAGTGGGAAGTCTTATACTCTATCAATTACTTTACTGCTTGCTTATACTTTTGTTGGATTAACTCCTAGTTTTAGGTTCAATATCATCTAAAGATTCTAGTTGACAAGGTCGATGACATTTCTATTATGAATAACTACTGCAACCTTTTGAAGCTATTAACCCTCCGGTCTCAACCTTTTGATAAGGTTAACAGTACAACTGTTTCAAACATCCACTGAACCTTTGGGAAATTTACCATGAGCGGATAGGTTCTTGCGGTAAGAAGATGTACAGGCTGAAAAGCAAGATGTCAATGTTACTCAGGATAAGGGACCGTCTAGAGGAGGGTCTAAGGTAAACAACGGAAAGAGAAAATCTGTTGATAGCTCTAATGTACCGAGGCAACCAAAGAGGGAACCGAGATTCCCATCCTACACTGAACTGATTCAAACTTCCAAACGAATATACTTGGAAACCCAAGGGTAGGTCCCCTACCACAAGTCGATGAGGCAAGAGCCCACTGATAAGGAGACCGGGAAGTTATTATGTGTTCCATGAGTTAAATGGGAACAATACAAATGATTGCAAGCATCTGAAAGGTATAATTGAAGATCATGTTAGGAATGGCTAGTTATCACAATATGTAAGACCCAAGAGAGCAGAGGCAGAACAGGCACAACCCCTGCCTGTACCTTAGAAAATAGGAATAACCCTGGATCATGGTCACGCCTCATCATTAGTTGAATGTGATGATAAGGAGCAGGTTCAGGACTTGAACCTTGACCACATAACAGGTTTTTTTTATAATGCTTCTGTAATAAAACTGCTAAATCAGTTACACATGTACGGGATTATGAACAGTCCCTGGGCATGCTCTGAGATGACGACAAATCATCATGCCTCGAAAGGCACACACTGCACTGTTTGGACATTTGTTTTCTTTATTTTCTATGGACAGTATAAACTCTATTTATTTATTTAATTGAATTATTTGATTATGATCCCACTCGAACGTCGAATCAGATAATGATAATCCTAAAATCTCAACCTGAGAGGAGAGAAAGAATAATACAAGAAAGCCCCCTCGTCAGAAACAACGAGTGGACTGGGACTATCTAAAGCCATAAACGACACTCGATTTCGAATGATCACATTCCGCTTTGAACAAGCATTCGATCTCGAACGATCACCATCTACCATGAACGGTACTCGACCACGAACGATCATCATCTGCTTTAAACAATCCTCGATCTTGAACAATCATTTTACATCTTGAATGACATCCGATCTCGAATGATCATATTGTTCTTCGAACAACATTTGATCTTGGACGATTATGTCATGCCTTGAACAACGTGCAGTCTTGAACGATCTTACCTCGTCTTGAAGGACACTCGACCACACATGGCCCTCATCCATCGTAGATGACTATCGGTCGCGAACGACCATCGCTCATCTTGTAATAAAAACTCTACCTTAAACGGGCCCATTTTTAACTAATGTTCTAGAACGACCCTGAATGATGATCTTGAGAATCAATGAATTGAATTGCAAGTCATAGGTTTACAACTATTCGAAACATGCCTTCCTACCACAAGGCATGTTTTGGAGGGAAAATGTTATCCCACTTTTTGGTCAAAGTCAGGATTTCAACAAATTGATGGTTATCAGGATCGAAGATCGATCAAAAACCAAGGAATGAATGATACCGTCAAATTTGGATCGATTTCCAATTGTGGCAAGATCGATAAGGAATGATAAACAAGGCCTAGTGAGGCTACACTTTGAATTTTAGATCAAATGGAGTTCATACATTCAAGTATGGATGAATCAATATTCATGGGAACCAGTACGTATCGATACTTTTGTATAGATCAAGATAGGCACGGCTGTTTACTTTGGATCGATACATTCGTATCGATACAGGCGTATCGATTGGATGAATACGGAAGACAAATAGGAAACTTGATGATGTGTAGCTCAACGTTATACTCAAGATGGATACGAAGCAATGGTTAAAGTGACTTGGAAGTGTATTTCGTATCGATCACTTATCGATCGATACGAAAGACGCATATGAAGGATGCTATGCTGGATGGATACGAGAGTACTAAGCAGCACATCTCAAACCTAGAAGGGAGCAATTGTAATAAGAACCATGTTTCGTATCGATCGTGTTCGTATCGATTGATATGAAAGAAGCAGTCAAGATGGAGCGTAAAATACGGATCACAGCGCAAAACTCGGATGGATGGTAATCTGATGGATGTGAGATGATGGATACGAAATCATTAGCCTACGCTTGTAAACTTTAACTTGGATCGATCATATCTCACAACCTACATGTTGGAACTTCATGAAATTTAGCAAGCAAGGACTTTGCACTGTCATCTTTCACCATGATTGGTCTCAGCTGATTCTGACGTGGGGATGATGCGAAGGACTTATTGATTGATCCCAAAGCATGGAGGTGGGCGCCACCGATCTGCATATAGGCCCACATGGACCAAGGACTTATCTGCCTAATTTTTAGCAAGATCTTTGTAGATCTCTACCTATATATAGAGAGAACACGGCTCTAGAAACATAATCTTCTTCTCTCTGCTCGCCTTTATCTTCAAGTTGGCTAAACTCTGTCATTTTAGCTATTGAATAGCACTCCATTGTAATTGTAATCATAGTATAAAAGGAATAAAATGATCACTTCAAAGTGGTCGTAGGTCGGAGGTAGCAGAAGCACTATAAATATTGTGTCTTTCTTACTTTCTTTCATTTTAAATTTACTATTTCTTCATTTTTACGTTCTACATTATCTGGATATTGAGGATTTGTGTGTAAACACTGATGCTTTCATTATATTTGGGGTTCGTGACCATTTTTGTTGCAAACATGTGGCTCTAAGGTGGTCTCTAGAATCCAATCCACATCCATCTCGTCTACGCTTGGGTTGGTTAGTGTTTCAACCGAAACCAATCCCAACGACTGGGCTTCTCCAGAGCTAGCCAGCTTGGTCAAATAGTCTACCTTGGTGTCTTGCTCCCGTGGAATGTGAGTTGTGGTGTAGTGCTCGATATCACTTAAAAGCTCTTGTACGTTGGACAGGTACGGGGCGAGATTTTCTCTACATGCTTGATACTCCCCTTTCACTTAACAAACAACCAGTCGGGAGTCACTATATATGTGAATAAATTTTATCCCAAGTTCCTTCACAAGCTTTTGTCCAACGATCAAGGCTTCATACTCTGCTTCGTTATTTGTTGCTAGGAATTCCAAGCGCAAAGCATAGACTCTCCCCTCGAGGGTTTCAAGCACTACCACTACTTTCGAACAGAGGTTGTTTGATACACCATCGACGAAGAGGTTCCATTGCATGCCTGTGTCCGACTGAACTTCCTCCTTATCGTCCCTTACGGTAAATTCGAAAATGAAATCAGCCAACGTTTTCCTGCTGATTGCTTTTCTCGGATGGTATGTGATGTCGTACTGGCTCAACTCTCCATATTCCACTTGAGTAGTCATCTAGAAGTTTTTGGCTGGTATAAAACTCGCTTCAGGGGCTGGTTAGTCAATACTATAATTAGATGAGCCTGGAAGTATGGTCGTAACTTCCGTAAAGCGATCAAAAGGCAATACACTAACTTCTTTAGTTTTGGACAATTCTTCTTAGCTCCGGTGAATCGTTTGCTAACGTACCGCACAGGTCGCTGGATTCTTGCTTCTTCTTGCACTAGAGTGGTGCTCGATGCATGTAGGGAAACTGCTAAATAAACGAACAAGTCTTTTCCATCAAATGGTTTCGATAAGGTCGAGGGAGTTTCCTTGTGTCGTAGCAATTCCTTAAAAGCTTTTTAGCAAGCTTCACTCCATTTAAAGTTTTTCTTTCCCTTCATTAGTGCATCGAAGAAAGGTACATTTTTCTTTGCTTTTGAGATGAATCGACTCGGTGCTGTGACTTTTCCATTCAAGCTTTGAAGTTCCTTCTTATTTTTAGGAGCTCGGACTTTCCACAATGCTATTATTTGCTCTAGATTCACTTTGTTGCTCGAAGCACTTACTATGAATCCCTAGAATTTCCCAAAGGCAACTCTAAAGTGAAATTTAAGTTGGTTGAGTTTCATTCTGTATTTGAGGAGTATTTCAAACATTTCAATGAGATTGTGTAGATGGTTAGTAGCTACTCGGGACTTGACTAACACATCGTCCATATAGACTTCCATAGTCTTCCCAATCTGGCATTTGAACATAATGTTCAATAGCCTTTGGTATGTCTCCCCTGCATTTTTCAAACCGAAAGGCATTACTCTATAACAATACAATCCCAAATCAGTGATAAAGCTGGTGTTCTCTTTGTCTGGTTCGTGCATCAAGATCTGGTTATAGCCCGAGTACACATCCATAAATGGTAGCAGCTCATGTCCCATTGTTCCATCCACCAGCTAATCAACTCTAAGGAGCAGGAAGCTATCCTTCGGACAGGTTTTGTTGAGGTCCAAGAATCAATGTAGGTTCGCCATTTACCACTGGGCTTCTTGACTAGGACCGTGTTTGATACCCATTCGAGGTAGGTTACTTCTCGAATGAGCAGTTAGCCATCAGTTTATCTACTTCTTCTCTCAATGCCTTGGACTGTTCAGGGCCTAAGCTTTGCTTTTTTGCTTAACTAGGGTGAATTTGGGGTCAATATTAAGGGCATGACAGGCAATCTCGGGTGATACCCCACACATATCGGCGTGTGTCCAAGCAAGCATGTCCAAATTAGTGCGGAGGAACTTTGTTAGTTCTAACCGCATCTTGTTTCCAAGATGCGACCCAATCTTCAGGTCCCACGTTGGGTCATCCATGCAGACTGGGACAGACACCGTCAGTTCTGCTGGTGCTATCCGATCCTCACCTAGGCTCTTCTTCCTAGGGTTTAAAGCCTTGTCGAATCAGCTATGGTCCCCGAGCCAGGGGTGGTTCTTAGTTTCTATTCGGTGGGTTCACGGATATGGAGTGTCTTCCCCACATCTTTCCTTTTTTCCTTTCTTCTTGATTCACGCAATTCAGCGATGTAGTATTCCTGGGCGATGCTTTGGTCTCCCTTCATAATTCCAACTCCGTGCTCCGTAGGGAACTTTATTATAAGGCACTGTTGGGCCAATGCAACTCTGGAATCGGCTAACGTGGGCTGTTCCAAGAACGCATTGTATGTTGGCATTTCATCCATGATCACAAAAGTCTGAATGAGGGTGACCCATCGCTCACCCTCTCCAAGCTCCACAGGTAGGTCAATTGTTTCCACCGGTTGCCTGGGTTCTCTAGTAAACCCCTGAATCTTAGTCTGCCACACGGACGTGCTTTTTATGCCAATCTTCATTTGGTCAAAAGTGTGTTAACTGAACTACCACTATCAACCAGCACTCGTCGAACTATGGTAGGATCGATTCCTACTGTCACCACCATTAGGTCAAGAGTTGGAGCTTTAATCCTTCTGCTGTCTCGATTGCGGAACACTATATCATCACTCAGAACCTTTTCCTGCTTGGCCGGAGTTTCATCATCTATTGCTAAACACGATTCCTTTTGGACATGCTTTAATGAACTCGCATATCGCTCCATCTCTCCTAACCTTCTTTGATGTGGTTCATCGGATATTGTTATGATTATAAGCCTTTGGTCAGTTGGTTTTGACACTTCTTCGCTAGTTCCCGCTTGATTTCTTTTATCTCCTAGAGGTTGAGGGACTATAAGTTGATGGGTTTTTATGGCTTTTTCACATATTGTTGAAGTTTTTTGTCTTGGATTAATCCTTCAATGAGGTCCTTAAGGCGGCGACATTCGTTTGTATTATGCCCCTGCATCTTGTGGAAACGTTAGAATTTCCCTAAGCACTTTTATTGCTCCATTGCCTCCTTTATAAGAGGTTTCTTATACTCTTCAGTTTCTTGTGCTACGAGTTAAATATTCTTCGGAGTGTCATTCAGAAGGGTATAGTCTTTCTGTTTAAACCTTTTAAATCTTTTTTTACTTCCACCATTATTTCTTTTATCGGGGTTCTGGTTTATTCTCTTCCGATTCTCGCTTTTTTCCATGACTCCTTGAGTACTTCCAAGATCATGTGTGTTTAGATTTGCCACAGCATCATTTTGTTCGACGTTCATCTATTGTGTACCAGCGGACTCTCTTTCCTGCCCTGTGCTTCCTCCAATATCAGGTACTGGCTTGCTTTACGATTGAAGTCTTTCATGCTGGTTGGTTGCTTCATCTTAATCCATTTCCCAAACTCTGTTTCTGTAGCGTGCACTTATGCCATAAAAACCGTATCATCATTGGGGTTTCTTACTTCCATCACCGTGGTGTTAAACCTACTCATGAATGATTTCAACAACTTATTATGCCATTAGACCAATCTGGATATGGACATGACGTCCTTCGGTTATGCGGTGTGAAGCCTGAACTAATCAAGGAATTTCATCGCAAGTTGGTTAAAAGTAGAAATAGATCTTGGAGGGAGTCTGGTGAACCATATAGACGCGACTCCTTCTAGAAAAATAGGAAAAATCGACAGTGAACGGCTTTTGGAGCATTGGCTCCATCCATATACTAGTTGTACTTGTACAGATGGGGTTCTGGGTCCTTTGTTCCATCTTAGGAGGGGATAGTTGACCTAGTGAATTTGTTTAGGTATATTACATTCAAGATTTCAAGGGAAAAGGGGGTCCAACTCGGGGTAGATCCCCATTTATCATCCTTTCGATTTTTACTCTCGTCCATCAGTTGTTTGACCATTTCTGCTATGTATACCTCTGATGTCCGGTAGCCCTAGGCATGGTAATCAGTCATTACGCGAAGTGTTTGGTCCTACAAATGGTCTTGATGCATGGGTTGAAGCTTAGACCCTCCTTTCTCCAGGAGGGCCACTCCCATAGGACCCTGTCGGCCTGTAGCTGGCCTGACTAGGGTATTTTGATGTTCTAGCATCTTCAAACACATTGATGTTCTCTTCCATCTGATTGCCTTGCTCTCCATCTTCTGAATCGAAGAGATTGATTGCTATATCTTCCTATGGGGTTTTGGGCCCTTGATTCAAATTCAATATCGGTTGCCTTGCGCCGGGTGGAGTATTATCATTCTCCTCCACATCGCATCCTATTATTACCCTTCTTTGTGGCTGCTTTCCATTCCTTCTATGCAGGCCGAAAATGGAGGAATTCTCTTGTTCTACAGCAGTCACTGGTTCAGGCACAGTCCTTGGCGCGGGGTTTTATTATAGGGTCAATAGAGTGTTGAGCTTCTCCATTAGAGCCTTTTGACTATTTTCATTTTCTGGTTGATCTCCTCAGCCATCTTATTCAACTCCTCCCTGGTGACGACTTTATGCTGACTGGAGGATCTTGGTGCATGGTTTCCTAAGTTAGCACCATTGACTTCAACTTGTTGGAGACTAGCACCTTCTCGAGCTATTATTGCCCCTGTGTATCTCCCAGAGGCAGTTCTTCTTCTTCCAAAAGATATTGATCCTAAATTGCGAGTTCTTCAAGAAAAGATTGGGGATCTAACTTTTGGACTTATAGGGTCCAAAGTAGATTACTAGATCTAGAACTGAGTTGGATTCTCAATGAAAGCACCAAAATGTTGACCCAAAAAATGGACCAACACCTCGGTTTGGATTTGAAAGCACCAGACCTGTCTTGACAGAGCAATATCACAGATCATAGATATAAAGAAATAATAGTAAAAGAAAGTAGACAGGAATTTTTTATAGTGGTTCGGCTATTAATGAAACCTACATCCACTTTATAGTATTGTTGTAGACTGATTGTTGTTACAAGAGATGTTTGATTATAAGACTTTGGTTACTCCCTAGCTAGATTGAATCTCCAGAGTTGGAATCCACTAGAAAATTGTAGTGTATTCCTTTGGAGATTATTATGAAGGAAGCAGAGAGTAAATAATAATCCCAACAGAGCTTCAGCAACCAGTCCGGAGAAGATCCTTCTTATGTTTCAGGTTGAATGGTATTTATATGAAGCGTAGGCCTTTTGGGCTCGGCATACCCTCATCAGCTCGTGGGTAAGTATTAGATGACCTAGGTAATTCTTGACTCTCAAATGAGTTAGAGCCATGGGTCGATGGTGACCCATGGTCTATGGGTCGCTGGCGACCATAGAATTGGCTCGTTTAGCGAGCCAACGTCTTGGCCTCTTTGTAGTGTCCCTTAGTTGTTTTTTTCGAAGGCTTGAGGAGAGGCATGGGTCACTGATTATCCAACAACTTAGTATTTTTGTGGAATTTGAAATCGGAGATGTTTCCATAGCCTTTTATCGTTATTGTTACATTTAAATGATAATTCACTAGCTGTTTTCGTTCGCTGCCGATTGCGCTAATGGAATGCTGACCTCTCGGCTTCGTTGATCCCAATCGTTGTTTTTAGTCATATAACTTGGCCTTTATCGATCCCTTGTCTTATCTCTTTGGGTTAAGTCTTGAACCGTCCGGTCTACACAAGGTTGTTCTGTATTCTATTGGTTTATGCTAGGTTAAAAACTCAGATAACAGTTACCAACCACATTGGCAATGGAAAAATTATGGCCACTCCTCTCACACACTTCTTTAGTGTCCCAATAACTTTTCTCTTAATCTTTTTCATGTCGTCTCTCCTGTTCTAAGCTAGTGAAGATGAGCTATCTTATTCCAAACTAGAAGGAGATGAATTCCTACGGCTCTTCCTATGCTGCTGTCCCTATCGAGCTATTAAAGCAAAACATTCTTCCATCTTACCAAAGAGGGTTTTCTGACTATCAAGCATTTTCTGGTTCATTTAAGCCATTATCCATCAAGTTCAAATCTTTACACCATCTCCTATAGGGTAGATGGTCCTGATAAAGCAATTAATGGCTAATTAGTTTCATCATTATGGTAAGCTTCATCTTCTCCATCGATGGCTACAATTCTCATGGAAGGTTTCTTAAGGGCCATTTCCCTAGATCTACAATAGTCATCCTTTGGATCTAATTTCTAGATGCTTACAAGCCATAATACTAAGCTAGATCTAAACTTGAGATGCTTTATTCTTAATGAAAGCACCAAAAATGATAAACTAAAAGGTTGCATAACACATCCAATCAAATGAAAATGAGATAGATCTAAGTAATATCAAAAACTCAATAAGAATACAAAGAATTTTATAGTGGATCAGGAAAAGTCATGCCCACGTCCACTTTAATGTTATTACATTTGGATTCGTCATAAGTACAAGAGCTTTACATATGTTTTAAAATTTGAAAAGCAAGAGTACATCCCTTAATGACAAAAGAGAAGCGGAGAGGAAGATATGAAGAATATGGAGGTCCAAAAGTCCTTGATTCTTTGCTTTAACCTTCCTATTTATAATAGAATCATCCACCAATTCGCCAGAGAAAAGATGACCAGGTAAGAATCTAGGTCTAAGAAAGTAGGAAGGAAGAATAGTTCTTCTTAAGGAAAAATTCATCGATGTACCGACCGCTATTGTGGTCGGTATCAACCATAATGATCATCATCATGTTATATAGAAGTTCATACTTCCTTCTGTTCTCATCCATATCTTCAAGTTGTAAAACTTCGTTTACATCTTTGCCTATCAAATCATGTTCACACTGATATGATTTGTCTCATATTGGACTTGTCTTCTCCTAGAAAGTTTTGGAGTTTTGATGATATCTTATAAGCATAATCGACTTAGCAATGAAATGTTTGCTCCATTATTCCATTTCTTGTTCATGCCACAAGCTAAACAAAAAGTCCCATCTAAAAATCATCTCGGTACTAACCAAAAACTCTTTGCACCTTTGGCCTTCAAATTCTTTGAGCAACCTTCCTTGGTCATTCCAAGCTTGCCTCCAAGTTATTGAACCATTTCGTCTTCATTTTGGCACCTAGATCCATTTGAAGTATACTCAGTTTAATGGCTGGAAAATAATGATAAATGGGTCCAAAAACCCACTAAAGGAATTTGTGAAATTCTCATATCTCTTTTAAGATTTTTTTTTTAAAATGTAGAATTTAATGGGAGCGTTATTAGATTCATGCAATCTACCAATCTAATAAGTATAAGAACATATCTGATATTGCAAAATCTACTTTAACAAATTTGAACAATCAATATAATCGATAAAATTGTTTATTGGTTAAAATATACTAAGTGAACCAAACTAAAGGTTGATGAAGAAAATGTAAATTTACTCACCAATAAATCATCTGGCTTATTGTCGCTTTAAGACCTATGCAAGAGCCAAATTATACAACCGTTAGAAACATTCATGCTTCGGCCACTTAAGTGTTAATTTGTCGGTGACTATGTATTGTCTTCAATGAATTAAACTCTAAATTAATAAAAGAGTATTAATCCATATTCAACCACATATAAAAGTTATATAATAAACAACTACATTCGTGTTATATGAAATCTAAATGAAAATGTTTCATTCAAAATGAGAAAGTATACCATAGTATAGATCATATGTTCAATAAGATTGAGCATAATAAGGACCTTGTTGTGTCAAAAACTACATTAGTTCAAGGATTATGGATAGACCTAGCAATTCGATCGCTACAATTTCGGTTTTGATCTATTTACTTAAGTACAACTTATTCGATATCCTTAAAATGTAATTTAACAGCAAATAAAAGAAATGAATAGCTAACATGAATGAATGAATCTTCATATTTCAAATGTTGCTATTGTTAACAACGAAAATAGATGGTGTATACCATACGATACTCGGTAATGGATGCATCAAGTTTTGAAAATTACTTTCGTGTATGCCAAATACTATTTATGAAATAATAATAATTTTAGTTTTGATTGAAAATAGAAGCAGTTTTTTAACATGAATATTATGAATATTCATTATAAAATAAATATGTTTTTTCATTTCAATGATTATAGTTTTTCATAAGGATAATAATGCATTAGCTATAGAAAATATAGAAGTAACTAAAATATTTAGCAATTAGTTTTGGAATTATGGACTAAGTTGTATACTTGAGAAATAATTCTTTAATCATATGATTATGAATCATACGGTAGTTGTGAATTATTTCACAATTATTAAGGGCAAAACGCTCATTCGATGGGAGAAACAAAAGTGTTAATAAACTCTTCAGGTCGATAGATATAAATGTATACAATCCAAGGTCTAATGATATCCAAAATGTTTCCACTTATTTCATTAAACATAGATGAGACTTCTCAGGTATAAAACATTTGTATTCAATGCATAACTCAGATATCTACGATGAATTCATAGAATATAAAATGGAAGAAGAAAACAAGAACATACAAAAGAATAAACAATTCGATTTGATCAAGTGATTACATATTTTGGATAAAAGTTTCAATAATACTTAAAAGAGAATAACATTCACTCCCATAATCACTCCTTCTTATGTTACATAATGATGTATTAATAAGGAGTAATCAGACTCTATTGGAGAAAATACAACTGATAATGAGTGAAGTTGAGTAACTTCTTGCTATAAGAATATATCTTAAGAGTAAATACACATGTGAAATTTGATTTCATATAAAGTTGAGATTATGATTTTATATAAGATATGATTTTCGACATAACCCCATCTTAAATAGTTTATGATATGTGGTTATCCAATTTCCATTATAAAATATATAAAATAGCTTTCATTAACTTAAAACTAGGATCTATTTCATGAAAGTCTATATGTAGTTCATAAAATGTTTTGAATGTCTATTCCGATGCAATAAGAAGCAAATTGTTATTTCAAGACGTACCACTTTCTTGTGGAGGAATTTTTTCTTAGAGAAATTTGTGGTAGTGCGATGGACTTAGATATGATCTAAGATTCTAACATAGTAATTAAGTACGTAGATCGTGTAAATTTAACCAGCCTAAAACAAACACACCTCATTAGAGTGCTTAATAAGAATTATCGTACACTGAAGAGAAACTATAATTTTCTTACCAATGTAGAGAAAATGAATTGTTAATAATAACAAATCTCTTTAATTATCGCTAGGCCACGGAGAGCATAAATGAGCTAAATGTTATGAATCTTTAAATATGAAATGGATTCCAAGTATATTGGAAAATTATGATTTTGATAATTACACCCATAAGGATATGATGTATCGGCGCAAGTGAATCTTCGAGTAGAATGTCAATGCAGTTGGAATAGTATAAAGTAGCTTGATAAGAAATGACTTCATTGATTTCAAATATTGAAAGCAGTGGAAAAATTTCGCTGTTTAACATGCATAAGTCCATTCTAATTTTTCTTGCAATCATCGCACAAATGACCTTGAGTTTTGGAAAAATGATGTTGAAACGAAACTTCTAAATGATTATTTAGAAGAGACCGTTTGCATACAAAAACTAAAATTTCTTGTAGTGGAATCGATAACAATGTTTGAGGATTTTTGCATATGATCCATAAGCTGATACAATAATGATGTCTGACAAGCATCTAGAGGCCGAGCAAGAATTTTGAAATAGAAATCAAATAATTTGATTTCGGTTAATATTCCATGAAGCAAGTTTCTATAAGAAAGAAAATCGAATGTACTAAATCATTTCTAAATGCTATAGCTAAACAACATGTGTAGCGACCCGCAATTTCGAACACTTCATCTTTGAATATCGTAGCTTTTGAAATATGATTAAGAGTTATAAATATGATTTTATAACATTGTTAAAATCCTTTTAATTAATAACTAATCATAGGATACTTTTTCTGAATTTATTTACAAAAATAAATACTTTGAAGAAATATCGAAAACGTGACTGAAAATCGTTTTACCGATAAACTGATTTTATCGATATAAGTTGTTCAAACTTTGTGTATATGTCTAATTATCATATGAATTCATTAATAACTAATAAAAATATTTTCACTAATTATGGTTAACCAAATTAGCTTCTAGAAGCCTTAAAATGAAATAATTTGCACTAAAGATATTTGTTTGGATATTATCTTTGGCTTGTGTGAGGTGGAAAGATAATCGCATGGGGAAGTGAGGAGGCTTGGTCGGCTAGGAGAGGTAAGGGGGAGGGTAAGCTTACCCTTTAATGGCTATATAAGTGGCCTTATAAAACATAAAACTCCTTTCATAATTTTACACAAAAAAACTAGCTTTTCATTGTCATTCTCTTCATAAAATTCCTAAACACAAAGCAATTCAAATCAACTAAATCTTGCACCAAACTCAAGTGTCACTATTATAATATCATAGCAACACCTCATAGAAACTTGGAGCTAGAAGATTTGGAGCACAATACCCCAAACTATCAAGGTCTGTGAGCATTTTAGGAAATTTCAAGCCCTGGCCGAGAGAAAAACGGTGAAGGTAAGAAGTGGAAGCTTGTGCTTGGTTGTTTACTTTATGAAGGGTGAGCTAACTTACCATTTGAATGAATATGAAGTGTATATACTTTTTTATTTAAACTATATTATTGTGATTGGTTTTATATTACTACATCTTATTGCAATTCTTGCTTTGGAAAGCAAATGAAATACTAAATGATGTATTTGGACTTATATGAATTTCGATGACTTGATGCATAGCCTTGACATAGAGAACATAGGGTTTGGTTGAACGATATTTGAATCATACTGGAGTTAGTAGTGGTTTTATAGTGATAGTCATTATAAAATCATTTAGGAATTGCCTTGTATTCGACAATTTCTATATAAAAATGTAGAAATATCCTTAAGGGTTTCTTGTCATGGTTGTGATGTATATTGCGTATATTGCTTACTTCAAATAGACTGGTTGCTAAAAAGTTTGTTAGCATACCAAAAAATGGAAAAACTTTTAATTATTCAAAATTGCCCTAGTTCATAATAATTGACACTAGTTAGTGTAGCACTTTTTAAATGTTGAAGTATCTCTTAACCTATTTTCGCAGCATTCTGTAAATGTTGTCGTTTCTATTTGAGACTTTAATTTGTTTTAAATTACTTTTAGGTAAGTTAATTTAATTTAATCCTTTTAATTTATTATATATAAATTAGAGTGTTTGTGTGTGTGTGTTTGTATATACCCTTATTAAAAGGGTTTTAAATTATAAAAAATGTTTTCTAAAAGAGATTTAAGAGTTTCTTAATTAGCTTAATCGTGCTTTGTTTTATTTATTTATTTATGGAAAGTAAATAACTATATTTAACACTAAAGCTAACGAAGTGGATTTATCCATCTATGAGAGTTAAGAATGTTGTTCGAGAAGTGTTTAGAAGCAATAGTGCTCTTACCTGCTCGCTTCACTCTTGACCAAGGGATAGTAAGTTGAGAAGGTCGGATAAATGTCAAGTATACAAAACTTGATTTCCATCAACGATCTTTTTTAGAACAAGATAGTCGGTTAGTCCACTTATCAAACTTGACCATTAACCAAGGAAGTATATGAAAGCTTCATGGCTTCGTACGGTTTTGAGATCCCTCGGGGAGTACTTGTTGGTATGAAATGTCTGTAGCTTTAAGAATTGTATATATACGAGATCCTTCGGGGAGGACTCCGTCATATATAGTTTGCTTACTTCTAAAAGAGAACCGAAAGTGAGTTAACCAAAAGTTCATTGATTTAGTTTTGAAGAGACTGAGATCGATAAATGTATTACGTACCAAAATACCACTTTAAAATTAGTATACGAATCTACGTTTTGGAAGTGGTTGTGAAGCGGAATGATATAGATTTGAACTATATATCTTAAGTTAAATCTAATGGAGAGGTCAACATTAACATTTTAGATTAATGCTATAGAGTTGACTAATCTATCCTAGGGTTAAGTCCAAGGGAAAGGTCAGTGCCAGCATTTGTCGATCGACTTGTGTTGAAATGCATGAAAGGATTCATATTCTATTCGAGTAATGAAGACTTGTGTGAAAGACGTTGAACCTGATTTCACCATCGAAAATGAAAAAACAGAGTAAGCCTCATAGGCAGTGGGTTGAGCTAAACCAAGGGTATATCAACAGCATATTTGAGATGCTTATTGATGTTGGTGCTGGAAGTTGATGATATTAAGTTCCACATGTTTAGGCATGGGCCAGCTATGTTTCTCCTAATTGGTTTATTTTGTTCAAAGATATGTGATGCATGGAAGGTAGTTTTTGACCCTTCTGCAACACCTTGTAAATTTACATTAGTTAATTAACAATTAGTTAGGTTGTAGAAATCGAATTTGTATGATTGGTCGAATTTGGCCACGAAACTTGTGCTATTGTGTTCATGGAGAAATTCTGAGCAACTTTCATATTTGGAGTTTCATGATTGGAGTTCAAAGGAAGAAGGTACAGACTACAAACAATTTCAAAATGAAAATAATTAATTAACAAAATTAACGTTTATAATTAATCACCGAGACCCACATGTAGACCCCCTTTACAAAGAAGGTCGACACAGAGCGGTCGGCCCCTATAGAGGAAATGGTCGACCGGCCCAAGGGTGATAGCTTAGGTTTGCCTTAGCCTAACGACCCAAATTTAATATTTTTTAATCTAGCGACCGCGGTTGACTTTTTGTGCCTATAAATTTAGGCCTAACTCTTTCTTCTCTTCTTATATTTTCTGGAGAAATCAGTGAAGCTCTTCCTTTTCTTCTTTTTCACTATTCTTCTAAATTAAAATAAATTATATTTACACAAATTGGAGAAGGATAGAAATAAATAGAAGAAGAGAAGAAGTGAATCAACACTACACAATAATAAGGTAATTTAAATATAAATTACCTTATTTCCTTCCAACTCGAAATCTCTTCTAAGATTTGAAATTTTAATACACACACACACACATACCCCTTTTATACATACTTCTTGGATTAAAAAGAAGATGGAGTTGAATCAAAGGATTTAGTTCAGATCTAGAGATTTAGAATGCTTTCAACATGTGAGTGGGAAACTTAAAAATTGTTTATGGCATTGAAATCGATCCCGTTGGTGTTTTTTTGATCTTTATGCGTAAATCAATAAATGTATGTGAGTTTTAGGCTCAAATTAAACATATAAAACAATTGCCTACATATCCTTATCCTGTAATATAGGAAATTTGATTGGAATTATCGTTTAGTCCCAGATCTAGAAATCAGTCCTAAAAGTTATAATAGTTGAAGGTTGATAGGTTGTATAGTTTATTACAAATCTATAATTGGGTTGTGAAAATATTAGTGTTGTTTCGATTCTTACCCTCATCTTGTTGGAATGTAGATTTTCTATGTTTGAATTATTGGAATTAAGATCCGTTAATTTTTATAAATTGGTTTGATTTTCTTATTTCCATAGAAAAATACAACATTTGATTTGAAAATGAATATTTGCAAATAAAAGAAAGTGATGTGTAAAGTACGCAGTAATTTATAGTAGTTTATAATGTCTATTTCAAACAAAAAGAAAAAGAACCCTTCCTTGTAATTTAAAATAAGGTTCATCTTTTAATTTGGAAAGTTAACCTTTTTGAATCATGCTAATTTATGGAAATTATGATTAAGAATCTTTTTAAAGATAAAATTCCAACAATTTGATGTGGAAAAGGATATTCTAGTTAGATGTTTATAACTAGAACTATAGTTAAGGGAAATAGATATTTATGCATATTTAACCGTCCTAATCAATAAAAATAAAACTTAACTTAAACGATGATTTACTAGCAATATTTTCTCAAATGATAAATCAAACGTAGGAATATATCAGATAATGAATAAAGGAATTAGGAAAAAAAGTTTGGAAAGGTTGTAATTCCAATTAATAGGTAACGCGAAATGAATTCGAGAGTTGTAGAAAACTAATAAGGTAAGTGGTTTAATGGGACTGATAAATAAAGATGGTATGGTAATAACCATGGAATAGCTAGAGGAGAATTACTAGTTTAGTTGCTAAATAAATGTTTTAGGAAATGTCCGTTGGAATAATAGTAATAATAATCATTTATTTTGGAAAAGCTGACATTTATGGAAAAAGTGAATAAAAGGGAATAATTAATAATTGGAAATTTAAGGTAGATATTATAGCCTTAAATAAATTAGATGAGATTAGTATGCTAAGTCCAATATACAACTTAGAGTAAAAAAAGCCTAGAATGAAGCTTAGAATAATTAATTGTACATAGTGAGTTGGAATGCAAGGTCAATCATGTTACATAAGAGAAGTCTGCCCTTCACTTTGAGGCCACCAGCAGTTGTGTACACTTCTACTGATGTGAGACATCTCTAACCATAGACCCACGGAAAACGAATTTGCGACCATATGACATATTTCTAGGCTGGAGGTATTAAGTGGTTGTTTGAGGGCCCGTCTTCTCTCTAACTATGGTCTGAGTTGGGGTTGGGAGCGGTTGTGGATATCTCGAGGAAGGTCTGCTTTAGTATTGAGTTATTAGGTGATTGTTGCAGAGTCCGCCTCTCTTCTATAAAGAAGTATTAAGTGGTCTGGTGAGATTCAAAGCGATGCCAGTTGGATAGTACCAGTAAGGATTTCGTCTTGGGATTAGGTATTAACTGATGTGGAACTACCTAAAATACAGGTATTTAATGGTTAGAAGTATGCCTAGTCCTTATTAATGAGGTATTTAGTGGCTTGGGTATTGCCTCTCACATGGCTAAGACATTAATGACGATATATACATTAGTAGTATGACTATTATGTACTATAAAGAATAAACAATGGTCTTTGTAGCTAGGACCAATAGATCAACGATGGTGATGCTAGAAGCCCGCTTCATGTTTGGAAGTATTAAGTGACTGATAGACATATATTAGTATTTTGTACCTTGGAAAAGGTTACGTGGACGAATCATATTAAGTAGAAATATCGTGCGTATAATGTTAGGTTAAACACATTAACTATAAATAATAGAAATAGTAGTTAAATGGAAATCTGTTGGTATAAATTTATGTTATGGATAGAGTATAGATTTTCCAGTCACTAGAATATTGTTCTAACCCCCTCCTCATTACAACCCACGAGATAGTTTTAGAGGAACGGGTCGTTAGAGCAAGACGTGATTAGTTGATAGAGAGTTTTCTTATCTCTCATGCACGGTGTTGATAAGGCGAATTGACGTCCAAGGTATGTTATTGATTCCGAGGTAGTAGCCCCAGTCAGCATTTATATCTTATTATATTTTCCATTTCTAGGTGAGTTTAGATTTATCAATCACTAATATGCTCATGCTTATTGCAGGTACAAAACAAACGATCTATACTCTAATGGACTTAGGTTTCGGTTTTCTGAAAATTTGGGACTATTAAGGTGCGGGTTGTTACATTTGGTGTCAAAGCTTAGGTTAGTATACTAGAAGGATTATGATATTTTGAGAGAAAGTACTTGTTATTTTCTATCTATTAATATATTTTATGCCTAGCTCTATTGATTTCGACTATGGAAGAAGTTACAACCATATTCGAATGGATAGGCGAGACGATTACGAGTTAGAATATTATATAGAGTTAAAGATTACATGCCTACTTCCATTACCCTACAGAGCATTGGTCGTACATTAGGCATTAACTTTGAAGAGCATGAGAATGACATATGGAAGAATCCCGGAGGCTGCAGGGTGTTTGACCTGATTGTTGAGACTAGCTATCTTGCGATTTTGGATTTTGATGGATGGTGAAGTAAAGTGCACATTTTATCCTAGCAAGCAGGAGTTAAGAATTTATATGTCGTATACATTCGGAGGCAAGTTCTTGTAAGATAATGTTTGTCGATCACTTTAAGATGGCAAACTAGACTTTTACTGTAAGATATAAAGTCAATTGCTTAGTCCAACCCCATGAGAGAAACTTTATAATATATTACGAGAATGCCTTAAATTATGAAAAAGGGGGTTTCCAAAGGATTTCTTTTCCAAAGACTAAGTTGGGAAATGTTTGTTTTGGGAAGTTTTGAAATCTTATTTTATAACAAAGATGTATACCAATGAATTTGGTTATGATAAGAAATTTTTGTTTAAAAAGAAGTAAATTTGAAACCCTTAAATATATATATATATATATATATATATATATATATATATATATAATAAAGGTTTAAGTATGATTTTGATAAAGGAAGTTTGGAGGAAAATAGTTTTTCAATTTGGAAACGAGTTCAAAAGAGCAATATTTAGCTCAATGATTTTTCTGTTTATAAAAATTAGAGTTTTAAATTTTTCCTTTTAAGGGCGGATAAAATAGGAACGACATTCGATTTTATTAGGGTATGAAGTTGGAAGTTTAGTTGTACTCGGCAACTAATTGGAAGGATGTTTCTGTATAAATAAAAAGTAGAGGATAAACAGTTGGAATATTTTGGGTTTTTGAAGTGTTGTTGGTTGGACACTATAAGTTGGGAATACTATAATATAGCTGAGAAATGGTTGGAAGGCTTGATGGCAAGCTTGGACACCATCGTCAAGAGGACAGGAATTTTTCGAATCATGTCAAGCTGTAGAAGATGGCATGGAATGATTATTATTATTATCGTTATTAATTAACTAGGGCCAAATTCGGTCCAGTTTCAACCTACACCTAAAATCCGTCTAGTGGTCGGCCTTCCAATGGTTGATCGGTAGACCTAGAGCGGTCGACCGGTCAACAAGTTTTGGGACAACCTAAACCTAGAACCCGACTTATAGAAGTCGCATTCAAACTCCCAATCGCATTATCGTTTCTCCTCTTAATCAAATAGCCAAAACCCATCAAACTACTCTCCTCCTCTAAATCAAAAGCCACCCCCTCCGTTCTACCACCAAACGATGCCATTTTCCTTCTCCAAGGAGCAGCAGCCTTGCCTCATTCTCGCACCAATTTTTGCACGTCAGATCTTGCCCTATTGCCCCTCCAGACTGAAACCCAGCCTTCCCTCTCTAGCTATTTCTCAGTCCATAGCACCACCCCACACTGCGGGTTCTTTCTCATGCACCCTCATCTCACACCTTAAGTGGCCACTTCGCTTGGCCGGAATGGGTAGAAAATCACTACTTATCTTTGCTCAGCATGTTTCACTTTCATTCAAAGGCGACTTGGTCAAGTTAGAGGATTTCGCCGCTTTTGGACTAAAGGAATTATTCATGGTGACAGGGTTAGCACCGATCCTTCGCTTCGATACTTTTGATCGGGAATGCTAGACATGATGCATCCATCTTTTCAACACCTATCCAGGGCACAATTATTAATGAAGGCAAAAGTCTTATTTGGTCAAAAGTGAAGGGAGTCAATGTTGATTCGACTGGCGATTACTTCGGTGATATTTTGGGATTTCCACGAAGGCCATGGATTTAGGCGATATTGAGATGTCAGACCCTAAGATTTTGTAGCGTATCTTATCGAGAGACGTTGGTGTCCGAAGGTCGGACAATTTGTGACCCACAGCCTGCGTTGTTGTATGCATCATTGAGCATGGCATCATTCTAATACGGAGGGACTTGATTAGGTCTATACTTTAGTAAGGAAGGCCACATATTCTATCATTAGCAGCGTAGTTGTTAGTTTGGGCTATGCCTTGATGCTCCGATTAGTCGATCAGGGAGTTGGTACCTCACGGAGTTACTTCCCATATTGCCACTTATTTGCTCACTAAGATATGGAGTAAACGTTTAGGAGGAGTCGGTTTAGAGGAAGATCCTACTTGCCATCGACAGAGCCACCCATAAGAAGATGTCTATCCCTCTGTCATGAGTAGCAATAGCCGTGCTAGCAGCAATGGAGCTGGCACAGTTGGAGGTGGAGCTAGGACAAGGTGCCGAGGGATTCTAGAGTCCTTAGCTGATCACCATTCGACTGGTCCAGGCTAAGCTCTGAGGGATCCAACCTGGTTAGTAGGAGATGCGGGCTGAGCTACAATGCTAGAGCTGTAAGATTTGGTGCTTAGTCACCATGCTACACCCTTTTCGAAGCTGCGGTAATGGCTCGAGCTCCTATGAAGGGTCGAGACCATCCTATAGTTTGTAGGTTGTGCTTTAAGGTTAGTAGTGCTTTTGTTATCTTTTCCTTCCAGCTTTTTTTCTTTTCATTTAGGTTGTTTGGGTTGTAACTGTTAGTTGTCTCTTATAAAAAGACATGTACGATATTTTGAGATTATTCTTATTCATTTACTGTGTTGTTATTTTTGGATATGTGAGCCACTCTTATATATAATTGTAAGAAACAGTATAAATATGAAAATCTCATAAAGACACTTAACAAAAGTTGAAGCAATGTCAGATTGGAAATCTTTAAAATAGATGGTAGATCTTAGTAAATGAAGGACATGTTAAAGTTGTTTTGGAAATCATGGGTCATTTTTCCTGTTCCTTAAGAGCTAAAATGTTTGAATAAATGTGTTGACATTTTAATATGAAATGTTAAGTTTTAAGGTAAAGGTTAAATGTGAAGTTTAAGAGTGGAACATGTGTTAGCGTACAACTAACTTTCGATTATGCTAAAATGTGGCTTGAATCATTCGAATTTTTAGAAGGCACGTATCTTCAAAAAAATAAAAAACTTGCTTGAAACATAAAGATTTAGCTTTTAAATTATGTTTGGCGCTTAATTAATTTTTTGAACTTTTTCAAAATTGATTTCAAGGAAGATATGCATCTAAATGTTTTCGGAAATCTAATCTTCAAACGATGCACAAATTTGAAAAGTAAGAGATTTTTATGGAATTTTTTATTTTAAAGGCCATATGTTAAGCATAGGGAAGGTAAATAAATTAATGAATGTGAATTTAGTGGTGCATTAGGGACAACGGTACGATAAAACATAAATGATAACAAGGGAAAAGCTGTTTTAGCCTTGGAATTTTTATTTCCATACCTTATCGACGATATGCGACGGTCCATTTTTAGAACTTAATTCCATTTTAGAGATTGAAAAACAAGCCTCCTTACGCATTTTGTACATGGAAAATTTGGAGAAAATCCGAGGCAACAAGGAAATTTTCTTTGTACAATGGGGATTGGTAGCTTATGAAGTGGTAAAAATGTAGAATTCTCCACCTAAATTTATTTTCTTCGAATAGGAGTAATATTTAAGAAGCAATATTTTAATGCATTAGATTTCTGGATGGTATGTTGCACCATGCTTCTATTCATAGGAGTACATGGACTTTTGGTGAAAAGATTTTTCAAAATTTGCATACATAGAGAACTACCAATATATATATATATATAAGATGTTTGCATCATATTTTCACAAATGTTTTTAAAAGAAATGCATTCATATTAGAGGGTCGAATTTAGAATCATTTTATATGCATGTTTTCTATGTTGTGATATATTATACACTTGTGCACCTTTGTTTGCAAAATTGGTTGTACACTAATTGGTATAATTTTGCGGTATAACTGTGACCAATAACCCTAATTTAATAGTGCTATAATTTTAGGAATGAAATTCTTTTAAGGGGGAAGAATGTAACACCCTGTAAATTTATTTAGATAATCAATAATTAGTTAGGCTCCAAAAGAGGAAGTTGTGCAAATGGTCTAATGTAGCCATGAAACTTCTGCCATTGTATTTTTGGTGGAATTCTTAGCAACATTCATATTTGGGGTTTCGAATTTAGAGGTCAAACGAAGAAATTAAAAATGATAAACGATTTTGAAATGAAAATAAGTAATAAAACAAAATTAATGTTCATAATTAATCAACGGGACCCATAGGTCGACCACCTTTATTAGGTAGGTCGACATGAAGCAAATAACCCCTATAAAGGGAGCGTTTGACTGGTTCAAATGGTGACGACTAGGGTCTGCCTTGGCCTAATGGCCCGAATTTCATATATTTTAATCTAATGTATGCGGTTGATTGGTGTGCCTATAAATTGAGGCCTAACCCTTTCCTCGCTTTTCATATTTTCTGCAAAAATAAGTAAAGCTCTGCCATTTCTTCTTCTCCACTATTCTTCTAAATTATAAAATAAATTATATTTATACAAATTGGAGATGAACATAAAATAAATAGAAGAAGAGAAGAAGTGAATCAACACTTTGTGATAACAAGGTAAATTTCAATACAGTAAATTTATATTTCCTGCCACCCCCAAATCTCTTCTCAGATCTGAAATTTTAATATATGTATATACTCTTTCTATACATATTTTTTTGGATTAAAACGGAGATGGAGTTGGATAAAAGGATTTAATTTAGATCTGGAGATTTAGAATGCTTTCCAAAGGTAAGTAGGAAATTTGTAAATTATTTATGATATTGAAATATATCTTGTTGGTAATTATTTGATTTTTATGTCTAAACCAATAAATACATGTGAATTGTAGGCTTAAACTAAACATATAAAACTATTGCCTGCATATTCTTATCTTCTAATTTAGGGAATTTGATTAGAATTGTCATTTACACTTAGTCTAGAAATCAGTCCCAAAAGTTATAATAGTTGAAGGTTGATAGATTGTATAATTTATTCCAAAATTATAATTCGATTGTAAAAATATTAGTATAGTTCTGATACTTACCCTAGTCTTGTTGGAAAGTAAATTTTCTATGTTTAAATTGTTGGAATTGAGATCTGTTATTTTTGTAAATTGGTTTGATTTTCTTATTTCCATAGAAAAATACAACATTTGATTTCACAAGGAATATATGCAAAGAGATGTGTAAAGTATGTAGTAATTTATCATAGATTACCATGTCTATTTCACGCAAAAAGAAAAAGAACCATTCCTTGTAATTCCAAACGGCGCAAATCTTTTATTTTTGAAAAGTTAACCTTTTTGAATCATGCTAATTTTTGGAAATTATGATGGAGAATGTTTTTAGAGATATAATTCCGATAATTAAATATGGAAAAGGATATTCTAGTTAGAAGTTTATAACTAGAACTATAGTTAAGGGAAATAGATATTCATACATATTTAACCACACTAATCAATAAAAATAAATCTTAACTTGTACGATAATGCACGCGATATATTTGGTTAAACAATAAATTAAACATAGTAATAGATTAGTTAATGAATAAAGAAATTAGGAAAGAAAGTTAGAAAAGGTTGTAATTCCAATTAATAGGTAACTAATGTGAAATGAATTTAAAAGTTACAGGAAATTAACGGGGTAAGTGGATTAATGGGACTGATAAATAAAGATATTAGGCTAATAACTATGCAATAGTTAGAGGAGAATTACTAAATGGTGTTTAATAAATAAATAAATGTCGTAGGAACTGTCCGTTGGAATAATAATAGTCGTTTATTTGGACAAGTTAATATTTATGGAAAAAGTGAATAGAAGGGAATAGTTAATAATTGGACATTTAAGGTCGATATTATGGCCTTAAATAAATTAGATAAGATCAGTAGGCTAAGTCCAATATTCAACTTAGAATAATAAATGCTTAGAGTGAAGCTTAGAATAATTATTTGGACTTGGTGGGTTGGAATGCGAGGTCAGTAGAGTTACATAATAGAAGTCTACCCTTCTCCTTAAGGTTACCAGCAGTTGTGTACACTTCCTGCTGATGTGAGACATATCCAACGTAGGACTCATGGAAAATGAACATGAAACCATAGGACCTACTCATGGGCTAGTGATATTAAGTGGTTGTTTGAGGTACTCCTTCTGTCTAACTAATAAATAGATAAATGGTCCGAGTTAGCGGTTAAGGGTGGTAGTGGATATCTTGAGGAGGGGCCGCTTTGGGATTGAGGTATTATGTAACAGTTATAGAGTCTGTCTTTCTCCTACAAAGAAGTATTATGTGACTTGGTGAGATTCTAAGCGATGTCGGCTAGATAATACCAGTGTGGAGTGCACTTTTGGGTCAGGTATAATCTAATGGGAACCTGGCTAAAATATATATATTAAATGGTTAGAAGTATGCCTAGTCCTTTTTAATGAGGTATTAAGTGGCTTGGGTATTGTCACTCACATGGATAGGAAACTAATGATGATAGATAAATTAGTAGTATGGCTATTATGTATTATAAAGCCATAATAGTGATCCAAGGTCTCTATAGCTAGGACCAATAGACCAAGATGGCAATGCTAGGAGCAAGCTTCATATTTGAAAGTATTAAGTGACTGATAGACATACATTGGTATTTTGTACCTTAGAGAAGGTTAGATGGATGAATCACATTAGGTAGAAATATCTTATGTGCAATATTAGGTTATACGGATTAACCATAAATAATAGACATTACAATTAGAGCTGTAAATTTTGTACAATTATCCGACATCTAGCTCGACCTGAGGCTGTAAGGCTTCCGGTTTGTATTCATATGATTTTCATGTAAGATATGAACTAGGACAAGAAATAATGTACAAAAAATATCCTTCTGAAAATGTTCAATGTTTCTGTACTGTCTGAACATTGTCCACCCGTTGTCCGGCTCGTACGAACAGTGTTTAAACTAAAGTTGTCTGGTCCGTGTCTGTCCAAATCTCTTATAAGATGGACTAGGACACACCTCCTTTTGGACCCATTTACACCTTTAATAACAATTAATTGGAAACATAGCGGTATACATTTATCTTACGAATAGAGTATAGATTTTCTAGTCACCAAAACATTGTTTTGACCCTCTCCTCATTACAACCTACCGGATATATTTAGAGGAACGGGTTGTTGGAGTAAGACGTGACCAGTTGATGAAGATGTTATCTTATCTCTCATGCTTGGTTCTGATAAGGCGGATTGATATCCAAGGAATGCTATTGATTCCAAGGTAGTAGCCTTAGTCGGTATTTATGTCATATTATATTTTCCATTTTCGCTTTAGGTTTAGATATATCAATATTTGATATGCTCATGCTTATTGTAGGTACCAAAAAATGATTTGTACTCTAATGGACATGGATTTTGATTTTTTTTAAATGTGGGCTCATTAATTTGTGGGTTGTTACACCTGTCGGGAATTCTGCCCTAATGTACTGAGGTCACCTCCAACTGACGTCCATATGCGAATGTTCCTTAGCAATTTTAGATTTATTTCTAATATTGTTGTATGGTGAGATGCAAGCAACACAACTATTTTCTAATTTATATTCTACACCCTAAACATTATCTGTTATATCACCTTATTACTTATCCATTGGTTTGTTTCTTTTGAGGGAAAAACTTTTACAGTGATTCATATGGTCTCAAAAGTTAATTTTATGTAAATGCATGTATCTTGAGTTTCTCATACCGGACTTATGTCTGACATGTGGTTTTTTATTTCCCTAAATTCTATATGTACTCTTTCGAGCAGGTTGAGTAAAGCAAGTTTTACTTTATACACTTCAAAGCTTCAGGAGATGAGCTAGAGGCTTCTGTTTATCTATCTGTTTCTACTTCCATTGCATTATTATTATGTGCGTATCAGCATTGTGAGGACAGGCAGTTATAACTGTCCAAGCTAACGATAGTTAGGTTTAGTAACTATGAAATTGCTCTATATTTTGAAGCAACCCTTTGTATTTTTTTTTGGATACAGTTTTTTATCGTTTTACTCGAGAGATTCTGATATTGTGTTCTTTCTTTCTTGTTTTATTTCTTTTTCATTTTATTTGACAATCAGTCTTTTCGACATTTGGGTGCTCGACACACGAATACCGTAGATGTATTAGTGTCGGCATTCGAGGGTTGAAAAGTTAGGTCGTTACATTTGGTATCAGAGCAAAGATTTAGGGAATACCTTGGCTTTGGTTGGGTATGGCTCACTAAAGATAGGGTAAGCGACTAGAATGAGTTGAGTGTATTATATATATACGAGAGCATATTTTTATTTTTCTACAAACCTATCCCTTTATAGTTTTTCTTTGGAACAACTCTTTCTTTGAAATAACTCTATCCTTAAGTATTCTAAAGATGTTTCCTATATTCAGGTAGTAAGAACTATGAGTATCAGAGCTATTAATGCTAAAGGAGGAGGTAAAGATGGAAAGAGTAGTACAATTACTTTTGGTAGGAATAAGACATCGGGAAATGCCACTCCTATCAAGGAACCAATGGTGAATGTTGTGGGAGAAGTCTAGCAGGTACGGCTATAAATGAATTTTTCTTCACTTTGCCACGATTTTGAGAGGTTGGGTGGTAAGAAGTTCAATAACATTGAGATCATCATCGATATTCAGACTTGGCTTAGTTTGTATGATAGGATATTCGAAGACATGGAGTTGGATGATGTGATAAAGCGCCATTTGGCATCATGACATCTTATTAATGCTATTGTGGAATAGTGGGGTTCGAACACTACAGATGTCCAAGAGAATGAATTTTCTTAGGCCCAAATCAAGGAAGTGTTTGAAATGAAGGTTGTTTCGAAGGCCGAAAAGACTATGTCATTTAGGAGCTTTCTAGATCTGAAGCAGGGGCTATGTCAGTTGCTGACTAGGAGAATAGGTTCAATGCACACTCTCAGCTTGGGCTTGGGTTGGTAGGTACACCGTGGAAGAAGAATGAGATGTTCATTGTACGTATGAGTTTAGAGTTTCATAGGGACATGAGAAATCATATCCAGGGATTGCTTGTTAATATGATAAATATAGGTTTGAAGTTTGAGAGTTTGGCTCCAAAGCTATAAGTCAGGACAGAAGGGAAATTTGGCTCGGAATAGTAGGTCAGGTCGGGGAGGATAAGTGGTTGAAGCATCGTTAGTTAAAACACCAATTGCAAAGGTACAGAAGTTAGAGCCACAGGCGGCCAAACTCAAATTGCACTGAAGAGTTTTTATAACTGCCATCAGCCATGTCATTTTGTTAAGGATTGTCCGATGCTTCAGAAAGAATAGTAGCATAGGGTTTTCGCTCTTTCTACAGCACATTCCGCTTCTATAGATGCAAAGGGGAAGCAGTTTCTTTAAGATATGTTATTTTCTTACGGCATTCATGTTCATGTTTTGTTTGATACTAGTGCTTCTCTTAGTTCCTAGTAATCTTGTTGATGGACTGAAACTAGATTTGGTTATGGCTCTTAACTCTACTTGTATGTCAAACCTTTGGGAGGCTCAACCAATCTTAGTATAAGTTGTTTATGGGTTTTGGTCACTTGTTCTAGTCGACTCCTTCCTTGTGATATATCTGTTCTTGGGTTTTTTGGGAATTGATGGATTACTTGGGATGGATTGGTTGTCTCGGTATCATGAAATACTAGATTATGTTGAGGGACCTTTTTTATTGAGGAAAAGGAGGAAGATTAGTAATGTTTTATAAAGGGACTAGCTCGCTTATGAGTAGTTTTCTTTATTCGCTTGATGTGGCGAAAGAGGAGTTGGGTTCGATCCTTGTTATGCGGGAATTTGAAAATGTGTTTAAAGCGGTGTTTGGTTTACCACATCATTATGAGATAAAATTTCATATTGATTTGATCCATGATGCTAAACTAATTGTATCGCCTGTGCATAGGTTATCACCTAGGGAGAATTTTAAGTTAGTTAACCAGGTCAGCGATTTGTTGCATAAAGGATTGATCCGACCTAGTCGATCAAACTAGGGAGCATCCATTGTCATTGTTACGAAGGCGAACGGTTCCTTAAGACTTTGTGTGGATTACCATGTGCTCAATAAACAAACTGTCGGGAACAAGTACCCTTTGCCTAGGATAGATGACTTGTTTGATCAACTTCATGGTGCTCTAGTACTTTTTTTGCTTAAATCTTGCCGCATACTTTCATCAGTTGATTTTAGCAAAGGAAAGTGTGCCTTTGATAACTTTCAGGTTTGATAAGTTTAATAAATGGTTAGTTATGTCGTTCGGCCCAACTAATGCTCTAGTATATTTTATGGACTTGATAAATAGGGTTTTTGGGATGTGTTGAATAAGTTTGTTCTTGTGTTTATTGATGATAATCTAGCATACTCAAAGACAGAGGAGGAGAAGACTTGCTAGTTGAGGATCATACTTGAAAAAATAAGAGAGCACGTGTTGAACGCTAAGTTCTCGAAGAGTCACTTTTGGTAGTTTGAAATTCGGTTCTTAGGACATGTCTCAATAGAGGGTATTTTTACTAATCCAGCGAAGGTTGTGACTATTCGGGATTGGAAATGGCTGAAAAGCGCAACCGAGATTAGGAGCTTCTTGGGGTTAGCAGGTTATAACAGAAGGTTTATTCAAGATTTCTCAAAGATAATGTCGTGCTTAACGAATTTGACAAAGAAAGATGTCAAATTTGTTTGGACTGATAAATGCAAGAAAGCATTCGAAAATTTGAAGGCAACGTTGACTAATGCTCCTTTTCAGACTATTTTGGATGGAGGTGAGGGTCAAACCATTTAAATAAATTGTAACGACCCTGGATTTTGGCCCCGTTTATTTTAATAAATATTTAATCTGATTAAATGAAATGTAGACTGATCATGCATTTTAAAATAAAAATGATTTTTTGAAACATTGCCATTTATTTATATAAATTACATGTTAAAAAGGAGATTGATTGGAAATTTAAAATAAATCTCAATAATATTTACAATAAAATTATTCTTATGTACTTCAATTAAAATAAAATTTATCTTATATGATTGAATTACAATACTTTGTCTTATTAACATATATATTGATGTGAATGATAATGTTCAACATAAAACCAAAGTTTATCAATAAAATATAAATATTAAATATAAGTAAACTTAAGAGTATAATATAAATATTGATAATCAAAATATAAAATGTAAATATAAATAAGTAAGAAATTGAAAATCATTTAAATATTAATAGTTAGATATGAAGAATAAATATAAATATAAGTAAATAAACCATATAAATATTGATTGTCAAAATACAAAATATAAATGTAAGTACAAACAAGAATTAAGTACAACACAAAGCAAAATAAGAGCAAAGTAGAAAAGACAAATGGAAATTAGTTAAGTATGAAAGTAAACCTGACAAAAACATCTCTAAAACAAATATTTAAATAGATATCCTTATACATAGTAAACCATAATTACAACCTGTATATTATTCAAACTGGAAATAAATAACAAAACCAAATGAATATGGATGAAACAAAGTCAGTAAAGGCATAACAGTACATCAGACACATATGTACATGAATTTTTTTTTAGCCAGAAGATTATAAAACAACTTTTATATAAAGCAAATATTTATTAATAAGTAACTTCTTATTCAAGCCTTTGACCTGCAATGTTTATGTCAGCAAACAAATAATAAGACAAACATTTGTATACAATCTTCACATGTAAGATAAATATCTAATTGCATAAGTACATGTCTGCATATAATATATTCACACAGCAAAACATAATAATAATTATGTAAACATGTTATGAGGCCAAGGCATTTATTGCCATCAGCTTAGCATGCATTATGTCATTTCAAATATGTATAAAATCTGAACATGTTATAAACAAAATGAAGAAACAACAGTCCAGTTAAAGCCTTCCCTCATACACACCTATTATCTTCTATATAATTGTGTCATCCTTCTTTTTAGTTCGTAAATACACACACACACACACACACACACACACACACACATATATATATATATATATATATATATAAGAGAAACTCTGTTAACCAGAGAAAATAAGAACAGAAAATAAAAGAGAGATGCAGATTCAACTTGTACTCAAACTAAAGACAGTCAATCTCAAAACAGTTTCAAGTTTCTGATAATCTACATCAATGCTTTCTGTTTACAGGAATTATGACAAGTGAGTAAACAAATTTTTAAAGAAGTTTTAAGTAATTTAAAACTAGTTCAAATTTCATTGACAACATGGTTTGTTTCAGTATGCATATGAGATTCTTGTTCAGGAATGTTGTAGGTGAGTAAATTTTTGATCTTAAATCAGTTTAGAGACTTGAACCTGATACATGAGTGAGACCTTGCATTTTAATGGTTTGAAATGATTCATATGTGTGTTTAGAGGTAAATGGATGTGTATACATGGCTAATTATCATCTCTGTTTATTTTACAGTGCCATTCATCAAATAAATAGTCCATAATTTCATTTGTATTTGATTATAGGTTAGGATCTGAGAAAAGAAAAGGTTTAAAAATTTACATAGTTAATTTTAAAAGTAGTTTTAAATTAATATATAATGTATTTATAAAAAAAAATTGAAATCTACAGGTCTGATTATGTCATAAGCTATAATCAAATGCCCTGAATTCTTAAATTAATCTTATAACATGATTCTAGATTGCTAATGATCAATTTAGAAACCAGAAGCATGATTTTTAGCTTGGTAATCTCTGAGTTAATCTAAATTGAAGAATTTTGGGTTTTTAACCAATATCTGGCGATCGTCGGTGATTCAGAAGTAGGGATTATGGTCGAGGATGACCTAGAGTATGTGGAGCGCTGAAAAATAGTTCGAGAACTATCTGATGATTGGGGTTGCGTGGAGCGGCTTAACTAGGGCTTTTGTAGTTGTTTCTGTCGCGTTTAATAGCAAGGTGATCTCGTCTAACTTGAAGCATCGAGTTCAATTTTGGGTGATAAGATGGTTGCGTGGGTCGATGGGGTCGAGGTCTGAAGGATGAAGATTCCAGTCGCCTTGATCGTCAACGATGGGTGTTTGGGACAATTGAGTCCGAATGCCTGCTGCTTTAAGATGCTCGATTTCGCATCACTGGCTATTCGACGAAGCTGAGTGATAAAATCGTTGGTGTGGGTGGTTGTCGGTCTGAGGATGGTCATGGCATGGATCATCGATGGTCAGAGCTCGGTTACACGTGCACACGTGTGCATAGATATCTGATAGGTTGGAGTTTGGAAGGGATGGCTTTGTCTCGAGTGCGTGACCGCGTATTCCTGTGATTTATTCAAAGCAGTGAGGATTCGTGGATTTGGCGCGTTGGATCTCGAAACTGCTGGTACGTGAGAGAGTTACCCGATTTAAAGTTTGAATTTTAACTTAAGTTTTAAAACTTAACTACCTATAGAAATGGAAAATAGAAGGGAGGGAGAAGAAGGAGTACGGGAAGGTCTCGGGTAATATAGGGGGTTTACTCGAAGTAATACTCGAGTTTAAGAAAGGGGAGACTCGGGGTTTTTGCAAAATGCAGTAATGAATTTTCAAAGGTAGGCTAAGGAAGAATTTCATCAAGCTTAGTACTGAAATCTTAAGAACTGTCAAATAGTTTCAAGTTAGAGGCTTAACGATGTTTAAGCCCTTAATTACTATTATTTTAATCAAGTAAGTAACCTAGTTAAGTATAAGTTAAATAATTACTTTAAGCTAAATTTGAAACTGGTTAACATTTGAGTTTGCAGTTAGTAGTAATTTGATTTTCAAAATTTAAAGAAAATTTCTTTTAAAAGGTTAATTATTTACATGAAGTAATTAAGAATGATTAACATTTTAAATCTTAATTAGAGTTTGGATTTTGTAACTATTATGTGATAATTAATAGTAGTTGACTACCCAAGTAAATTAGTCGATGATTATTGGGTAAGTAGTTAAGAATAATTAAAGTATAATAGTAATTAAGGATTAATGGATGTGTAAGTGATAAGTAAATTGTAATTTAACAACTTAAGTTAATTTATGAATGGTTAATAGTTAATTAATCAAGTAATTTAATTAATAATAAATAATTGGATGAGTAAGTAATTAGTAGTTAATAAATGGGTAATAAAGTTTGATTAATAATTAAGATTATTAATTAAATGGTTAATCAAAGTTAAATATCTGGGTTAAGAAGTAATTAAGCTAAATAGTGTGAAATACAATAAGTTATTAATTAAGTAATTAAGAAATTGATAATTTATGACCAATTAAACAGAGTTAAGTGATTAACTCTCATGTAATTAATCTAAATTGAATTAGTTACAAATGAGAATCTAAGTTGACTGCTTATGGATTGTATGAGTAGAATATCCGACTGTGATATTTATTTGATGATATCTTGTGATACTCTGTGATATACTGTGCTATACCTATGCTGCTTGTATATGTTTTATCTGTGATAAATGCTATGTTAATTCAATTGTTGAATCTAAATTGTTTTAACTATTAAGTTAATTAGACAACTTGGCCTTTAAAATGGCGTTTGGATTTCGATGAGACCGGGATCGGAAGAATCAATTTTGATTCCCCGAAAACCACATCGATCCAAATTAAACGATAGGTCGTGACATATCAAATGGTGGTCGAGATGGTGTTTCAGAATGCAAGGGTTATCGTCATTGACTCTGAGGGTGATTCCAAAACGAGTGTAACGAGATAATGCCTTCGGTTTCGTTTGAACCCGGAACGAACTTGTATGGATTGAATGCTTTCAGCACATCGTCAGGCGGACGATGAGCATTCTAAGTAACTTGTTCTGTAAAGGTAATCGCAGCCTCAAGCCTCATCAACCGAGAATGGCTAAAACAGGGGAGATGCAGCAAGGTTAGGTGGGTCATGCCCAAGCAGGACAAGATATTTCCCCTGTCTAGATGTCCCTTTATATTTCGGCTGTGTGGGCGGTTGCTAGCTACAACCGCGGGGTTTATCTTGTTCGGGACTGTTCAGTAAGGAATGGTTCCGGCCTTGTGTTGTAAGGGGTCGGAAGTGATGCTCGGTACGGTGATCTAGGCCCCGTACTGTGACGGGCGGTACCCCAGTAGCCCTGCCATTGTTGGAAATCCATTTTCCCTACGAGACCCTACGGTTTTGATTTGTATTACCCACTTTCATGGCTAGTAGCTGGAATTTAGTGAATGTAACAATTTCGGCTATTTTTTATTTACTTGAAAACCCTAGACACTATTATAATATCACTGGATTTCCTATGAAATGTTTTGGTTAGCGTAAGGTAAAAACTTACCCGTATTTATTTGTGGGGAGTCTTACGTGATACCTTTATTTTCAAATGTTTTTAAAGTTAAACAACTTTAAACCGTTTACTCATACCAGACCCATGTCTGACCCGGAGTTTATATTTTGTTTTTCATAAACTCTTGGGTACTCAAATTTTTATGAGTAGCCAAGTGATAGGTTTTGGACCTTGATTCCTGGAGGAGCTTGGAGCAGGAGATTCTAGACGTATATAGCTATTTAAGTAGTTCCGCTGTGTTAGTTGATGTGTATTGTATCTCTGATGTATATTGTGACAGATGTATGTATGGCTGTCATATATTGCATAACTCTGATATTAGAAAAAAAAACTATGTAACAGTTATATGATATATTATATTTTGTTCCGTTCCGCTGTGAGATTCTAATGTTGTTGTTCTTTTCTTTTCTTTCTTTTCTATTTCTATCCCTTTCTTTCTTAATGATGATACGTCCTTCTGGTAGTAGAAGGGCGGGTCATCACATAAATGCTTGTAGGTTAGGTTTAGGTGCAGTGTTGATGCAACATAAAAGGGGCCCGTATTTCAAGCCGCACAAGGTAGCCGACCCATGACTTGGAGTTGTAAGCAGTTGTTTTTGCATTAAAGATGTGGAGGCATCACTTGGTCAAAGAGAAGTTCGAGTTGTACATGGACCATAAATCCTCGAAGTGTCTTTTCACCCAAAAGGACCTAAACATGAGATAGCAACGGTGGTTGGAATTTCTCATGGCCTACGATCTAGATATTTTGTATACATCCATAAAGGAAAATATTGTAGTTGATGCGCTCAGTGGAAGGTATGCAGTTATGGAAAATAAAGAATTATATCCTACCTTAATAAGTCGTATTGAAGGAGATCGGCTAAGAGATGTTTGTATGGCACGGATGGTTAAAGCGATGAGTGAGAATGAGGCATAGGAGAGGTGGTTAGGATTCGAGGTTGATAGCTATAGTATAGTAAAGTTGAATGTAAGGTTGTGTGTTCCTAGTATTGATGGGATTAGGAAAGATGTATTGACAAAGGGTCATCATTCGTGACTGACGTTACATCTAGGGGTTACTAAGAAGTAACAAGACATGAAGCAGACTTTCTGGTGGGAAGGCGTGAAGAAGGATGTTCCATATTTGCGAGTAGGTGTTCTAACTGCTAATAAGTCTAAGGCATCCATTAGAAGACAGCTGGACCGCTTTAACCACTTGAGAAACCAAAGAGAAAGTGGGAACGGATATCTATGGACTTTATATACGGGCAACCTAGATCGAGGAAAGGTTAAAAAGGTGTTTGGATTAAAATGGATCGATTAACTAAGAGTGCACACTTTTTTACTAGCGAAGACCACAAGGATGACTTCTAATTTAGCTAAGTTGTACGTTAAGGAGATCATCAGACTACATGGTGGTCCTTGTGTTATCATGAGTGATAACTATCCAATATTCACAAGCTAGTTTTCTAAAGGGTTGCATGATGCCTTGGGGTCAAAGCTGAGTTTGAGTACCATCCATGGACTGATAGGAAAATGGAGAGGGTTAACTGGTCTTAGAGGACGTGCTTCGGGCTTGTATATTATATTTCAATGGTTCTTGGGAAGAGCACTTACCACTTGTTGAGTTTTCATACAAAAATAGTTTCCAAGCTAGCATCGGAATGGCTCCATTTGAAGCACTGTATGGAAGGCCTTACAAATCTCCATTGTATTAGGTGGAACCTGGAGATCATCTCATACTTGGATCAGATATGTTTCGAGAGACATCCAATAAGGTAACAGATATTTAGATATGTATGGAGGAAGCATAGAATTGGCCAAAAAGCTATGCACATGAGAGGCATAGAAATTTAGAGTTTTTTGTTAGGGACTTTGTGCTTGTAAACATTTCTCCAATGAGAAGTGTTGTTCAGTTTGGAAGGGCTGGGAAGTTGGCTCCTTATTATATAGGATCATTCCCGATTCTGGATAGGGTTGGTACACTTGTGTATAGAGTTAAGTTACTGACTAGACTATCAGGTGTGCATTATGTATTTCACGTATCACATTTGCATAAGTATGTGCATGATCCTTCTTTCATAGTGGAAGATTTGCAGCAAGAAGACTTGGAGATGAAGCCTAACTTGACTATGTTGAGGAAACCTATTCGCACTATTGATTAAGATACTGAATGATTGAGGACTAAGGCCGTGAAGTTGGTTAAGGTACAATCGAGGATGCTATGGATTTTACTTGGGAGACGGAGGATAGAGTAGGGGAGTCCTATTCGAAGTTGCTTCTAGATTAGTGTTTCTTATTAGTACATTATAGCTTTTGTAGCATACTTATCGCTTGAGTTAGAGTCAGTAATGTGCATTTTGGTCTGTATATACTTTCAGCAGCACTCTATATATGTATTATTTTCTTCTTCTATTCCTTTGATGGTGTTCTTGTTTGAATTACAAGGACAAAATGTCTTAAGTAGGGTAGAATGTAGCGACTCGTAATTTCAAATACTTCGTCTCTAAATATCAGAACTTTTGAAATATAGTTAAGTGTTATGATTCTGATTTTATAACCCTATTAAATTACTTTTAATTATTAACTAATGATACGACTTGTTTTTGTTAGTCGCTATGCACATGATCGAAGATGGGTAATAGTAATAAACAATGTAAATGCAGTAGAAATAATATAGTAAATCATACAGTCAATATTATATTGGTTCAGACCTTTCGTCCTATATCCAGTCTCGAAGCTCCCCTTGGGTTTCTACTAACTAAAATACCCTCATTTAACCGGGAGGAATAAGGTTACAACTTTGCCCGAGTGGTGGAATGGGACTTCAATAAACAATGTAACAAAAAGCCACTTCTTGACACAATGTATCTTTTATATACAAATTATTCTTTTCAGCATACAGACTACTATAACCAAACCAAGTGGTAAAAGTGGAGTTGTGGAGGCAAAGAAGTTTATTTGACTAGAATTTGGAACATGGAGATGAAGCACACTAGTCAATATTATCTGAATCACATGAATCTTTCGAAGTACATATTATTGCTTTTAGGTTTAATGCTTTAGGCATGGAATTCGAAGCATAGAGTTGCGTAAAGAATCAAGGATGATTAGGGATATTTATAGGTGTTATAGAGATGCTAACATAGGGTTACGACCTTTCAGAGGTATCTAAGAATGAAGAGAGGCAATCGTAAGGGCAGAGAGATGTGAAGACACCTTTTCAAGAACTTAATGTTTACTGTGCATTTGAATCGACTAGGGATGGAGTTCAATCGAATAACTCTTTGTAGAAAATAATTCAGAGAGCATATGCAAAATCAATAGACTAAATAAGAGTTTAGTCAATTGGTTCAATCGACTGGGAGGTTAGTTCGATTAACTAACTGCCTTTTCTTTTTGTTTTCTCCTTCATAATTGATCTCTTTAGTCTTTAATCGAGTGAATCTTGCATTCTAATAAATTGATGTGCTCCTATAGTATTACTCTGAAGCAAAGTATCCCCTTGAAATGTACTTTTATTCTTCTCTTCGTTGAACGTTTACTACATCTATAATGTACTTGATGAAGATCATTCATAGCATTGTTGTTTGGTTGTTTTCATCAAACCACCATAGATATGTTTTTTTCATTTCCATTATTTTTTATGATGACAACCACATAACTTTATAATATAAAATAGTGGCTCCTTCTAAATATATGCTATGTATAATAAGTTTATTTTCCTTAACTTAACTAGTTTATGCCAATATAAAAACATGTAAAGATTCTTCTCTCCCTTTATCATCAACAAAAAGAGATAAAAATAAAGGAATATATTAGAAATGTGTAGCTTATCTTGTATATTATGTGTTCCCTCTAATATAATGCTTCACTTTAAATTATAATTACGTCCTCCCCATATCTATATGCTCATTATTTCTCCCTCTTCATAATTAACTTAAGATATGAGGAACTTAACAAATAGGGAATATCATAGATAAGTAAATAATAAATAGTTTAATGTGCAGTATTGACTACATATTAAAGTAGTAAGTATCTCATGTATTAATCTATTGCAAGCACAAAGGTGCTCATATTTTAAAAAAATCGAGGGTTCGCGTCTTATCGAACTATATTCAAGTGAATGTTGTTGATCCTTTATAAATATGATTTTCATTATTTATAACCGAATCAAAATAGTCGCAAATATATATCTATTTATCAGTTTTGCTTGAATTAGCAGGAACCCATATTTTAGTATCACACGTCATCTGATTTGTATTTAAAGAGTGGTTTCTATTTCTAAATAGAATACTTTTATGGTATAGAGTGGTTTTAGGACTAATTCTTTGTGTATTACTTGCATTAAAATGTGTATACATGAAAGCATATCTAGTACCATTTCTACATTTTTCATATTCATTGGCTAAACCAGTTTTAACATTGTGAATTTTGATGTTCGTAATCAAGGAAGATAAATCATCATTTCCTCTATTAAATATTGTAATTTTCTCATTTTATTTATCAAAAAAAGCTTTAGAATCACTAATTTATTTTTGCAAAATACTACTATTATCTTTTTAAAGTTCACATTCTTTAATTAATTCAAGACATTTATCATCTAAAATTCTCATTTTCAAGAGGAAAATGTTTAAAATTAGAATCATTTAAAGAATTTTTTGACAATATATTTTTATTTTGCAAAACTTCAGTTTCCTTCAAAAGATCAATATTCCTATCATTTAAACAATTACCATTCAATAGGAAATCTTTTTGTAAAACAAGTTCTTCCAATATGTTTTCAAAAACCTCACTTTATTTGACTAAAAAAATTATATTCTTCCTTCAAAATACTTATTTTATGCTCATAGTCATCTAATTTATCTAAATTGATAAAATTGACCTTTTACAACACTTTAAAATCTTTCAATAACTACTCATATGTTTTTAAAAGATCACTGTATAACGAATATAAGCGTACTGATTTTTATTTGAGTCTAACCACGCAGCGCATGTACCTTAATTTTATTGACTGTTGCTTGCTTTTACAATTTTGCTTTTTCTCGACTATCTTTGAGCTCTTACTAGATCTTCTTTTTCTGGCCATTTTCCTATGATCGTGTTAATGATCTGTAGAATCCCAGGCTTCGACCACTCGTTAGTCGCTATACATAGGATCAAACATTGCTAACAATAATAACAATGTCAATGCAGCAAAAATAATATGGTAGATCACACAGTCGATTTTATACCAGTTCGGACCTCCCATCCTTCATCCAGCCTTGAAGCTCCCCTTTGGATTTCTACTAACCAAAACACTTTCACTTAGCCCGGAGGAATAGGCTTACAACTTGGCTTGAGTAGCAAAATGGGACTTCAATAAACAATGTAACAAAAAGTTACTTCATGACATAATATATCTTTTATATACAAAATAAATCTTTTCAGTACACAGATTCCTATAATCGAACCAAATTATATTGAGTGGCGGTGCAGTGGCTAAGGAGTTTATTAACTATAATATGGGATGTGAAGATGGAGCACGCTTGTTGGAATTATCTGAAGCATGTGAATCTTTTGAAGTTCAGATATTGCTTTTAGGTTTGAGAGCTTGAGGCATGGAATTCAAAGCATAAAGTTGTGTACATATTCAGGGATGATTAGGGATATTTATAGGTGTTGTAGAGAAGTTAAGATAGGGTTACAACCATTTATTCCTTTCTTCTTCATTTATTTTTCTTCTCTAACATTTTTCTCCGTCTTCCATTCTCCTCTTGCAATCCTAGTATTTACCATTATTGTAGATCTACATAATGAAATTTCCCTTTGCTACCATTTTTTTGTAGCCTTCGGTTCAATCTACAATCTTGTTCATACCCTCTTATTTATTTCTTCACTCTATAACTTAATAAGCATCACTTTCCTCTTATGATTTGGCAAGGTTCTATTCGAGGGTACGCGTTTAGGGTTTCGTTTCTGAAAGTGGGTCTATATCTAAGGTTTTGAGCTCTGTAGCTTCATTATTGCCTCTGTCATTATGGCTTTTGCTTATGCTCTATCATGTGAAGCTTCTTCAATTTTCCTTTTCTTTATCTTATTTCATCCCTTCAACAGCCCATAGGGATTGCTGATGCAACTTGTGTGTGTTTGGGTTGAAGTGGATCGATGCGCTTGGACGGGTAGGGTTGAGGATGGTGGTATATTGGGGATGCTTGTGCATGTATGTATGTTTGCAATGCCATCTAATATTTGTTATCTTGATAAGTTCAATTTTTTGATCATTTCATTTGGTGTCTGATTTGCTTTTCTAAAAATAAGGGCTATGTATTTAGGTTAGAATTTGGCTTCTAGCTTAAGATGAATTTATGGAAGTTTCTTAGATTTTTACACCTTGCTGCTACAGTTTGATGTTTGAGAATTTCTATGATTTGCATTCATAATATGGTAATTGTCAATTTTGGTTTGCGAATTGTCTTTTATTGTTGTATTTAGGTAATATGTCGTATGTGTTATACCGTGTGCTTGTAATGTTTGGTCTACGTTGGTTGGGGTTGTGGTGTTTATTTACTTCAATTAGCTATGCTTAGCCTTGGCCTTGCCTCTTTTCATCCTCACCATCGCTCCATAGGGATTGTCTCGGACAACAGATGTTAAGTCGTCTGGTGTGCATTGTTGTGCATCATGAGCATTTCAGTTAATATTTTCGTGTGCTTGCTGGTGCTCATCCTCCTCCATCGCTCCTTTTGCTAGATCAATTCTTTGAGAGTGTATATAACACCCCTAATTTGAAATAGCATAATTCCGAAGATTTAATTAGATAAATTAAATAGAATAATCTAGAAACTAGAGTGATAGGGGAATTTAAATTTGAAACTAATTAAGGTTGTGCCTGAACTAAATGAATCTATAAGAACGGTTTATAAGTTAAATACTTAAGAGAATAAGGTAAGGGTAATATGGGAATAGCTGAACCCCATTACCCCTAAAACCCCCTACAACATTCTCATTCTTAATTACATTCTTACAAAAACAAAAACATAAACAAAAAGAGAAAAAAGGCCGACCATAAACATAGGTGAAGAGGAGCTCAAATAATCAATTAGAGGCTAAGATTCAAGCTAGGAAGATAAAGTGAAGAACAAATCTCAGGTTCCTTATCCAAACAAGGTGAATAATGATCTGAACCATTTCATATAAGTCAAATTTCTTAACGCCAAAATTGGTCACTAATACCCAAATCCAGATGAAAGCACTAATTTACAGTTAAAGATGATAGATAGAGTGTATGCAGAGAGTATAATAATGAAGAACGGTTAAAATTAAAATGAAAGCTGTAAAGACACGAGGTTTATAGTAGTTCGGCTAACCCCGGCCTACGTCCACTCCAGAAATTTCCTTTTTATTGCTGTAATAATCGATTACATTTACATAATGGTATAATAGCCTAAGCCTTATAAAATAGAAAGCAAGAGAGTCGAAAAGAAGATCCCTACATCTGGAGACCCACATGCTGTATATATAGGCAAGCTACTAGTCTTCTTGAGTGGCCTGAACCCGCCAAGACCGTAGCCAACCCAAACTCTTCATTCCGACCGACCCAGAGTCCAAAATATGTCGACCTGACATTTCCTATGTCATGACCTAAAGTATGCCTACCTGCGACTCAAAGTAAATAAAGCTGGGACTCGAAGCCGTAAGCACGTCGGTGCACTCGGTCCCACCAAGCCACACCGTCCCATCGAGCCACACCATCCTGCCGAGCCATACTACCCTGGCCAAGCCACACATAACCTATCCATATGCTGACCACTTTGAGGCCAAACCACTTCAACTCTCCGACCCATGTATGACCTCCTCTCCTTGACTGAGCCACATTAACTGCCGAACCATCTTGATTCCCGACCGATCCATACTTCCCAGACCGAACGACATCATCTAGACCGAGCCACATCCGGTACTGAACCATCTTGATGCCCGAATAACTCATACTTCCCAGACTGAACAACATCACCAAGGCCGAACCAATTCATTATGCCGATCCAATTCACCTCCGAGCCACTGACACAGCTGAACCACCCATGCCAAGCCACCTTACCGAGCCACTTATGCCGAGCCACTAGAAGACTTGAAGAAATCATCCATACGACTCGAAGCTTGACTCCATACGACTCAAAGAAAATCCACGGTAACTTGCGACTCATCGAAACCCAAGTTTCAAGTATCCATTAACCTTCGTCCATTGACCATGCCGGATCCCTATTGTAAATCCATGATTATCATCCATTCTTGATCGTCTATCTACCCAGTCGACTAAATCCACCGCAACCCAGGCTCGACAAACGAGCTGACGATTAAGTTGAATCCTCCTGTCTGCGGCCTTGCCAAATGGAAGGTTAACATTTGACCCCGAAAACATGCCTTGCTATCGAAAGGTGTGCTTTGAATAGCCTCAAATTCGATATCCAAAGTCTATATGTTATCCATAGCCGTACCTTCCTATTCAAATCCAATCCAGTAATTAAATCCTCATACAATTCCATATCCGAAATCAATTGACCGAATCCACGAACTCTTCGGATCATTTTATCTGAGTCTGGGGTCCTCCGGGTCCAAATCCTAAGTCGGGACCTCACCGGGTCCTAAAATCCATATCCGGGACCGCTACGGGTCCATGCCCAAATCCTTAGCTGTTCGCAGCCACTATCCAAATTTGTAACCTCTCCGGGTTTAACTTTGAATCCATAGACCTTGCCAGGTCGCTTTATCCCATTCTAGCCTGACACTTTGGTAAAGGGTTTGTATGTTCTCCAGCCTTGGCTCTACGGTCAAGGACTTCTTATATTCGCCGGCCTCAACTCTCCGGTCAAGGACTTTTTATATTCTCCGGCATCGACTCTCCGGTCAAGGACTTTTTATAATCTCCGACCTCGACTCTCCGGTCAAGGACTTTTTATATTCTCTGGTCTCGACTCTCCGGTCAAGGACTTCTTATATTCTTCGGCCTCGACTGTCCGGTCAAGGACTTTTCTTTATTCTGTTCGAGTCCATTCGATTGCTCTCCGGTAAAGGGACCCATAATTCATGATTACTGACCCGTCTCTCAACTCGGGACTATAATCACTTGGCTTGTATTATTTATTGAATTAGTCCAATCCTAATCATTACTGAATTTAGTAATCAAAGAAAAAGTTCGTACAACAACGGGAATTAAATGTCCAAAGTACCAAAGAAGGAACCGGAGTTCGTAGAAAAACAGAAAGAAAACAGGATTTCATAGACCCAAGCAGTACGGTGTTTCATCATCATAGAGCACGCCTAGGGACCGTCATCAATCCCGTACATGTGTAAGTGACCTAGCCATATTACTTTGAGTTCTATTACTTATTCAGAACCATAAATCTATTCAATTGATAACAAGCCGGCGGTGATTAGATCCAGCGCCACCTTCGTTCAAGGTGGGCAGTGGTCGCTCCAGTTCCACTTCTACAGCTCGATTCCTTATGTACTATTGCAGGTGGCCATTCCTTACATGCTCCTCAACGATATCTTTAAAATTCCTACAATCGTTTGTGTTGTATCCATCTAGCTCATGGAATAGGCAGTGCTTTCTGGACGCTCGCTCGTATTCCGATGGTTCCCTCCTAGCCGGCCTTCGATACTGGAGGTATCCCCTAGTATCCAAGTAAATCCTTTCTAGAGTTTCTGTCAAATCCGTATAAGAAGAAAATTTTGATTCTCTCCATTTACTGTTTGAGGGATTTCCGTTGTCACTCATTTTCCTTTTGCCCTTATCGTCTATGTTTATTTTCTCCCTGGGTGGACCTCCACCTCTAACAGCATAAGCTTCAGCTTCTCTCCCTTCTCTTTCGGTATGTGCGTCTTCCTGCCTTAAGAATCTCTCCGCTTCATGATAGAACTCTCCAAGATCCATTAGGGGGTCCCATTCCAACGATATTTTAAAATTCAAATTATCTGCAATTCCTGAAACTACCGCCATCAAAACCATCGATGGATCGGGTCGATCCACGGAAGCCACCGCCGCATTAAATCTGGTTAAGAAATCCCTGACTGACTCTCCTTTCCACTGTTTCATCGATATTAAGGTCATAACGTTCTTGGGTCTGACTATATGGACCCAAAACTGCCTCATAAACCTTTCAATCAACTCAGTTCAAGTATCAATAGAATCACTCCCCTGCTATCTGAACCACATAGCTATGATATCCATCAAATACAAAGGGAAGCATCGAGCCATGACCTTATCTGATGCCTCCAGTACCTCCATATGCCTCATGTACCTCGTCAGGTGAACGGCGGGATCCATTCTCCCATCATACATCTCCATCGTTTGTAGCTTAAAATCCGAAGAGTTCCTAGCTTTCCTGATAGTAGGAGTAAAAGGACTCCTACTCACATCTTCCAAGTCTTTATTTACCAATCCACCTCTCACAGCTCGTTTGACCATCTCCGCTAATCTGTCATTGTCGCAAAGCTGTAATCCTTGTCTGCTGCCTCTAATCTATCCCTCGAGTTCATAAGGGAATCCTGGCACATACTCCTTATCACGTACTCTAGTATTCTTGTTGGTGTCGGGCTGCACAGCATCATCTGGTATCCCATCATGGTTTGGTCTAGCATTTCCTGGTGGTGTGCCCCCGAGTCTAGGTCCATCCAGATTGATAGTCGTTTGTCGATTGGGAGCTTCCCCTGTTGAACCACTCCATCTGCTTGCTGGTTGAGTGCATCTGGTCAAGCTCCACGGATCTGAGCTCCTGCAGTTCTTGCTTGTCCAAATTATCTGAGAAGATTCTACATCATCTCCTATTATCTTTTCAGCATTGCTTCCATCTCATCTCTGGTGATGTAGGGGATGCTTGACCTGCTCCAGCTCTAGCTCTAGCTCTAGAGGTAGCCTTTTGACTTCCCTCTTGATTGCTCATTTTTGTCACTTGCTTCCTTGTTGGTGGCCTAGCCATTTTTCCCTAGAATCCAAGTTCCTAGCTCCAAAATTCTCGAGTGCTTGCGTTCTCGGTGAAAGCACCAAAATGTTAGTACCAAAATTGGTCGCTAACACCCAAATCCAGATGAAAGCACCAATTTACAATTAAAGATGATAGATAGAGTGTATGTAGAGAGTATAAATATAAAGAACAGTCAAAATTAAAATGGAAGCAGTAAAGACACGAGGTTTATAGTGGTTCGGCTAACCCTGGCCTACGTCCACTCCATAAATTTCCTTTTTATTGCTGTAACAATCAATTGCAGTTACAAAATGGTAGAATAGCCTTAGCCTTAGAAAATCGAAAGCAAGAGAGCCGAAAAGAAGATCCCCCCATCTGGAGAATCACATACTGTATTTATAGGCAAATCTCGAGCTACTGGAAATCCTAAGTGGTCTAGGCCCACCAAGACCATAGCCGACCCAGACTCTTCATTACGACTGACCCTAAGTCCAGAATATGCCGACCTGACATTTCCTAGGTGATGACCCTTAGTATGCTTACCTACAACTCGAAGTAAATAAAGCTGGGACTCGAAGTCGTAAGCACGCTGATCCACTCCATCCCACCGATCCACACCATCCCACCGAGCTACACCATCCTACCAAGCCATACTACCCTTGTCGAGCCACACATAACCAATCCACCAATATCCACCTCTTCGACACCGAACCACTTCAACTCGTCGACCCACGCATGACCTCCTCTCTTTGACCGAGCCACATCCACTACTGAACCATCTTGATGCCTGATCGATCCATAATTCCCAGACCGAACGATATCATCTAGACCGAGCCACATCAACTGCTGAACCACCTTAATGCCTGAACGACCCATACTTCCCAGACTGAATGACTTCACTAAGGCCGAACCACTTCATTATGCCGATCCAATTCACTTTCGAGCTACTAACACAGCTGAACCACCCATGCCGAGCCACCATGCAGAGCCACTTATGCCGAGCCACCTAGAAGACCTTAAGAAGACATCCATATGACTCGAAGCTTAACTCCATATGACTCGAAGCAAATCTAGGGAGACTTGTGACTCATCGAAACCCAAATTTCAAGTATCCAATAACCTTGGTCCATCAACCATGCCGAATCCCGACTGTAAATCCATAATTATTATCCATCCTTGATCGTCCATCCGCCCAGTCAAATAAATCCACCGTAACCCAAACTCGACGAACGAGTAGTTGATTTAGTTGAATCGCCAATCCACGGCCTTGCCAGAAGGCGGGTTAACAATCTTGAATGTTTTAATTCAGGTTTTTGGTTTAAAACCGTATGATTGGATGAAGGATGGTATGTTTTGAAATATTAAATGGATATATAAGTTTGTTGATGATTTATATAATTTAACATGAAATTTATGATAGGTTTAAGATAGGAAAACTTATCGTATGACATCTAAAAGTGTTGCATTTTATATATCTGGTCAAAAAGCTACTTTAGAAGCGGGTTCAAGTTTTGTAATTTTTCGAACAATTATGGATTTATCATGAATTTCTAAAAGACAAAGTTGATAATTTTGGATTTAAATTATTTAAGGCAATTAAATAATGTTTTCGAGTCTGAAATTTATATATATTAGAAAACATATTTAATATGAATTATGATGATTTTGGAGATTTTTCCCAACTGTATTACTATGGATAATAAATTATCTAAGTTAGAGGAATTAAATGTTTTATTAAGGAGAAGGGATTAACTATTAAGTTATTTCAAATCCAAATTTGATTTCAGCAGCAAATTTTGAAAAACGAAATTGATAAAGTTCTATAAACTCATAAGATTGAGACAAACATTGATGGTAGGTGAAAAATATTTTCTTTAATAAGCAAAAGTGCATTTTTTATCCAAAGTACATCTTCGCCACATAACACTGCTGGCTTTAGACTTCACATACACACGTCTCTAACCATTCTGCAACCATTCGGTGCCAATATAAATGGTATCAAGCTAGTGGTATGAAGTGCATTGGTCCTATACAAAAGATAACAAAGGTGTCAAAAGTATGCATGCGTAAGGGGTAAAGTTGTATTTCTTGGTTTCGAATTTATAAACCTACCTTTGATTTAATATCTACTAAAGGGTCATTGCGTTTGAACCGCTTCGATACCCTAGCTGCCGCATTAAAACCTTTCGCCTTAGTAAGAAGCCTCATATACTACTCTTTGAATCAATGAGTTCGAAGGGTAGGGTTTTGCATTGATACCCTTCAGCAACCATTGAAGCCACTTTTCTTTTAACTTATACATGTGAAAGGGTGAGTGTCTCTTCTATACCTTTTGACATGGTTGAAGCCGCATATTTAAACCCCAAGTACACATGCGGAAGCCTGTTGCCGTCACCATAGGTCTTTCTAAGGGATAGCTTTTGAATATGTCCCTATTTATATAATTTATAGTTTTTTTTGTTTTCAATTAATGGTTTCGAAATGATACTTTCAGTTGGTTTCTAAGTTATTCTTCCATAAATTCTCACTTGAACTCTAATGCTTTCGAAAGATATGTTTTTGAGTGTTTCGAAATTTATGTTTTTGAGTATTTCGAAAGGAATGCTTCCATGTGTTCGAAAGGTATACTGGATGGTTTCGAAAGAGAATGTCTAAGGTTTTAAGTAATGATACAAAGGATACAATCGAAAACCTTAGTTTTCGAATTAAAGAACCCTAACTCATTTTTAAAAGTAAATGCATAGCAATATAAAAGAATTTCGAAATGGTATTTAACCTTGAAATTTTAGAGGATTCTTTCCTTGCTAAAAATAATGGGTTAAGGGTATTAACCAAATTTCATTTGAAAATGATTACAAGGAATTAAACCATGAATGTTTATGTTGTTGTGTTATTTGATCAGTTATCATGTATGCTTCTGTAATCATATTCACTTTATTATGAACCCATAACTATATTTTGTGCTGTTAAGGGCATAATAACAGGCTAGGCTGACCCAATATTGAATATATATTGAATTAACTCTTACGTGGGTAGAATTGCACCGAAGAGGTCAGACAAACCAGAATATAGGTTACCTAGACAAACCAGAATATAGGTTACCTAAGAATGATCAAAAGATTATTGATTTAGATGGGTCCGTAGTAAGCCCATGAGAACTATGTTATGGAAATTGTTATTGACAGGGGCAAATACGTTATTAGTGATCGTATGAAAACTATGTCTGGAGCAGGTTGTTGGTAGAGATCAATAGGTTCAAAGTCATCCCATGAAAACTATGACATGAGAAATGTTATTGGAGAATCCAGTAGGTTCATAGGGACCCCATGAAAACTATTATTGGATGATGTTATTGGTAGACACCAGTAGATTCTTGGTGATCCTATAAAAACTACAAAACCATACATGTGCACCTACATCAACAATGGTTAAGACATAACATAATAAAATATATCACGATGTTATGCATACATGCAATATGCTCTGGAATTCCCATCCCCATTTACCTAACTAACTATCTCAAGTTATAGTTTCTAGGGTCACTATTAACCTATTAATTTTCATGGGCTGACTAATAACCAGTTCAATTCTTTATGGATTTGATATCCACTTTCATAGTTTTTATGGGATCACTATGAACCTATTGGTTTCTGCCATTTCTATCATCCAATCACAGTTTTGGGATCACTATGAACCCATTGGTTTCCACCAATGAATGTCTCTCATGTCATAGCTTTCATGGGCTATCTATGAGCCTATTGATCTCTCTCAACAGCTTATTATGGACATGGTTTTCATGGGATCACTAAGAACCTATTGGCCCCTGCCAATAACAATTTTCATAACATCGTTTTTATGGGCTTACAAAGAACCTATCAACCAATAATCCTTTGATCAGTTCTGGGCATCCTATATTCTAGTCTATCTGACCTCCTAGATACAATTCTACTCGCACAGGAGTTAAATTCAATATATACGCATTCACTACTAGGCCAACCTAGCCTTTATTCTGCCCTTACCCCAAGATGCAGTTATGGGTTATAAATGAATTGAATATGGTTACACAAGCATTAATGATAACTGATCAAATAACATAACAATACAAACCTCCATGGTTAAATTCTTTGTAATCATTTTTCTAATGAAATATGGTTAACACCCTATAACCACTACCATTATCAAGGAAAGATTCCTTAAAAATTCCATATTTAAACGTCATTTCAAAACTCTTTTATATTGCCATATATTTACTTTAAAAATTAGATTGGGTTCTCAAATTTGAAAACTAAGGCTTTCGACTATACCCTTTGTATCATTACTTGAAAACTTAGATGTTCTCTTTTGAAACCATCCAACATATCTGTCGAATACTTGGAACAATTCTTTTTGAAACACTAAAAAATATACCTTTTGAAACACTTAAAAATATACCTTTTGAAAAACTTAAAGCATACCCTTCGAAAGCATTTAGTTCAATTAAGAGTTTGTGGAAACCTAGCTTCGAATCCATTTAAAAGTATAGCTTTCGAAACTATTGGGTTTAACATTTAATATAACTATAGTGTTAAAGAAAACATAAGCGAAAGTAACCCTTTCAAAAGCATTGATCTCAATAAAAGAATTGGGAAGACGATAGCTTTGGAACCAACCTTTTGAAACCATAGTCTCCGAAACTCTTATTAAAGTGGCTAAAATAACCCTTTCGAAAGCATTGAGGAAGCGGCCTTAAAATTTATAAGGACGAAAGCTTCCCTTTTGATAATACGAATAAAAGTGGCCTCTAACTGATTCGAAAGATATAAATGCGACAGCTAGGCATCGAATAGGTTCAAAAGCGGCAACTATTTCGAAAGCTTCTTTTAAAAACAATTGCAAGTTGGAATGGTTAAATTTTATAAAAATATTTTCTACCCCTTCGAAAGCATGGCTTCGACACAGTCCCTTCCGCATTTCCCCAATACATTACGTGTCAATTGCTTGATATCATGTGCATTGGTTTCGAATGGGTTCATTAGAGGAAGTATGGTGACGAAAGCAAGCAAATGGAAGTGGCAAAGTTGTAATTCGAAACAAAACTAATTTGTATGCCTTTCAAAGAAATTCCTTTTTATCTAACTCGCCTAGTTTGTCAAATATGATTGGTTGCCAATTCTTTATCAATTTTGTTTTTCTAAAGGCTGCCAAATTGAACAATTAACAAATGAAATCATTTTAACAAATAAGTCCTTCCCCTTAGCAAAATATTTAAAACATTTAAGCCCTCTAACTAAATAATTTAATAACCATAGTAAGACACTTAGGAAAAATCCCCAAAATCATAATTTTTCAGTTTTAATATGTTTTCTAACATATAAAAATTTTAGACCCAAAAACAATACTTGATTGCCTTAAATAATTTAAACCCAAAATTATCTATTTCTTCCATTCAAAATTCATAGTAAATTATCACAGCTTGGAATATTATGAGAATTTAAACTCATCTCCAAAATAATGTTTTACATAACATATTCAAACATCATGGCATTCGAAATCAATTTGCACAATTTTACCCTTAAATCGAATTATATTATCCCACAAAAATCCTTGTTTAAATTATAACATGGCATAATAATCAAAGCATATCATCATTCATCCAATCATGCGGTTTTAAACCTTAAACCCAAATTAAAACATTCAAGATGACTTATATGAGATAGTTTAGGTCGTTGTTCACCTTGTTTGGATAAGGAACTTGAAATTTGTTCTTGCTTTAATCTTCCTAACTTGAATCTTAGCTTCTAATTAGATTTTGCTCTTCTTCTTCTTAGAGTTATGGCCGACCTTGTTTTCTTTTGTTTATGTTTATGTTTATGTTTATGTTTATGTTTATGTTTATGTTTTTGTTTTTGTAAGAATGTAATGAGAATAGAAAGGTTATAAGAGTTTTAGGGGTTAGTATGGCTATTCCTATATTACCCTTGCCCTATTCTCTTAGGTGTTTAACTTGTAAACCATTCTTATAAATCCATTTATTTATGGGAAGACCCTTATTGGATATCAAATCTCAATTCCCTTTTCACTCTAGTCTCTACTTTATTCTATTTAATTTATCTAATTAAATCTCTCGAATAATGTTATTTAAAATTAGGGGTGTTAAGGCTTCCCTCCTTAAAGAATTTCATCCTCAAAACTCAGCAAGGACTAAATACTAAGCATAGCAATCATCTGTAACATCTAATAACTACCATTCTAGCCTACCTGACTAGCGAATAGTCTATATATATCATAGATGTACAACTTACCCTTGTAATGGATCATGATAAGTATCTCGAATCATGTCTTCGATTTTCCGAGTACAGTCTTTCTCATTGTCGCTCCATCGAGTTTTCACCAACTTGACTGTCTTGTTCCTTAACCTCTTCTCATCTCTTGCTTTAACTTAAACTGGTTGTCTAACAAAAGTCAAATCCGGTTCTACTATTAAGTCTTCAAATGAAGCTATAGGAATAGTAGTCTCTGAATCATGCACATACTTACAAAGATGAAACAACGGACATTGGCCAAACTACTGGACAACTCTATTCGGTATGCGAGCTATTAGATTCTCTCTATAACTGAGAACGGCCCAACATATCTTGGTGCTAGTTTCCTCGATTTTTCAAATTGCACCACACCCTTCGCTGGTGATACTTTAATGAAAATCATATCTCCAACTGAGAACACTAGATCCTTACGCCCCTTATCTGCGTAACTCTTTTGTTTAGACTGAGCTTCCTTTATCCTAACTCAGGACTACTCAATCTTCTCTGTTACCTCTCTTACCAGATCTGGACCTAAGACTAATCTCTCTTCAGTTTCCAACCAACATGCTAGTAACTTACATGGCCTTCCATACAAAGCTTCAAAAGGCACCATTCATATACTAGTCTGATAACTATTATTATAGGAAAACTCAACTAAGTGTCCAAAATCTAGTACACAAGCTCTTAACAAATCCTTGAGTACCTTTTTAACTCTCTCTGTCTACCCATCTGTTTGAGGGCGATAAATAATGCTCATCTTGATCTTGGTACCTAACACATCCTGTAGACTCTTCTAGAACTTGCTAGCAAAAAAACTATCTCTATCACTTGCTATGCTACTATGAATTCCATGCACTCTAACTATGTTCTTCATAAAAAGCTCCTAAAACTGGTGCCTACCTGGTTGACTTAACTGGAATGAAATGGACACTCTTAGTCAACTAGTCCACCATGACCCATATACTTTCATTTCCTTGATTCAACCTTGGCAACCCATCTATGAAATTAAGGATATCGAATCCCATTTCCAAAATAGTATCTCAAAAGGTTGAAGCAACCAACTCAGCTTTTGATGTTCGGCCTTCACTTGCTAACATTTCACACACTGCTTTAGCCACAAGCTAAAACCATTCTTCATACCTTCCCAGTAGCAACTCCTTTTCATGTCTTGATACATCTTGGTTCTCCCAAGGTGAATTGTAAATTTGATCGATGGCATTCCATGAGAACTTCCCTCCTTAAGTCCCCAACATTTGGAACACACAACCGTTCCTTCTTTCTTAACCATCCCCTTCAGTCAAGACTAAAATCTTTTGAAACATCAATCTCCAACCCAACCTCAAGCCTTTTAATCTTCTCGGATAATAGTGGATCCTCTTTCTTCTTAGAAGCAATCCTTTCAATCAGAACTGGTCGAACTTCAAAGCACGATAACACGGCAGTGCTCTGACTAGATCTAGCAGTCGATCTTAACTGCACACTACAAGTATTCAAAGCCTCTAGCTCCTTCCATTCTGTTAACATAGATAACACCACATTCTGATATTTTGTGCTAAGAACATTCTCTACTTTATTTCCTTTTCCAAGTGTATACTTTATACCAAAATCATACGCTGCTAAAAACTCCAGCCCCCTCTGCTACCTTATATTTAATGCTTTCTTAGAGAATAAATACCTTAAGAACTTATGATCTGTGTATAAATCAAATCTCTCCCTTAAGAGATAATGTCTCCATACTTTCAATGCGAAGATCACCATTGCCAACTCTAGATTATAAGTGGGATATCTCACTTCATGCGGTCTAAGCTGTTATGAAGCGTAGGCAATAACTTACCCTTCTGCATCAACACAGCCCCCTAATCCGGTTCCACATGCATCGTTATATAGTACTAATCCTTAATTCCCATCTAGAACAACTGACACGGGTGCATTGATCAATAAGTGCTTTAACTTAAGGAAAGATTCCTCATATTTGTCAGACCAAATAAACTTTACGTCCTTCCTAGTTAGCTTAGTCAAAGGTGCTACTATCCATGAGAAACCCTTAATAAACCTCTGGTAACCAGCAAGCCCAACAAAAAATCCGATCTCAGTCACCGTCTCCAGTATCTTCTAGTTGTTAATAGCCCCGATCTTTTCCGGATTAACTGACAAACCCTTCTCTGAAACCACATGACCAAGAAACTTAACTTCTTTCTACCAGAAATGACATTTTGAAAACTTCGCTTTCAGATGATGCTGCCTCGGCATCCCAAGCATTACTCTAAGATGAACTTCATGTTCTCTTTCATCCTTAGAGTATATTAAAATGCTATCTATAAATACCAATATGAACCTATCCTGGTGCTTTTGGAAAACTCGGTTCATCAAATCCATGAAGAAAGTTGGCGCATATTTTAACTTGAATGCATCACTAACCACTCGTACGAACCAACCTAGTCCAAAATGCCGTCAACGGAATACTGTCCTCTGCCACTCTTAGTAGATGGAAACTTGTCGCCTAATCCAATTAGAAAAGTACTCTGGCTCCACTCAACTGATCAAATAAATCATCGATTCTCGGCAAAGGATACCTATTCTTGATCTTCTTCTCGTTCAACTTACGATAGTCGATACTCATCCTTAACGACCAATCTAGTTTCTTCACGAACACTACATGCGCTACCCAAGGTGAACTACTTGGTCTAACAAAATTCTTTCCTTCTAAATCTACTAACCGCACCTTTAATTCCTTCATCTCGGTAGGTGTCATCCTGCTAGGTGGTTTACTTACAGTTTCTACTCCTGGCACAAGATATGTCCAAAACTCAAAGGCTCGCTTCGATTGTAGTTCTGTGACCAGCTCAAAAACATCTACAAACTCTCTTGCTACCAAACCTGATTCAACTCTTCTTCTACTTCCATTGCATTCAGCGAAGTCCAAGCACATGAGTCTAACTTCTCCACTGATCATATAATTCGGCCTTGACTATTAGGATGTCTTAACGATATTTCCTTATCGTAGCAAAATATCCTAGCATCATATTTATCTAACCAATCCATACCCAAAATGATCCCGAAGCCTATGAAATCAAACACATACAAACTGCATGCAAAACTATGACATAACAAATCAAAGTTCCACCTGGTCACATCTCATCCCTAGAGTTGCATGCACTCCTATCAGATTCACAACTTTTAAGGAAGTAGCAAGGTATGAGGGCTCTAAACATAACTTGTTTACCAAACACTGAGATATAAATGAATGTGATGCACCACTATCAAATAGTACCCTAACTGGTATTCTAGGAATCAAAAGCGTACCTTCCATCAAGTGTTTCCCTTCTCAGTAGCAGTTGGTTTAGAAGATGATGGTTCCAAAGCAAAAACCTTTCCCTTGTCCACTCTGGCTGGGTGTCCAATCTGGTCACAGTTGAAGCACTTCACTCCTTTCTTATCTTCAACCCTTTTCCCTTTTCCAGTTTGAAATTCATGAGCATAATGTCCTTTCTTGTCGCACTAGAAGCAAACTGCATCTCCTTCCCTTTCTTGGCAGCTCCTCTTTCCTAAGCTCCTTTTTTCTTAAATAATTTCCTCTTCTTGTCCTGAGAATCCTAGGTCTCACCGGCTTCTCTTTCCCAAAAGTATAAAGCATCACTTCATTCTTGATTGCCTTCTCCACCATAACTGTACTAGGATCATGGAGGTGTGGCATAGTCGCCATGGCAATCTCGGGTCTTAACCCTCGAATAAACTTCTCGTTCCTTTTAGTGCCGGTGTCAATTGTAGCATATCCATATTTGGACAACTCGTCAAACTTTGTAGCATACTTAATCACTGAAAACTCGCCTTGCACTAAGTCCATGAACTTTGTCAACAAAACTAACTTGGCAACTTCATACAAGAACCTCTCTTCGAATCTCCTTTGAAACTCTGCCCAAGTCAACTCTTCCTCAGAAACTCCCAGGTTAACTCCATTCCTCCAATAAAGTGTTGCTCCCTGCAATTGTCTCGAAATAAGTCTTCTCTTCTGCTTATCATCTAATCCTAAGTTGGTGAAAATACTTTCATAGTGCAATAACTAGTTTTCTACTTCAATAGCATCATCTTTTCCCAAAAAGGGCTTCCTACCAAGATAAGTATAATCCCTGCTCAGCTTGGCATAGTTATTGCCAACTGGGGCCACATGATTAGCTCCTACACCCTTTACAAGATTTCCTCCAACTACTCCTGCAGCTACTGCAGCTTATATCAAATTGACAATGAACTGATGCATCATTCCCATATCTGCTAGCGGGGTTTCAGCACCTACATTGGCATTTGCATGTGGATTAGCATTTGCATGTTAACTCGGATTCCTCCTAGTATTGGGTCGAGCATTTCCATTAGTTGTGGTGCTTCCTCCACCTAGATTTCCTCTTCTGTTTCCTACTTCCATATCTTCTTTTCTCATATATCTTCATACGAGCCTTAGTAAGATACAGAAGAACAGTCAAAGAGATAGGGGAATACATACTTATAAAAAAAAATATATATATATGTATGTATGTATAATAAATGCAAGTACGTTACTATAGCGTTATCCCAAACCCTAGTTTCATTCTTTAATTCATTGGGTTATGTTTTTAAAATCTTTTAGGTTCAAATTTCTTTTAAATTTACATAAACCTATGCTCTGATACCACTTTATAACATCTCCTATTTGGAGGCCCAAAACTAACTGCTACGGATGCTACAGTTATCCGTAGTTATTAATTCTCGATGATCAAATGTGGTAATATTAGATACATTGATATACCAGAAACACATGAATATGAAAAAAAATTAAACTTAATTTGAAGAAAATTTATCATTACATTTCAGATTCATTACATAATCCCATACGTAAGACTCGTTTAGAGAAATTACAATTTAATACAAAATACGCCAAGAGCAACCTATGAAGATGCCCCTTGGTTGATCAGAGTCTAAATATAGGTACTAAACAACTTTTCCATTGCATCGAATAACACAGCGGAACTAAACATAAAGAATTCCTAATACTTAACTAGCCTCCTACATGTCTCCAAAAGCTTATTCGTCTAAAGAAGAACCCGAAAACCTTAACTCTCATACTAATCAAAATCAATTAAGCACCTAAGAGTACAAGGGGAAAAATTTGAGTCAGAAAAAATAATAACCTACCATCTCGAACCATATAGATAATTAGTGAGGCCAAGCCGCTTAGCAGAATAGGTTTTTCCCTCACTGGTGTCTTAACCCTATTTATAATAACCATATACTACTCACTTGCTTCCACAATGGTTAAGCATAACATAATAAAATGTATTATGATGATATGCAAACATGCAATATGCTCGGGATTTCCTATCCCCATTTACCTGATTATTTGTCTCAGTTTATAGTTTCTAGGGTCACTATTAACTTATTGTTTTCATGGGCTGACTAAAAACCTGTTCAATTCTTTATGGATTTCCTGTCCACTTTCATAGTTTTTATGGGATCACAACGAACCTATTGGTTTTCTACAGTACTGTCATCCAATCATAGTTTTCATGGGATTACTATGAATCTATTGGTTTCCACCAATAACATCTCTCATGTCATGGCTTTCATGGGCTGCCTATGAACCTATTGATCTCTCTCAATAACTTATTTCAGATATAGTTTTCATGGGATCAATAAGAACCTATTGGCCCCTGCCAATAACAATTTCCATAATATAGTTTTTTTGGGCTTAGTGAGAACTTGTCTACCAATAATCCTTTGATCGGTCTTGGGTATCCTATATTCTGGTTTGTCTGACCTCCTGGATGCAATTCTACTCACGAAGGAGTCAAATTCAATATCTACACATTTACTATTGGCCTAGCCTATTATTTTTTCCTTACCCCCTAGATGTAGTTATAGGTTACAAATGAATTGAATATAGTTACATAAGCATTAATGAAAATTGATCAAATAACATAAAAATATAAACCTCCATGATTAAGTTGCTTTTAATCATTTTTCTAATATAGTTAATACCCTTAATCCACTATCTTTATCAAGGAAAGCTTCCTTAAAAATTCCATGTTTAAATGTCATTTCAGAACTCTTTCATATTGCCATGTATTTAAATTAAAAATGAGATTGGATTCTCAAATTTGAAAACTATGGCTTTCGACTATATCCTTTATATCATTACTTAAAACCTTCGATGTTTTCTTCCAAAACCATCCAACGTATCTATCAAATACTTGGAACCATTTTTTTTTTAAATATAAAATATACCTTTCAAAACACTTGAAAATATACCTTCCGAAATAGTTAAAGCATACCCTTTGAAAGAATTGGGTTCAAGTAAGAGTTTGTGGAAACATAGCTTCGAAACCACTTAAAAGTATTCCTTTGAAACCATTGGGTTTAACATTTGGTATAACTATAGGGTCAAAGTGAACAAAAGCGAAAGTAACCCTTTCGAAAGCAGTGATCTCAAATTAAAGAATTGGGGAAGAGGATAGCTTCGAAACCAACCTTTTGAAACCATTTCCTCCGAAACTCTTATTAAAAGTGGCTAAAACAACCCTTTCGAAAGCATCGAGGAAGCTGCATTAAAATTTAAAAGGACGAAAGCTTCCCTTTCGAATACTATAAAGTAAAGCAGTCTCTAACTAATTCAAAAGGTATGAATATGGCAGCTTGGTATCCAATAGGTTCAAAAGCGGCAACTATTTCGAAAGCTTCTTTTAAAAACAAAGGCAAGTTGGATTGTTTTGAAAGCTTATAAAAATGTCTTCAACCCTTTCGAATGCATGCCTTCGACACAGTCCCTTCCCCGGGTTCTCCAATACACTATGTATCAATTGTTTTATAACATGTGCATAAGTTTCAAATGGGTTCATTAGTAGAAGTATGGTGACGGAGGCAAGCAAATGGAAGTGGCGAAGTAGTAATTTGAAACAAAACTGTTTTTTATTCCTTTCAAAGTAATTCCTTTTTACCTAACTTGCCTAATTTGTCAAAATATGATTGGTTACCAATTCTTTATAAAATAAATTTCTAAAGGCCGCCGAATTCAACAATCAACAAATGAAATCATTTTAAAAAATAAGCCCTTCCCCTTAACAAAACATTTAAAACATTTAAGTCCTCTAACTTAAATAATTCAATAACCATAGTGAAACATTTAAGAAAAATCACAATTATTCGATTTTAATATGTTTTATGATATACATATAAATTTAGACCCAAAAATAATATTTGATTGCCTTAAATAATTTAAACCCAAAATTATTTATTTCTTCCATTCAAAATTCATAATAAATATCCATAGCTTGTAAAATTATGAGAATTTAAACCCATCTTCAAATAACGTTTTACATAATATATTCAAACATCACAGCATTTGGAAATCCATTTGTAATATTTTATCCTTAAAATCGAATTATATTATACCCTAAAAATCCTTGTTTAAATTATAAGATGGCATATAAACCAAAACATATCATCGTTTATCCAATCTTATGATTTTAAACCTTACACCCGAATTAAAACATTTAAGATGACTTACATGAGATGGTTTAGATCATTATTTACCTTGTTTGGATAAGAAACTTGATATTTTTTCTTGCTATAATCTTCCTAGCTTGAATATTAGCTTCTAATTAGATTTTTCTCTTCTTCTTCTTCTTAGGGTTATGGCCAGCCTTGTTGTCTTTGTTTTTGTTTTTGTTTTTGTAAGAACGTATTGAGAATGGAAAGGTTGTAAGGGTTTTAAGGATTATGGGGTCCGCTATTCCCGTATTACCCTTGCCTTATTCTCTTAAGTGTTAACTTGTAAACTATTCTTATAAATCCATTTGTTAAGGCATGACCCTAATTATATCACAAATCTCAATTTCCTTATCACTCTAGTCTCTACATTATTCTATTTAATTTATTTAATTAAATCTCTTCAATAATGCTATTTAAAATTAAGGGTGTTGCATGTCTCTTCATTAAATGCTTACTGCATCTGTAATGTACTTGATGAAGATCATTCGTTGCATTGTTGCTTGGTTATTATCATAAAAACACCCTAAATGTGGTTTTTTCTTCCCTTTCTTTTTGATGATGTCAACTACATAACTTTATAATATAAAATAATTGCTCCCTTTAAATATATGCTATATATAATAATTTTATTTCTCTTAACTTAAATAGTTTATGCCAATATAAAAACAAGTAAACATTCTTCTCTCCCTTTGTCATCACAATTAATAGAAACCGTTTATATTATATGTTCCCTCCTAATATAATGCTTCCCTTTAAATTATAACTACGTACTCCCCTTATCTATATGCTCATTATTTTGTCCCCCTTTCTAATTAATAAAAGATACGAGAAATTTAATAGGTAATATCATAGATAAGTCACTAGTAAATAGTATTAATCTACAATATTCACTATATATCAAAGTAATGAGTATCTAATATATTAATCCATTGCGGGCACAGTGATACTCATATTTAAAAAAATCTAGGGTTCACGTCCTAGGGAACCATATTCAAGTGAATGTAGTTGATCCCTTGAAAATATAATTTTCATTATTTAGAACCAAGTCAAAATGGTCACTAATATATAGTTGCTTATCAATTTTTCTTGAATTAGCAGGAAACCATATTTTTATATCACATGTCATCTGATTTGTACTTACAGTGTAGTTTCTATTTCTAAATAATGTACTTCCATGACATAGTGTGGTTTTAGGAATATTTCGATGTTTATTACTTGCATTAAAATGTGTGTACATGAAAGCATATATAGTACTATTTCTACATTTTTCTTGTTTATGGCCTAAACTAATTTTATCATTGTGAATTTTGGTATTCGCAATTAAGGAGGATAAATCATCTTTTACTCTATTAAATGTTGTGATTTTCTCATTTTATTTATCAAAAAAACTTTAGAATCACTAAACTCTTTTTGCAAAATAATATTATTATCTTGTAAAAGTTCACATTCTTTAACTGGTTTCAAATTGCTATCATTTAAAGCACTATTCTCTTTTTCAAGAGACATGTAAAACTTCAATTTATTTCAAAAGATTAATATTTCTACCATTTAAATGCATATTATCATTTAAACGCTCATTATCATTTAGTAGAAAATCTTTCTATAAACAAGTTCTTCCAATGTATTTTCATAAAATTCAGTTTGTTTTGCTAAAGAATTATTTTCTTCCTTTCAAATACTTATTTTACGCTCACAATCAACTAATTTAGTTAAAGCAATAAAATTGACCTTTTGTAACACTTTGAAATCTTTCAGTAAGTGCTCATGTGTATCTAAAAGGTCGTTGCATAAAGAATATAAGCGTACTGATTTTGATCTGAGTTTAACCATGTAGCACATGTACTTTGATTCTATTATTTGTTGCTTACTTTCAAAAAATTTCTTTTTCTCTACTTTCTTTGAGTTCTGATTAGGTCTTCTTTATTTGGCCATATTTCTAAGACGTTACCCTATAGAATTCCAGACATCGATACCACTTGATAGTCGCTATACGTAGGATAGAACATGGCTAACAGTAATAAATGATGTAAATGCAGAGGAAATAATATAGTAGATCACAAATTCAATTTTATACTGGTTCGGACCTCCCATCCTACATCCAGTTCTGAAGCTCCCCCTCATAATTCTACTAACCAGAACACCCTCACTTAGTCTGAGGGAATAGGCTTACAACTTTGCTCGAGCAGAAGAATGGGACTTTAAATAAACAATGTAACAAAAAGTTACTTCTTGACACAATGTACCTTTTATATACAAATTATCTATTTTCAGTACACAGACTCCTATAACCAAACCAAATGATATTAAGTGGAGGTGTAGAGGCTAAGGAGTTTATTTGACTATAATATGGGATATGGAGATGAAGCACGTTAGTCGATATTATTTGAATCACATGAATCTTTTGAAGTTCGGATTATTGCTTTTGGGTTTGAGAGCTTTAGGCGTGGAATTCAATGCATAAAGTAATGTATATATTCAAGGATAATTAGGGATATTTATAGGTGTTATAGAGATGTTAAGATAGGGTTACGGCCATTTATTTCATTTCCTTTCCTCTTCATTCATTTTCCTTCTCTAACATTTTGCTCGTTCTTCATTCACCTCTTGCAACCCTAGTTTTCCCCATTGTTGTAGACTTACATATTGAAATCGCTTATTGTTACCATTTGTTTTGTAGCCTTCGGTTCAATGTACAGTCCTATTCATACCATTTTATTTCTTTCTTCCCTCAATAACTTGATAAGCCTCGCTTCTATCTTGTGATTTGGTGAGGTTTTGATTCGAAGGTACATGATTTCGATTTCGTTTCCAATGGTGGGTCGATATTCAAGGTTTTGAGCTTCATAGTTTGATTATTGGCTCTATCTTTGTGGCTTTTGCTTATGCTCTATCATGTGCAGCTTCTTTTAATTGTCCTTTTCTCTATCTTGTTTCTTTCCTTCAACAGCACCACAGGGATTGCTGATGCAACTTATGTGTGTTTGGGTTGAAGTGGATCGGCACGCTTGAAAGGGCAGTGTTGAGGATGGTGGTATATTGAGGATCCATGTTCATGTATGTATGTTTGCAATACTATGTGATATTTGTTGTCTTGGTAACTTCGATTTTTTGGTCTTTTTTATTCGTTGGCTGTTTTTTTTGCCTGATATAAGGGCTATGTATTTGGGTTAGAAGTTTGGCTTCTAGCATGAGATGAATTTCTGGAAGTTGCTTAGATTTTTTCTACTTGCTGCTGCAGTTTGATATTTGGGCAATTCTGTGATTTGCATTTATAATATGGTGGCTGTCGATTTTGGTTTGGGCATTGTCTTTTAGTGTTGTATTTAGGTAATATGTTATTTGTGTTATAGCGTCTGCTTATAATGTTTGGCTTGAATTATTTTGGATGGTGGTGTTTATTTACTTTAGTGAGCTATGTTTGGCCTTTGCCTTGCCTCTTTTCATCCTTACCATCGCTCCATGGGGATTGTCTCAAACAGTCGGTGTTGAGCCATCTGATAGATTTTGCTGTGCTTTATGAGCATTTCAATTAATGTTTTAGTGCGCTTGCCATAGCTCATCCTCCTCTGTTGCTCCCTTTGCTAGATCTATTATGTGAGAGTGTAGTTGTTGGGATATACGTCTGATTTGCTATAATATTTGGCTTACTAAGTTTGGAGTTCTTATTTTGAATTCACCGGCTCCATTTTGGTACTAGTAGAAATTTCGATAGCTTTGTTCTACCATTGCAATATTTGGAATTTAATTTTTTGCTCATATTCTTTCTACTATGTAGTCAATGGGCACATGTGTTTGTATTACAAAGTCCTTTGTATATTGTGCTTGTAATGCCTCACACCTATGCTTTATTGTTTTGTATGGTGGACGAGCCACTTGTAAAACCATGGGCTGCCAGCTAAGCCTTATTAATCGTCATCTTATATGTGTGTGTATATATACATATATAGATATGTATGGTTGTATGACTGTAACGGCCCCATTGCGATACTCATATTATTAACGAACATTATAAATAATGTCATCTAATAATACGAAGTATACGGCTTGTTAAGGGAGACCAAATATGAATATATCTTTAATCTAACACTAACATGTTACACTTACTATTTTCCAATAAATATCTAGAATATAATTTCGTCGTGCATAGTTTTCGTTTGAAGAAATAAACACATCGATTTCTTAAAATATATCATATAAACGTTAGTCGCAGATCACAACCAATAATATACATCATATACAACACACACTGTGAATCTAAAAAATGTAATACAAGACTCACATAATATACATCCACAGTAAGTCACTATCTCAAATAATACATCCCATAGAATAATACATAAGTTCCTATAGATGATAAACTAAAAGGTCAAAAGCTCAATCATCTGCTAGCATACCTACCCAAAAGCCTGCAAGTCCAAATACCTGAAAAATCTCGACCTAACCTAAGTATTATATATAAACAGGTCAGACTATCTCTACAAAATTCAAAATGGTGAGAACAAGATATATAACATAAGGTATATGGTACTATAAATGTGGACTAGTTACATAAATGGTTTAACTCGAAACTCATCACAAAGCCGAAGAACATTTAAATCAAAAAACATTAGAAAGTCATAAAAAAAAGCAATCCATATCGATCACCTTGATCCTTACCATGGAAAACAGACAAATTTGTTATCACTCGTACTGATCTGATACTAAGGATTGTCCACATATCATGAAGCAAAACCCTAGCTAATCACAAGGTTTATCCGTAGCGATCAAAATGATCATAATATACACAACATAACACAAAAGTTTTAAAAGAAATCCAGGAGAATACTCCTTGAGGATCTATTGGCCCTGGCCAAACACCAAAAGGAATACACTCTAAAATGTCAGATACCATCATTGTTGGTAATCACAAGAACTTAACCAAAACGTTCCACACCATTCGGTAAAATTCAGGTATTTACTAAAAGCTATTAAATCTCACTTATTACGGATATAACTAAAAACTGGTCCTATAGTCTCTTAAGGATGTTGGCCCCGCCAAACACCTAAAGAGAATACAGCTCTAAAGTGTTAAATACTTCCTAATAGGAATCATAAGAATTTAACCAGGGCATCCCATACTACCCGGTGAAATTCGAGTATACGCTAATAGCTAGTATGTTCCACTCAAACATTCTATTAAATGAGTTATACCATATTTGTGAACTGTTACTTGAAAGCTTTTAAACCAATTAATAACACTAAGTCAATTATTAGTATTTCCTCAAATTATAGAATTAAGGTTCTCAAAACATTTTTATTTAAAAAAATCTGAAAATCACATGGAAGTGCCTAATGGCAGAAAATCTTATAAAAGTTTAAGGTTCGAAAGTAATTAAATATAATTTTAATATATAAATAGTTTTCTAAAATTACTTTATATAAAATATCACTTGCAGGTTCCTTTATTTAACAATCCATAACTTAATTGTTATTTAACTTTATATAGATATTTATTATTTGATAAAATATTAGATAAATCTGAATTATTCCAAAAATGAACTTGGGATATATATGGTTGCCTCAAAATTCCATATAGGATATTTAGTTAATAAACCATGTTCCAAAACTTATATCTATAAGTCCTTGTATTTTATAAATCCATAATTACTCTTATCCAAAACCATATAGGTATTTAAACCTTTAATTAGAACTAACCTTTTTTACATTTCAAAATCATTCTTTTTATATAAATAATAAATAACTGTTTAAATGAATGAATAAATATACATATATACACACACTTTCAAATGTTCTTTATAAAAAAATTAATTATTTAAAAAGATTTAGTAGAAATGGTTTGATTTGAAAATTCATCTCTTTGAAAATCCTTGTTGAAAACATGCGATGAAAATTTAGTGTCGTGATATGAACTCTTTGGTATACACATTCCGAAATAAATTCTCAAATACAATAGTTTAAAACTTGAAAGGCATCCACCAAATTCATAGCTAGATAGGTAATAGAAACAATACTAAGAACAAAATGGGCAAAGGGAGGCCAAACGAGCGGTCGCGGAGGAAGCACGACCTGACTTGAAACTCTGTCCTACCGTGACCGATGCACCAGGTCAAGTGGACCAATGGATCGGTGGCGCTTCCTGGACAGAGTTCCAAGCAGTTACATCGCCTCCTCGGTGGTTTGATGTTGATGGTTTCTCTAGTGGCGATAGTTTTGACTCCTAGGGTACTAATTTTGGTGTCATGCAACCCTAATTCAACTACAATTTGATGATTCAAGTGATTAAGCACTTAGGATTTTTAGAAAACAAAAAGTTATATATATAAACATGCAAACAACTCAAGAATTATAGATCATTTCAACAATAAATTTAACAACAATCCATTCAAAACAATATATGCACCTAATATCAGTTTAAAAATAATGTATGAGTGCTAACTCACCTATATGAACTTGAATTGGATAAAGACCTTAAATTCTACCAAGCTAATACCTTTCAGCAACTGCCTAATTTTTACTTTCAGAAATTGCAAAAATAAAATTACTACCAAGAGACAAAACGGAGACTAATAATTCTGATTGATGTGTAAGGAGGTGTAGGAGATTACCTCCTTTTGATTTCTACTACAATTAGCCAGAAGCCCTATGATTTTCAACTAGAATTGTGGACTATTTGAGTAATAAGAGCAAGAGTTTTTCTTATTTCACATTTTAGAATTGAAGTTATGAGAAAAAGAGAATGGACGTAAGTGTTATTTCTCCTCACTAACATCACCTAAATGGGTCAAATGGTATGGTTATTAACCCATTAACAAAATATTGCAATTCTAAGTGAACTGTTGCTAACTTATGTTTTATTTTATCACTTATAACATACTCATTTACACTACAATATTTTATAAATTATAAATTTGATTGCCGAAATTTTGGCAAATACTACTATGTTAGAAATTATCATTTTAATCAATATTAATGTGCTCTGTATAAATTCAATATAACTTTAGCAAATATAAATTTTTTATTATCATTTTAATAAAGATGGATTATAAATTTCCAAAACTCTCATTTTATCAATAATCTCAATATTAATAGTTTACTCAAATGCCAAATTTAAATAAATAGTTTTATCATATTTCTAATCTAAATTGAAATCCTATTTAAGAAATGGAACTTATTCCTTAAATAATCAAATCATTATTTTCAAAACAAGTTTTAATTTCACAAATCACAAAGTAGAATTAATTATCATAAATTAAACTTGAATAATTAGGTAGTTAACAACAAGTTTGTTACAATGATCCATTGCTTGTACATCCTTTCTATCAAAAAAAGATAGGGTTACAACCTTCTAGAAGTGTCTAAGAATGAAGAGAAGCAACCATAAGTGTGAAGAGATGTGAAGGCACCTTTTCATAAACTAGCCATTTACTATGCATTTCAGTTGACTAGAGAAGGAGTTCAGTTGACTAACTCTTTGTAGAAAACAATCCAGAGGGAATAATCAAAATCAGTAAACTGAAGAAGTTTAGTCAACTGGTTCAGTCGACTAGGAGGTTAGTTCAATCGACCGACTCCTTCATTTTTTGTTTACTCCTTCGTAATTGATCTCTTTCGTCTTTACTCGAGTGAATCTTGCATTCCAGCAATGTAACGAGCCGTATTCTACATATTGGAGGATTATAAAGTAAAATTTTAATTCTTTTATAGTCCTATGGTTCTAATATTTTGGAATATTGGTTTTAGGGATGTTTTACACATCTATGATTTTTCTTGATTCTATGTGACCATTTTGCTCCTTGAGATTTTATTTTTCCTATAACTCTTCATAGAAGCCAAAGTAAAAGCTCTAGCCTATTTCATTGCCTTGGGATGGTGATCTCCCATTTCGTAGAATGGTCATACAGGAAAATCAGATAAGTGGTTAGGAAGTTACAGAAGTTTAAGTTTTAAATCTACTGGCCAGAATTAGAAGGGATTAATGGGTTGAATTAGCTAGCCTATTCATCTAATCGGGTTTGGCTATAAATATGAGGTGAGAGAGACCATCTGAAAGTTTATCTTTCATTTCATATTTGCCCCAAACCCTAACTTTTTTATAATTCTCCTTTAATCTCGCTGGATTTCATTTTAGACCGTCTCTAATTACAAATTGAGGCTAAATCTTCAGTTAGGAGCTTGATTTATTCATTTGGATTGCATCTTCTTCCTATTTGTCGCTATTCAGATTAGATCTTCATCATATTTCATAGGTTTGGTAGATTTGGTGAGTGTTTATGATCTTTCACTAGTTTATGATGGATTATATGTTGTAGTTTGACGGTTATAGGTTAAAATTATCAAATTAAATTGATTAGGCTTAGGTAATTTCAGATTTAGAAACCCTAGATTAACCTAATTAAACATGTAATCAGGATTAGATCATTGGCTAGTGTCATATATATATATATATATATATATATATATATATATATGGCTATGAAATTCTATTGTAAGGTTAGATTTATGTTATAATTGTGATGGTAGATTGAGTTGGATAATTTTCTATGTTTGATTCGCTCTTATGTTTGAATTGTTTGCTACGCTTAATTAGTTTGCTAGTGTTGTGCATGTTTTAGGACTTAAATTGATGATCGGAGAATATCGGGAACAAAGTTCATCGAAATCGCATGAAACTTAGTGGATATGCTCTGGAGCAAGGTAAGAAGACACCATGAAAATTTCATGAGAGTTGGAGCTAAGTATTTCGATCGGCACTAACCCAATTGGATCGAATTGGTACCAATCTAAAAATAGCATGCCAATCGAAGTGAGATCCATAGGAAAAAATAAGCATGGATTGTAGAGTTGCTCTATGAAGTTGGATTGAAGGATAGGCCAAGTGTTGAAGATTGGATGGATTGTCTTCGTTAAGTCGTCTATGGGGCATAGAAGAGAAGACCTGAAGGATAAGAGGGATGGCTAAGGGTTTATGGCATCTATAGGGAGTGCACTAGAGGTTGGAAGAGAAATGGAGTCCAAAATGGTTAAGTATTTGGATCGGCACCAATCCAATTAGATCGGATCAGTACTAATCTAAATTGTTGGCTCTATTATCCAGGATGGAGACTCTAGGGTTGTAGGGGATTATGCTGGAAGTTGTTGTTCATTTATTGCTTCTATGGTTTAGGAGTTATAACATGATGAAGTTTTGGCTCTTCGGTCGGGGGCTCGGATAAGGAGTAGTATTGAAGGAGTTGATAGACAGCTCGGGATAGTAGGAGGCTATGGTATAATGGACTGGATTGAATGGCAGGACTCATGCCCAAAAATGGATTAATGTTGTGGAAGCTCTGAAGATTTGGGAGTGCCAAGGAATCATTAATAACTCAAAGTGTTCTGGCAGTGTTCAAGCAGGGGTTCTATATGCAGAGGCACCAAAGGGCTAGTAGTCCCAGTCGTGTATCCTAGGTTGCTCCAAGAGGGTCTATTGTCAGATGGTATAGAGGTACTGTAGGAGACAACCATGTGAGGTTTCGAACTTGAAAGTATGGAGAATACAATTGAAAATCGGGATTTCCATTAGTCTCTGGAAAGCGAGGATGGGGCCATACAAGTTATTATATATTCAAGGCTTTAGAAGATGATATGTAGATTTTGGTTAATGGATGCTATGGCTGTTATCGTTGTTATGTTTGCAATTTCTCTTTGGTAGGCTATCATCTATAGAATTGTTGGAGAAGGGATTGGGAATAGGGTCAATGGAGGAGGCTGCTTAGATTCTTCTATCCTGTTCTGGTATAGTATCCTACTAGTTTATTTGAGTATTTATTATATCTTATCGTTATATGCTAACTCTTTTGTTGCAGGATCAGGTATGGGTTTCTGTACCTGTCTAGTATCATATTTTCCAATATAGCTTTTGATAGTCATTTACCGATCACATCAGACTACTGTTTGACATGAGATTTTATGTTTCCTCTTATGATTGGGTACTCTTAAATTGGTAGAATAGATGACAGGTTTGGAGTCTTAGCTACTATACGAAGACGAGCTTAGAGAAGCTATGGCGTATTACTCTATATTTGTAGTTTCTGCTGTTTGTTTCTATATACCTTGAGGGATGTAGTAAGGAAATGTTGTACTGAGATATTATCACATTTGTACCATAACCCATGATTTAGTTGAGATGTTATTCTTATTTGTTATGGCTCAATATATTCTGTTGTATATTTTCTATATTATATTTTATTCATGCGTTGTGAGATATGCAGCAAGTTTTCTTCTTTAGATTTCATCCCCTGATAATGTCCTATATCAGCCTAGCAAAGTTACAGCGCTCTTTTAGGTCATTAATGTGCGGATGGTATGGGGCGGTCGTCACATTTGGTGTCATATCTTTGGTTATGAGTAAACCGAAGCAAGTCAAGAGTAAATGCTAAAGGAGGGAGCATACTTGTTAATGAAGATATTATGGTATACATTAATATTATATAGTATAGTACGCACTTGAGTACCATTACAGCTTTTCTTAGAATGAGGCTAATCATTCTTATTATAGATATGAATGAATTGGAACACAAGAAATACTGCTAGGCATACGTCCACTTCAAGAGTGGAAGAGGGGCGGGATCGGCAGCTGTTAACCCGAATTTCAAGCCATGTTTGATGCAATGATGGCTTCGCTAGTGAGGAGAGCCCAAACTACTCCTGGTGTGACTTTAGGTGGTGATGCTCCTTTGCAAGTGCCTAGGACTGACTTCGCCAAGCTTTGCAAGGATTATTCTACTCTTCGAGGGAATCATTCTTGGGAACAGAACCATCAATTGAAGTGCAAGATTAGATAGATATTGTGAATGAATTTTCAAGGATATGGATATGGAAGATGCTATGAAGAGGAAGCTTGCTTCAAGATAGCCATATTGTCGAGCAATGAATTAGTGGAATGCTATTAGCACTGCTCCTCTAGAGGTTCAAATTTCTTGGGATCAGTTTAAGGCTAGATTTGAGGATAAGTTCATTCCTATGGCTCAAAAGTCAATGTTGTTTAAGAAGTTTGCTAAGTTGAAGCAAGGAGAGATGTTTGTTTTTGAGTATGTAGCGGAATTTGATGCTTTGTTGAAGTATAAGATGTCTTTTATTGGTACACCTTTAAATAAAAATGAAAAGTTTATCACTGGATTGGAAGACCACTTGGGAGAGAATATAGTGGACCACATTGAAGTTTCTTTTGATAAGTTGGTTGAAAAGGCACTTATTCATAAGAGTCCAAAGTATAGGACTGGTGTTGTTGCTGTTGCTGAGAAAGAGGAACCAAAACCACAACAGGGTGGTGGAGGTAAGAAGAAATGGAATGAAAAGAGATATCAACAACAACAAGGAAAATGGGGTCAGAAAAAGAGCAAGAATGAGATTATTTGTCATAATTGTAAGGAGAAAGGAAACTATGTAAAGGAATGCAAGGCTTTTAAGAAGTTCTTCAACTATGATAAGCCTGGGAATATTAAGAAGGATTGTCCAGAACTGCCTAAGGATAAACAGATTAATGACGCATATGCTTTGGATGCAGTCTCGGCCTTATATTGTGCTCCTACTACTAAGGATAAGAGGAAAGGAGTCATGGTGCAAGGTATGCTTTTCATTAGAGATGTTTTTGTTAGAGTTCTTTTTGATATTGGTGCTTTGCATTCTTTCATCTGTGGTGACTTAGTATGCAGACTAGATTTGGATCTCGAGATAGTAGACCAACCTTTGATTGTCACCAATGATGTTGGAGGATCTACTAGTCTTTGTATGATTTGTCGAGGCTTAGTTTTATCAAGTCATGGATGTTCTTCTTCTTGTGATTGTTTGTTCATAATTTTGCTGGGTTTGGGAAGGGACTAGCTTAAGAGATATGCGGCTATTATGGATTGCGAGAAGCTTGAGGTGACAATTGGCAATGTGGAAGGGCGAACGGTAGTGATAGGCTGCTTACCAGAGGATGGGTTATTGGTCAGCTTTCTATATTTGGTTGAGATTCCACATGAAGGATTGTCATTTGTGCCTAGCGCTAGAAAGTACCCTGATGTCTTTGAGGAACTGACAGGATTGCCGCTGTATAGAGAGATCGAGTTTCGGATCGACTTAGTGGATGGAGCCAGACCCATAATGATGTGTTTGAAGCATAGGGCACCTAGATAGCATAAAGAGTTAGAGGTACAAGTGGATGATCTGCTGAAGAAAGGATTCATTCGAAGAAGCATATCCGAATGGGAAGCACCTGTTGTATTCGCGACTGAGGCGGATGGTTCTTTGAGGTTATGTGTGGATTATTGTGAGCTAAACAAGGTTACAAAGAAGAATAAGTATCTGCTTCCATGGATTGATGATTTGTTTGATCGGTTAAATGGTTTAAATGTGTTTTCTTATATGGATTTGGCAACGGGATTTCACCAGTTGAGAACGGCTAAAGAAAGTGCGCCTATTACTGCATTTCATACACCATCGGGTTTCTATCGGTGGTTGATGACGCCTTTTGGTTTGACCAATGCTCTAACATACTTTATGGATCTTATGAATAGAGTCTTCTGAGATCAGTTAAACAAGTTTGTGCTTATGTTTGTGGATGACATTCTTATTTACTCCAGAACTGAGGAAGATCACAAGACGCGCTTGAGGATTGTGCTTGAGATTTTGAGAAAGATCAAGTTGAGAGATAAGTTCTCTAAATGTCAGTTCTTTAAGGAAGAAGTGATATTCTCAGGTTAGATCGTGTCAGGACAAAGAATAGCAGTAGATCCCATAACGGTGGCATGATTCAAGATTGGAACCAGCCTAAGAATGCTTTAGTTGTGAGAAGTTTCCTAGGATTGGCAGGATATTATAGAATTTTATATAGGACTTCTCAAAGATTGCAGTACTATTAACCAACTAGACCAAGAAGAACTAGACTTTTACTTGGGATGCTAGACGTGAGCATGCATTTGTGGTTCTTAAGGAGAGCTTGATGAGTGCGCCTGTATTGGTTATTCCAGGTGGGAACGAAGCGATGATAATAGACATGAATGCTTGTGGTACTGGTCTTGGAGCTGTGTTAATGAAGAAAGAGAGTTGTCGCTTATGCTAGTTGACAGTTGAAGTTGCATGAAAGGAATTATCCAACCCATAACTTGGAGTTGGCGGTGATTATGTTTGCTTTGATTATGTGGAGGCACTATTTGTTGGGAGAAAAATTTGCACTATTCACGGACCATAAATCCTTGAAGTATCTTTTCTCTCAGAAGGATCTTAATCTTCAACGGCAATGATGGTTAGTGTTTTTGGCCTCTTACGACTTTGATATTTCCTAGGGAAAGGTAATGCTGTGGAAGATGCCCTAAGCAAAAGATATGCTTGATAAGGAACTATGTTTTTGAATGGAAGCATATGGAGTATATAGCTAGATTTGACTTCAGGCCACATTGTGATCTTAAGCCTGAGATGTTGGCAAGTCTATCGATCAGACCCACTCTTGTAGAAAGGATTTGAACGAGCCAGAAGCAAGATGCTAAGCTATTAGAGATCATGGCAAAGATAGAGATGGGAGTGGAATCTAAAGATTTGAGGTAGTATGAGATTGACTAACATGGTCGGCTTTGTAAGGATAAGAGACTAGTTGTTCTAGATGATGATGGATTATGAAATAAAGTACAAATGAAACGCTATCATTCCAGATTGAACATTCATCCCGGTGGTAACAAATGTGTAAATATATGAAGAGGACTTACTACTGGGAAGGTATGAAGAAGGAGTTGGAAAATTCATCTCGAAGTGTATGAATTGCCAGTTAGTGAAAGATGAGCTGAAAAAGCTTAGTGGATTGCTATAACCAGTAGATATTCCTGATTGGAAATATAAACTGATATCTATGGATTTTGTAGATGGTTGCTATTGACTAGAGCAGGATATGATAGTATTTGGGTAATGTAGATCGACTACCCAAGAGTGCAAGATTCATAACTCTCAAGTCTACCAGATGACATCCAAGTAGGCAGAATTGTATGTTAAGTGGATTGTTCGATTCCATAGTGTGCCGAAGAGTATTGCAAGCGATAGAGACCCATTAGTTACTAGTGGATTCTGGAAGAGCTTACAAGATGTTTTGGGAATCGAGCTGCATTGAGCATAGCATATCACCCATAGATAGATGACCAGACTGAGAGAGTGAATCGAATTTTGGAAGATCTTCTTTGAGCCTATATTATAGATTTTGGAGGATCTTGGAAAGATCATTTTCATTTTTTAGAGTTTGCATATAACAATGTTATTGGTCAAGTATTACATTTGCACCATATGAAGCATTGTATGGATGACCTTGTAATTTGCCTTTACATTAGTGGGAAGTAGGTGAGAAATAGATACTTGGAACTGAAATGATTAAAGAGACATCGAAGAAGATAGAAATCATTCGACAACAAATGAGGACTACTCAAGATCATCACAAGAGTTATGTAGATAAGAGAAGAAGAGATATGGAATTCTCAATTGGAGACATTTTATTTGTTAAGATTTCTCCTTTGAAGAATGTTGTTCGGTTTGGTAGGAATGGAAAGTTAGCACCCAAATTTGTTGGACCGTTTCCAATTGTTGAGAGAATTGGGAAGTTGACTTATAGAGTGGACCTACCTTCGAAGATGGCGGATGTGCACAATGTTTTTCATATCTCCTATCTATGGAAATTTGTGCATGACTCGGGTATCGTGGTAGCACGGGATCATTTGGAAGAAATAGAGGTTGAGCCAGAAGTTTCAAGACCTTGTAAGCCGCTTCGAATCATTAGAATGAGATGAAACAACTTAAGAGGAAGGTAATTATGCTTATTAAGGTGCAATGGAGTGAGGTTGATATCGATTTGTACATGGGAGACTGAAGAGAGTATGTTGATGGCTTATCCAGAATTCCTCGGGTAGTAAGACCCGTATGTCATATCTACTAGCCCTATTATATCTTATACCATTAGAATTTCACATGTTAGGGTAGGTTTTGTTTTCTATTGTTGATTTAACTGTTTAGTTGGATTGTCAAGTGTTTACTAGTGACTTGTAGGCATGCAAAATAACCTCTATTGCTTATGTTTGTTTAGGTATTTCGAGGGCGAAATTCCTAAAGGAGGAAAGAATGTAACAACAAGTATTTTACGTATTAAAGGATCGTAAAATAATTTTATTTAATTCATTTATGGTCGTATGATTCTAATATTTTGGATATGGTTTTTAAGGATGTTTTATACATCTATGATTTTTTTCGAATTTCTATGTGACCATTTTTTCCATGGAGATCTTATTTCGGCTATAACTTTTGATAGAAGCCGAATTAGATGCTCTAACCTATTTCACTACTTCGGGGTGGTGGTTTCCCATTCCGTGGATTAGTCATATAGGAAAATCTAGTAAGTAGTTGGGAAGTTATAGTAGTTTTAAGTTTTAAAATCTGTTGGTCAAAACTAGAAGGGGATTAACGGGTAGAATTAGCAAGCCCGTTAGTCTAATCAGGTTTGGCTATATATACGAGATGAGAAAGACCATTTGAAAGTTTCCTTTTATTTCAAATCAGCCCCAAACTCTAAATCCTCTCTAATTCTCCATTCATTTCATTGGATTTCATCTTAAATCGTCTCTAGTTGCAAATTATAGGCTTGACCTTTAATTAGGATCTTGATTTCATCATTTGGATTGCGTCTTCATCCGATTTTTCATTGTTTGGATCGGATCTTCATTATATTTCATAGGCTTAGTAGATTTGGTTAGTGGTTATGATCTCTCACTAGTCTATGATGGATTATATGTTGTATTTAGGTGATTATAGGTTAGAATTATCAAATTAAATTGACTAGACTTAGGTAATTTCAGATTTAGATACCCTAGATTAACCTAATTAAACATGTGATTGGGATTATATCATTGGCTAGTGTGATTTGTATATTTTTGGCTATGAAATTCTATGTGTTAGATTAGATCTATACTAGAGTTATGATGGTAGATTGAGCTGGATGATTTGTATGTTCATATTTGATGTAATTGGATGATTTGCAAAGTTTGATTCGCTGTTATGTTTGAATTATTTTCTATGCTTGATTCATTTGCTAGTATTTTGCATGTTTTAGGATTTAGATTGGTGATCAGAGAATATTGGGAGAAAAGTTCGTTGGAATAGCATGAAAACTGGAGGATATCCACTAGAGCATAGTAGGAAGACACCTTGAAAATTTCACGATAATTGGAGCTAAATATTTGGATTAGCACCAATTTAATTGATCGGATAGGTAGCGATCCAAAATTAGCATGCAATTGAAGTTAGATCCACAGAGGAAAATGAGCATGGACTGTAGAGTTGCTTTATGAAGTTAGATCGGAGGATAGGCCATGTGTTGAAGATTGGATAGATCATCTTCGTTGGATCGACTATGGTGCATAGAAGAGTAGACCTGAAGCTTAAGAGGGATGGCTAAGGGTTTGTGGCATTTGAAGGGAGTGTACTAGAGGCTGGAAGAGAAACGGATTCGAAAATGGTTAAGTATTTGGACCGACACCGATCCAAATTGTTGGCTCTATTGGATGTGAGATCTAAGCTGGAGACTCTCGGGTTGTAGTGGTTTATGCTGTAAGTTGTGGCTCGCTGATTGCTTCTAAGGTTTGGAAGTTATAGCGTGATGAAGTTTTAGCTCTTTTGTCGGAGGCTCGGATAAGGAGCAAGATCGAAGGAGTTGATGGATGGCTCGAGATGGAACGAGGCTGTGATATAATGGACTGGGTTGAGTGGTAAAACTCGTTCCTAGAAATGGATTGGAGTTGTGAAAGCTCTGAAGATTTGGGAGTGCGAAGGAAGCTTAAATAATTCGTAGTGTTCTGGTTGTGTTAATGCAGGGGTGCTATATATGGGGGTGCCCAAGGGCTGATATCATCAGTCATGTATCCTGGACCGCTCCAAGAGGGTCTAGTGTTAGATGGTATAGAGGTACCGTGGGAGACAACCTTGCGAGGTTTTGGATCTAAAATTATGTGGAAACACAATCGAGAATCGAGATTTCCATTAATCTCTGAAAAGCGAGGACAGAGCCATATGAGTTATCATATATTCATGGCTTTAGAAGTTTATAGCAATATTTTGGTAGATGGATGCTATGGTTGCTATCGTTGTTATGTTTGCTATTTATCTTGGGTAGGCTATCATCTATAGGAATGCTGGAGAAGGGATTAGGAATAGGGTCAGTGAAGGAGGCTGCTTAGATTCTTCTATCCTGCTTTGCTACAGTATCATATTATCGTTTATTTGAGTAGCATATTATATCTTATTATTTTGTGCTAACTCTTTGGTTGTAGGGACAGGTCAGGTATGGGTTTTTGTACCTGTTTGGTACCATATTTTTCGGTATAGATTTTTATAGTCATTTACAGCCCACACCAGACTGGTGTCCAACCCATGGTTTTATGTTTCCTCTTATCATCTTGGGTACTCTTAAATGAGTAGACTACATGATAGGTTTAGAGTCGCAGTTGTTGTACGAAGATGAGCTTAGAGAAGCTATGGTGTATTGCTCTATATTTGTAATTTCCGCTGTCTGTTTCGATGTCCTCTTAGGGATATAGTGGAGAAATGTGGTACTGAGATATTATCTATAACATCTCACCTTTTTGTACGCTTTAAATCGACGATAAACCACACACGTCAGACTCAAACCATACAAAAGGGTGAATTGTTATTGGGGTGAATAAGAAAAAGGAAAAAAGAAATAAAATAAAATAAAATCTCACAACGGAATGACAAAATATAATAATTAAATAACAGTTCATGAAGCTTTTTTACAATACATTTGATTACACTTATACAACACATATCAGAGTTACAAATACCAGAGAATGATAAATAATGCATCGGAACAGTATGAATGCAATGTAATAATATAATAAATAATAGTAATACAATCTACGTCTTCGTCCTCCAGAAATAAGATCTTCAAACCCTGAAATACTCAGACTGACCCGAGCAAATTGAAAAGACAAAACACTTGAGTCAGAACTAAAAGATCTTATGTGAGTTAAACCAATGGTAAAATATGAGTGGAATGGCATCAGAGATGTTTACGGGATTTGACATCTCCTATCCAGTGTCAAACGTGAGTGCGGTAACTTAAGAGATGCTTGGGATTCACATCTCCTAAGGATCTGTTAAAGTATTTACTATGTAGTAATATTTCACTATTATAATAATATCTATAGTAAAATAAACTTACTTTTAAATAGCTTTAAGGGGTTATCCATGTAGCCCTTACCATGTAATAGTCCCAGTAGTCCATCCAGTATCAGCACATCTCCAGATCGGGAGACCGCCCTAAATACTCCACGGGCTACGGGAGAAAACCAAACTCGTACAAGGCGCACTAGGGTAGGTGACAAGTCACACAAGGCAATGCCAGGGTAGATATACCAATTACTATCTGGACTGGTGGAGACGCATAGCGCGCAGCTACCGTCCACCTTGAGCCACACCCCAAAATCAAAAATCGAAAATAGCCACTAAATCAATCTCAAAGTCAGAATATAGTATCAAAGTAGTGTGTCCGATAAGAGGAACTACCTCACTGGCCTGGAATCGCTCCTTTTTTAGCCACCTTATGCCAACTCACGGGAGTCGGGTCCACGTATATACCTCAAAGGAAACATCACCACCATCCTACTTCATTCTGGAATCTCCACTGCGTACACAGTCATTAAAGTGGTTTTTGGAGTTGGTAGAGAGTATGACAACTTCCTGTCCCAGTCTCTTTAACAACCAAACGTTATGATAACACCGCGGTTATTTCAAAATAATTATACTTCAAAACTAGAATATAATATCTGTTTCAAAACTATATAAATACGATATCATTTCCGTTTCAAAAACTAAATCAATATGATATCATTTTTATAAAGACCCAAATCAATATAGTATCATTTTATATCAAATATATCCTCTTTCCAAAATCATAGCACTTCCAAGGTTATAACGCTTCGAAATCAAAACACTTGAAATATAACACTTTCGAATCATAATACTTTAAAACTCATAACTTTGAAACATAATTTCCACCACTTAAATTGTTTGATAATTTAAAATACTTTATATAATACAATAGCTTCTTCAATTTCACAAATCAAATCCAAAACAACTCTAATTTCTACATTTTATATTTAACCAATCCCAAATCATAAATTTCTATTCAATTCAGTTTCTAAATAACTATTCCAAACTATATCGATTTCAAAACAGGTTTGATCTACAGAATAAACCATTTCAAATTCAATATATTTCAACTTTAAGTATTCAACAATTTCAAAACTAAGTTGGAAATTGCGATTCAACAATAAAATTTTCTATTTATTAGTTTTGAATTATTTTACATAAATATCATTCAGATAAAACTCAAATTTCAAATAACTATATATTTCCTTCAATTTATTTATACTTGAATTATTCATTTAATTCACCTTAAACCAAAATCGAATTATAAAAATCGTACCATCTAAAATCTCAATTTAATAAATTTCACATCAAGCTTATTTGAGTTTAATTCTTAAATAAATTCAATTTCAAATAAATCTCAAATTATCTTCCACCCTTAGTTTATTGAAATCATTTTAAACTCTATATTAAAATATGATTTAAATACTTAACCATATTATCTTCAATAAAATCAAATATTAAAACAAATTCATACATAGCTTAAACATCAAAAATAAAATTACATTTATATAATATCTAAAATCAATATTTATATAAAACATACATTTCTTTACAAAACCCTAGAAATCATTTCGAAATTATTTTTTTATATATAGACCAGCGATGCCTATATATAATTTTCTATCCTATGGTCAAGTGATATGGATATTTATCATTTCAATCCACAATTTAATATTTTAAGGTTGTATATTATTTCAAACCGCAATCCCAAATGAAATAAAATCCATAACCACTTGCAGTTTATAACAATATAAAATAAAACATCTATTCATCCAATATCAATCATCAACCATATATCACAATCATCATCCAATTCAAACAATAACATTAGTATAGAACAGATAATAAATAACAGGTATTTACTGGCATTTATATTCAATAATAAACTAAATAACAATTTAACTGTTCGTTTATACGCAATAATAATTAAATAATAGTTTAACTGGCATTTTATATGCAATAATAAACTAAATAACAGTTTAATTCAATAAATTCAATTTAACTGAGATGATGATTAAAAATATGCTAAACAATCATAAATAAATTTCTAATCACATCATAAATCAATTTAACAAACATAAGAAATTTTAGAAGTTGTGAGTGAGTTAAAACACTCACCTTTATAGGAATCTGAAAATAATAGACTTCTAATCAATAGCTTCGCTCTATGTTTCCTTAGTCTCCTTCTTCATTGCTTGTTTTGTTTCGTAATTTTTCTTTTGTTTTGATTTACTTTAATTTTCCCCCTTATTATATTAATGTATATATGTATTTATGTATGTATTTTTAAAGGGTTTGAAAAAAAAAGATTTGAAAAAGAAGAGTTGAAAAAGAAAAGGATTAAAATAATAAGAACTGAAAATGGAAGAGAAGATCAAGATTTGAAAAGAAAGAAGAAAGTTTGAAATACAAGAGAATTTGGGAAGAAGAATATTTGAAGAGGAAGGAAAAATTAAAATGAGATATTCGGACAATGTAAATGGAATGAAGTAATGGAACAAATGGAGAAATAATGAAAAGAATGCGGCAATTATTAATTAGAAAGAGAATGAATGGATCAACTCTATACTGTAAACAAACTTTTAGAATTCAAATTTCAAAACAATCATTCACTTAATTAATTTTGTTAAACCTAAACGTACCAAAATTAACATCCTTCAAAGATTTAATTAACACACAATAAATGAAAATAAATTCTCTACACAAATTTGTGTCATAAATTAAATGAATACACAATATTAAGAAATTTTCATTTCTCCCTCTTTGTGATTAGAATGGGAATTAAACAAACATGTTAACATTTTGATTGAATGTTTTCCAAGGAATGCATTAACATACATTCAAAAATATGATAGCATAAACAAGGTAATATAAATAGGTGTATAATATATATATGTACATCTTTGTCGCCACTTATAGTTTACATTCATAAATAAAAGGTATGAAAATAATCCACCTAAGGAGGCAGTGAATGTAAGAGTAAATTAAAAAAGTGAAGATGAAATGTAACGACCCAGAATTTCAGTCATTTGAAATTCGTATATTCAATTGATTTTAAATATTCATAAGTTAATATAGTAAGCTTAAGAAATTATATTTTGAATATCTAGATTTAATTGGATAATTAAACTATTAATTTAATATTTGAAATTGAGGAAAAATTAGAAATTGGATTTAAAATGAATAAAAATGATTTATAAAGTTATTTTATATTCTTTTTGAATTAGGATGATGTTAGAGAAGTTTTAAAATTGAATTAAAAGTCAAATTATAAAAATTGAATATTTTAGTTGATGTGTAAAGATAGCCATTTTTCAAACAGTCTCACATTTCGACGAAACCAGTTTCATTATGATCCATAATGTTAAATTATTATAAGATTTCAAATTTCGTGTTAATCGGATTTACGGTTTGTCCGGGGCAAGCTAAAACGAGTAGAAATCTTTTTGAGTGAATTTTAAATTTAAATAGTCGATTCGAAAACCTATCTTCCAAATACGATCGAATTGGCTTTCGATATATATTCCATTGCATTCGGAATAGGGGTAAAACCTTATAAACGCCGGGCGGCACGCTTCGTTTGAAGTTCGAAAAAAAATCGAATGAATAGTGTCGCGTAATTTTCTATAAAAGGCCAATGTTTTATGCATTTTTCACTAAACCCTAACAACCCTAGGGCAAGCCGCCACCCACATTCTAATGGCTAGAATTTCGGTTTGATCTTCCTCGTTTTTCTTCAAATCCACACATTATTTCAAGAAATCTCCAACTACAAAGTTGAAGAGGGCGACGAGATCTTCAAAACCAACGGTGGTGATCGAATATGGTGTGACGTGGAGAGAGCTAGAGCCTCATGTTGTAGCCGCATTCATGGAGTTGGATATCGTGTAGAGGGTGGACGAGCTTGATGGTGTTGAGGCCTTGGGTAGTGGAGTTGGTGAGCTTCGTCGTGGCACTCGCCGATCGAATTCTAGTTTGTCGACGGAGGAGCACAATTCGATGGAGGAGAGGCGGCTTTGGGTTTTCTTTACGTGGCTGAAACGATGGGAGGAGAAGATGATTTCGATGGCCCTGATGTGAAGGAGTGAAATCAATGGCCAGATGGAAGGAAGGGTTTGGAAAATAATAAATAAAATTGTATATTAATTTATATAAAAATTCGTATAATCTTTAAAACGTCATATCTTTTTCATACGAGGTCTGTTTCACATAAAACGAATTACGTGGGGTTCGTATTGATGAGCACTACATTATGGAGCCGGATTGGGATTTATTTAAGCTAGTGAAAATTTTGGTTGAAATTAAACGCTTGTTTAATTTTAATCGGAATAAATAACTATCGTGACCACTACAAGCAATGTGAGTACAACTCACTCTTTCTGACTCACTGATATTTTTGTATAAGTGAGAAATAATTTATTATATGATGATTGATGATGGTTTGGATGATATATGATATATTGATTGGTATTTGGATATATACCTGCCTAGTGGAGTAGATGACCCTATACGTTTCCGTGTATGAGCGGACGACCCTTTGTACACGCGTCTGCCTTGAAACGGACATTGTACACATATTCTAATATGTATAGTTGCTGTAGGTGACATGTTGGAACTGGATTCCTCACCAGTATTTATTGTTTACAGATATTGTGATATATTCTGTTATCATATTGATATATGATGTTTTGGATGCCGTGGTTGATGTATTTGGTGTTGTTGCAGCATTGGGCCTATTTTTGGAATTTTAAAAATGTTGAAGTGATGATTTCCAAATTTAAAAGGATTTTAAAGTGATTTTTGAAATAAACGTTTTACAAAAAATTGAGGAAATTATAAAGGATTTTTTATAAGTGTTAAAATGATGTTATTAATGGAGTTTATAAGGGAATAAGATTTATAATTGTGAAGTTATAAAATAAATGAATTTGTAAATAGATGATTTATAAGTAATTAACTCATAAATTGGATTTGGCATATAATTGAGTTACAAATGGAATTGGTAAATAAAAGGAATTTATAACTTAAAGTTTTTATAAAATATAATTGTAAATTTATAAACATTGTTTTATAAATCCGAAATCAATTGATTTTGATAAGTAAATATAGAAGTTAATTTTAAGGAATTTTATTCACGATATATGACGGTAATTATCCATTAAATTAAATGTTGAAATAATATTAAATTTGGTAAACGATTTATATTCACGATTTTGGGCAGTGAATAATATTTTAAAATGAGTGTTTTGGGAAGTGATATTTAAATGGAATAAAATGATTAAAAGATATTTTAAAATGTGTTAAGTATCAAAACCATAGATTTCAACCCTCATTGTTGAAATAGACGTTTTCGAGAAATAAGGAAATGATGGACTATGACACTGTTGTTACAGTAAATGATTTTCGAAAGGAAATTTTTTGTATAGTATTGGGATTTATATATCTATCTAATTTCTGAATCCCTATACTAGTGATTTTGGACGTAACGATGTTTTACGCAACATTCGTTTTGGCCCAAATAAATGTGTTTAAAGAGAATGTTTTCCTTAAAGAATAAAATATATACTTAATCCTGATTTGAGTATATGCAGTGTTTTCTAATTGTTGAAAATAAATTGAATTGTGAATTACTTATTATTAAATAAGTATATGGAAATGTTTTCCAATATAGAAGTTGAAATGGTTTTGAAGATATCTCTTTTTAAAGATAAATTGAAGTGAATATTTGGCAAGTGAATTAATTAATAAAGATTAATTAAAAGGACTTTGTGATTGTTATGGTGCTAAATATTTGTTTCTTTGCTTTGATAGTTAAATAACCGACTATCAAACTTTGCCAAATTTTAGTTCCTCGACTTTATGTGGGAACTATTTAGTCGTACACTTAGTACGTAGCCTTTTGTGTAGGCTTGATTATCGTTTGTGTTAAGGATATTGATTCGTATAGTGTGGAGTATTACTCTAATCTATCGAGCTTCCTTCTTGGCCTGACGGATAGCAAGTTGAAAGTTAGAGAAGTGGTAACTCTATGAGACTTAGTTTCTATGTGACGTTGAGAAACGCTTTTGTGTTGTTGGTGCGAAGAGACCGGGATCCAGTAGCAGTAGTCTCTACATCATAAAATATCCAATGCATGGACTATTCGCTACTAATCCTAGGGATTTCCCGACATGATGTGGTAGGAAAGTACCTTCGGTTTGTTCTGTTCCTGGACAACTTGTATAGATGTTTGTCTTACCTTGCATTTCTAAAGATTACGTACATTGGTTTTTACAATCGTACATCAATGGTGGCGGAGAAGGAAACTTCTCTTAACTTAACACCCTCTTTGAGACGTATGAGCTTAAGGGTTGTACTTTTGTGGAAGGCAATTAGTAGTCAACGGAAATGGCAGTGTGGCATTCAAAGTGATGTGATATGTGATTGTGAAAGGTAATCGTTATCTCTAGCCTCATCAACCGGAAATGACCAAAACAAGGTTAGATGCAGCAGGGCTAAGTGGGTCGCTCCCATTAGGATATGATCATCCTATTCTAGATATATCTTTGCATGCTATGACGTCGTGTATTTGATTATATGGTTTTTATGCTAGAGGGCCCTCGGTAAAGGTCGGTAACGACCGAAGGATGACATGTTCGGTACCATCTAGTAATAAAGGTGGGCCGGTCTTGTGTTGGTAGAGGGCAGATGTTCTGTGCCTCGGGACATCCATCTAGTGGTGTACCCCTTCGGAAGGTAGTCCCTTCACTTGGTCATTTGTATGGAAATCCAAACCCCACTACGTGTTTGCCATTTTGATTGTATTACCCAATTGGGCTATATGCTGGAATTTAATCAATGTAACAATTTCGGTTATGATTAATATTATTTGTATATAGTACACACTACTATAATATAAGAGGATTTGATATGATATGTTTTAGTTATCGTAAGGTAAAAACATGTCCATGTTTATGTGTGGACTTGTCTTACGAGATACTTTTGTTTTGACAAAGGAAAAGTTTTGATAATTTAATAAATTCAGTTGAGTGTGTTTCTCACACTTGTTTACCAGACTGATCCGGGCGTTCTTCCCTTTCAATGCTCGGGTCAGACCGAGTATATTTACAGGTCTAGATTTGAAGCTTTTGGAGCTCCAGCAGGAGAGCTGGGAGTCTTTATTTTCATACATCCATATTTGCTTGATTATCCGCTGCATTATTCCTTAGTTGTTGTTTTATATTATCGGCAATTGTGAGGACGGGTTATTATAACTGTTCAAGCTGATAACTATTGATTGATTGTTGAACTCTGATTGATGCATGTATATACAGTTTCTGTTTTGTAAAGATCGTTGATATGATATTATATGTTTTTCGCTGCGATGTGAGATTCTGTATTGTTCTGTTTGGTTCTATCTTCTATCTTTCTTCTCTTCTCCTCTTCTCTCTTCTTTTCTTTCTCTTGACTTTCTGTCAGTCTATGCTTTTTGGGTCGGACATGTGTGGATTATTGTCAATTTGAAGGGTACAGATTTGCGGGTCATCACAGCTGATATCAGAGCTTAGATTTTGTATATTCCTAGGCTTTAATGTGTACTCATTATAGATAGGGACAGTAGCACCCTAAATTGAGTTTGAGTGTATTATATATATAAGCACGTATTTGTTAGTGAATATAAAATGTTTTGTATTGTGTTTGCTTATCCGTTGAGCTATTTGTGAATTCTGGTCGGTATGTGGGACGCCATGTTATCGATAGGGATTTCCAAACACTTAAACGAGGCAAGCCAACCTAATATCATTTTAACTTGGGTAAATGAAATAATTTTACCTCAATTATATTTTATATAAAAAAAGAAATAATCAGAATTATTAAAGTGTACATAAATTGATTGTTTGGTTGTTTGAAAATGTAAATATATATATAAGTTAATGAAAGCTGTTTGAATAATCTAAATAAAAGCAACAATTGTAAGAGAAGAAATGATATAAGCAAATGAACTATATAGTATGGAATTATAATTAATATGATTTACAATTATGAAATAATCTTATATATAAGAAGTGAAACTATATGAATATATTTATAAATATGAGTTGTAAATTAAAAATGGATTTAGTTAAGAATTTGTGAAATTTGAATCCCGTTTATTTTGAAAGTTATTTTTCAAAAGTAAAAGAGGTTATATTATTATAAATCTAAATAAGATGAGTAAATTTGGAATGGTCTTATATAAGTAAAGTAAAATAATGAAATTATATAAGTATAGATTTATAAATGTGATCTATAAATAAAAGAAAAAATAAAAGAATATAAAGCATTGAATTCACTATTGTTGCCGGGAAATGATAAAGGTGATGATTGCAGCATCATCAGTATCATTTTCGAGTTTCTATGTGATGGATTTGCTACCAATAGTAAATTGAAATTGAAGTTTTGTTTTGATAAACTAATTTGATTTAAAATCCAAGTTAAAATTGATAAAAATAAGTGAAACGAGTTTTGGACTTATAATATGAAGTAAGAATTTACTTTAGTAAAGTTGAAAGAAATTTGAGTTAGTAAGTGAATTATATGATTTGAAATTTAACTAAGGAAGGTTAAACTGAATTGAATTTTAATTGGATTAGACAAGTGATTATATAATATGAATTTGGAAGTTTAGATAATTAAGTTGTATAACTTATAAAATGAGAAAAAGTAAGTAAAACCAATTGTTAAAATGGTTAAATAGTTTTGTAAAGCAAAACAAAATCTGAATTTGAATAGCAGAATGAAATTTGACTTAAGTAAAAGTTGAATAAAATGAAATTGAAATGAAAGATAACTTAAGTAAGGTTAAATAAAGTTGATTTTGGTATCGAAGTAAATTAATAAAATGAAGTGATGAATGTGAATTTGAGTTATATAATGAAATTCATCTTTAATTGTAAAAGTGAATTAGTGAATAAACATGAATTAGAAAATGTTGTTGCTAAGAATTGGATAAAACTTAAGTTGAGAAGTTGTGAAATAATAATAATACTAGAAATGTTGTATATAAATGTGATTATAGTGAATACTAGAATTCAATTTAAATTGAATGTTAAACCAATGGGAATTAAAAGTGTTGAGCCATATTGAATGGAAATGAAGTAAATATGAATGTAGAGAGTAAATTAAACTAACTTGGTTATGTTGGATATACATTGGTTGTTAGTTGATTGTATGGAAATTCATGTGGAATTGAATTAATAAAATTGAAAGCTAAATAATTGAATTTGAATATGAATAAATGTTAGTAAAATCCAATGTTAATGAATCAAATATGGTTAAATTGAAAATCAATTCGATAAATATTAATGAGAAGTGAAAGTGTATTGATTTGGTTATGGATGTTAGTTGGATGATAGTTGTTTGATGATTGGATTTATTGTTTTTGATTGCATTTGCTATATTGGCGTATATAGTTATTGTATTGATATAGGTTTTATATTGATATTACTTTCTATATACATGTTTCTCATTATTGTTGAGTGTTTAGTAGGTGCGTATGGCGCTTGCTTCGCTTTTGGAGCTCGCTTTGCGCTATATTAGTCGTATATGCTCGCTAATAATATATATGGTACATATCTCAGATTACATAACGTACTTTTATACTTTTTTCCCTATGGGACGCCTCATCCTCGATGATGAGATGTATATTGTGATATATATATATACACACACACACACATATTGTTATTTTTTTCCAGATCGAACCGCGCAAAGGAGATGCTGGCGAATTTTTTAGAAAATTTAAGGAGTTAGAAAATTTTTGGAAAATTGGAAAAAAAAATTGGTAACTAAATTTTTTATTTTGGAGTTGAAAGTTAAATGATATTAGTTGGTTTTAAAAGATAACTAAGTAGATTTGAAAACTTAGAAATTTTTTTGTAAGTTTAACTACTGGATTTTGGGTAAGTTAAACATTTAAGTGATTTTGGTAAATCTAGTTTGAACGATTTGTTTTGAAAAGTTAATTGATTTTGTGACTTTTTCTTACTTGGTAATTTCGAGGACGAAATTCTTTTAAGCAGGGGAGAATGTGATGACCCAGAATTTCAGTCATTTGAAATTCATATGTTTAATTCATTTTAAATATTTATAAGTTACTTTAGTCAGCTTAATAAGTTATATTTCGAATATCTAGATTTAATTGGATAATTAAACTGTTAATTTAATATTTGAAATTGAGGAAATAATTATAAATTGGATTTAAATTGAAGAAAAATGATTTATAAAGTTGTTTTAAATTCTATTTGAATTAGGATGATGTTAGAGAACTTTTAAAATTGAATTAAAAGTCAAATTATAAAAATTGAATATTTTAATATTTAATTGACGTGTAAAAATAGCCATTTTCAAATAGTATCGGATTTCGACGAAACGAGTTTCATTGCATCCGTAATGTTAAATTATTGTAAGATTTCAAATTTCGTGTTAATCGGATTTACGGTTTGTCCGGAGCAAGCTAAAATGCGTAGAAATCTTTTTGAGTGAATTTTGAATTTAAATAGTTGATTCGAAAACATATCTTCCAAATACGATCGAATTGGCTTCCGATATATATTCCATTGCGTTTGGAATAGGGGTAAAACCTTATAAACTTCAGGCGGCACGCTTCATTTGGAGTTCAAAAAAAATCGAATGAATAGTGTCGTGTAATTTTCTATAAAAGGCCAACATTTTATTCATTTTTCACTAAACCCTAACAACCCTATGGCTAGCCGCCTCCCACATTCTAATGGCCATAATTTCGTTTCGATCTTCCTCATTTTTCTTCAAATCCACACATTATTTCAAGAAATCACCAACTATAAAGTTAAAGAGGGCGACAGATCTTCGTAACCAACGGTGGTGATCGAATTTGGTGTGACGTGGAGAGAGCTAGAGCCTCGTGTTGTGGCCGCATTCATGGAGCTGGATCTTGTGTAGAGGGTGGCCGATCTTGATGGTGTTGAGGACATGAGTAGTGGAGTTGGTGAGCTTCGTCATGGCACTGGCCGATCGAATTCTAGTTTGTCGACGGAGGAGTATAATTCGATGGAGGAGAGGCGGCTTTGGGTTTTCTTTACGTGGCTGAAATGATGGGAGAAGAAGATGATTTCGACGGCCCTGATGTGAAGGAGGGAAATCAACGGCCATATGGAAGCAAGGGTTTGGAAAATAATAAATAAAATTGTATATTAATTTATATAAAAATTCGTATAATCTTTAAAACATCATATCTTTTTTCATACGAGGTCTGTTTCACAAGAAATGAATTGCATTGGGTTCGTATTGATGAGCACTATATTATGGAGCTGGATTGGGATTTATTTGAGCTAGTGAAAATTTTTGTTGAAATTAAACACTTGTTTAATTTTAATCGGAATAAATCACTATCGCGACGACTACAAGCAATATGAGTACAACTCACTCTTTCTGACTCACTGATATTTTTATATAAGTGAGAAATAATTTATTATATGATGATTGATGATTGTTTGGATGATATATGATATATTGGTTGGTATTTGAATATATACCTGCCTAGTGGAGCAGATGACCCTATACGTTTCTGTGGATGAGCGGATGACCCTTGTACGCGCGTCTGCCTTGAAGCGGACATTGTATACATATTCTAATATGTATATTTGTTATAGGTGAGAGGTTGAAGGGATCCAACTGGATTCCTCACCAGTATTTATATGTTTACAAATATTGTTATATATTCTATTATCATATTGATTTATGATGTTTTGGATGCCGTGGTTGATGTATTTGGTGCTGTTGCAGCATTGGGCCTATTTTTGGAAATTTAAAAATGTTGAAGTGATGATTTCCAATTTTAAAAGGATTTTAAAGTGATTTTTGAAATAAACGTTTTATAAATCAAAATGAGGAAATTATAAAGGAGTTTTTATAAGTGTTAAAATGAAGTTATAAATGGAGTTTATAAGGGAATAAGCTTTATAATTATGAAGTTATAAAATAAATGAATTTGTAAATACATGATTTATAAGTAATTAACTTATAAATTGGATTTGGCATATAATTGAGTTATAAATGGGATTGGTAAATAAAAGGAATTTATAACTTAAAGTTTTCATAAAATATAATTGTGAATTTATAAACATTGTTTTATAAATCCGAAATCAATTGATTTTGATAAGTAAATATAGAAGTTTATTTTAAGGAATTTTATTCACGATTTATGACGGTGAATTATCCTTTAAATTAAATGTTGAAATAATATTAAATTTGGTAAACGATTTATATTCACGATTTTGGGCAGTGAATAATATTTTAAAATGAGTGTTTTGGGAAGTGATATTTAAATGGAATAAAATGATTAAAAGATGTTTTAAAATGTGTTAAGTATCGAAACCATAAATTTCAACATTCATTGTTGAAATAGACGTTTTTGAGAAATAAGAAAATGATGGACTATGACACTGTTGTTACAGTAAATGATTTTCGAAAGGAAATTTTTTGCATAGATTTATATATCTATCTAATTTCTGAATCCCTATACTAGTGATTTTGGACGTAACGATGTTTTACGCAACATTCGTTTTGGCCCAAATAAATGTGTTTAAAGAGAATGTTTTCCTTAAAGAATAAAATATATATTTAATCCCGATTTAAGTATATGCAATATTTTCTAAGTGTTGAAAATAAATTGAATTGTGAATTACTTATTATTAAATAAGTATATGGAAATGTTTTCCAAGATAGAAGTTGAAATGGTTTTGAAGATATATCTTTTTAAAGATAAATTGAAGTGAATATTTGGCAAGTGAATTAATTAATAAAGATTAATTAAAAGGGCCTAGTGATTGTTATGGTGCTAAATATTTGTTTGTTTGCTTTGATAGTTAAATAACCGACTACAAACTTTGCCAAATTTTAGTTCCTCGGCTTGATGTGGGAACTATTTTGTCGTACACTTAGTACGTAACCTTCTGTGTAGGCTTGATTATCGTTTGTATTGAGGATGTTGATTCATATAGTGCGGAGTATTACTCCAATCTATCGAGCTTCCTTCTTAACCCGATGGATAGCAAGTTGAAAGATGGAGACGTGATAAGTCTATGAGACTTAGTTTCTATGTGAGGTTGAGAAACGCTTTTGCGTTGTTGGTGTGAAGAGACCGGGATCAGATTTATCTGAAAACCACTTCGGACCAACGTATATGCGACGATTGTGCAGGTTGCTTGTGATGATATTGATATTCAGGATTTTCATAGTGAGGGACTTGTTAAATGTTTGGGGTTAAAGTCCCAATATACATCCAGTAGCAGTGGTCTCGTCATTATGAAATATCCAATGCAAGGACTATTCGCTACTAATCCTAGGGATTTCCCAACAGGATGTGGTAGGAAAGTACCTTCGGTTTGTCCTGTTCCTGGACAACTTGTATGGATGTTTGTCTGACATTGCATTTCTAAAGATTACGTACATAAGTTTTTACAATCATTCATCAGTGGTGGCGAAGAAGGAAACTTCTCTTAGCTTAACACCCTCCTTGAGACGTATGAGCTTAAGGGTTGCACTTTTGTGGAAGGCAATTAGTAGTCAACGGATATGGCCGTGTGGCATTCAAAGTGATGTGATATGTGATAATGAATGGTAGTCGTTACCTCCAGCCTCATCAATCGGAAATGACCAAAACAGGGTTAGATGAAGCAAGGCTAAGTGGGTCACTCCCATTAGGGTATGATCATCCTCTTCTATATATATTTTTGCATGCTATAACGTCGTGTATCTAATTATGTGGTTTGTATGCTAGTGGGCCCTCGGTAAAGGTCGGTAACGACCGTAGGATGACATATTAGGTACCATATCGTTATAGAGGTGGGCCGGTCTTGTGCTGGTAGAGGGAAGATGTTCTGTGCCTCGGGACATCCATCTAGAGGTGTACCCCTTCAGAAGGTAGTCCCTTCACCTGGTCATTTGTATGGAAATCCAAACCCCACTATGTGTTTGCCATTTTGATTGTATTACCCAATTGGGCTATATGCTGGAATTTGATCAATGTAACAATTTCGACTATGATTAATATTATTTGTATATAGTAGACACTACTATAATATAAGAGGATTTGATATAATATGTTTTAGTTATCGTAAGGTAAAAACATGTCCATGTTTATGTGTGGACTTGTCTTACGAGATACTTTTGTTTTGATAAAGGAAAAGTTTTGGTAATTTAATAAATTTAGTTGAGTGTGTTTCTCACGTTGGTTTACTAGACTGATCCGGGCGTTCTTTCCTTTCAATGTTCGGGTCAGACTGAGCATATTTACAGGTCTAGATTTGATGCTTTTGGAGCTCCAGCAGGAGAGCTGGGAGTCTTCATTTTCGTACATCCATATTTGCTTGATTATCTGCTGCATTATTGCTTAGTTGTTGTTTTATATTATCGACAATTGTGACGACAGATTATTATAACTGTTCAAGTTGATAACTATTGATTGATTGTTGAACTCTGATTGCTGTATGTATATACAGTTTCTGTTTTGTAAAGATCATTGATATGATATTATATGTTTTCCGCTGTGACGTGAGATTTTGTATTGTTCTGTTTGGTTATATCTTCTCTCTTTCTTCTCTTCTTTTCTCTTCTTTTCTTTTTCTTGACTTTCTGTCAGTCTATGCTTTTTGGGTCGGACATGCGTGGATTATTGTCAATTCAAAGGGTACGGATTTGCGGGTCATCACCGGAAAGGTAAGTTATATTGCAATTAAGATCTAATAAATTCTAATTGAAAAGGAAATAGTCATGTGTAAATCTATTTTACCCCCTTAATTTAATAACGTATGAGATTTCAAACCTAAATAGTCTTTTTTTTAATGATCTAATTGGATCTAAAACATAAGTTTAAATTTAGGTATAAACAAATAAACTAGCATTAAATTTTGAAACATGAACTGAATTAATTGGAAATAAATCGCCTAATTATTTCAATATATGTTTACAATTAACGTCTTACTTTTTAATTAAAATATTCCAATCACATTAATTGTCATTGATTTCTAAGGTAAAAATGATTGGGACAATTCAATTCCTTTTTATAGTAATTTAACTTATTTACGCAAATATTGTATACAAACCAGATGTTATTAATTTCTTATTTCTGTAATAAAAATTTTAGCTACCAACATTTCCAAGAAATAAACATATGATTTTTTTTATTTAGTAAACAAACATATATTCTTCTTTTTTTTACATTTATTATTCCAATCAATTGGAATTACATTCATACGGTTATTTGTTTTCTTCCTTATTAAACTTTACAATTATTTCCAATTTAAGCTCTACCATTGCATTCCTAATTAGCTTTACCATTACAATTGATTGAAATAACATTAACAATTGTCAATTTCATTCAATCAACATCAACAATCACATTCATACTTTATTATCAACCAACAAATATTATAATTACTTACCTATCATTGATTTTATCAAATTATAGTTTATTTCGTATTATTTCATCAATTAATATAACATTGAATTTATTTCCTAATTTACTATCTACAATCAATTATAATCTTACAATTGTTTCAATTAATTGGGATTGCACTAAATTAGTTATTTATTAACTTGCATTAACATTATTACCATTCATCCCCGTTATTAATTCATAAAAAAAATTCTTTCAGATTTAATTACCAAAATCTTATTAAATTAACAAATTTAAACAGCGGAAATTACGGGTCATTACATTATGACATTTGTACCATAACTCATGACTTAGTGGAGATGTTATTCTCAATTGTTATGGCTCACTATATTATATTGTCTATTTTCTATATTATATTATATCCATGCGCTATGAGATATGCAACAGGTTTTCTGCTTTAGATTTCAACCCGTGACGATCATCCTATATCAGCCTGGTGCGGTTACAGCGCTCTTTTAGGTCATTGATGTGCAGATGGTATGGGGTGGTTGTCATAAGTAAAATTGATGTACTCCCATGATATTACTCTGAAGCAAAGTATCCTCTAGATATGTGCATTTATTCTTGTCTCTTTATTGAATGCTTACTACATTTGTAATGTACTTGACGAAGATTATTAGTAGCATTGACGTTTGGATGTTATCATCAAAACACCATAGGATAGTTCTTTTAGTTTTTGAGATTGGTTTACAAAAATAAATACTTTAAAGAAACATTTGCAATGTGACCGAAAATCATTATATCGATAAACAATATTTCATTCGATATAAATTGTTTAAACTTTATGTACATGTCCAATTATCATATAAAGTCATTAATAACTAATAAAAATATTTACATTAATTATGGTTAACTAAATTAGCTTCTAGAAATTTCTAGCTAGAAGGAAATAGGATATTTGTGAGTGGAGATATTTGTGTGGATATTATCTTTGGCTTGTGTGAGGTGGAAAGGTGATCGTATATGGGGGTGAAGAGGCTTGGCTGGCGGAACGAGGTGAGGGGAGGGTGAGCTTACCCTTGAATCCCTATATAATTGTCCTTATACAATATAGAACCCCTTTCACAATTTTACACAAAAATAAACTAGCTCTTCATTATCATTTTCTGCATAAAATCCTAAACACAAAGCAATTCAAATCAACTCAACCTTGCACCATTCTCAAGTATAACTTTTACAATATAATAGCAACAACTCTTAGGAACTTGGAGCTAGAATATTTAGAGAACAAAACACTAAACTATCAAGGGCCGGGAGCATTATAGGCTATTTCATGCCTTGGTCGATAGCAAAAGCATAAACGTTGGAGGTTTAAGGAGCCTATAAGGTTGAGGTAGGAAGCGGAAGCTTGAGCTTGGTTGTTTACTTGTTGAAGGGTGAGGGAACTCACCATTTGAATCAAGACGAAGTTTATATATTGTCTAAACTACATTATTGTTGCTTGGTGTTATACTATAATATCTTGTTGTGATTCTTGATTTGTAAAGCAAATAACATATGTAAATGATGTATTTGAACTTATATTGACTTTCTATGACTTGTTGCATAGCTTGGCATAAAGCATATAGGATTTTGGTTGAACAATGACTTGAATCAGACTTGAATTTGAAGGGGCTTTATAGTGATAGTTGCCAAGAAGCACATAGGAATTGCCTTGTGTTCAGCAATTTCTATTAAAATCTGTAGAGTGATCCTAAGCGCTTCTCACCATTATTGTGATTTATGTTGTATATATTTCTTACTTCAAAAATATTGGAAGATAAAAAATTTGTTAGCAAATTGAAAAACGACAAAACTTTTAATTATTTAAAACAGCCACGGTTCATGGTAATTGACAACATTAAACGATAGCGCATTTTAAACATTATAATATCTCTGAACCTTTTTTATAGCACTCTGTAAATATTGTAGTTTCTATCTATGAATTTTATATATTTTAAATTGACCTTTAAATTAAATATTTTACCAGTCCTTTTAGTAGAATTTTCTAACTTATATCAGAGTATTTTAAAAGTGGTTTGGAATCGTAATATATTTTTATTAATTAATTAGAAGGTTTATTCTTTAAACAAAAGAACATATGTTTTTTCAAGTTTTTAAATATCTTGTAAATTAGATATCTTTAAGTAATATTTTAAATATATGTTTAAACCATAATTATAAGTATTTTAAATTATATTTTTAAGTATAAATATAATTTTTAGAAAATTCATTAATGATTTTATTAAAGTATTAAAAAGCTTATATAATATAATATATTTTAAATTATTTTTAAATATCTTAAGTAATAAGTAAATTAGTGTGTGTGTGTGTGTATCAACTTAATGAGTTTTAAATTATAAAAAAATGTTCTATAAAAGAGGTTTTGGAGTTGCTTAATTATGCATTGTTTTGTTTGCTTGTTTTATGGAAAGTAGTTAACTATACTTAATACTAAAAACTGATGAAGTAGGCTTATCTATCTGTAAGAGTTAAGAATGGTTTGAGTAGGGTGTAGAAGAAATAATGCTTTAACCTACCGTCTTCACTCTTGACCAATGGATGATAAGTTGAAAAGGTCGAAAATATATTAAATATACGAAATTCAATTTCCACAAGCGATCGTTTTTGAATTAAATATTTAATTAGTTGACTAATCGAACTTGACCATGTATCTTAGGAAGTATATGAAAGCTTTATGGCTTTTTATGGTTTGACATACCCTAGGGAGAACTGTAATACTGCATATTTTTGGTAACATTACTTAGGATATTTAATTAGTTAAATAAAATAAAATAATGTGTTGATTAGAGGATTGAGATTTGATTTTAATTAAGGGGTAGTCGTGCCATTTAACCAATGAATTAAAATAAGAGTTAAAATGAAATAGACGAGGGGTAAAATAGAAAAGAGGCTATTCTTATACCCTTAAACCTTGGCTGTGTATCTCCATACATGTTCAATTTTCATTTATCAAAATTTCGAACTTGAGGTCGGCCACCATTAACAAGAGAAAGGGGAAGAATATTAAGAAAAGCTGTGGAAGAAGCTAAATCAAATCAAATCCATTTAAATTTTAAGCTCCTTAATCTCTAAAACTATGGTGAATAATGACTACATCCCAAATTTCTTATGCTTTTTGGTTTTAAGATTAAATTCGAACCTATTTACAATGATTTTCCATGTTTTTGAATGATGGAATGATTATTTATACTTGTTGATGAATTATGTTTGTTCATATAGACTTTATGATATGTTTTGAGGTGAAAAACCTATCAAATGACATCCAAATGCCTTGCGAATTTTTATATGGGCCAGAAATGATATTTTAGAGATAGGTTTCAATTTTTCAGAATTTATATTATATGAATTTTATAGTGAAGATAATGTTATTTTGGGTTAAAAATTATTTACCGTTAAATAATTAATGGTTTGGTTCTGAAATTAATAATGTTAGAAAACAGATAAAAAGTGATTTTCTGGAATTTTTGTAGAATTTTGCTAAGCATTTTAATGAATATATAAAATTATTTGAGGTATGAGACTTAAATTAAAAAGGTGAAGGGGTATTTTGCAAATAGTTCAAAATTGTTGTTTCTAGAAATTGGCAGTACTTTTAGAAAAGAGAAACTTGCAACCAATCACAATTTTACAACCAAGGCAGGATAGGTACAAAGAAATTGTTTAAAAAGGATAAATCTACATGGTTTTTACTATTTCGATGCTTTCGACACTAGGCTTTCGCCTCCTTACCTTCGCTTCGCCTCCGACCCTATCGAAACTAATGCACATGGTATCAATTAGTTGGTACGCAGTGAATTGGATATGGACGGAAGGTAAAGGGTCGAAACCGGGGGTTCCAAAAAGGTTGAACCGATACTTTGCTTTTAAATGAAAATGCGCTTGCTTACTTTCGACTGGGTTGGCTTTCGATCAGGTCATACAGTTTTAAAGAAATGGTTTCGATTGGGTTGCACCTTTGTTTTTAAATAATTTCTTTCGACTAAGTCAAAACCGATGACTGCCTCTTTCTACCTTTCGACCCACATTGGTTTCGAAAGGGTTGTTTTGCTTTTTAATCTTCACCACTTCTCCAGTGCTTTCGAAGGAATATTTCGATACCATCACTTCTTTACTTAGGAAATGCTTTCGAAAGAGATGCTTTCGGCTTAAATGATTTAATGACCCTTTTTCTCCGAATTGAAGTGTAACACTCCTTTTTTTAGTAACACTATTTAGAATATTTAATTAGCTAAATTAAATAATGTAATGTAAAGTTATTAGTTGATTGAGATTTGTGATTAGTAAGAGGTAGCTGTGCCTATATGTACAATGAACTAAGGAACTGAAATGGAAATAAGTGTTAGGAAATAAGGGAAGGCAAAATGGGAAATATAGTAAACTTATATCCTAAACCCTTAGGAAACCAAAACACACGTTAATTTCATATTATCTCAAGCAAAAACATTTTAAGGCCGGCCACCATAAGTAAGAGGAAGAAGATAAAAGCTAGGATTCAAGAGAAGAATTAAATCAACTTAATCAAGATCAAATCTCAAATCCTTAATCTCAAGCTAAGGTGAATTTTTACTATATCTCACTTTTCTTATAGTTTTCGATTTTAAGGATAATCCGAAATATTTTTTCATGATAATGCCATGTTTTGAGTGATTGAAACCCTATATATGCTTGTTGATGATTTATGCTTATTCATATAAATTTTATGATATGTTTTGATGCGAAAACCCTATTTAATGACATTCAAATGCCTTACGAATTTAAATTTAGATTAGAAATAATAATTTAGAGATGGGTTTCAATTGTAATAATTTTCTGAGTTAACGTGAATTTTATACTAATTTTCTAGTAAAGAAAATGATTTATTGGGTTATAAATTATTTACGGATGAATAAATAATTATTTGGGACTGAAATTTATATATGTTTGAAAACATAATGAAAATGATTTTTTGGAATTTTCGTAGAATTTTTCATAATGTTTTGATGAATATATAAAATTATTTAAGGTATGAGACTTAAATGTTTTATATATTTATAAAAGGGGAATGGGCATTTTATAAAATAAATTTATTGTTTATTTCTTAAATTATAGCAGTATTTTTATAAAAGAAAGTTTAGCAAGCAATGAAGTTTCAACAAACATAGCAGGTTAGTCAAAAAGTATTTCTCTTTTTAGTTAAAGACAAAATTTACTTGTTTTTAGCCTGTTTCGCCACTTTCGGCACCTTGCTTCCGACACAGATGGATTTCAACTTAGTTCCTCCACCTCCATTATTAATGAAACCAATGTGCATGGCATCAAAGACTTGTCGCGCAGAGAATTGGAAAGAAGGCGGAAGGTATGAGGTCGAAACCAGGGGTTCCAATGGGTTGAAGCATGCCATTGTTTTAAAGTTAAAAATGTGCCTGCATTGCTTTCGGCTATGTTTCTTTCGACTTGGTTGGTTTCCAACAGGGTCAAATGGTTTAAATAAATGGTTTTAAAGAGGTTATGCCTTTGTTTTTGAATATATGCTTTCGACTAAGTCGAAGCCCTTTAGTTGCCGCTTTTCTTACCTTTCGAAGTCAATGGTTTCGGAAGGTATACTTTGTTTTTAAACTTGGCCACTTCTCCGATGCTTTCGGAAATATGGTTTCGACACCATTACTTCTTTACTTAAGAATAGCTTTCAAAAGGAAAGCCTTTGACTCTAATGGGTTTCAGATCCTTTTGCTCTACTTGAAGGCATAATCCAAATGGTTTCGACCGAGACGGTTTTTAAAGGTTTCGAAGGTGTAAATTTTGAATGGTTGCAAAAGGAATTTTCCACATGCTTTTAATTGAACCCAAATGTTTTCGAATGGTTTGCTGTTTACAAAGGTTTGATGCCTTCGAAAAGTTTTAAATGACGGTTTCAAAGGGGTGCATACCCAATGATTTCTAAAGGTTTAAAGAAAGATTTCAAAAGTGTGGTTCCCCAATGGTTTCGAAAGGGTTGAAATGGAAGGTTTTTCCAAGGATTTCTATAGGTAACATTTTAAAGTGTTTTAAGATATAATTACAAAGGTTTTAAAGATTTCATGAGGAAGGATTTCAAAGGTTTCAAAAGGGTTTTAAGAATGGTTTCAAAAGGAAGGTTTTGGCCTTTTGGCCTGAAGGGTTTTACTTAGTTTCGAAGGAGGTGCTTTCAAAGGTATAATAGAATTGAAAGAGCGACTTTCAAATGTTTAAATATTTTCATTGACTAAGGGTTGAGTAAAGTGAGTATGTGTGTCTGTGTGTATATATAACATGGCTAGGCGATTTTGAGTAAAGCATAGAGTGTATATATATTCTCCTTGAGTGAGTTTGATTTAAAGGTTTTAAATCATTTTGAAAAAGGTTTCAAGGAAAATTATGGGAAGGGATCCCTAAGTGAAAATGACTCAGATATGAGAATACCAGATGGGACTGGTATAGGGTCATGCCCTATACATTAGCTATTGGCCCCCATTAATTTTCTTCCAAAATTCTAATGTGTAGGGCTTTGTCAGAGGTAAAACTAAAATTAAAATTACACATAGAAAGGGATATTTATTTATATACATATAGGTTATTGGTGAGCGCACAAAACCATTAGGATCAGGTGACCTTGGGGGATGTTAAGTTAGGGACAAACTGTCCAAAAGAGAAGTATTAACAGATAGTTATGGACAGACCATCCAAAAGTGAAGTGTCTAACAAATGTTAGATAAATTTTGTTCACATTGTCTGGTAGGCCCGGGTCAGCCAAAGGTCAATAGTTAGCCAAAAAACTAAATTTTTTGAACAGATAGTTCTTTTATTACCTGATATGTATGTTTATATATTGATGCTTTATAGAATTTAACCAGTTTGGTTGCAGGAAAAGGTTTGCAAAAGAAATATATGATTTAAAAGATATTTAGTGAGGGAAAACCCATTCCGCTAAGCGGCGTGGTCTCACTTAACATTAAAAACCAGGATGTATAATATTATTCACACCAGGCTTTATGTCTAGCTCGAAGTTTATGTTTTCCCCTTAAACTCTCGAGTGCTCAAAATTGAATTGAGTATGCTGAGCGTTGAGGTTCTTTCAGGTTTTTAGTAGGAAGACGAATAAAGCTACCGGAAGCGAGCAGGAGGCTAACGAAAAGCTATTTAGGAGCTGCAATTCCTGTTTTAGTCGTTTCCGTTGTGTGTATTATGTTTCTTATAGAAATATTACTTCGATCATCCAAGAGGGCATCTTCGTATGTTGCTCTTGGCATAATTTTTAATAAACATATTTTATCATTGCCTGGGAAACGTTTTGGGATTGTGTAATCTGAATATGGAACATATGTTTTGAAATGTAATGGAAAATGTTATTTTGAAATTTATTGTTTCATCTTCAAGTGTTTCTGATATTATATATACCATTAACATAATCGTATTTAGTCGTCGAAAGTTAACACTATAGATGACTGCAACATCTATAGCGCTTAGCTTTGGGCCTCTAGATAGGAGATGTTACATGAAGTATAACCCAAATGGTTATGAAAGTGACAATTATAGTTGTTCAAATGGTGTTTCCATATGTTTTAAATTGAATGCAAGTGCTTTTGAAGGGGTAGAGTTTTGACGCTTTCAAAAGGTTTTAATGAATGGTTTCGAAGGGGTGGCTCCCTAAAGGTTTCGAAAGGTTTGAAAGGAATGGTTTTTCCTAATTTTTCGAAAGGCAAGATTTAAAGGTTTTAAAGAAGGATGTCTAATGTTTTAAAGCTTTCGAAAGGAGGGTTTTACAATGCTTTCGAAAAGAAGAATTTGAATGATTTCAAAAGGAAAGATTTGGCCTTACGACCTAGATTAAGTAAAGTGTTTTACTTGGTTTTGAAAAGGGTACTTTCAATGGTTTCGAAGGAGTTATTTTCAAGGGTTTGAAAGGGTTATTTAAAGGTTTTAATCAAAGGTTTTGAATATACTAACTAGGCAGCATATCCTAAGTGTTTTTAAGTTAAAAAAGGATTTTAACTTATTTTTAGGGGATAGCTAATCCTCATTAAAATTCATCAACATTATTTTGGGTAAAGTATATATAACATGAATAAATAGCTTAGAGTAATGCTAAGAATATAATTTCCTTGTATAAGTCTAATTTAAAAGGTTAAATCACTTTGAAAAGGTTTTCAAGGAAAAAGATGAAGGGTAGTTAACCCTAAGAAAATGATTTGGACAGAAAGTCCATTTTGATTCGGATAGTTAGTCCAGTTTTCAGACAAATAGTCCATTTATTGCTTGTGGACAGATAGTCCATTAGTTATTTGATTATAGCTTAACAGACATTGTTATTACTATTAGTATTATTATTGTATTCAGTTTGATTAACTAGTTTGCTTGCATTAAAAGATTTGAAAAATATATGTTTTAAAGAGGATATTAGTGAGGGGAAACACGTTCCGCTAAGCGGTGTGGTGTTACTTAATATCAATAAACCGAGATGTAGCAATATTATTCATACTAGGCTTTATGTCTGACTTGAAGTCTTGATTCCCCTTAAATTCTTGGGTGCTCAAAATTGATTTGAGTAAGCTGAGGGCTAAGGTTTATAGGTTTTAGTAATTTGACAAATAAAGCTTCCAAAGACCAGCAGGTGGATATCGGATAGCTAATTAGGAGTTGCGGTTCATTCTGTTTATTTCCATTGTGTGTATGAAATCAGATATGACTACATTACTTAGATCAACCAAGGGGGAATCATCTCATGTTGCTCTTGGCGTATTATTGTATAATTATATTGATCTATACTTGGGAAATGTTATGGGATTATGTAACTTGGATATGAATTTGTTTTGAAATGTAATCGGTAAAGATGTTGTTTTGAAATCTGTGATTTTGTTCATATTTGAGTGCTTCTGGTATTATGGATACAATTAGCATTACCGTATTTTATCACCAAAAGTTAATACTTTAGATGACTGCAGCATCTAGCGCTTAGCTTTTGACCTCCAGATACAGGATGTTACAAATTGGTATAAGAGAATAGGTTTATGAAAAACTTTAAATAAAAATGGTTTTAAAACATAATCCTAAGGAATTAGAGTAAGATTAAGGTATGGATCACGCTACGGCAATGTACTTGTATTTGTCGAATGTATAAGTATGTGCTTTATCTTTAGTCTCATATCTTTGTCAGGTTATTCTTTAGTATCTTATGAGGTTTGAATACAGATATGGATGGTAGAAGAGGAAGAGTTAACCCAAGAGGGGAGGATACCGATGGGAATGCCAGACCTAATACGAGGAGGATCCAATGTTAGGCATCAGCAGAGAATGCGAGTGCTGGAGTCCCGCAAGTGGAAATAGGATCTATGTATCAGTTTTTTGTGAATATGATGAAATATGGAATTGCAGCAGGAGTGGTAGGAGGAAATGCTGCAGGAGAAAGAGTTCTGGAAGTTTCGGTAGTTAACCATTATGCTAATTTGAGCGGAGATTACGCTAAGCTTAGAGGAAAGCCATTTCTAAGAACAGAAGATGCTATAGAGGTGGAGAATTGGTTGTTGCACTGTGAGAGAATCTTTGTAGACATAGGGCTCTGAGGCTTGCTTCGGGACAGCTTTAGGGGCCAGCTTTGTTTGGTGGAACAGTGTGACGGCTGGTGTGGATAAGGAAATTTTGACATAGGAAGATTTTAAGGGGAGGTTCCTGGAGAGGTTCATGTCTGCGATGGCACAGTCGGCTCTGATTAGAAAGTTTACTGAATTAGTGCAGGGAGAGATGTCTATCCTGGAGTATGCTAAAAGGTTTGAGGAGTAGGCCAGATATGTGTATGCTTCAGTGGATACAGTGATAAAGAGGAATGAAATTTTTATCAGAGGGTTGAAGTCTGAGTTAGCAAGGGCTACATTACCTCTATTAGAAATCCTTCTGATTTTGTAGTGGAGATGGCCTTAAGGCACGAGGAGATGCTTGATTCTCTAGAGAAGAGTAAGGCTAAGGAGGTCCAGGTTGGACAGAGTCAGAAGAGGAAATTCTTTCATGAGAAGGGTGCTCAGAAGGGTGGAGAAGTTAAGAAAGGGAGATCTGAGGTTCTTTGTTTTAAGTGTGACAAGAAAAGGCATTTTGCTAATAAGTGACATGCTGGAAAGACAAAGGAGGTGGCCGGGAAAAAGAATGCCCGGTGCTTCAATTGTGACCAGATTGGCCACTATAAGAATCAATGCAAGGAGACCGCTAAGGATGGAAAGGGCAAGGTGTGTGCATTATAGCCTGCTACTTCAAAGCCAATAGCTCAGGAGAGGAAAAGGCAGTTTTAGGAGGTACGCTTCAGATCCATGGTATGTCTGTTAGCGTTCTATTTGATACTGGAGCATCGCATTCTTTTATATCTAGATGTTTGATAGATAAGCTTAACCTAGAACCCACATATTTAATTACTTCCTTACGGGCTGCAAATCCAATAGGAGGATATGCAACTCTAGGGTTGAGTGTGACTAGTTAGAGTTTGACTTGTTAGGTCATATTTTTATTTGTGGTTTGCTTGTGTTTGATTTTGTGAGGTTCGGAGTTATTTTTGGTATGGATTGGTTAAGTGAGTGTGATGCTAGGATATTTTTCCATGATGGGAAATATCAGTTAGAAACCATGATTGTAGCAACAGGATTTTTTATACCGTAGAAGGTTCTATGGTGAGGTGAATGCCTCATCGGGTATTATGGAATTAGAAGATGAGCTGAGTCGAGTTTTCATGATTAGAGAATTCACAGACGTTTTTGAGCCGGTAGAAGGATTGCCACCAAAATGAGCCAATGAGTTTCAAATATATTTGGTTCCGGGAGCAGAACCAGTGAGTAGGCCGCCAAGCACGATGACCCCTACAGAGATGTGGGAGTTGAAGGTGCGGTTGGTGGATTTGGAAGGCAAGAGCTTTATCAGGTCGAGTCGTTCGCCTTAGGGAGCAGTCGTAGTGTTTTCTAAGAAGCCGGATGGATCATTAAGGCTATGTATCGATTATCATAAGTTAAATGAGAGGATAATAAAGAATCGATATCCATTGTCGAGGATTGATGGTTTGTTTGATCATTTAAGTGGAGCCAAGGTATTTTTCCAGTTGGATTTGGCGACCAGTTTCCATCAGCTCAAAGTAGCAGAGGATAGTATACCTTTGATGGCGTTTAGGACCAGATATGGATCGTACGAATGGTTAGTTACGTCGTTCGGACAGTGTAACATCCCCCTACTTAGAGGCCCAAAACTAACGGCTATGTGTGCTGCAGTCATCCATAGTTATTAATCCTCGATGACCAAATATGGCGACATTAGATAAATTGGTACATAGAAACACAAGAATATGGAAAAAAATTAAATAGCAAACAAATTTCATATTCCATTTCAAAATATTCCAAATTGAATACATAATCTCAATTCACAGACCACGTTTAGATAACGTACAATTATTACAAAATATGCCAAAGAGCATAATATGAAGATGCCCTCTTGGTTGATCAGAGTATATAATAAGGCAAGAAAATAAGTTTGCCTTTACAAACAAAACACACTACGGAAAATAAAAGAACTCTAATAAAAAGCTTTCCCCTACACATCCCCGGAAGCATTATTTGTTTACAAGAACATCTAGATACCTTAACTCTCAACTTACTCAAAATCAATTGAGCACCCAAGAATTTAAGGGAAAAAAACTTCAATTCAGACAAAAAGCCTAGTAAGAATAATAATTTACAACCTCAATCCATGAAGATATCTAATGAGACCATGCCACTTAGCGGAACGGGTTTTCCTCTCACTAGTATCCTAAAACATTTAAAAAAACCATATATTGTACTCCTGCATCCACAATGGTTAAAAACATAGTACTTTAAAAACATTATGATGATATGCAAAACAAGTAAAACAAACATGGATTACCCATCCCCATTCATTTTGACTATCTGTCTCAATTATAGTTTTTAGGTTTACTATTAACCTATTAAGTGTTTTTGGATTATCTGTCAAATATCATAGTTTTTATGGGATCACTAAGAACCTATTGGTAACTTCACTACCTTATCTCTTACCCTAGTTTTCATGGGCTAACTAGGACCTATTGACTGACTGTCAATATCTTAGTATTAATATGGTTTTCATGGGCTAACTACAAAACCTACTGGACCCTGCCAGTATCAAATCATAGTTTTCATGGGTTGACTATGAACCTATTAGCCCCTGCCAATATCATTAGTTATATACAGTTTTCATGGGAAACTGCAAACCTATTGGCCCCTGGAAATATCTTTAATTAAGATTTTACATTTCTTAAGTTATATTCACTACTGGGTCGACCTAACTGGTTATTATGCCCTTCCTCAAAATATTGTTATGGGTTAATTACAATGTGAATAAGTATATGAAGATGTAATACTTTTAAAATCTTTAGTTAGGCCATGGCATTTCCTCCTTAAAAGTGAGAGTGGGTTTTTGTTTTAGGACTTTAAAACATCACCTTCGAAACCTCTTGATGACCTCCTTCGAAAGCATAAGATTCTTTTCAAAACATAATAAACATACCTTTCGAAGCCCTTGTTAAATGTTCACTTTCAAAACCAATGGTACCTTTCGATGGTATCAAAATACTCTTTAAAATGTTGATTCGAAACAAATAAAAGTACTCTGTCGAAAGCATTGGGTTTACTCTTTAAAAGCATCCTTTGTGTCAAAATGATTATATATGAAAATATCTCTTTTGGAACCACTTATAAATTGTTTTAGGGAAAAAATTGATGGTGTCGAAACCATCTAATCGAAAGCATAATCCTTTAAATTAAAACTTGGAAGGATAGAGTCGAAACCTCCTTCCGACTCCTTTTCCTTTGAAACCCTCAACCCCTTTCGAAAGCATTCAGGAAAAAAGACTAGTTTCCGTTAAAACAGAGGTAACCCTACAATAGCATAAACGACTTCAATACAGTTGAAAGGTAAAGTAGCCGCTTGGTCCCGAGTAGGTCGAAACCAATCGTTGTGGAAGCTCTTATTTAAGGAAAGAGTACCCCTTCAAAAGTTTATTTTATAGTCTCTTTCGAAAGCATGGCTTTCGACTATGTTGAAAGCTTTAAGTAAATAGGGCAGGAATTTAACTTTAGAAAACAAGGTTTCGACTTTATAGGGTATCGACTCAGTCGAAAGCTCTTCAAAGACTAGGAAGGCGCTTATCTTTCAAAGGTGAACCTTGGTTTCGACCTTGACGAAAGCATTGCTTTCGATACCCTACCTTTCGATGCTTACCAATTAACTCCATACCAATTTCATTAATACCATGTGCATCGGTTACGACTCTAATGGTTTCGACTAGGTTGAGCGAAGGTAAAGGTGTCAAAAGGTACCTCCGAATTAGGCAGAACAGCCTTTTTCTGAAACACTGATTTGTAGCTAAGTATGGTAATTACTTTATAACTAACCTGCCTGTTGTAATTCCTTGATTTGTTACTTTAAATTTTTTTTAAATACTTTATAATTATAACCGCCGCGTTTAACCAGATCCAAATCAAAGAAATTTTAACGTTCATGCTTTTCCATTAACAAAACTAGTATTTTCAAATAAGTCCCTCACTTGAAATAATTTATTTTCCCTGGTAAATCAATTGGGAAAAATCCCCAAGAATCACAAAAATTCAATCTTTATAATGCAATCAAACATATTAAAATTTCTGACCTAATTTCTTCTTGAAACACTCGAAACAAATTTTAAACGATTATATCATATTTTCCTAAGAAATTTATAATAAATTTTCTATAACTCGGAAAATTTTAAAAGTAAAAACTCATCTCTAAGATCATGTTTACTTAACACAAAAATTTTCCAAAGCATTATAAAATCAAAAACTCTCGGTTTTACCCTAAAACAGTGCTAGTTCATATGCAATTGAATTAAACTAAATCGTACGTAATATAGTTCAAGCTTATCATCATCCATAGCATCATAAAAAAAATTTAATCATAAATTCGAAACATATAATCATAGAATAAAATAGAGATGGAATGAAATTATTGTTCACCTTAGATATGACATGGAATTTGAGATTTGTGGTTGATCAATCCTTCCTAGCTTTGATCCTTAGCTTTAGATTATAATCTTCCTCTTTTCCTCTTTATTAATGGTCAGCTCTAAGGGTTTTTTTGCGTTTATTTTTGAGTTGAAAAAAATGAATGTGAATGGACAATTACAAAAGGTCGTAGCCATGTAAAATGAGGAGGTTACTTTACTAATATGCCCATGTGTGAACTAATTAACCTTTAAACCAATTAAAGACCGTTTATTTAATTATTAAGCACAGTCCTTTATATAATTTATTCAAATCCCAATCCCCTTATCATCATTATTCTATTTAATTTATTTAATTAAATTTCCTGAATAATTATCAAAAATTAGGGATGTTACAGGCTTCCTCCCTTAAAGAATTTTGTCCTCGAAATTTAGTAAAGACTAAATACTAAACATAGCAGTCATTTGTAACAACTCCTAATAACCATATTATTCTAATTGATTAGCAACTATCTATATTGATATAGACATACCCTCAAACCAGATCAGGATATGTATCTATAATCATGTCCTCTGTCTTCCAAGTATAGTCCTTCTCGTTGTCGCTCCATTAAACTTTCACCAACCTGACTATCTTATTCCTTAATCTTTTTTCATCTCTAGCTATAACCTAAATTGTTTGTCTAAAAAATGTCAAATTAGGCTCTACTAATATGTCTTTCAACCCTGTCGGAGGAATTGTAGTCTCTGGATCATGTACATACTTATGAAGATGAGACACATGAAATACATTATAGACACTTGCTCTACTGCTTGGCAACTCCAGTATGTATGCGAGCTTTCCAGTCTTCTCTATAATCTAGAATGGACCTATATATCTAGGGGCTAACTTCTCTGACTTTTCAAATCATATCACATCCTTCATTGGTGATACCTTAATGAAATCTTATCTCCAACTGATAATTCTAGGTCCTTACGCCTCTTATCTATGTAACTCTTTTGCCTTGATTGAGCTTCCTTCATCCTTCTTCAGGTTAACTCAATCTTGTATGATGCCACTCTAACCAAATCTGGACCTAAGACTATTCTGTCTCCAGTCTCCAACCAACATGCTGGTGATTTGCAGGGTCTTCCATACAAAGCCTCAAAAGGCGTCATTCCTATACTAGTCTGATAACTATTGTTATAGGAAAACTCAAGTAAATGCAGGTGATCTTCCCAAGATCCATCCAATTCCAATACATAAGCTCTCAGTAGATCCTCGAGTACTTTATTGGCTCTTTCTGTCTGCCCATATGTCTGAGGGTGATATGCAGTACTCATATTAAACTTGGTACCCATCACTTCTTGTAGACTCTTCCAGAATTCACTAACGAACAAAGCGTCTCTGTTACTGACTATACTACTAGGAACTCCATGCAGTCTAACTATGTTCTTCAGTAATAACTTAGCTAAAATAGGTGTCGTTCTGCTTGACTTAACTAGAATGAAGTGGAAACTCTTGGTCAATCTATCCAATATAACGCATACACTTTCATTATCTTTACTTGACCTTGGCAACCGTCTATAAAATCCATAGATATAGAATCCCATTTCCAAACTGGAATTTCTAAAGGCTGAAGACACCCACTTGTTTTTTGATGTTTAGTTTTCACTTGTTGACTATTTGCACACTGCTTAACCCACAAGTCAACATCCTTCTTCTTGCCTTTCTAATAGAAGCTTCTCTTCATTTCGTGATACATCTTGGTCCCTCCAAGATGAATCGTGAACTTGGACTGATGGCATTCTCTAAGAACTTATTTCCTCAAGTCCTCCATATTCGGAACACGCAATTGTCCCTTCTTTCTTAACCATCCTTTCTGGTTAAGGCTAAAATCCTTTAGGCCATCGATCTCAGTTCCAACCTCAAGCCTTCTAATTCTCTTAGCCAAAATTGGATCCTCCTTCTACTTAAAAGTAATTTTCTCAATCAATACTGGTCGAACTTCTAAATAAGACAACCCAGCGGAACTCTGACTAGAACTAGTATTCGATCTTACCTGCACACCACAACTGACTAAAGCTTCTAAGTCCTTACACTCTGCTAACATAGCTAACACCACGTTATGTTGTTTTCTACTAAGAGCATCTGCTACCTTGTTAAATTTTCCTAGAAAATACTCTATACCAAAATCATATGCAGCCAAAAACTCTATCCACCTCTGCTGCCTCATATTCAACTCCTTTTGGGAGAATAAATATCATAAAGACTTATGATCGGTGTAAAGCTCAAACCTCTCCCATAGGAGATAATGTCTCAAAACCTCAATGCGAAGATCACAGCTGTTATTCTGCTTTTTGGCAAAGCCGTGATACCAAGAGATCGATCGAAAACAAAGGACGATTCGTCTCGGAGATTGGTCATACTTCGTTTCACTATGGATATCGATGAATTTTGTCCGAGTCCAGATTGAACTACAATTGATAGGATATGACAAGGAAGATCATAGAAGTCAGTATCTCAAATTTCAAGTCAATCCGAATTCGTATGCTCGAGCTATCATCGATGCAAGTTTGAGGAAATAACCCTAAGTTCGAATCCATCAAAAGAGCATGTGATCGAATCCATCGAGTTCCTCTTACTTCGAATCCATGGGATCACTCCACTTCATATCCATTAGTTTTGAAGTCCTTCGAGTCCATGAAGTCGCTCCACTTCGCCTCCATCAGAGCATATAAGTTCGTATCCATCGGCATACGCTACTTCGCCTCCATCAGAGCATATGAGTTCGTATCCATCGGCATACGCTACTTCGCCTCCATCATAGAATATGAGTTCACATCCATCCCGCTACAACAGCTTTGTATCGATCGGTTAGAGCTCACCATGATCGGTACGAACAGGCCTCTGTTCGAATCCCTGTGTGGAAAAAGCCTTCGAATCCACTAAGTCAAAGTGGCGAAAATCATGGAGTCGACCCGGTCGACTCGGAGTGAAAAATGGATTGACCCAGGAAGTGCGCACCACGTCATCATAAAAGCGCGTGAAGCCATCGAGTCGAACCCATCGATTTGAATGGGATTGAGTCGAAGCAAGCAACCTGCTCAAGAACAGCAATTCGAATCGACCATATCTTGCAATCTACAAGTCCAAATGCCACGAAATTTTCGCAGAAGCTTGCATGCATGTTGATGAATGTCCACACCAAGTTTCACCTCGATTGGATGATTTTATGATCGATTCTAACGTACTTCGAATCGATCCCAAAGTGGGCCCAATTTTCCTGGGGTTGGGCTTATGGGCCCGCTCACGTGCCAGAAGTGGTCTCCCGAGTTTTCAGCGAAATATCAGCATCCTACGCCTATAAATAGAGCCCCTGGTCATTTAGAAAGGGGATCGGAGAATCTTTAGAGATAATGCACGCCCGGACGCTGCCAGAATCACTCCACATCATCATCACTGCCATTGATTTCGAATTTAAGCTTATTATATGTTGTACTTCGCTCTAGAACACTTGTAATCTTCAAGTATCAAGCAATAAAGTGATAAAACTTCATAGTGGACGTAGGCAAATCGCCGAACCACTCTAAATTATTGTCTTCCGTGTAATTTACTTTTCTGTGACTTGGAGTTTTTGTTAGATAATCATCATTTTCAATTTGATTTATTCATTTATTATCTCTTCAAAAAGTTCTAAAGAGTGTTGCCCAATTTTGGTGCAAACACTTTGGTGCTTTCACTGAGAGCCTAGATTTTCTCCCACTCGTTGGATCTGTCATCGATACCGAATTGAATAAATCTAAGACAGAGATCCAAACTTAAATTTCAGACTCCTTCCGTACTATTCAGATTTGCCAAAATCTAGGAAAGGATTCTACACCTCAAGATGGTTAGCACGAGAACCACTTCTACCGCCGCTGGTCAAGAAGGCCGAGATAGACAGAATCCCATGCAACTACCTCCACCTAATCAAGAGGATACCGGACATTCAGATCCATCAGGTCCGGTCAATCGACAAGAGTTCCAGATATTACTCTAGGAACTAACCCAAAGTCGGCAAAAGCTGACTGAACAGTTGCGCGCCAATGCTGAGTTGACTAATCAACTAAATCGCCAAAGGCATAAAAGATCTAGAAGGGATCACGCCCCTCATTCTTAGACTGAAAGTTCTGCTTCGTCTGATTACAGCGGAAGATCCACTCGTCCCAGGATAGACGGAAGTAATGCACATGCTGCTGGTCACCAGTAAGCATTAACTGTTGGGCAGATAAGAGTTGGCCCTTCTGCCAGTTTTCATACAGGACCCTCCTCCCGAAGAGGCACTGTTCCATGGTATACCACGGATAACCATGCCACCGTCACTGCAGTTGACATAGGAGTTGATACCCGAAATCGCTCCAATCAGAACTACCGCCAACAGGAACATGCTCCAGAACCATATGTCACAGAAGACATCGAGCTAAGGAGGCGAGATACGGATCATCGACAGCGTCCGATCCTACCTCGCACTGTGGAACCCGACCACACTTTGGCTCACCACCCTCCGAATATAGCAACACCTGACCTCTCAGCCATGGTACGCCAAATGATTCGCGAAATTCAGGGCTTAACAAATGACGATTGGGGAATCTCCCGAAGTCATACTCCGTTCACTGATGATTTATTATATGCTGAACCTCCTCGGCGATTCAGGATGCCGACTCTACCTATGTATGAAGGAAATTCCGACCCTAATCAGCATATTCTGAAATACGAATGGTCGATGACTGCTGCAAGAGCTGATGATGTAGTAAAGTGCCATAGTTTTCCCATTTCTTTAGGGGGAATTGCGACGATGTGGTTTACACGATTACCACCACGATCTATCTCTTCATTTGACCAGTTGGCTACTAAATTTGTTGAACAGTTTCGTATGCACATTGCCAGGCCTAAAGACGTAAATACTTTATCTAGTGTCACTCAAGCTCCTGGAGAGACACTCAGGCGATATTTGGAAAGGTTCAATGCCGCTTGTGCGGAGATCACTAACCCCAATGATAATTCAATCTTGATGGCCTTGACTAAGGGGATTGACCCCGACTCTAAATTTGGAAATTGGCTAGCTAGGAAGCCTCCCGCATCGTTGGATCATTTCTACTCCAAAGCCGCTCAATTCTTAAGGCGTGAGGATGCGAAACATTCTAGGAAGCAGGACGATGCAAGACCCAGCAATGAAGGAATTCAAAGCAATGTGGCGGTTAAACAGTCAGGGGAGAGCTCTGGAAAAGTCCAACTGAATATTCAAAACAAGCAAACCCAGCCGAGGAACAGTGATAATAGAAATAAGAAGCAAGATCAGAATCGTGGCCCGCGGCGTAGGGCACAAATGTTTGAAAGCTATACACCACTAAACACGTCACTCGAGAACGTGTATCTACAGACTTGTAATGCGATGCAGTATAAAAAGTCTGCCCCGAAGCCATCGTCGGAGAAACAGATTCAAACAGGAAAGTTCTGTAGATTCCACGAAAGTTACGGACATAATACCAATGATTGCAGACATTTGCAAGACCTCATTAAAAAATTGATCGGGAAAAGGAAGTTAGATCAATTCGTGCGGGCGCCACAAGCTGGTGGTGTGGGCCCGTCAAACCAAAACCATGCACAAAACCAAGAGAGACAGGAGGAGCCCGCTCGTACAGGCGGGAGATTGGTCATTAATACAGTTAGTGGTGGTCCTCATCCAGCAGACCGAAGCTGGAGGGAAATGGAATCATACGCCAATTCGATCAGGCATATGGATTTCGAGAGTTGCAGTACGCTTGATGAAGGGGCCCCGGCCAAACAACAGAGAACGATGGCAGATGACATCGTATTAAGAAACCGAGATGCTGATAAGGTTGAAGCCCCAACTATAGACCCACTAGTCATATCTGCCCAGGTTGGTCCTGCTTGGATGAAGGGGATCCTGGTGGACAGTAGGAGTTCAGTAAACATCTTGTTTAAGAGAGCATTTGACCAAATGAAGATGGAAGCCAAAGATTTAAAGCCTTGTCAATCTAGAATCCATGTCTTCGACGGAAGTGCTAATATACCCACTGGAGTGGTGGAGTTTCCAGTGGAGTTAGGAGTCGGAGAACGCCGAAGAGTTTGAATGTTATAGTTTATTGTCTTAGATATCTACTCTCCGTACAATGCTTTTTTGGGCCGACCGGCCCTTGCCGAATTCAGGGCAGCAATTGCCCCATGGTGCTTAACTTTGAAATTCCCCACTGATCGTGGGATTGGAGTCATTCAGGGAGATCAGGCTGCTGGGAGAGCCTGCTATGTTGCCGAGCTGCGAGAAGCGCAGCGAAAGGAAAAAGGAAAGGGCGTGGAGGAACCTCTCTGCGTCCGTTTCACCAACGATTGACAATTAGTGCCTGGGCCTCGGCCCGAGCACCACGACTAATTCTAGAGGGATCTTGACCCCAGAGACACTGAAGATAATGATGAATCTAAAGAAAGTCAAGCTTCTCAAGCCGAGCTGACGATTGATGTTCCAATTGATGATGATGATGATGATTCAAAAATGTTAAAAATTGGGTCTCAGCTAAACCCACAAGCACAACAGGAATTGGTCGAATTTCTCCAAGAAAATCTAGACGCATTCGCTTGGACGAATTCTGATATGTGTGGAATCTCGCCGGACATCGCGAGCCACACCTTGAATATTGACCCACGGTATATCCCGGTCAAACAAAAGAGACGCGGCATGGATCCAGAGAGATCTTCCGCCCTCAAAGAAGAAGTTGATGAGCTAAAGGCGAATGGGTTTATCCGAGATGCTTTGTACCCGGAGTGGGTATCCAACCCTGTACTTGTCCGAAAACCAAATGGGAAATGGAGAATGTGCGTTGATTACTCCGACTTAAATAAGGCTTGTCTGAAAGACAGCTTTCCACTTCCCCGAATTGATCAACTTGTGGATTCAACGGCCGGATATGAATCCCTATCTTTCATGGATGCTTACTCTGGTTACAATCAGATACCCATGCATGTGCCTGACCAAGAACATACGAGCTTTGTAACTGATCTGGGACTATACTGCAACAAGGTCATGCCTTTTGGATTAAAGAATGCCGGAGCAACTTACCAACGCTTAGTCAACCGAATGTTTGCCGACCAGATCGGAAAGACTATGGAAGTTTATGTAGATGACATGTTGGTGAAATCACGGCACTCCACTGATCACGTCAAAGACTTAGAGTCAATGTTCAATGTCCTTCGGAAATACGGGATGAAGCTTAATCCGCTAAAATGTCATTTTGGAGTCGCATCCGGAAAATTCCTTGGGTTCATTGTCAACGCCCGAGGAATAGAGGCCAACCCTAAAAAGATCTGGGCTATCAGGAATCTTCAAACTCCAAGGACCATAAACCAGGTTCAGAGTCTTAACAGGAAGGTTGCAACACTGAGCAGGTTCATCTCGAAGTCAACTTACAAATGCATACCCTTCTTCGATCTGATCCGAAAAGGGAAACGAAAGTTCGAATGGACTACGGAATGCGAGAGCGCATTTCAATCACTAGTTCAACATCTTTCCACACCGCCGGTTCTTTCAAAACTTGTTGACCATGAACAGTTGTATCTCTACCTGGTGGTAATTGAAAACGCAATCAGTGCTGGTTAGTTCGGGAGGAAGATCGAGTGCAGAAACCGGTCTACTATGTTAGTAAATGAATAACCGGAGCCAAAAGAAATTATCCAAGGCTAGAAAAGTTGGCATATTGCCTAGTAATCGCCTCGAGGAAGCTCCATCCATATTTTCGGGCTCATCCCATCACTGTGTACACCGATCAGCTGTTACGACAGGTCCTCCCGCGACCTGAGACGTTTGGCAGGTTACTGAAATGGAATATTGAACTGAATCAATTCGACATCACATATACTTCGAGAAGGGCCATATACGATCAAGTCCTAGCAGATTTCATTGCCGAATTTACTATTCCTGAAGACTTACCTAAAATTAGCAAATATCCCGAATACATATGGAAGCTGTACACTGATGGTGCATCTAACGATCGGTGCTCGGGCGTAGGGGTGGTGCTTGAAACCCCCCAGGGCCGATCCATATGCTACGCTTTAAAGTTTGATTTCCGTGCAACCAACAATGAAGCTGAATATGAGGCTTTGCTTACTGGGTTGAAGTTAGCCCGTGACTTAAGAATTATCACTGTGGAAATTTACTGTGATTCCGAGTTGGTAGTATGCCAAGTTCGAGGTGAATACCAGGCCAAAGATCGAAGACTAGCTGCTTATCTAACCCAAGTCCGGGAGATGCTTGATCAGTTTGATTATTATACCATTTTCTACGTACCCCGAGAGCATAATCAGAAAGCCGATTCGTTGGCAAAATTGGCAAGTACGGGTGAAGCTCAACACTTGGGACTCGTTCATGTTGAAACTCTATCCTCTCCGAGCATTGATCGAATGGAGAATGATTTCACATTTGAAGCTACTTCTAGCAGGGAGTCGTGGATGACCCCCTATCAAGATTACATTGAGCATGGTATATTACCTGAGCGTCGAAGTGAGAAAAGACAAATTCTTCGAAAAGCTTCACGATTTGTCATTTAGAATGGAGTTATGTATCGAAGGGGGTATTCAATTCCTCTTCTCCGGTGTATCGCGCACGGCGAAGTCAAACGAGTGTTACACGATGTGCACGAAGGAGAATGTAGCGATCACACTGGGGGCAAGCACTTGCCAAGAAAATGCTCCGATACGGATATTATTGGCCTACTGTTAATCGTGATGCTATGGACTATGCTAAAAAATGTGATAAATGCCAAAAACACGCTTGGATTCCTAGAGCCCCACCTACTGAGATAACCCAAATGGTCAGTCCATGGCCATTCGCAATATGGGTGGTTGATATAATTGGTGCATTGCCTTTAGCTAAAGGTGGCGCGAAGTATGCCATCGTCGCAATTGATTACTTCACCAAATGGGCTGAAGCCGAACCTCTTGCAACTATTACGACAAAGAAAGTAATCAACTTCGTAGTACGCAACATCATCTACCGGTTTGGTCTCCCGCCGATAATGGAGCCCAATTCGACAGTGTTGAATTCAATAATTTCTGTCAACGATTCCACATCCATAAGAAATTCTCTGCAGTAGCGCACCCTCAAGCAAATGGTCAAGTTGAAGCTGTTAATAAGGTTATCAAATCTATTTTGAAGAAATGACTGGAAAAGGCCGGGGGCAAGTGGGTTGATGAACTTCCTATAGCTTTATGGGCTTACCGGACGACTCACAAAACTGCAACCGGACACACTCCATTTTCTCTATCTTATGGCTCTGAAGCCGTTATTCCATTTGAGATGGAAGTTCACTCTCATCGTGTGACATATTATGATCCGAAAACGAATGCCATACTACTTGCTGAATCTTTGGATCTACTTGATGAGAAGCGTGAAGAGGCTGATTTGAGGGCAGCCGCATATCGGGGACGAATCGTCCGAATATACAATGCCAAGGTCCGACCGCGAGCCTTTGAACTTGGCGATCTCATACTCAAGAGAATTTATTCGGTCCCTTCGCACATGAAGCCAAATTGGGAAGGGCCGTATGTGATTTCACAAAAGCTCGGAGATGGCACGTTCAAGTTGTCGACCGTTGACGGTCTTACTTTACCGAGAGCCTGGAATAGCGAAAGTCTCCGTCGTTACTACACATGACAGGCTTTATTTATCTATTTTAGTCAATTTCATCTTTTGCATTTTATTTCGAAGTTTGAATTTGTAATAAGGCAACTGATTTTGCCATGTTTCTTTCATTTCAGTAATAAAATGCCATCTCTTCGAGCCAGAGCTTTGATTTATTGAATGTGATGCACAATGTCACGATGCACGGAGAGCTAAGTTCCATCATACGGTGGGATTTATTCAAATACGGAGTGACTGTGATACGACCGGTCACTCACTAAGTGAAACCCGAGCTCAGGGGCAGGACACTACATCAGCATTTACAAGGATTGATACACGACAATCCTTCCACGGACTCCAAATTCCCAGAGTGCGAATTGGAGTATAAACATCAAATAAATCGTTCCCAGAGTGCGAACAGACTCCGAATTCCCAGAGCGCGAATTGGAGTATAAACATCAAATAACTCGTTCCCAGAGTGCGAACGGACTCCAAATTCCCAGAGTGCGAATTGGAGTATAAACATCAAATAAATCGTTTCCAGAGTGCGAACGGACTCCAAATTCCTAGAGTGTGAATTGGAGTATAAACATCAAATAACTCTTTCCCAGAGTGCGAACGGACTCCAAATTCCCAGAGTGCGAATTAGAGTATAAACATCCAATAAATCATTCCCAGAGCGCAAACGGACTCCAACTTCCCAGAGTGCAAATTGGAGTATAAACATCCAATAACTCGTTCCCAGAGCGGGAACGGACTCCAACTTCTCAGAGCGTGAATTGGAGTATAAACATAAATTACAGGTTTCCGGAGCGCGAACCGAAGCATCCATGCTGACTCCATGTTCCCAGAGTGAGAATCGAAGTATAAAATTACAAGTTCCCGGAGTGCGAACCGAAATATCAATTCTAACTCTAAGTTCCCAGAGCGTGAAGTGGAGTATAAACATCAATTCCAGGTTCCCGGAGCGCGAACCATGTTACAAACATCAATAACCCTCAAATTCCCAGAGTGCGAACCAGATTATCGATCTTAAATTATCATAAGTCCCCAGAATGTGGACATGTGCTTAAGATTTGCAATAAATGCGATCAACCACGAAAAACACGAATGTTGTTCCCCGAAACTGGGAGGCAAGAAAGCTTATGTGTTAATCACTGGCTGAAGCAATACAATGCCCGAAGTTCAACTCATTCATCAATCACAACATGTGATCAAGTTTTTCAGACTTGGGAAATAAAAACGAACTCTACTTGACGGTAAAAAAAACCACAAGTAAACCGGACTGAAAGCCAAACACTGCAAATACTTAAGCAAAAGTAAAGAACAATTTCTCATTCCATCAACTAACAAAAAAGGAGTTTGATTACATGGCAAATCAAAAAAAAATTCAACTAAGTGGAGGCCGAATCCACACTTATACACGGCTCTAAAAGAACGAAAGAAGAAGTAAAATAACTGCTATTTACAACTACATGACAAGTCAAGAAGCTCAATCCTTCTTCTTCCGAGGCTTCTTCTTTAGAGTCGAGCCGCTGGACCCACTACCCGATTTCCTCCGAGATTTCTTGCCCTTCTTTGGTTCATCCTCCGGATCTGGCATAACATCAACATCTTCCTCGGAGCTGGAGGGGACAGAGATTCTTTTAGAAGGGCGAACTGAAGGCATAGGAGCTGTGACAGGTGTCTGGGCTGCAACGCTTGAGACGGCCACCGTGCCGCCAGGAGAAATCACAATTAGAGAAGATAAGCTTGATGGGGCAGTGCCGCTTCCAGAACCACCGACCGTTGTCACCGTGACCATCTCAGCGCTTATCTCAGCAAAAATCACTTCTTCTCGAGACAACTGAGGTGCGCTGGATACGCTGGTGGTCGTCGTGACGAAACTAAAAAATGGAGCAACTCCGCTCATTACAAACGAAGGATCAGGGAGAGGTTCAAGAGAATGACCAAGAAGCTCCTCAATCATTTGTGCATCAAATGACATCAAGCTCCCCTCTCCAATGTCGCCGGTCATGGCAGTAGTTGTAATTGCTTCGGTGACAATAGCCCCCTGCGTTGGATATAGGACCGGAGGTACTGGGGGCGTGGACGCAGCACTTTCAGTCACTGAACAAAGAAGAGCAAAAATAGTCAGTCCAATAAATTCACTCCAAATTCGTTGTTTTAAGAGACGAGGGAAATATTCGAAGTATCTTCCTTGCCTAGCCTCGGAGCTTGGACAGGTTCGGAGACAACAGTTTTCGTGGGAGATAGTCCCGGTTGGTCCGGATTGTAGGTAGAAACGACTTGTGGATCAACCGCGGCGGTAGCTTCGGAAGAAGTTGGGATAGAAATTTCAATGCTCTCGCTGTGATGCGTAACACCCGAACTCTCGCCGATCTCCGTCTGCTGAATACCGAGTTTTCCTTTCTCGACAGAGATTATCGCTTCATGAAGAATTCTTCTCTCTTCCTCACTGAGCAGACGAGACTCAAGTTCAAACTCGTCTAGTGTTTCATCGGGACAAGATATCTTCTTGTTCTCCACTAGTTTTTTCCAGGCACTGTAGAGAAGCATAGAGTAATCTCCTAGCCAGGCGAGATTTCTGTGCTCTAACACATTAGCATTGTATGTGTCCAGGAGTTCGTCAAACTCAGCCTCCATCTTGAACCGCTCCGCCTGAACTTTCTCCTCCACTTCCGTTTCCGCCTCCTTAACCCTTGCAACTGCTGCATCGCGCTCAGCCCGAAGAGACACAGCTTGCTCACATGCTTCTTGAGCGACCGTATTGGCATCATCTTTTTCCTTGCTTATGTCAGCAAACTTGGCCTTTAACTCGTTCAGTTCTCTAACTGCCGCATCCCGCTCGGCCTCAACATTTTTGTATCGATGACCCAAGTCTTCTACTAAAGTGCAATGTGCATGTTGCATCTTTTCCATCTCAACTAATGTCTCATCGACCTTTTTTAGCGATTCAACTTCGGCCCTGCGGGAGGACTCCGCCTCAGATTGAAGTATATCAACGATACGGTTCTTCTGGGCCAAGTCAACTTCTAGTTTCTCAATAATTTTGGCCCGGTCAAAGGCCGATTTTAAGTTTTAGCGGTCGCCTTATGCCATTCCTTGTACTGAGCATAGTAGTCATGGGTATAACTGAGCGCCATGGTCACAGTGTCTTCGGGAATTCTTTTAAGGTTAGGAGGGAAGATGCAAGCGTCAAAACATATTTCCAGGAAGTCTTTCTTCAGTTGAGCAAATCTGATAGCCCCTTCACCGGATGGTTCAATAGGAGCCTCCGCCACAGCCGTGGTCGTAACAACCTCAGTCCTAGAACGATGCGACTCAGGCCTCAAAACCTGTGAAGACGGCTGCTGTCGCAGAGGCTCAGATACATGAGTATGGCTTCTTGGTGGCGGAGGAGAGCGAGAAGGAGAACGGTATCTCCGATCTCTGTCCGAGCGCTCCTGAATGGAGTAACTACGGGGATAGTCCCTTGCATAATATTCTTGGCCATAATACCTTCATTCGCGATCGCGATCGGAGTCCCCACGTCGAGATTCATAGTAGGACGAAGGATGGTGCACTCTTCGGAGTTTATCCAGTGTAGATTGACGGCCAGACATAGCACCTGCAAAAGAGAAGCAACTCAATTAAACGCCAAGTGAAAGCAATACAATGTATGCGAAAGTCATGTAGTGTTATGAAAGTGTATGCAAATGTGCAAAACCCCCGACCAACCAGAAGTTTCGATCGCACTAACGGGTAAAGGCTCGCTTATTTCTAACGCTTCCCGGAGCTCTTCCAACCCAGATTCGTGGTGGAGAGATAAGTACCCCGGGATGGGAATGTCATCTAGCCCTCTAAAAGCATCCCCTGATTGACAAGGAGCGGCGTCAGAGATAGTAACTCCGGGGATCAAACGAGATACAACTACAGACTTCCATCTCTTAAATTTAGGGACAACAGCCTTGCCTTTCCGCTTCTCTTCTATTCGAGAAAGATCAGCCGCTAGCTCAGTATCTGTGGGCGTCCTTTCATCGTCGCTCGCTTCTCTTATTACTATGTCGGGTTTTCTTTTCACCGTTTTCTTCTTTTGTCTTCGAAGCCGGTTTCGCCAACCCCTCAATAACAATGCTCTGGTTCATCTCGATTAAACCCAGCATCCTTAAGTTGTCATAAGTTAACACCGAGTCGATGTGCCTTAAATCGCTCGGGATCTCTTTAAGCTCCGAACAATGCCTTTATAATATCCACCGTCGAGCCTTGAAATGATGACTATAAGAAGGACAAAGTATTAGTACAAGTGTTAAGAATAGCCATTCAAGAAAGATTTACAACAGTTACGTCTAGACAGCCATCGCCTAGCAAACCCGGGGAGGCACCGAACAAAAAACCATTCGACTTTAAAATAGCTAAGTCTAGTCCAGGCCCCGGTCACAACCTGGCAGTTTCTGACTGCTTCCAGAATAGTAAAAGATGGGCTATCACCCCTACTTTTGAAGTTAAATATGTATCTAATCTCAGACGGCCGCGGCGGGCAAAAGAAACAATCCATAAATATGATGAAGGCACTATTCAGCAACGCATGTCCGTTAGGATGAAGCTGTGAGGGAGCAATTCCTAAGAATGACAGCATCTCACTGATATACTGATTAATCGGGGGAAGAGTTCCGGCCGCACAAGCATGACGATAAAAGGCAGTATACCCTTCGGACGGATTATGAGGTCTATCATCGACTCCCGGTAATAACACATCATCCAGAGATAGGTTATGTTTCAAACATATCCGGCCCAGCAAAAATTCGGAGATATTGGACTGGACGGAGTCAATAGGGTTCTCAATAAATAAAGCATCCGGCAATTCATACGGATCCGGATCGATTACTTCGGCAGGAATATCAGGAATTTGAAGCACAGGAGGGGGCGAACTCTGTACCTCTTGTTGTTGGGAGCTCGAAGATTCCATAACTAGCTAACTCACGAGAAAGCATCATTAGAAGATAAAGAACCCGTGCATTCCCCAGTGTAAAGTGTATGAATGTGTCGTGTAGTGCAATGCTGTGCATTACTTAAAAAGATTTTGCACAATTAAAGAAAAAAATTACGAGCGACGAGGTTAGTCGGAACCCAGTTAGAGTAACCGTCATCGCTGACCGTCATCACCAAACCGTCCGAATGTTAGCAATCAATCACCACAGTTCAAAACAGTGAAAGGACAGAATCCCCCATTTCGAATCGATTGAGTTTGAATCGATACACTTCGTATCGACCGAATTCGAATCGATGCGCTTCGTAACACTCGAGTTCGAATCGATACACTTCGTATCGATCGAGTTCGAGTCAATACGCCTTGTACCGCATCGGTTCAAAGTTGATACGCCTCGTATCACTCAGGATCGAATCGATACCCCTCGTATCGATTGAGTTGCGCCAACCTCGTATCAATCGCGAATCAGAAAGCTTCGCATCGATCATGCGAACAACCATCATTCTTCAACCCACACAACACCGATGCGAACCCAACAACTAGTAATTGATACGAAGTGGAGGCCGAGCTGCCCTAGTCCAATTGTTCAAAACCCTTAAGTCCTTCTTCCCCAATCGATTCGAACACAGCCATGGCCATTTACGACCGAGGTCCATCCCCGGATCTGGTTTCACATGATTCCAGAAAAAGATGATTGAAAAAGAAAAAAATAAATGTGGGACGACTCCGTCACTTGGATTCGTAATTATTTACCTAATTTAGGATTGAGATTCGAAAATTTGAAGGGCTGAATTTGATCGATTCGAAGGCGAAGTGCAGTTCTTCTTTTAATAAGCTGCTGGATCGACATGAAGATAGAAGGAGGCAGTAAAAAGTAAAAAGAGAAAAAATGGCTAAGTCCCCAAGTATTTATATGGGTCCAAAGGAGAAACGGGGACGATTCGTATCCCGGTCAGATGCAACTGGTCATTCCAGGTACACTATCGCGTCGAGTCGAACGGTAGTTTTGAATCCATCACCAAAATCTCTATCGATTCGAACTAGACGGTGGATCCATCGATTCGACGCGAGCAACGAAGAAGACCAAAGACGATGAGTTCCAACGATTCGAAGCTCATGTTCGTTTCAGCAAGATAACCACTCCATCCACTTCACATCGATGTGAAAAACAATTTCATATCCATCATGGCCTATACGTGAGCATCGATACGAATGAGCATTTCGCATCTAACAACACAGGGTCCATCGATACGAGACAATGCGGTACTGATCGATTCGAAGTGTCTATTGTATAACCATCGACTCGCGGCAATACCGTTCTGTCGATGCGAACGTTGTTTTCGTATCCAACAAACCCATCGATACGAACGACCATTTCATATCTATCGATTCGACTCGCATCGATATAAAAAAACTACTTTTCAACCTTTTACATCGATTCAGGAGAGGATCGATACAAGAGGATAATCCAAAACAACCATCAAGTGTTGTCCCAACTCAAATTTCCAAAATCGGTTCAGGAGAGGATAGATACAAAATTCAATAACAAACAAGACTGACAACGACTCGTGAACACACAACGTTAATGAGAGTCAAATTAACATATGTGCATATATGTCAAACTAATGCTCAATTTTAAATATTTACAGGGATCGAATATTCATCTGGTTACAATTACAACAATCAACAGCTAAGCAATATTCTACAGCAATCAATCATATCAACGCAAGGTTACAACCTTCAACAATAGAGCAATGATTGTTCAGAGAGAAACTGTAGCCTTTCAAAGCACATCATGTTTCCATAAGATGTACTTTGGGGGGCAAATGTTATCCCGCTTTTTGGCTAAGCCATGATACCAAGAGATCGATCGAAAACAAAGGACGGTTCATCTCAGAGATTGGTCATACTTCGCTTCACTATGGATATCGATGAATTTTGTCCGAGTCCAGATTGAGCTACAATTGATAGGATATGACAAGGAAGATCGTAGAAGTCATTATCTCAAATTTCAAGTCAATCCGAGTTCGTATGCTCAAGCTATCATCGATGCAAGTTGGAGGAAATAACCCTAAGTTCGAATCCATCAGAAGAGCATGTGATCGAATCCATCGAGTTCCTCTTACTTCGAATCCATGGGATCACTCCACTTCGTATCCATCAGGTTGAAGTCCTTCGAGTCCATGAAGTCGCTCCACTTCACCTCCATAAGAGCATATAAGTTTGTATCCATCGACATACGCTACTTCGCCTCCATCAAAGCATATGAGTTCGTATCCATCGGCATACGCTACTTCGCCTTCATCAGAGCATATGATTTCTTATCCATCCCACTACAACAGCTTCGTATCGATCGGCCAGAGCTCACCACGATCGGTACGAACAGGCCTCTGTTCGAATCCCTGTGTGGAAAAAGCCTTCGAATCCACTAAGTCAAAGTGGCGAAAATCATGGAGTCGACCCGGTCGACTCGGAGTGAAAAATGGATTGACCCAGGAAATGCGCAGCACGTCATCACGAAAGCGCGTGAAGCCATCGAGTCAAACCCATCGATTCGAACGGGACTGAGTCGAAGCAAGCAACCTGCTCAAGAACAGCAATTCGAATCGACCATATCTTGCAATCTACATGTCCAAATGCCACGAAATTTTCACAGAAGCTTGCATGCATGTTGATGAATGTCCATACCAAGTTTCACCTCAATTGGTTGATTTTATGATCGATTCGAACGCACTTCGAATCGATCCCAAAGTGGGCCCAAATTTCCTGGGGTTGGGCTTACGGGCCGCCTCACGTGCCAGAAGTGGTCTCCCGAGTTTTCAGCAAAATATCAGCATACTACGCCTATAAATAGAGCCCCTGGTCATTCAGAAAGGGGATCGAAGAATCTTTAGAGATAAAGCACGTCCGGACGCTGCCAGAATCACTCCACATCATCATCACTGCCATTGATTTCGAATTTAAGATTATTATCTGCTGTACTTCGCTCTAGAACACTTGTAATCTTCAAGTATCAAGCAATAAAGTGATAAAACTTCATAGTGGATGTAGGCAAATTGCCGAACCACTCTAAATTATTGTCTTCCATGTAATTTACTTTTCTGTGACTTGGAGTTTTTATTAGATAATCCTCATTTTCAATTTGATTTCTTCATTTATTATCTCTTCAAAAACTTACGAAGAGTGTTGCCCAATTTTGGTGCAAACAACAGCTGCCAGTTTTAAATCATGAGTATAATGTCTAACTTCATGCAGTCTTAGCTGCCTAGATGCGTAGGCGATGACTTTACCATTCTACATCAACACTGCTCCTAATCCAGTTCCACATGCATCGGTATACACCATCAATCCTTGATTTTCATCTGAAACCACTAACATGGATGCATTGGTTAACAAATGATTCAACTTTAAGAATGCTTCATCACATTTGTCGGACCAAAAAAAATCTTACTTCCTTCCTAGTTAGCTTAGTTAAGGGTGCTACTATCTGCAAGAAATCCTTAATAAATCTCTGGTAGTTGTTAGCAAGTCCAAAAAATCTCCTGATCTCAATGACTATCTCTAGTTCTTCCAATTATTCACGGTTTTGATCTTATTTGGATTGATTGACAATCCTTTCTCTGGAACCATGTCACCAATTTTTTTTTTACCTCTTTCTTCCAGAAATGACACTTGTTAAACTTCGCCTTTAGCTTATTCTCCTTTAGCGTCTCAAGTACCACACTAAGATGAACTTCATGCTCTCTCACTTCCTTAGAGTAGACTATAATGTCATCTATAAATACTAATATAAACCTATTCAAATGCTCCATCAAATCAACAAAGAAAGCAGGTGCATTCATTAATCCAAATGGCATCACCAACCACACATATGAACCATACCTAGTTTGAAATGCTATCAAAGGAATACCGTCCTCCGCCACTCTTAACTGATGAAAACATGTCGCCTAGTCCAACTGGGAAAAAACTTTGGCTCCACTCAACCGATTAAACAGATCATCTATTCTTAGTAAATGATACTTATTCTTAATTGTCCTCTCATTTAATTTACGACAGTCAATGCACATCCTTAACATCCCATCCGGTTTCTTTACAAACACCGCGGCTGCTCTCCTAGGCGAACTGCATGGTCTAATAAAACATATTCCTTCTAGATCCACCAGATGCACCTTCAATTCCTTCATCTCAGTTGGTGTCATCCTGCAAGGTGGTCTACTTACAGGTTCAGCTCCTGGCACAAGATCAATTCTAAACTCAACAGCTCTTTTCGAGGGTAGTCAAGTGACTGGTTCAAAGACATCTGCAAACTCTCTTGCTACCCAAACCTGACTTAACTTATTTCCTACCTCCATAGCATTAAGCCTAGCACTAACACTCCGGTCATTATTCTCTACTCAAAATATCACTCGGTTATAAATATCAGGGTGTCTCAGTTATATTTCCCAATCTTGGTAAAATATTTTGGCCTCATACCTACCCAACCAATCCATACTCAAAATGATTCCAATATCTATGAAATCAATAACATACAAACTGCATGCAAACTTATGACCTAATAAGTCAAGCTCTAACCGGTTACATCTCAACCCTAGAGTTTCGTACCCTCCTATTAGATTCGCAACCCTTAATGAAGTAACAAGGTACGTGGGTTCTAAACATAATCTATCAACTAAAAACCGAGATATAAATGAATGTGATGCACCTGTATCAAAAAGTACTCTAACTGGAATACTCTGAATCAAAAGCGTATCTCCCATTACAGTCTTTCCTTTATCAGTTGTGGTAGTCTACCTAGTCCTATAGCAAAACATTTTCCTTCGTCCTCCCCAACTGGCTTTGGACATTGATTCTTGTAATGCCCAACTTGATCGCAGTTTAAGCACTTCACATTCTTCTTACTTCCAGCTTTCTTCCCACTTCCTGATCGACATTCATTAACAAAGTGATCCATCTTATCACACTTATAGAAAACTACCTCAGCCTTTGACTTCTTAGCAGTCTCCCTTCTAGGCTCCCTTCTTTTAAAAAAACTTCCTCTTTTTCACTCGAGAACGCTGAGTTTCCACTGACTTCTTTTTAGCAAACTCAGCAAGTAACTCCTCATAGCGAATGCCCATCTCCACCACTATAATACAAGGATCAAGGACATGTGTCATGGTCATTCTAGTAAGCTCGGGCCTCAATCCCCAAATGAACCTCTCATTCCTTTTGATATCAATATCTATAACAGCATATCCATATAGAGACGGCTCTTCAAACACAGTAGCATACTCGACTATTGACATCTCTCCTTGCACTAAATCCATAAATTTCCTTGCCAGCTCAGACTTAGCAAACTCGGATACAAACTTTTGCTCAAATCTTGTTTTAAAATTAGCCTAAGTTAACCGCCCTTTCGGACTCCGGCAGTGGCACTATTCCATCAATGTAGTGCTGACCCCTACAACTTTCTATAGGCCAACCTTCTCTTTTGCCCATCATTTAGACCTAAATCAGTAAATATATGCTCATACTACAACAACCAATTTTGAACTTCTATGGCACTCTCCGTTCCCAAGAATGGCTTCCCACCCAAATTGGTGCAGTCTTTTCTCAGCAAAGCATAATTATTCCCAACTAGAATCATAGGATTTGCTCCTCTTACATTTCAAGAAACACCCGCAGTAGCTCCTGCTTGCATTAAACCAACAAAGAGCTAATACATCGCCTTCATGTCTGCGGGTGGATTTCTAGCACTCACATTGGTATCAACATTTTGATTACTAGCATTAACCTGTCGACCCGGGCTTTTTCTGGCAGTCGGTTGAGCATTTTCAGTAGGTGTAGTGCTTCCTCCACCAATATTTCCTCTTCTATTTCTTGCTTCCATATTTCCTTTCTAGTAAATCTGCATACGAGCCTTACTAAGATACAGAAGAACGGTCTAAGAGAGAAGGGAATGCATACTTATATATATAACTATATATATCAAATACAAGTATGTTACTATAGAATAAACCCAAACCCCAATCTTGTTATCTGATTCATTAGATTATGTTTGGAAAATCTTTTAGGTTTAAGTTTCTTTTTAAAGTTTCATAAGCTTCAACTTGTAACATCCCCATGCTTGGAGGCCCAAAACTAATGGCTACGGATGATGCATTCATCCATATTTATCAATCCTCGATGACTAAATACTGCGATATTAGATTCATTGGTACGTAGAAATATAAGAACATGGAAAAAATTTAAACAACAAACAAATTCAACGTTCCATTTCAAAATATTCCAAATTGATTCATAATCCCGGTTCACAGAACATGTTTAGATAACATATAGTAATTACAAAATATGCCAAGAGCGACATATGAAAATGCCCCCTTGGTTGATCAGAATATATATTAAGGCAAGAAAACAAGTTTGCATTTACAAACAAAACACACAACGGAAAATAAAAGAACTCTAATAATAAGCTTGCCTTCTGTAGGTCCTCGGAAGCTTTATTTCGTCTAAAGGAACACCTGAAAACCTTAACTCTCAACCTACTCTAAATCAGTTGAGTACCTAAGAGTTTATGGAAAAAACAAAGACTTCAAGTCAGACATAAAGCCTGGTATGAATAGTAATTTACCATCTCAACCAATTAGATATCTAGTGAGACCACGCCGCTTAGCGGAATGGGTTTTCTCCTCACTAGTATCCTAAAACATTTATAAAACCATATATCGTGCTCCTGCATCCACGGTGGTTAAAAATATAGTATTTTCAAAACATTATCATGATATGCAAAGCAATTAAAACAAATCTAGATTACCCATCCCCATTCGTTCTGACTATTCGTCTCAATTATAGTTTTTAGGTTTACTATTAACCTATTAGGTATTTATGTACTATCTGTCCAATATCATAGTTTTCATGAGATCACTATGAACCTATTGGTAACTCCAATACCCTATCTCTTATCCTAGTTTTCATGGGCTAACTAGGAACCTATTGACTGACTGTCAATATCTTAATCCGGATATAGTTTTCATGGGCTAACTGCGTACCTACCGGCCCCTGCCAGTATCAAATCATAGTTTTTGTGGGCTGACTATGAACCTAGCCACCATCAATATCATTAGTTATATATAGTTTTCATGGGCTTACTGCAAACGTATTGGCCCCTGCCAATATCTTTAATTAAGATTTTTCATTTCTTGAGTTATATTCACTATTGGGTCAACCTAACTGGTTATTCTGCCCTTTCCCAAAGTACTGTTATGGGTTACTATAATGTGAACAAGTATATGAAGAAGTAATACTTATAAAATCTTTAGTTAGGCCATGGTATTTCTCTTTAAAAGCGATAGTGGGTTATTTGTTTTGAGACTTTAAAACATCACCTTCAAAATCTCTGGATGACCTCCTTCGAAAGCATAAGATTCTTTTCGAAACATAATAAACATACCTTTTGAAGCCCTTGTTAAATGATCACTTTCGAAACCAATTGTACCTTTTGACGGTATCAAAATACTCTTTAAAACATGGCTTTGGAACAAAAAAAAGTACTCTACCGAAAGCATTGGGTTTACTTTCTAAAAACATCCTTTGGGTCAAAATGATTATATACAAAGTATCTCTTTCGAAACCACTTACAAAATTGATTTAAGGAAAAAGTTGATGGTGTCGAAACCATCTAACCGAAAGCATAATCCTTTAAATTAAAACTTGGAAGGATAGAGTTGAAACCCCCTTCTGACTCCATTGCCTTCGAAACCCTCAACCCCTTTCGAAAGCATTCAGGAAAAAGGCTTAATTTCCGTTAAAACAGAGGTAACCCTTCGATAGAATAGATAGCTTTAATACATTCGTAAGGTATATTAGCAGCTTGGCCTTAACTTAGTCGAAACCAATCCTTTTGGAAGCTCTTATTTGAGGAAGAAGCACCAACTCGAAAGCTTATTTTATAAAGTCCTTTTCGAAAGCATGGCTATCGACTATATTGAAATCTTTAAGCAAAACAAGGGAGGAATTTAACAGCAGAAAATAAAAAAAGGTTTCGAGTTTATAGGGTATCAACTCAGTCGAAAGCCCTTCAAAAACTAGGCAGACACTTGCCTTTTAAAAGTGAATCTTGGTTTCGACGATGATGTAAGCATTGCTTCCGATACCCTACCTTCGGCTACTTACCAATTCAATTTGTACCAATTTCATTGATACAATGTGCATTGGTCTCGACTGGGTTGATGCGGAGGTAAAGGAGTCGAAAGGTGCCTCCGAATTAGGTGGAAGAACCTTTTTCTGAAACACTGATTTGTAACTAAGTATGGCAATTACTTTATAACTAACCTACCTGTTGTAATTCCTTGATTGGTTAATTTAAAACTTTTCAAATACTTTACAATTATAACCGCTGCATTTTATCAGATCTAAATCAAAGAAATTTTGACGTTTAAGCTTTTCCATTAACAAAACTAGTATTTGCAAATAAGTCCCTCTCTTGAAGGAATTTATTTTCCCTAATAAATCAATTAGGAAAAATCCCCAAAAATACAAAAATTTAAGTTTTATCAAGTAATCAGACATATTAAAATTTCAGACCCAATTTCTTCTTGAAATACTCGAAATAAAATTTAAACCCAATTATATCATAATTTCCTTTAGAAATTCATAATAAGTTTTCTTTAGCTCGAAAAATTCTGAAAATCAAAACTCATCTCTAAAATCATGTTTTACTTAACATAAAAATTTTCCATGGCATTATAAAATCATAACTCTCGATTCCACCTTAAAACTGTGCTTATTCATATGCAATTGAATTAAATTAAATCAAACATAATATAGTTCAAGTATAGCATCATCCAGCATCATAAAAACGAAGTTAGTCATTAATCCGAAAAATATAATCATAGAATAAAATAGAGATGGAATGAAATTATTATTCACCTTAAATATGATAAGGAATTTGAGATTTGTTGTTGATTAATCCTTTCTAGCTTTGATCCTTAGCTATAAATTATAATCTTCCTCTTTTCCTCATTGTTAATGGCCTCTTAGGGTAATTTTGCATTTATTTTTGTGTCGAAAAAAAAAGAAACGTGAATGGACAATTTTGAAAGGTCATATCTCTGTAAAATAAAGAGGTATTTTACTAATATGCCCATATGTGAACTAATTAACCTTTAAACCAATTAAAGCCTATTTATTTAATTATTAAGCATGGCCATTTATATAATTTATTCAATTCTCAAACCACTTATCATCATGATTCAATTTAATTTATCTAATTAAATTTATTGAATAATGTTATCAAAAATTAGGGATGTTACAGACTAACTAATGCGCCAGCATTCTTTGTGGATTTGATGAACCGTGTTTTCTAAGAGCACTCGGATATGTTCATGTTGGTTTTCATACACGATATCTTGATATACTCTAAAGATGAAAAAGAGCATGAAGTTCATCTTAGAGTGGTGCTTGAGACGTTGAGGCAACATTAGCTAAAGGCGAAGTTTTAGAAAGGTCATTTCTAAAAAAAGAAAGTGAAGTTTCTTGGTCATGTAATCTAAGAGGAAGGTTTGTCATTAGATCCGACTAAGATTAAAGCGATGAATAGTTGGAAGAGACCCGAGACAGGGACTGAGATAAAGAGTTTACTTGGATAAGCTGGCTATCAAAGATTCATTAAGGATTTCACATGGATAGCCGCATAGATGACCAAGCTAATGAGGAAGGATGTGAAGCTTATGTCAAGCGATAAGTGTGAGAAAGTGTTCCAGATTTTGAAACACTTATTGACCCATGCACCAGTTTTGGTTTTTTCGAACGGGAGTCAGGATTGGTGGTTTATACAGACGCATGTGGAACAGTATTAGGAGCTATGCTGATGCAGAAAGGTAAACTGATTGCTTCTAGACAGCTTAAACCGCATGAGGTCAGATATCCGACGCTTGATTTGTAATTGGCTGTAGTGATTTTTGTATTGAAGGCATAGAGACATTACCTTTTGGAAGAGTGGTTTGTGCTATATACAGATCATAAGTCGTTGAAGTATTTGCTTTCTTTGAAAGAGCCGAACATGAGACAGCAAAGGTGGTTAGAGTTTATCGTTGGTTTAGATTTTGGGATTGAGTACACACCGGGGAAAGGTAGGTTGTAGATGCACTTAGTAGGAAATATCAGAATGTAGTGTTAGCGATGATTGCTGAGTGGAAAGATTTAGAAGTATTGTCAACTGGCAAAGTGCAGTGGAGATCCAAGGCTAGCTCTAATGGAGGGACTGTTATATTATCTTGTTTGGCAGTTCGACCAATGATGATCGAAAGGATTGCTTCAGGAGGAGGATCCAGTGTTAGCTGAATGGATCAGGAAGTTAAGAGGTGGAACTGAGAGCGATAACCTAAAGAATTTCAGTCTTGACCGGAATGGATGGTTAAGAAAGAAAGGGTGATTATGTGTTCTGAGTGTAGAAAACATAAGGAAAGAAGTTTTGGAGTAATGTTGTCATTCGAAGTTCACTATTCATCCAAGAGGAACTAAGATGTATCAGGATATTAAGAGAAGTTTCTTCTGGGAAGGTAAGAAGCAGGATATTGGCTTATATGTAAAGCAGTGCATGAATTGCCAACAGGTAAAAGCCGAGCATCAGAAGCTGAGTGGGTTTCTTCAGCCATCAGATATTTCGGTATGGAAATGTGATTCAATTTTTATTGATTTTATTGATGAGGTGCCAAGGTCAAATAGAGAAAATGAAAGTGTATGGGTCATAGTAGACAGATTGACCAAAAGTGCCCATTTCATTCCAGTTAAGTCAGCCAGAACGGCACCTGTTTTAGCAAAGTTGTTAATGAAAGCTGTAGGTATATGACACGGAACTCCTGGTAGTATAGTAAGTGATAGAGATTCCTTATTCACTAGCGAGTTCTGGAAGAGTCTATAGGAAGTTTTGAGAACCAAGCCTAAGATGAGTACCACTTACCATCCGCAGACAGATGGGAAAACAAATGGAGTTAACAAAATTTTAGAAGATTTATTAAGTGCTTGTGTATTAGAATTTAGGGGATCATGGGAAGACCATCTTCTTTTAGTCGATTTTTCGTACAATAACGGTTATTAGACTAGTATTAGGATGGCATCGTTTGAAACTTTGTATAGAGGCCATGAAAATCTCCCATTTGTTGGTTGGAGACTGGGGATAGGTTGGTTCTTGGTCGAGATTTGGTAAGAGAAGCTGCGGAAAAGATTGAAGTCATTCAAAATAGAATGAAGGAGGCTCGGTCTAGCCAGAAGAATTATGTATATAAGAGATGGAAAGACTTAGAGTTCTCAGTTGGAGATTAGATTTTTGTCAAGGCGTCACCGATGACGATGTGAACAGATTTGAAAAACTAGGTAAGGTGGCACTGAGGTTCGTTGGACCTCTTCCAATTACTGAGAGGATGGGAAAATTGCATATAGGGTTAAGTTACTGGGTAGTTTGGTAAGAGTCCACGATGTTCTCCATGTTTCTCATCTCAGAAAGAGATCCGGAGACTACTATTGCACCGACTGTGTTAGATGGCTTAGTAGTAGAACCGGACATGACTATAATGGAAAGCCAATTCGTTTTGTTGAGAGAGTGAGAAGAGGCTTAGAACCAAAACAGTCAGATTAGTTAAAGTCCACTGGAGTGAAGATGACAAGGACTGTACTTAGGAGATTGAGAGCAGGATTAGAGATACTTATCTTAACTTGTTTGATGGTATGTTTTACCTCTTTGATTGATTTGATTTGTACCTTATCGTAATTTTAAGGACAAAATTCATTAAGAAGGGAAGTCTGCAACACCCCATATTTTTGATAACATTATTTAAGATATTTAGTTAGTTAAATTAAATAAAATAATGTGTTGATTAGGGGATTGAGTTTTGATTTTTATTAAGGGGTAGCCATGCTATTTAACTAATGAATTAAAATAAGAGTTAAAATGAAATAGAGGAGAGGTAAAATAGAAAAGAGGCCATTCTTATACCCTTAAACCTTAGCCATGTAAATCCATACAGGTTTATTTTTCATTTACCAAAATTTTAAACTAGAGGTCGACCACCGTTAGCAAGAGAAAAAGAAAGAAGATTAAGAAAAGCTGAGGAAGAAGCTAAATCAAATCAAATCCATTCAAATCTCAAGCTTCTTATCTCAAAAGCTAAAGTGAATAATGACCACATCTAATTTTTTTTTTTTTTGGGTTTCAAGATGAAATTCGAACCTACTTGCAATGATTTGCCATGTTTTTGAATGATGGAATGATTATATATAGTTGTTGATGAATTATGTTTGTTCATGTAGACTTTATGATATGTTTTAAGGTAAAACCCTATCAATGACATCCAAGTGCCTTGCGAATTTTTATATACACCAAAAATGATATTTTAGAGATTGGTTTCAATTTTCAGAATTTTCAGAATTTATGTGATTATATATGAATTTTCAAGCGAAGAAAATGTTATTTTGGGCTAAAAATTATATATGATTAAACAATTAATGGTTCGGGTCTGAAATTGATATACATTAGAAAACGTATAAAAAGTGATTTTTTGGAATTTTTGTAGAATTTTTCTAAGTGTTTTAATGGATATATAAAATTATTTAAGGTATGGGACTTAAATATTTTATATATTTATAAAAGGAGAAGGGGTATTTTGTAAATAATTCAAAAAATTTCTTCTAGAAATTGGCAATACATTTAGAAAAGAGAAACTTGCAACTAATCACAATTTGAAAAACAAGGAAAGTTAGTTACAAAGGAATAGTTTAAAAAGGACAAATCTACATGGTTTTTACTTTTTCGATGCTTTCGGCACCAGGCTTTCGCCTCCTTACCTTCGCCTCTGACTCCATCGAAATCAATGCACATGGTATCAGGTAACTGGTATGTAGTGAATTGGATATAGGCGGAAGGTATATGGTCGAAACTAGGGGTTTCAAAGGGGTTGAAGCGATACTTTGCTTTTAAATGAAAATGTGTCTGCTTGCTTTTGACTGGGTTAGCTTTCGACCAGATCAATTGGTTTTAAAAAAGTGATTTCAATTGGGTTGCTCCTTTGTTTTTAAATAATTGCCTGAAATCCATGACTGCATCTTTCTACCTTTCGATCCAGATTGGATTCGAAAGGGTTGCTTTGCTTTTCTTTTTAAACTTGACCCCTTCTCCAATGCTTTCGAAGGGATGGTTTCGACACTATCACTTCTTTACTTAGAAAATGTTTCGAAAGAGATGCTTTCGACTTAAATCATTTAATGAACCTTTTCTATGAATTGAAGATAACCCAAACGGTTTCGAAAGAGACAGTTCAATGGTTTCGAATGGTGTTTCCATATGTTTTAAATTGAACCCACCTGCTTTCGAAAGGGTAGAGTTTCGATGCTTTCGAACGGTTTTTATGAATGGTTTTGAAGGGGTGGCTCCCCAAAGGTTTCGAAAGGTTTGAAAGAAAAGGTTTTTCCTATGTTTTCGAAAGGCAATATTTAAAGGTTTTAAAGAAGGATGTCTAATGTTTTAATGCTTTTGAAAGGAGGGTTTTTCAATGCTTTTGAAAGGAAAATTTGAATGGTTTCAAAAGGAATGGTTTGGCCTTTTGGCCTAGGTTGAGTAAAGGGTTTTACTTGGTTTTGAAAGGGGTACTTACGATAGTTTCGAAAGAGTTACTTTCAAGGGTTTCGAAAGGGTTGTTTAAAGGTTTTAAACAAAGATTTCGTATATCTAACTAGGAAGCACAGCCTAAATGCTTCAAGTTAAAAAGGGTTTTTAGTTATTTTGAGGGGATAGGTACCTCATTAAAATTCATCAAAATTATTTTAGGTAAAGTATATATAACATGGCAAAATAGGTTAGATTAAAGCTAAGAATATATTTTCCTTGTATAAGTATGATTTAAGTGGTTAAATCATTTTGAAAAGGTTTTCAAGAAAAAAGATGAAGTGTAGTTAATGCTTAGAAATGATTTGGATAGATAGTCCATTTTGATTTGGACGGTTAGTCCACTTTGGGACAGTTAGTCCAGTTTGCGGGCAGTTAGTTCAGTTTGCGGACAGTTGGTCCAGTTTTCAGACAGATGGTCCATTTATTACTTATGGACAGATATTCCATTAGTTGCTTGATTATAGCTTAATAGACATTGCTATTATTTATAATTATCAGTTTGATTAACCAGTTGGGTTGCAGGAAAAGATTTGCAAAATATATGTTTTTAAGAGGATATTAGTGCAGGGAAACCCATTCTGCTAAGCAGCATGGTCTCACTTAATATCAATAAACAGAGATGTAGCAGTATTATTCATACCAGGATTTATGTCTGACTCGAAGTTTTGTTTCTCCTTAAACTCTCGGGTGCTCAAAATTAATTTGAGTAGGCTATGGGTTGAGGTTTACAAGTTTAGTAATTTGGCGAATAAAGCTTTCATAGACGAGCAAGTGGTTGTTGGATAGCTAATTAGGAGATGCATTTTATGATGTTTATTTCTGTTTTGTGTATGAAGCAGATATGACTACATTGCTTTGATCAACCAAGGGGACATTATCACATGTAAATCTTGACATATTATTTTATAATTATATTGATCTTTACCTGGGAAACGTTATGGGATTATGTAAATTGGATATGAATTTGATTTGAAATGTAATCAAATAAGATGTTGTTTTGAAGTCTGTGATTTTGTTCATATTCAATCACTTTTATATTATGGATTCCATTAGCATTACCATATTTTGTCACCAGAAGTTAATACTATAGATGACTGCAACATTTGTAGCGCTTAGCTTTTGGCCTTCGGACATGGGATGCTACAAGGACTCATTAGTTTGAACGTCTCTAGCTTTAAGAATTTCATATATACAAGATCCCTAGGGGAGAACTCCTTTATATAAAGTTTGCTTACTTCTAAAAGAACCGAAATTGAGTTAACCGGAACTTCATTGATTTACTTTTGAAGAGCCCTGGATCGGTAAGTGTATTACTTATCGAATACCACTTCAAAATAAGTATATGAGTCTATATTGGGAGTGGTTGTAAAGTGGAATGTTATAGAGTTGAATTGTCTATCCTAAGATTAAGTCCAAGGAGGTCAAGGTTAAATTTTTATACTAATCCTATTGAGTTGAACTATCTATCCTAAGGTTAAGTCCAAGGAAGAGGTCATTGCTAGCATTCCTTGATTGACTTGTATTGGGAACCCTCCTGTTTTTTTCGAGTAACTAAAACTCATGTGAGAGATGCGAAACATGACTCCGTCGGAGATGAAAAAACAGAGTAGGTCTCACAGCCAGTGGGTTGAGCTAACTTAAGGGTATATCAACTCCATATCTGAGATGCTTAACGATGTTGGTACTAGGAGTTGATGATATTCGGTTCCATATGTTCAGGCATGGACCAGTTATGTTTCTTCTAAATTGTATTACTTATCTAGAGATACACGATGCCTGGAAGATTGTTTCTGACCCTTGTCAAGGGTTTGCCTCAATATGCTAAGGGCACCTCCAACAGAAATCCATATGCGAACTTGCCTTAGCAGTTTTAGATCTACTTCTAATATTGTTGTGTTGTGAGATGCAAGCAGCACAACTATTTTCTGATTTATATTCTACGCCCTAGAGATAACCAATTATATCACCTTATTACTTATCAAGTGGTTTGGTTTCTTTTGAGGGGAAAACTATTACGGTGATTCGTATGGTCTTAAAAGTTACTATTATGTGAATGAATGTATCTTTGGTTTCTCATACTAGACTTATGGTCGACGTAAGGTTTTTCAATTTCCCCAAATTCCTTATTTACTCTTTCGAAAAGGCTAGGTAAACCAAGTTTTACTTTAGATGCTTCAGAGCTTTAGGAGGCGAGCTAAATGCTTCTGTTTATTTATCCAGGCTAATGGTAGTACTTAGTTTAAGTAACTCTGAAATTGCACTGCATTTTTGAGTAAACCTTTGAACTTTTTTTTTGGATACTTTATTTTATCATTTCTCTTGTGAGATTCTGATATTATGTTCTTTTTTCTTATTCTATTACTTTTTCATTTTACTTTGCCCAAACAATCTGTCTTTCCGATACATGGGTTCTCGGCACAAGAATACTGACGTATTAGTGTCGATACTTAAGGGGAAAAAAGTTGGGTCACTACAACGTGCTTTCGATTGTTAATGTTGTACATGTAACTACCCGACTTTTCTTAGTCTTAAAATCACTGTAAAATGAAAAGTTGAATTGTTCTAAATAATTTAAATAGTATATAAACTAACTATACTTTTAGAATCTCATAGCAGAAGGAAACAAGCATAATATATACGTCAAATATCAAATATCAAATCACATCCCATGATCAAATCCAAACCCATATACATAAATACAACATATAATAATAATGTCAAGTGATAAATGCAACAAACTATTACATAAGCAACGCCATTATTTGTGCCAAAAATGAACACAAACACCCTGTTATAAGCGAAAGCATCAATATCCAATATTTAGATACAACGGAGAACTATAGATATACAAATCAAAAAATAGGTTGCAGAAAAGTATATGAACACGCAAGTTTTATAGTGGTTCGGCAACTTTGGTCTACACCCACTCCAATAATCTATAATATATACTGTAAGATTACTAGTATAGTTGTATGCCTTAAAAAATTAATGGAGGAAGAAATAAGAAATGATGAAGGAGAGAAAAACGAAGATCTAATCGGAAGAAGAAGATCCCATGTAATGATTCATTTCCGATGTATTTATAGGTGAAGACGTGCACGGATCGGGCTGAAATTTAGCCAGAAGAACCTCCAGAGCCGTACGATCTGATCCATCAATTTTCAAGTCAATCGCACATCATTAGAACGATCGGTTTCGATCATTCGTATTAGCTCCAATAGGGGTGCGATCGTTTTTTAGGTCCTCCATGATGCTAGCTATTTGCTCTCTAAATTATATGCAATTTTGAGTTATCATTTGTGAGATATCGCATTTTTTATGGAGTTGAGTTGAAAAATGAAAATATGGAAGATCATTCCATATTTCTTCTTTTTGGGGTACAATCACTCTGGTGAGTCCATGATGATGTTATCTACTTTCTCTCCAAATCTCATGCCATTCTGACATACCATTTGAGAGATATCGCGTTTTCCGTGAAGTTGGGATTGTTCTTGCTGAAATGATACGGTCGTTCAAGAACGATGTAGGTTGATCGTTCAAGTCTCTCGAAATGATGTGCAATCAATATGATAGGTTGCTTTAAATAATATTTTACTATTCCCAAAGTTTCATGTTATTTTGACTTTGCATTTGTGAGATACTGATCGATCATCATTGATTTAAATTATTTTATGGATCAATCCATATGGATTATGACCGATCGATCCAACTTCGTCATGAGGCCAAACGATCGATGGTGTGGATCCCTCATGGTGTAATGTACTTGTCCTTCAAATTTCATGTCAACTTCCTCTGTAGATTTTGAGTTATAGATTTATCATCATCGAAAATTGCCAAAATGATCGTCGAAAAACTCGCTTCAGGGTTGATCCAAAGCGAGACCTGACGTAATCACCTTTCTCACTCAATGTAGGTGATAAAAATTCTGGTCTAGGGTTAGATTCGGGCAAAATCCAAATTTTCTCCAAGTGAATGTGATTCTGACTCCAAGAATCCAAAACGATCGGTGTCGATCGTTTTTCTCCAAGCAATCTCTAAGAAAACATGCATCCGGCTCCAAGCATGATCCAACACTTCAAATTTATGGGACTCCAAATGAACCTCGTGCCGACTCCAAGAAAGTAGCAAATTCTCCTAGGTCAGACTCTAAGCAAGTTACCACCGATCTTCAACATTTCTCCATCTTCTTTTTCCCATAACTCGAGCATACGAACTCCGATTGACTTGATATTTGAAATGTGCCTTGATTGGGTCAGAATCGTGGATCAAATCCAATCATTGCCTCGGTAAAGTCCCAATTACCTACTTAGTCATTTCTAGAGTACTATTTGTCCAAATCCGTCCAACTATTGTCCATAATTTCAATTGTAATCGATCTTCAATCTATCCATTTAGGTGAATCTATGACATCCCGGCCTGACATAAGATAGGATAACAGCCATAGTCACTAGGACCGTCCACGACACTCAAGTCCACTGTCGCAACCTATAAATCCATAAACAGAAAGGAATATAGGAGGAGGAGGTTAGATATGGGTCTGGTGAGTGAAAGGCTACATCTAAAAGAAGATGTACCTTAACCTGTCTCACTTGCACTCACAAAGTTAGCCTAATATAATAAACATAAAATGTGGGCCTAAACTACTTTGAAATAATGGCACCATAACATAGCATAATGCAGCATACAACGTGTGAGTTAGCTAGACACAAACTAACTCGTAAACAAATGGTGGTTAAATAAACATAAGCATAGCCTAACCATTACCAGTTAAACATAGACTAATATAAACGGAATTATGTTATGTAAACATGGTGTAACACATAACAAACCCAGATAAATAGTTGGACGGAGACTAATCTCCGGACGCACTAGCATTAGTTAAACAATACTAATACTCGATCGTGTATCTATACACACATATCAATATATTATACAACACCAGGTAAACATCCATATAAACATCTTACGAGATTCTCACACATATAAACCCAAAACGATAAATGGTTGCTACTCGTTTCAAACCTGACGGGCCTTGGTTCAACCTACCATTTGCAAGTTCCACCGGTCGACCGGTGAATATTCCAAGTAGAAAAACTGCCTACGGCCTGAAGTCATTTTGCCATCAGTTCTCGCCCATTTTCATCCAGATCATTGTACTACCAATTTCTAAAGTTATCTACATGTTTAGGACATCATTATACTCATTCTCAATCACTTAAACTTCATAGGTTCATCTATATTATCATTTTTTCCTAAATCTTATTATTTCAACATTTATACACTATTAATCCAATTTGGTCTATTCTAATCATCATGTAAACATTACTTAGGTTGTTATCATTTGTATTGTCTTAGATATGATAAAAATTTCAGTTTCATAAGGATTTATTTAATATTTAACCATAACAGCGACTATAGAATGGTATTCTCTCACATAGATATTATGATCGAAGGAGATGATTCACACTCACCAGTTTACACCTTCAAGCCGAAGAATTTGCTTAATTGCTCTTAGAATCCTCGCTAGTTAGAAACACAGTACTCCAAAGATTTTCAAATCTCCAAATAGATGGTATAATTAGACTCCTCTTCTCGCGCTGATAGATTTTGTACATTTATTTATTGAATTTGGTTTAGAATTGATAAGGTTATGAGAAGACGGAGGAAGAGCGTTTTCAGAGAGATGGACGAAGAAGAGGAAACTGAATTGTATGTGAAAATGAATTCAAAAACTCTTGGACCACTTCTTATAATTTCGTAATCATTATTTCACTTTAGTGGGCTTAGGCCTAAATAACAATTTAAAACCCACTAACTTAAAAACTACATAACTCCTCTATACGGACTCCGATCTGGGCAAACCAATATATCATTCCAACTAGAAAAAATAGCTCTTCGACATAGTATAATTATCGTCATCTAATTCCAAAGTTTGTAAAATTACCATATTGCCCTTTTTAGTTTAAAATTTCTAAGATACCCTTTGTATTATTTTCTAAAATTTATGGAGCATTACATTCTCCCCTAAAAAGAATTCATCCTCGAAATTCCCAAAGCACGAAAATGCAATATGCACACTGACGTATCGTATAACATGCACAACATATCCATGAACATGAACATGCACAGCCATGTACGTATATCCATATCATACAAACTCATATCATAATTTATTAAAACAAAATAAATAACACACCTTCAGTTCCTTGTCAAAGTTGGTAATTCTCCTTTTATATGCCCCATATGGTTACAATTATAGCACTCGATATTTGCGACATTTACCCTATGTCTTTCACATCGTGTCCCCACATATTACATCTTTTACACTTAACATCTTGTTTCTTAGCTTGACTACTATAATTTCCACTTTCCTTATGTTTTCTAAACAAGTATCCTTCTTAAACTGTCCAGTAGAAAATCCCATAGCAAAAACATTCAATAATGCGGCTTCCACTAAACTCTCGAATCTCACTTCCATAGGAATCTGACTAAGTGACAATTCTCTTATTGAGAATTCAATCCTTTTGCAAATTTCACAGCTTTCTTCGATGCAGTGTCAGTTAGCTCAAAACCAAACGTTACCAATTCGTTAAACTTATTTATATACTTTTTCATAGTCATTTCTCCTTGAAGGAGATTGATAAACCTTTGGAGCACATTGTGAAGACCCACCTTTTCGACCCTCAAAAGTCGACACTACATTCATGGTATTTATGTGTCGAACATCCAAGTGTTAGAAAGACAGAATGTTAGGGTGAAAGAAAAGAAAAGACAGAACAGAGTCGCATATCGTGATGGGTTATATATAATATACAACAGATATTTACAAAACGAAATATTATTATACATACATCAATAAAAATAAGCTAACCATTCATCGGCCTGGACAATTATAACAACCTGACCTCACAAATGCTAATAAATAAAAAATAACAAATGCAACGGAAATAAAATATATGTGAATACGTCTTGGAGGCATCCAGCCCATCTTCTGAAGCTCAAAAGCATCCAAAACTAAATCAGGAAATATACTAGGCCTAACCCAAGCATTATAAGAAAATAACGCTTGGATCAATCTGGTAAACTAGTGTGAGAAACACAAATCAAATGGATTTTAATGTTATAAAACCTTTCAAAAATAAAGGTATCTCGTAAGACCATGCCTCACATAAACACATATGGGTTTTACCTTATGATAACCAAGCCACTTCAAATAGAAAATCCAGTATATTATAATAAAGTCTAGGGTTTAAAAAAATATTGAATTATAGCTGGAATGGTTACATTAATTACATTCAACGGCATATTAATATACAACTATGTCTGTAAAGGCACATATTAGAAAAAGGATTCCATATAATGACAAGGCTACTAAGGTACTGCCTGTTATAGTATACCTCTAGGAAAATATACCGAGTGCCAACCTATGACCCCCGCCAACATCAGACCGGCCTACCCTTTACTGGATAGTACCGAATATGTCATCGCCCTGTCTGTCGATCAACAACCATACCGAGTCACTAACATACATAAATGGATTAAAATCGATCTACGTTGGGTGATGAACATACCCTAATGGGTGCGACCCACAAAGAACTATCGCATATCCCTTGTTTTAGTCATCACCAGGTGTAAGGCTTGAGGATATGTTTTACCATTTTAGCAAATCCCACTTGGAATGCTAACATTACCCTCTAAACAACTATGCAATGTCAGCATTCATCCTACAAGTTATTATGAGACTTAACAAACCAAAGGTACTACATCTACTACATCTATTTTGGAATCATCCTTATGATTAGTAGCAAGTAGCCCTTGCACTTCAAAGATCTTTGCCTTCAATCATCTTCAAAACATCTCAAATTCGAATGCTTATGTCGATTCGAAGTGCTTTCGGATAATTCATGCTTATTTGATCTTGGGCTCTCCATACCGACAATGATAGTCTCAAAACTGGCCAAGATTTGGTAGGCAGTTATTAATTATCAAATAAACAAACAACCCGATTAGACATTTAAATCTCATACTGAAACCAAATGTGGTTAAATAAATAAGCAACCACCAAGCGTCTTTAATTAATCCTTTCATTACCTAAAATCTCCTTTTATTTTTTTATTAAAATACCCTTTACAAAAGATATATTCACAAACCCTCTCTAGTCTTTTCAATACTTAAAAAATATTAATATACTTATCACAATTTTTATAAGTATAACCACAAAACATTTCACTTTCAATACTTAGAAAACTTTTCCATATGCATTTTTTGGAATCTCGGTAAATCCAGCTTTGCCGGCAACATCTAGGGGACACAGGAGGGTCCCTCAAAACCCGCATCCCCAATTTAAGCTTCGGACGACTTAGTGCAGTTTCTAGGAATCGAACCCTCTCCCCTCTACGAGGGAGTCGAATGATCTTGATAACTTTTCTATATACTCATATCAACAATATAAATATATTCACCTTATTCATGGTTTTCCAGTATATTAATTGGTGAAGTGAAAAACACTACATTTCCAATACTTAGAAAATGTACCTAAATACCTATCTCAACGGTATAAGTATATTCACAAATCTTAAGAAAGATTTGATGTCCAAAACCATACTTAATTTGGTTAAAACAAAGGTTATTTAAAATATTAGTAATAATAAACTCAAAACATTTTTGGCGTAAGCAAACGGATCGTATAGAAAGTAAACCAAATATACTTGCCACCACTTTCCAATTTCAAAATTATACTATCCCTTGATTAACAATGTAGTCGGACAAGTTAGCATACTATCCTTGCCTCGACATACTTTCTTAACCCTCGGGATAGGGACAAGTTTCCTTACCTCGGAGTTTGATGTTAAGTATGAAAAGAATAATTTTCATACCAACACAATTTATATTGAACATTTATGGAAATAAAATCTCATTACTTTTATAAAAATTATTTTATAAATCTCTTTTATATTTACAAATATCCTTTTTTAAATCTTATTATATTTATAAAACTCCAATTATAAGTTTCCTTTCTAGTTGTAAAACTTCTTTTATAATTCTCCAAATATAATTATAATACACCTTTTATCAATCTCATATTCATTTAAAAAACTCCTTTCATAAATCTTCAAATATAATTATAAAACTCCTTTTATAAATCTCACATACCTATCATAAATCTTCTGTTCAAATATAGGTCTAAATACTTTCCATGAAATAATCATTTCATATATCACTATATATTCACAAATTTGATTTATTTTTCGATTTATAAGAATTATATATAATTATAAAACACCATTTAAAAATTTATTCTTCTATTTGTAAAATACCATTTATAAATTTATTCTTTCTATACAACATTTTCTATAAAGCATTTCACAAATAATTATTCCAAATATTCTATCTTTTTTAAAAACATTATCACTTTATTATAAACGACAAGCTTTTAAAAAAATAAACATCTGTTATTATATTAACTTTTCTATAAAATTATTACTTCCTAAAATACTTAAAAAACAATTTCAAAATGGATGGAATAAAATAGAGAAGTTCAATAACCATTTTTAAATAAAACACTATAGAAAATTCCAAAAGTCACATTTAAAATCATCCTTTGAATTAAAACCAATTTCAAATCCAAACCGCAAATAATAGTGTTTTCAAAATACTATAATGTGTCCAATAGCTATCATAGCACTTCACCAATGCTACTATTACCTTTCACACTAAAAAGGTTCAATTTTTAACATATATCAATATCACATCCCATATGGCCAAACTACCAAGTTTTGACATTCAGCAATTTATTCAATGGGTATATAAATGAAATTTAAAATCATAACAGCGAGGAATCCCAATGCCTCAACAAAATTCATTGTATCTCATTTTTTTATGCCATTCGCTTTATAGAGCAAAAACTCAAACAAACCAAACTAAACCAATAAATTGTTTAAGCATAAAAACAATAATTTATATCTACTATATATCATATATTATTCATTCAAAGGTGCGATAACTCACCAAAATTCCACTTGACGCTAAAGTGTTCCGGTTCGATCTAAAATTGAATGGCATTCGATTTTAGTCCAAAATTCCAGTTGCTCCAAACTTTAAAAAATAAATTCCAATGCATAGATAGCGATTCTACGAGCGCAACATAAAAGACTGCCTCTCGATTGGACCTCGTATGAAGGAGTTATTGATTTTACAATATTTCTAGAGTAGATTATTTTAATTAATCACACTTAATCACAGTAATAACCTAATTACCCTTAAATACTTTCAAATCCTTCTCCCCCCAAATCATCATCTCTTGTATACACCTGTACATTCATCCATGCACAAAACTATCCATGGTCGGACATTCATCCACCCTTTCTCCCTCTCCGTTCCACGAAATCTAACACCGTCGCCCATTCAACTCCTCTTCATGCAAGCTCTCCCTTCAACTCAACCATTTCAAGCTTGGCCCTCAATCTCACATCACGACTTGGCAACTGAATGTGATAAGCCAAAAGTCACATTTCTCCTTCCATGATCGTACATGCTCAAATGGCCACAATCTATGCTCTTTCACATGAGAAATCCATTGCTACCAATGCCAAAGCCTAATGCCTCTATAATCGCCGTTAATCGCTGACCCTAGTACCGCTTAACACTTCGAGCTCGGCAAACCCGCATCAAACCACCATCCAACGCTTACATGAATTTGAAGCTCTCTATAAGAACTTAACGGATCTGATGATATAATTTATCATTAAGTGAAGCTCTTGATTTTAATTTTTATACGAGGAAGCTAGAGTTAAATGCTTATTCTAAGAGAAATAAAAGAAAAAAGGGGAAAGGAAAAGTGAAAAATAGCGAAGTGTGGGGTGTTATTTATTTTATGATTTTCGACGCTTCATTACACGTTATTTTGTTCGTGTAAATTGTTTAATTAAATGGTTTACCTCCTAAACTTGTAAACTCCTTGCACAACATAGGAAATTTAAAAGCAGGAGGTTGAGAAACTACAACATCTTGTACTAAAGAAATAGGAACTTCGATATTAATAGCAGCATTATTCCTGGCTTATAGATAACAGCGGAACCATAATAGAATGTTCACTCCCGGTATCTCTATAGCCTCCTCCTCAGTTCCAGTTTCAGTCGGATTACTCATCTTTACTATTTGTAAATGGGATTCATTAGCAACTTCCCCTAAAATAGTAAACGAAGATGGTAAACTTAACCCAAAACAAATGGTATATACACATACCCTCTTAAAATATTGATACTTATTATGAATATATACAAGTATGCTCTCTCAACACATCATAACCTTAGCTCTAATACCAAATGTAACAATTTGACTTTTCGCAGCCATAAATTGCCGTAAAATGAAAAGTAGAATCGCTATAAAAAATTTCAATATTATAAAGAGAGCTATATAAACTAATTGTACTTTTAGAATATCACAACGAAAGGAAACAAACATAATATATACTTCAAATATCAAATATCAAATGACATCCTAGTACACATGATCAAATAAATCTATATACACAAATACATCATATACTGATACCGTCAAATACAACACACTATATAGATAAGCAATGTCATTGTCACTGCACATCCACGTCACTCAAGCCCGCCATTATAACCTATAAATCCATAAACAAAAAGTAATATAGGAGGAATGGGTTAGACATGAGTCTGGTGAATGAAAAATACTACAAAAAATATACTGCAGATATAATCGCATAACATTATACAAAGGCTGCATCTAAAAAGATGTACCTCGACCTGTCTCACCTGCACTCACAAAGTTAGCCTAACATAATAAACATAAAATATGGGCCTAAACTACTTTGCAAACAATGACACCATTACATAGCATAACGTAGCATACAACGTATGAGTTAGTTAGACACGGACTAACCCGTATATGAATGGTGGTTAAGTAAATATAAACATAGCCTAACCATTAGCAGTTAAACATAAACTGATATAAATGGAAATTATGTTAGATAAACATCGTCTAATATGACATGAATACAGAGAACCAGTTAGATGGAGACTGGTCTCTAAACGCACTCGCATTAGTTAAACAATACTAACACTTGAACACGCATCTATACACATATGTCAATATATTATACAACACTAGGTAAACATCCTTATAAACACCTTATGAGATTCTCACATTACATATAAACCAAAAATAATAAACGAAAGCTACTCAATTTGGCCTTAGATAGGTCTAGGTTCAAACTGCCATTTGTAGGTTCCATTGGTCAACCGATGGGCAACATCGGTGGGCCGGTGAATGTTCTAGTAGAAAACTACCTATGGCCTAAAGCCATTTCACCACCGATTCTCACCCAATTTCATCCGGATCATCATATTTCCAATTTTTGAAGTTGTCTACATGTTTAGGACTTCATTCTACTCATCCTCAATCATTCAAACATCATGGTATCATTTGATATTATCAATTTTTCCTAAATCCAATTATTTAAACATTTAAACACTATTAATCTAATTCAATCCATTTTAATTATCACATTAACATTGCTTGGGGTTATTACCATTTATATTGCCTCGGATATGATAAACATTCCATTTTCATATATATTTATTTAATTTTTAACCCTAATAGCGATAATAGAATGGTATACTCTCATATAGACATTATAATCAAAGGAGATGATTCCCACTCACCGATCTATGCCCCCAAGCCCGATGATTCGCTTAATTGCTCTTCAATTCTTCGCTGGCCAGAAACATAATACTTCAAAGATACTCGTAGTACCAAATAGATCGTATAATTAGAATCCTCTTCTCACATTGATCGATTTAGTATATATATTTGTTGAATTTGGTTGTGAATTGACAAGGCTGTGAGAAGATAGAGGAAGAGGGTTTTCAAAGAGATAGAGGAAGAAGATGAAACTGAATTGTATGTGAAAATGAATTCAAAAACTCCTCAGCCCGCTTCTTATCATTTCATAACCATTGTTTCACTTTAGTGGGCTTAGGTCTAAATAACAATAAAACCCATTAATTTAAAAACTGCATAATTCCTCCATACGGACTACGATTGGAGGGAACTAATATATCATTCTGAGAAAAAAACGAGCTCTTCGATATGATATAATTCTCATCATCTAATTCCAAAGTTTGTATGCCCTTTTTAGTTTAAAATTTCTAAAAAACCTTTTATATTATTTTCTAAAATTTACGAGGTATTACATTCTTCCCCTTAAAAGAATTCATCCTCGAAATACCCAAAGGACGAAAATACAATGTGCACACTCATGTATCGCATAACGTACACGACATATCCATGAACATGCGCAGCCATGTACGCATATCCAAATCATACAAACTTATATCATAATTTTTCAGAAAAAAATAAATAACACACCTTCGGTTCCTTGCCAAAGCCAGCCATTCTCCTTTCATATGCCCCATATGGTTACAATTATAGCACTTGATCTTGTGATGTTCACCTTATGTCCTTCACATCGTGTCCCCTCATATTACACCTTTTACACTTAACATCTTGTTTCTTAGCTTAGCCACTATGATTTCCACTTTCCTTACGTTTTTCTAACAAGTATCCTTCTTAAATTGTCCAGTAGAAAGCAACAACATTCAATAATGTAGCTTCCACTAAACTCTCTAATGTCACTTCAATAGGAATTTGACTAAGTGCCAATTCTCCTAATGGAGATCAATCTTTTTGCAAATTTTCATAGCGTTCTTCGATGTACTATCCGCCAGCTCAAAACCAAACCTCGCTGGGTCGGTAAACTTATTTATATACACTTTCAGAGTCATTTCTCCATGATGGAAATTAACAAATCTTTCGAGCATCACTTCCATCTCAGCTCAGATATGAACTTAATCTCAAATCTTTTCTTAAAGTTAGCCCAGGTAATTTCCTCCTCCTTAACCTCGGCCATCAAATTTTGCCACCATTTACATGCTTCTCCATACAAATACCAAGAGGCAAGCTTTCTGTTAGTATCATCATCCAATCAAAGTAAATTAAAAATCTTATCATAATCGTGAACCCATTCTCGAGTTTCCATAAATTTATAAGTCCCTATAAATGGCATACCTCCCAAACCCGTAAACTCCTTGCACAACTTAGGAAAATTCAATATGGGAGTCCAAGTAGCTACAACACCTTGTACTAAAGAAGTAGGAACTTCAGCATTAACAGTGCCCTGATTTCTGCCTTATAGATAACGGTGAAACCATAATTAAATGTTCACTCCCGGTCTCTCTGTAGCCTCCTCTCCAGTGCCTATTTTAGTCAGGTTACTCATCTTTACTATTTGTAAATGGGATTCATTAGAAACTCCCTTTAGAATAATAAACAGAGATGGTAAACTTAACCTAAAATGAATGATATATATATACAGATTCTCTTAAAATATTAATAAACGTTACAAATATATACAAGTACACTCTTTCAATACGTCCTAACATTACTATTTTTACTAATTTTAAAAGATTATGTTATATATATCATAGAAAGGAAGAAAATAAAAGAGAAGAAGAGAAGGAGTGAATCAATACAGTGAAAAAGGTAAATTTTATAATTATAAATATGTATTCTACTTTATTCGAATCTCCTCTCAGATCTTAATTCTGATGGGTATGTATATATCTTGTTATACGTATTTTTTTGATTGGAAAGGAAAAGGATTTGATTAAAGGGATGAATTCAGATTTGGGATATTTGGAAAGATTGAAAGGTGAATGGGAAATTATACCATTTATATATAACATTGAAATATATGTCATTAAATTTTATTTAATTATTATGCTTGTGCAAGATATGCTGAGTTATAGGCTTAGAAAGAATGTATACAATTGAACTTTTGGCTACATATTATGTAAGTTAGGCAACTGGAATAAATGGTATTTACATTCTAATTTGGAAATTAGGCCCTAAATTTGTTGTGTACAATATTGATAAGATTGTAACTTTATTTCAGTTTTATGAAATGTAGGTTGTAAATTATTAGTATTAATTTAGATTTCTCTAATTTGACTTGGAATATGAATTTTTCATGTTTTAATTTATTGGGAGAATTATGGGTATAAATTAGTTGTATCTATTTCTGCGTAATTTTTATAACTTATCTAATTCCATAATTATATATATATATATATAAAGGTGCATCATTTTAAATACTAAGGAATATATCAAAAAAGAAAGAGATGTGTAAGGTATGGATATTCTTCTTCGCAGTTTAAACTGTTTATTTCAAAATAAAGAAAAGAGACTACAACGATCCCGATTTTTGAGTCAAATTTAAATTGATGATTGATATAAATTTTGGATTAAATTGTGAATTAAATTGAATTTTTCCAAATTAAATAAGAAATGTGCTTGTATATTTATATAAATAGATTGTAATTTGAAATTTGGATTTGCAATTCAATAATAAATATATTATGAATAAATTAAACTTAATACTTTATACTTTAAAAGTTTGTTTTCTAATTTTAATATATATATATATATGTAGTTTGAAAATTGTGTTTTGAATTCAATATAGAAATTTTCAAAAGCTATTTGAAAAGTTAAATTTTATATTTTAAAGACTTATATATATAAATATACAAATAAAGGAAATTTTATATAAATAAATAAATATTTATTAGATTTGATAAAAAGGTTCAATACATTTTCTTTTGAAATTTAACTAGAGATAAATGAAATTTGTTTAAATAGTTCAAATCTAAGAACATAAGTAATTTATAAAATGAAAGGGTTTAAAAAAAATTATAAATTAAATAAAGTAAGGGTTTAAAACATAATTTAATCACATATGACATTTGTACATTTATAATATTATGCATTTACAAGTGTAACATGAATTAACAAGTGTCAAAAAAATGTTTTTCCTTTTAATTTGAATTTTTATAAAAGTATATTTGAGAAAGAAATCAAGCTATTCTCAGTTTAAATTTCTCGAACATAGAACTACAAAACAAAGGAAAAAATCATCAAAACAAAAAAATCAAAGCCTGGAAACCCAAAGCTAAAACAAAAATGAAAATCAAAAGCAAACAAGGCTTCAAGCAATAAAAATTGGAATCAAACAACAAAGCTTCAAATTGAATCAAACCCAATAATTAGTAAATGCAACATCAAGATCAGATTCAACTTCAACAGTAATCAAGTACAGATCATTTTCCAGTTTCCAGATTTAAAGAAAAACAAAAATCTGTTCCTCTGTTCATATTCCAGGTGAGCAAACTACCCTATTGAACCTGAATCTGTTTATATATATTGATATCAGTGATTGACACTTGGGTATGTTGTGAATAATATTTGTATAAGTGTAAAATATATCTGTATATCTATATATACAGGTAGATAATTGTTGTGTGCATATCTGTTAATGGTTGTATTCATCTCTCTGTTAAATTACAGGCTTAAAGCCACTAAAAATAAAATTTAACTGCTCCTTATATTATCAATATTAGAGTAAGATTATTGAAGATGAAATGATGGTATGAATGTGAATTATTTTTAAAAATAGTTCCAAGTGAAAATATTTAGAAAATATTTTAAAAATAGGACATTACAGTGGAAATTGTTCAAAACAGGAAATTCGATGTCCATAAAATTGTGTTTGGATTTCATAATATGATTCGTTTGGGAAAATTATGAATTTTAAAATAGATAGTAGGATTTTTAGTTTATGGATGGTTGAGAATTTCTGTGTTGACCAGTTTTGGGTTTATAGTCGAATTTCGATGATCGGAAAAGGAAGGTGAGTCGGGATTTTGGCTAGAGCAGGCATAGAGGTCGGTGGTTAGGGGAGAAATGATTGAAGATTTTTTCGATCATCGAGGTGGCGGTGCAGTTGGGTTTTAGGGTTTAAAACCCAGTTTTGCTCGATGAAGTTTTAGAGGTGATTCTGTCGCCAATGGCGAATCGGACAAGGCTAGGGTAGGTGGAAACAAAGTATGGGTTATCGACGAAGAACTGATCGTGATGGCGAGGCTTCAAGTGGTCTTGATCGGCGAGGCAAGTCGATTTTTGTGAGCAGAGTTTGGTTCCAGGTGGTATCGAATGGCTCGATTACGAGCTCGACGTCATTTCGTCGATCGAGGTTTTTGTGATGATACAATAGATAATCGGCGATGTGTGGATGATCACGGCGGGGATCAGTGATAATCAGAATGACTGTGCAGTGCATGGGGGATAAAGGATGTCTGGGTTGCAATGGTATTTGGGGGAGATGAAGTTTTATCGGGAGTGACTCGAAAAAGAATTTCGCGTAATAACTCGAAGTAATGAAGCAAGAAGATAACCCAAAGCTGGGCTCGGGTAAAACAAGTGGTTGCCGCGGGTTTTTTATGATATCCAGTTTTTTTATGATAATTAATTACAAGATTATTAAACAACATTTAGATGATAATTAAAGTAATTAATTAAGATAAGATGTTTTATCTTTTAATTAATTAGATCTTAAGTAATTAATGATTTATTAATTGATGTAAGTAATTCAAAGGATAATTACTTAAAGAATAATTACTTAATGTAGGTAATCAAAGATTAATTAAGGTTAATTAATTAATGATTAAAGGTAATTAATTTGTAATATAAGGTTAATTAATTAATGATTAAGGGTAATTAATAATGATTAAAGGTGAATTAATTAATGATTAAGGATGATTAATTAATTAAAGGATAATTAATTAAGAGTTAATTAATTATGTAATTGACTTAAAGTTAATTTATTTATGTGATTTAATAAAGGTTAATTAATTAATTAATTAAAGGATAATTAATTAAGGGTTAATTAATTATGTAATTAACTTAAAGTTAATTTATTTATGTGATTTAATTAAGGATAATTAATTAATTAAAGGATAATTAATTAAGGGTTAATTAATTTTGTAATTAACTTAAGGATAATTAATTTATGTGAAGGATAACTAAATTAAATGAGGATAATTAATTAAGATGGATAATCAAGGTTGATTAATTAATTTCATTAATTAATATCAAGTGGTTTGTAATTAATTAATGTTAATTAAGTAGGATCATAAAGGATTAATTTATTTGGTTTAAATTGATTACAAATTATGTGACAAATTGATCTTGCTTATGGATGTTTGAATGCTTTGAATTGATTGTTATCTTTGATCTGTAATATTCTGTAATATAATTTATTTGAATTGAGCTGTGTAAATTATTTATCTATGTTGAATTTACATATTTATCTATGAATCTGTGAATGAAGATAAGCGTTATAGGATTATACCGCTTATCGAAATTGTTGTGCTTGAATGGATATTGATAGATGATATTGTATTGTTATGTGTAAACCCCCTGGACTACACCACACACACACAAATATGGATTTCATGAGGAAATCGGTTAAGTCACAGATATTTTGAATTTAAATATTATTTTGTATAAAGGTTGAATTTTAAATCCAATTGGTTTGGAAGTAAAACTGAGTTGAATATGAAAAGCTTTTGAAAAGGAAGTTTTGAAATATAAATTTAGTTTGAATATACTATATTTTGTTATTTTGGAAATTATGGTTTGGAAAGGTTATACAAGTTATATAATATGGATTTTAAACCATTTTTGAAGTATGTTAAACGAATTTTTTTGGGAGTTTGAATTTAGTTCAAATAGAACTTGCCGATAATACGACGGTTCGTTGACTTTTTGGTTTATACTTTTAAAGGCTATAACTTGTGTATATTTGATCGGATTTTTTCGAAACAAAAAGAATTTGTTTTCAAATGATAGTGGCTTTCATAAAATGAAAGAATTCCCAGTTTTCGATTGAAAGGAAGGTGATTAATTAATATGAGTAATTAAAGGTTAATTAATCAAGTGATTAAAGAATAATAAATTAAAGGATAATTAATTTATGTGAATAATTAATTAAGGTAATTAATTTGAGGAAAATTATGATTTCAAGTTTGAAATGGAATTGTTTTGAAATCTATAAATGAGTCTTTGTGAAAGATTTGGTGAATTTTGTTTTAAATTTGAAAAGGATCTTCAAAGGTGAACCTTTTATTTAAAAGATTAAAAGTGGGAATTTGTTTAAACCATTCAGAAAGAAAGGTTTTGGGCTAAAAGTTGTGACTTAACTAAGATCCCAATATATTCATATGTTTTTAAAAATAAGCGCTCAATATTCGGTTTAGCTGGGAGAGGACTTTATGTCATATAACTGATTCCGAATAGTGATACGACGAAATGGATAGCATTTGAAGACCGGTGGTGAAGACCGGGTATTTTCAAAAGCGAAAGGATTACATGTCGAATGTCTTTGCACCGAATGGCCCCGGTATGGAAATTTGATCACTCTATGTGATGGGGGGGTCCGGACGTGGTATCAGGATTTGCAAGGGCTTCTTTTGAAGTGCCTTCGGTTCTGTTCGAACCTGGGACAGACTTGTATGGACATATGTCTGACGTTATGCTTTGAGATGTAAAGCTGGTTTCTACCAAATACATTTCTGTTTGGTGGCGGAGAATTTATTCTCTTAGCTTGACACCGTTCTATGAGACGTACGAGCTCAGAGGTTATGTAGTTGATATTTACTAGTGATACATTCCCAATTTGGTAATCTGGCATACAAAGTGCTGCTGATCATTTGTTGATCAAAGCATGGCGTTTGTGAAAAGCATAGCTTTGTGGACGAGACCTCGTTGAACCTCACAACCCGGGAATGGTCAAAACAGGAAGAATGCGACAAGGTTATGAGGGTCGTGCCCTTTAGGGTATGTCCATTTCCTTCTGGAAAAAGGTGGTACCATGGTATGAATCCCAGATATTTAACCTATGTGGTTGTTGGAATTTGTTGGTATTGAGCGCACGGATAAAGGTCGATAACGACCGTGGGAAGGCATACTCGTGCCAGTAGTTACCTAGTTACAGAGGTAACCTGGCCTTATGTTGGCAGAGAGATGGTTAAGTTCTCAGGGCATCCCTCCAGAGGTGTACCCATGTGGTAGGGAAGTTCCTTGGCCTGACCATTTGTTCGAAATCCAATCATCCAATACGCACCTTATACAGTTTTAGTTATAGAACTGCCATTTAACATGGTAGCTATGGTAGGCATATTATAATGGTAAATATGCTGGCTAAGATTAATATTATACTTGCAAATGTTTTCTGCACTATGCACTAATAATAATATCAAATAGTTTTTGCGTATCAAGCATGTTTGGCTATCATAAGGAGAAATCTCCCCCAAGTTTGCAATTGCACTATGTGTGTGTCGGGAGGCCTTATGGTAGTTTCATTATCTAAAAAGTATAGCGAATTTCTTTTAAATTCTTTTGTTTGTTTTTGTTCAAGATAAACTGTTTTTGTTTGCTCACACCAGTCCCATGACCGACCTAGAGTTTATTGTTCCTATTCTAAACTCTGGGTGCCCACAAATTTTCCACGCGGGCAGCCTAGAGTCATATTTTCAGATAATCAGCTAGTGGATATAGCTTTTGGCAATCTTCGGAATCTGTGGTTTTGCATTGTGCATCGAGTTTGCTATAAGTTTAGCAATGATGGTGGTTCGAGCTATCTTTGGATTGGAGCTTTGGAATTGGAGATGCAGATGCAGTTGTTGAGTTCTTTCTTTTGGATGTCCAAGTAAGTTGATGTATTTTTTCGCTGTGGTGTTCCGCTGTTGTATATTTGTGCTTTGATATCTTGGTATCGTTGTTGTATAGAGATGATGTAATTCATTTGGGATATATGTGATATATTCATTTTTCTTCCACTGTGTTGTTGTATTTAATGTGTTATAAGCTCCAGCGAACCAGATTCGACGTTTGAATCTGTGGCATTCGAATACGGGTGATGTATTTGGTGCCGATTTTCGAAGGTCAAGTCAGGGTCGTTAGAATTGGTATCAGAGCTGAAGGTTGAGTAAAAAAAACTTTAGCTAGGGAATATAACACATTAGGTAACTCATTAAAGATAGGGATATAATTGCCCTAGAATGAGTATATCCTAAGATATCCGTCCGTATGCCTCAGTAAATTTTCTTGCTATTCACTGATAGTAAGTATGAGTGCAAGAAGAGGACGAGGTAGGGGACAGAGGAGTACCACTACAAATGGTCAATACCCTACAACAACAAGGAACAACTTTCTCTATCAATCTCCCTTGTTCATCATTCAATCTCAATTCTTTGGTGGTTTCCAGGCAGCTACAAAAAGAAGTTTTGGTGTGGTGGTGGCCCTGCGAATCCTGTAGATAAGTTCCTATTTCATATTCTAATCATCAGTTTCTTATCAATCTTTTCATTTTTAACTTTAATAAATTTGAAATTTTATTTGAAATAAAATTAGTAAATAAAATATGAACCTGAATTAGATTGTATCCATTTTGGGTCTCAATACATTCTACGAATGGTTAGTTATCCCTTCAGACTAACCAATGCCCTTGCATATTTCGTAGACCGGATGACCCGAATATTTCGTAAAGTGTTGAATAAATTCAATCTCATATTTTTTGATGATATTCTTATTTGTTAAGCCAAATGCATAATAAATATTCAGCTTGATCTGGAAAGCTATATCTTTGTATGTTTATATGTTCTTTGATTGTCTCCCGTCTAGCAAACTTCAAGGACGAAATTTTCTTAAGGAGGGAAATCTGTAACGATCCCGATTTTTGAGTCAAATTTAAATTTATAATTAATATAAATTTTGGATTAAATTGTGAATTAAAAATGAATTTTTCCAAATTAAATAAGATATGTACCTATTTATTTATATAAAAGATTATAACTTGAAATTTGGATTTGAAATTCAATAATAAATATATTATGAATAAATTGAATTCAATACTCTATATTTTAAAAGTTTGTTTTCATATATGTATATGTATATGTATATGTATATGTATATGTATATGTATATGTAGTTTGAAAATTATGTTTTGAATTCAACATAGAAATTTTCAAAAGCTATTTGAAAAGTTAAATTTTATATTTTAAAGACTTATATATATATATATAAAAATATATAAATAAAGGAAAGTATATATAAATAAATAAATATTTATTAGATTTGATAAAAAGGTTTAATACATTTTTTTGAAATTTAACTAGAGACAAATGAAATTTGTTTAAATAGTTCAAATCTAAGAACATAAGTAATTTATAAAATGAAAGGATTTAAAACAAAATTTATAAATTAAATAAAGTAAGTGTTTAGAACATAATTTAATCTCATATGACATTTGTACATTTATAATATTATGCATTTACAAGTGTAACATGAATTAACAAGTGTAAAAAAAATGTTTTCCTTCTTATTTGAATTTCTATAAAAGTATATTTGAGAAAGAAATCAAGCTATTCTCAGTTTAAATTTTGTCAAACCTGGAACTACAAAACAAAGGGAAAAAAATCATCAAAACAAAAAAATCAAAGCCTGGAAACCCAAAGCAAAAACAGAAATGAAAATCAAAAGCAAACAAAGCTTCAAGCAATAAAAATTGAAACCAGACAACAAAGGTTCAAACCGAATCAAACCCAGTAACAAGTAAATGCAACATCAAGATCAGATTCAACTTCAACAGCAATCAAGTGCAGATCATTTTCCAGTTTCCAGATTTAAAGAAGAAAAAAATCCGTTCCTCTATTCATATTCCAGGTGAGCAAACTACCCTATTGAACCTGAATATATTTATATATATTGATATCAGTGATTGATACTTGGGTATGTTGTGAATTATATTCGTAAGTGTAAATATATCTGTATCCTATATATACAGGTAGATAATTGTTGTATGCATATCTTTTAATGGTTGTATTCATCTCTTTGTTAAATTACAGGCTTAAAGCCACTAAAAACAAAATTTAACAGCTCCTTATATAATCAATATTAGAGTAAGATCATTGAAGATGAAATGATGGATGTGAAATTATTTTAAAAAATAATTCCAAGTGAAAATATATAGAAAATATTTTAAAAATAGGCCATTATAGTGGAAATTATTCAAAACAAGAAATTCGATGTCGATAAAATTGTGTTTGGATTTCATAATATGATTCGTTTGGGAAAATTATGAATTTTGATATAGATAGTACGATTTTTAGTTTTGGGATGGTTGAGAATTTATGCGTTGACTAGTTTTGGGTTTATAGTCGAATTCCGAAGATCGGCAAAGGAAGGTGAGTTAGGGTTTTGGCTGGAGTAGGCATGGAGGTCGGTGGTTAGGGAAAAAATGATCGGAGATTTTTTCGATCATCGATGTGGCGGTGCGGCTGGGTTTTAGGGTCTAAAACCTAGTTTTGCTCGATGAAGTTTCAGAGGCAATTCCATCGCCAATGGCGAATCGAACAAGGCGGGGAAGGTGGAAACAAAGTATGGGTTGTCAAAGAAGAACTAATCGTGATGGAGAGGCTTCAAGTGGTATTGATCGGCAAGGCGAGTCGATTTTTGTGACCAGAGTTTGGTTCCAAGTGGTAGCGAATGGCTCGATTATGAGCTCGACGTCGTTTCGTCGATCTAGGTTTTTATGATGATACAATAGATAATCGGAAATGTGTGTATGATCACGGCGGGGATCGATGATGATCAGAATGACTATGCACGTGCACCGGGTATAAAGGATGTCTGGGTTGCTATGGTATTTGGGGGAGAAGAAGTTTTATCGGGAGTGACTCAAAAAAAAATTTCGCGTAATAACTCAAAGTAATGAAGCAAGAAGATAACCCGAGTTGGGCTCGGGTAAAACAAGCGGTTGCTTTGGATTTTTTTTATGATATCTAGTTTTTTTATGAAAAATAAATAACAAGTTTTAAAATCTAAACTAAGTCAAGTTTTAATAGATTTCTTAACCACTTCCTCCCTAAATAATAAATGTTGTTTATGTTTGAGATTAATTAAAGGTTTTGAAATAAAAATATATTTAAAATTAACTTTAATATATATATATAACCTTTGTTTTGAAAGTTTATTTTAAATAAGCTTAATATTGTAATTAAGTAAATGATTAAAAGATGAAGTGTTTTAATCATTAATTTAACGTAAGGGTTTAAGTTAAGTGGTTAATGATAATTAATTATAAGATTATTAAACAAGGTTTAAATGATAATTAAAGTAATTAATTAAGATAAGATGTTTTATCTTTTAATTAATTAAGATCTTAAGTAATTAATGATTTATTAATTGATGTAAGTAATTCAAAGGATAATTACTTAAAGAACAATTACTTAATATAGGTAATCAAAGATTAATTAAGGTTAATTAATTAATAATTAAAGGTAATTAATTTATAATTTAAGGTTGATTAATTAATGATTAAGGGTAATTAGTTAATGATTAAAGGTGAATTAATTAATGATTAAGGATGATTAATTAATTAAAGGATAATTAATTAAGGGTTAATTAATTATGTAATTAACTTAAAGTTAATTTTTTTATGTGATTTAATTAAGGATAATTAATTAATCAAAGGATAATTAATTAAGGGTTAATTAATTATGTAATTAACATAAAGTTAATTTATTTATGTTATTTAATTAAGGATAATTAATTAATTAAAGGATAATTAATTAAGGGTTAATTAATTTTGTAATTAACTTCAGGATAATTAATTTATGTGAAGGATAACTAAATTAAATGAGGATAATTAATTAAGATGGATAATCAAGGTTGATTAATTAATTTCATTTAATTAATATCAAGTGGTTTGTAATTAATTAATGTTAATTAAGCAGGATCATAAAGGATTAATTTATTTGGTTTAAATTGATCATAAATTATGTGATAAATTGATCTTGTTTATGGATGTTTGAATGCTTTGAATTGATTGTTATCTCTGATCTGTAATATTCTGTAATGTAATTTGTTTGAATTGAGATGTGTGTAGATTATTTATCTATGTTGAATTTACATATTTATCTGTGAATATGTGAATGAAGATAACCGTTATAAGATTATACCGCTTATCGATATTATTGTGCTTGAACGGATATTGATTGATGATATTATATTGTTATGTGTAAACCCCCTAGACTACACGACACACACAAATATGGATTTCACCAGGAAATCGGTTAAGTCACATGTATTTTAAATTTAAATATTATTTTGCTTAAAGGTTGAATTTTAAATCCAATTGGTTTGGAAGTAAAACTGAGTTGAATATGAAAAGCTTTTGAAAACGAAGTTTTGACATCTAAATTTAGTTTGAATATACTATATCTTATTATTTTAGAAATTATGGTTTGGAAAGGTTATACAAGTTATATAATATGTATTTTAAACCATTTTTGAAGTATATTAAATGAATTGTTTTGGGAGTTTGAATTTAATTCAAATAGAACATACTGATAATATGGCAGTTCGCTGATTTTCTGGTTTATACTTTTAAAGGCTATAACTTGTGTATATTTGATCGGATTTTTCCGAAACAAAAAGAATTTGTTTTCAAATGATAAAGCCTTTGATAAAATGAAAGAATTCCCAGTTTTTGATTGAAAGGAAGGTGATTAATTAATATGAGTAATTAAAGGTCAGTTAATCAAGTGATTAAAGAATAATTAATTAAAGCATAATTAATTTATGATTAATTAATTAAGGTAATTAACTTGAGGAAAATTATGATTTCAAGTTTGAAATGGAATTGCTTTGAAAGCTATGAATGAACCTTTGTGAAAGATTTAGTGAATTTTGTTTTAAATTTGAAGAGGATCTTCAAAGGTGAACCTTTTATTTAAAAGATTAAAAGTGGGAATTTGTTTAAACCATTCAGAAAGAAAGGTTTTGGGCTAAAGTTGTGACTTAACTAAGATCCCAATATATCCATGTGTTTTTCAAAATAAGCGCTCATTATTCAGTTTAGCCGGGAGAGTACTTTATGTCATCTAGCCCATTCTTAATAGTGATACGACGAAATGGATAGCATTTGAAGATCGATAGTAAAGACCGGGTATTTTCGAAAGCGAAAGGATTACCTATCGAATGTCTCTGCACCGAATGGCCCCGGTATAGAGATTTGATCACCCTATGTGATCGAGAGTCCGGACGTGATTAGGGATTATCCGGATTTGCAAGGGCTTCTTTTGAAGTGCCTTCGGTTCTGTTCAAACCCGCGACGGACTTGTATGGACGTATTTCTGACGTTACACTTTGAGATATAAAGCTGGTGTCTATCAAATACATTTCTGTTTGGTGATGGAGAATTTATTCTCTTAGCTTAACACCCTTCTCTGAGACATATGAGCTCAGAGGTTATGTAGTTGATATTTACTAGTGATACATTCCCAATTTGGTAATATGGCATCCTAAGTATTGTTGATCATTTGTTGATCAAAGCATGACTTTTATGAAAAGCGTAGCTTTGTGGACGAGACCTCGTCGAATCTCACAACCCGAAAATGGTTGAAACAGGAAGATTGTGGCAAAGTTATGAGAGTCGCGCCCTTTAGGGTATGTCCATTTCCTTTTGGAAAATGGTGGTATCATGGTACGAAGCCTAGATATTTAACCTATGTGGTTGTTGGAATTTATTAGTGTTGAGCGCTCGGATAAAGGTCGGTAACGACCGGGGAATAGCATACTCGTGTCAGTAGTTACCTAGTTACAGAGGTAACCTAGCCTTGTGTTGGCAGAGAGCTGGTTAAGTTCTCGAGGCGTCCCTCCAGAGGCGTACCCATGTGGTGGGGAAGTTCCTTGGTCTGACCATTTGTTGGAAATCCAATCATCCAACACGCTCCTTGTACGGTTTTAGTTGTAGAACTGCCATTTAAAATGGTAGCTATAGTAGGCATACTATGATGTTACGTATGATGGCTAAGATTAATATTATACTTGCAAATGTTTTCTGCACTATGCACTAATAATAATATCAAATGGTTTTTGCGTATCAAGCATGTTTGACTATCATAAGGAGAAATCTCCCCAAGTGTGCGATTGCATTGTGTGTGCGCTGGGAGGCCTTATGGTAGTTTCATTTTTCTAAAAAGCATAGCGAATTTGTTTTAAATTCTTTTGTTTGTTTTTGTACAAGATAAACTGTTTTTGTTTGCTCACACCAGTCCCATGACTGACCTGGAGTTAATTTTTCCCTTTCTAAATTCTGGATGCCCACAATTTGTCCACACGGGCAGCGTAGAGTCATATTTTTAGATAATCAACTGGTAGATATAGCTTTTGGCAATCTTCGGAATCTGTGGTTTTGCATTGTGCATCGAGTTAGCTACAAGTTTAGCATTGATGGTGGTTCGAGCTATCTTTGGATTGGAGCTTTTGAATTGGAAATGCAGATGCAGTTGTTGAGTTCTTTCTTTTGGATGTCCAAGCAAGTTGACATATTGTTCCACTGTGGTGTTCCACTGTTGTATATTTGTGCTCTGATATTCTTGGTATCATTATTGTATAGAGATGATGTAATTCATTTGGGATATATGTGATATATTCATTTTTCTTCCACTGTGTTGTTGTAATTAATGTGTTATAAGCTCCGACGAACCAGATTCGATGTTTGAATTTGCGGCATTCGAATACGGGTGATGTATTTAGTGCCGATTTTTGAAGGTCGAGTCAGGGTCGTTAGAGAGACAATTACTTGTAACTTCAAACATAGGAAAGTCTCACTTTTGATAACTTATGAAAAGTTATAATGGTAACCATTTTTGGGAAGGATGGCTCTAGTATATTAAAATGCGGAAATAAATTTTCCTTACATAATGTACATATAAGTGCATGTTTTGGATTTCCCAAGTGTAACGAATGCGACTTTTCGACGCTCGAAAACCGACATCAATACGTCCATTGTATCAACTGTCGAGCAATCGAATGCCGGAAAACCATACCGTTATGGTTAAAGAAGAAGAAAAAGATAGAGGAAGAGAGAAAAAGATAGAACAGAACAGAAAGAAACAACAGAACAACATCAGAATCTCACAATCGCAGCGGAACAACATATAAAAGATAAATGAATAATCTTTAAATAAAGAACTATATCAGTTATTACATTACATCACAATTATATTACATTACATCATCAGAGTGTACAACAACAAAACAGTGGAAAAGAAATACTATATACTAGTGAATACGCCATGCCATCCAGCTTGTCTCCAGCAACTCCTGAATTCCAGAGTATCCTGATAAACCTGACTCTTGACTGCCCATGTGGAAATTGGTGGGCACCCAGAGTTTAGGAAGGAAAACAATAAACTCCGAGTCAGTCATGGGACTGGTGTGAGAACTTAAAACAGTTTATCTTTAAAACAAAGAATAGGATAATTTTTAAAATAGATTCGCAATGCTTTTTAGAAAATGAGACTACCATAAGGGCTCCCACACACACACAATGCAAACGCAGAATCGGAGGAAATTTCTCCTTATGATAGTCAAAGATGCTTGATACGCATTAAAAAGAAACATTTGATATTATTACTAGTGCATAGTGCAGGAAAAATCATTTCGAAAGTAAAGATATAAATCTTAGCCAGCATAGGCATTCCGCACTTATGCCTACTATACTTACCATCCAAACAGTGGGGCGCCACCATAAGTGAATGATAGGTTCTACAACTAAAACCGTACAAGATCGTATTGTTTCTTTGGATTTCCAACAAATGGTCAGGCCAAGCAACTTCCCATTGCCACATGGGTACGCCTTTGGAAAGACGACCCGAGAACCTAACCGGATCTCTGCCAACGCAAGGCCGGGTTACCTTTCAAACTAGGTAACTACTGACATGAATATGTCATTCCCCGATTGTAACCAATCTATATCCGAGATCCTCGATTCCAACAACCACAAAGCAATAATTTTGCAGCAACAACATAGGTTAAATATCTGGGCTCCATACCATGATACCACCTCTATCCAGAAGGAATGACATACACTAAAGGGGCGCTACCCCATAATAACCTTGCTGCATCCTTCCTGTTTTGACCATTTTCGGGGTGTGAGGTCCGACGAAGTCTCGTCCACAAAGCCACGCTTTATACAAAAGCTGTGCTTTGATCATCAAATGCTTAACAGCACTTCGTATGCCACATTACCAATTTGGGAATGTATCACTAGTAACCATCAACTACATAACCTCTAAGGGTGTTAAGCTAAGAGAATAAATTCTCCGCCACCAACGGAAATATATTTGATAGAAACCAGCTTTACATCTCGAATTGTAATGTCAGACACACATCCATACAAGTCCGTTCCGGGATCGAACGGAACCGAAGGCACTTCCAAAGAAGTCCTTACAAACCGGATATTCACTAATCGCGACCGGACTTCCCATCACAAAGGATAATAAATTTCTATATCGGAGATCAGCCGATGCAGAAACATTCGACGGTAATCCTTCCGTTTTCATAAATATCCGGTCTTCAACACCGGTCATCCAGTGCAATTCATAACGACGTATCACATATTCGGAATGGGTTATACGACCCCAAGGTCCTTTCCCGGCTAACCCGAATAGTGAGCGCTTATTTCAAAAATAAGTGTAGCATTCAAATTCAAACAAATCACAACAAATACCTATTTAAAGGTAAATATTAATAGTTGGTTATTTAACTATCAATAGGCGTGTTCAACATCACCAAATTCCAAATAATTTTCCAAATTATTTATTTTCCAAAACATCTTTACAAGATATAAATTTTTTCCACACTTCAACCATTTGAAAACAAATTTTCAAGTCACTTTTCACCTTTTACCACTTTTGAAAACAAATTTCAATCATTTTCCTTACGTGGAAATAATTTCATTTCAAAATGGTTCATTTAAACCAATTAAATAAATCCTTATCGATTTACTTTATATTTACGTTCCAAATCCGTAAATTTATTACCACAGTTCAAAAATAAATCAATGTTTATTTTTAAACAAATTTCCCTTTCTTTTACAAATTCCATAGTGAATTTACAATTCCAAAATATCTATGAATATACGATTTTCAAATTGATTTCTAATATTCATTTTCGATTTATCTTTAAAAGATAAAATATTAAAATATTCACTTCATATTGGAAAAACATTTCCATACTTATTTAATAATAAGTAATTCACAAATCCATTTATTTTCAACACTTGGAAAATATTCAATATACTTAAATCGAAATTAAGTATACATTTCATTCTTTAAGGAAAACATTCTTTCAAACACATTTATTTGAGTCAAAACGAATGTTGCGTAAACATCGTTACGACAACCCAAAATCACTAGTATAGGGATTCGAACTTAAAATAGATATATAAATCCCAATACTATATAAAACATTTCCTTTCGGAAATCATTTACTATAACAACAGTGTTATAGTCCACCATTTCCTTATTTCTCGAAAACGTCTATTTCAACAATGAATGTTGAAATCTATGGTTTCGACACTTAATGCATTTTAAAACAACTTCAAATCGTTTTAATTCTATTTAAAATATCACTCCCTAAACATTCCTTTAATATATTATCCACTGTCCCAAAATCGTGAATATACTCCTTTAATAAGCTATAGAAATTAACTTATCAAATTTAATCAACCTTGAATTTATAAATCAATGTTTATAAATTCACATTTATATATTAAAAAAACTTCAAGTTATAAAAATCTCTTTATTAACCAATTCTATTTAAATCTCATTTAGATGTGAAAAATCAAATTTTCAAGTTAATTATTTATAATTTTCTATTTTACAAAATCTATACAATTTATAAATCTATAATTTCATTCACTTATGAAATCTATTTTTTATTTCGTTTTAACACTTATAAAAACTCGTTTTATAATTCCTATATTTTTAATTTATAATATCAATATTATAAACCTTTTATATAAATCGTTTATAATAATTCAAAAATCCTAATTTAAGCCATTTTATAAATTTATTGGCTATTTATTTCAAAAATAACATTTTGGTTATATTTCTCAAAAATCATAACTTTTATAACTTTAAATATTATAACGTTTATTTATTTAAAATAAATCAATTCCAAATTTTTAATAAAACGTATATTTTCAAAAATCACATTAAAAATCCCTTAAAAATCAAAATCGTTATTTTTAAACTTCAAAAATGGATCCGATGATGCAACAGCACCAAATAGTCAATCACGACAACAAAGACATCATATATCGGTATATGACAATCAACAAATATCACAATATCTGTAATCAAATAAATACTGGTGAGGAATCCAGTTGGATCCCTACGACCTGCTTCCCTGCATCCACAGATGTTAGCACAATACCAATTCCGTTTCAAATACAGAATATCGCGGTATATGGGTTCATAAATATTATCCGCTATTATGCGGCGCAATAGGGTCTCATCCGCTATATAATGCTGGAAAATCAACTCCAAGTACATAAATAATACCAATTTCACTTTGCAGTGAAATATTCGCGGTATATGTTTTTAATAAATAACCTCCGCTTAATATACGGCGTATAATGTCTATTTTAACAATCAATAGATAATAATTTTATCATGCAGGCATACAATCAACAATTTTAAATCTAGCTATTTAAAATTTAAATCGAAACTGTTCGATTGAGTGAGAAGTTCTCACCTCGCTTTCAATTCAGTTTCCGCGTTTTATTTCGAATAAAATTAAACGCGCGTTTAATTTTACCCGAAATTATAGCTCCAAATGACTCCAAACCAGCTCATTGCGTAGTGCTCGACAAAACGAATCCAATGCAATTCGTTTCGTCAAATTCCGAACTCGTATGACAAAGATATGTATTTTTTAAAGTTATGCGAATTTATATACAAAAATTTTCAACAATTATTTTTTTATACTTAAACCTAGAATGCATCACCACCGTTCATTCCATCTGCAAAAAATCGTGGCCGCATAGATTCTCTTCTTCCCCAACGTAAACATCACGTTCACGTTAACCCATCGGCCGCCCATTTCCTTGAATTTACGCGACCAACTCCTTCACTTCTACAACGATCAACCCACGCCACTTCGAAGCTCTCGCCAAGAGCTACGCACGGCCACCACTGCTTGAAGCTCGGCCGCACAAGGCTCCAGAAAAACGCGTGCGACCGTACGACGTTCTCGGCCCAAATTCGCCTCCAAACGATGACGATTGCTCGAATCCACCTTTGGATAGGTAGATCTCGCTACGATCTACAACTTTGCAGTTGACAACTTCCTCTAATTGCTGATGGATTGAAAGAAATTTGAGGAAGAACATTAGAAATTTTTGGCTATTGATGTTATATGTGGCGGCTAGGGTTATTTCTGATCAGGGTTTGCAATTGTGAAATATTGAGGTGCTTTTATAGAAAATTTTCGTGCACTATTCACCCGAATTTTTTCCGAACTCCAAACGAAGCGTGCCGTCTGGCGTTTATAATGTTTTACCCCCATTCCGAACGCAATGGAATATATATCGGGAGCCAATTCGATCATCTGTGCGAGTTACGGCAATAATTGATCGATTTTAAATTAAATCGATTTAAACCAATTTCTATGTGTTTTAGCTTGCCCCGGACAAACGGTAAATCCGATTGACACGAAATTTGAAATTATAAAATAATATCATATTACGGATCCGATAAAACTAGTTTCGTCGAAATCCAAGACTGTTTGAAAAATGGCTATTTTAACTCGTCAATTAAACATTAAAATATTCAATTTTCACAAATTAACTTTTAATTCGTTTTTAAAAGTTCTATAACATCATTCTAACTACAATATGATGTAATAAAATTTACAAACCATTTTCAATCATATTTAACCCAATTTCCAATTATTTCTGTAATTTCAAATATTAAATTATCAATTAAATTACCCAATTAAATCTAGATTTTCGAAAAATAAATTATTCGACTTATTAAGATTTAAAATCAATTAAATATATAAATTTTAATTAACAGAAATTCTGGGTCGTTACAAACTTCCCGCCTTAAAAGAATTTCGTCCTCGAAATTACCAAGTAAGAAAAAGTTACAGAATCCATTAACCTTCCAAAACAAACCATTTAAATTGGATTTTTCAAATCTCTTAAGTGTTTAGCTTCCCCAAAATCCATTAGTTAAACTTATTACAATACTTTACTAAGTTTCCAAATCCAAACTTAGTTTTCAAAAAATTTCCAATTTTCTCAAAAATATTCTAACGCCTTAAATATTCAGAAAATTTCGCCATAATCTCCTTTGCGCGGCTCAATTCGAAAAAAAATGACAGTATATATATCACAAATATACATCTCATTAAGTGATGATGCATCCCGCAGGGAAAAAGTGTAAAAGTACGGTATGTAATCCGAGATATGTACCTTATATTTTATTAGCGAGCGTATACGGCTAATATAGCGCGAAAGCGAGCTCCAAATGCGAAGCAAGCGCAATCCGCACCTACTAAACACTCAGCAACAATGAGAAACATGCATATATGAAAATAATATCAATATACATCATATAGTAACATAACAACTACATGTGCCAACATAGCAATGCATTTAATCAACAAATGCAACCATCAAACAACTATCCAACCAATAAACATCCAACAAATCCATAACCAAATCAATATGCATTCACTTCTCATTATTATTCAATGAATTGGTTTTCAATTTAATCACATTTGATTTGTTGACATTGGATTTTATAAATATTCATTCATTCATTTTTCAATTAGTTCATATTCACTAATTTACATTTAAGTTGGTTCACTTCCCATTTAAATCAATTCTATTTAAGAGTCACTTAACTTCCAATTTGATTTCAATGATTTATAGCTTTCCATTTATCAATTCAACTTCATTAACACTTAATGAAATATACACAATCAATTAACAATCAATGTATATCCAATACAACCAAATTCATTTAATTTACTTTCAATTCAAATTCAATTTGGTTTAACACTTTTAATTCCAATTGGTTCATATTAAATTGACTTCCATTCAATTTATTCAATTTCGAATTACATTAGCTTCCAACTTCTATTAATTCAATTACTTTAGCTTCCAATTGGTTTAGTATTAAATTAGCTTCCATTCAATTATTCAATTTTCAACTTCATTAGCTTCTAATGAATTTACACTTATATTCATATTTCATATCAATTCATTTACATTAGATTTATTAATATTCCATCCATTCATCAATTCAATTGCTAATTCCTTCAACAATATAAAGTTGAATTTCATTCATATAACTCAAGTTCAAATTCTTAATGACTTCATTTCATTAATTCACTTATTAATTTACTTCGATACCAAAATCGACTTCATTCAACATCACTTAAGTTATATTCCATTTCAAACATCATTTGTTTAACTTAACTTAAGTTTCCACTTATAAATTCAATTCAGATTCCAATTCTAAAGTAAATTCCATTTACTTTTACCAAAGTCAAATTTTCATCACTTATTCAAATTCAGATTTATTTTGCTTAACAAATTGTTTAACCATCTGTTTCACTTTCATTTTCTCATTTCATAAGTTATACAACTTATATTCAACAATTACCACTTGGATTTTTATTGATTCACTTATACTTCTTTAATTTAACTCCATCCTTTAAGTTAAATTTATTCTATCAAAATTCAAATTGTACAAGTTATCAACTCATTTATCATTCCCATAATATTTTAAATGGGATTGCAGAGTCTTTTCAACCTTTCAAAACCATTTTTGAAATCAATTCAATTACCCTTTGAATTTCAAAACCCAAATTCAAATTTTCCAAACAACTTTCATTTAAAATAATTTGGCAGCAATCCCTCTTTTGGAAACCCGAAAATGAACACTAATGATGTTGCAATCATCATCGGAATTATTTTCCAACGATCAAAAAGAGTTTAGAGCTTTAATTTCTCCAAAACAATTTTCCAAAATATCAAATCCTTTCAAATTATTCTTTGGAATTTTATTTTCAGATTATAAATCACATTTATAAACCTTTTACATATATAATTTCATTTCTTATATATAAGATTATTTCACAAGTGTAAATCATTTTAATTATAACTCCATCTTAATAATTCATTTGCTTATACAATTATTCTTTTATAGCTGTTGTTTTTATTTAACTTATTCAACAACCAAACAATCAATTCATATACGCTTTAATAATTCTGAAAAATTATTCCTTTATATATAAAATATAATCAAGGTAAAATTATTTCATTTACCCAATTTAAAATGATACTATGTCGGTTTATCACATTTAAGAGTTTAGAAACCCCTATCGATTACGGTTGTACACCACACCCCGCACCGACCAGAATTCACAAATAGCTCAACGGATAAGCAAACACAATATAATACATTTTTATATTCACTAACAAATACACGCTCATATCTATTATTACCCTCGCACTCATTCTAGAGTACTACTGTCTCTATCTATAATGAGTAATACCCAACAGAGCCATGGTTGTCGCTTAACCATATGCTCTGATACCAAATGTAACGAATTCGACTTTTCGACGCTTGAAAACTGACATCTATACGTCCACTATATCAACTGCCGAGCAATCGAATGCCAGAAAACCGTACCGTTATGGTTAAAGAAGAAGAAAAAGATAGAAGAAGAGAGAAAAAGATAGAACGGAACAGAAAGAAACAACAGAACAACATCAGAATCTCACAATCGCAGCGGAACAACATATAATAGATAAATGAATAATCTTTAAACAAAGAACTATATCAGTTATTACAATACATCACAATTAGATTACATTACATCATCAGAGTGTACAACAACAAAACAGCGGAAAAGAAATACTATATACTAGTGAATACGCCATGCCATCCAGCTTGTCTCCGGCAACTCTTGAATTCCAGAATATCCTGATAAACCTGACTCTTGACTGCCCGTGTGAAAATTGGTGGGAAACCAGAGTTTAGGAAGGAAAACAATAAACTCTGAGTCAGTCATGGGACTGGTGTGAGAACTTAAAACAGTTTATCTTTAAAACAAAGAATGGGATAATTTTTAAAATAGATTCGTAATGCTTTTTAGAAAATGAGACTACCATAAGGCCTCCCGCACACACACACAATGCAAACGCAGAATCAGAGGAGATTTCCCCTTATGATAGTCAAAGATGCTTGATACGCATTAAAAAGAAACATTTGATATTATTACTAGTGCATAGTGTAGGAAAAATCATTTCGCAAGTAAAGATATAAATCTTAGCCAGCATAGGCATTCCACACTTATGCCTACTATAGCTACCATCCAAACAGTGGGACGCCACCATAAGTGAATGATAGGTTCTACAACTAAAACCGTACAAGATCGTATTATTCTTTGGATTTCCAACAAATGGTCAGGCCAAGCAACTTCCCATTGCCACATGGGTACGCCTCTGGAAAGACGACCCAAGAACCTAACCGGATCTCTGCCAACACAAGGCCGGGTTACCTTTCAAACTAGGTAACTACTGACACGAATATGTCATTCCCCGATCGTAACCGATTTATATCCAAGGATCCTCGATTCCAACAACCGCAAAGCAATAAATTTGCGGCAACAACATATGTTAAATATCTGGGCTCCATACCATGATACCACCTCTATCCAGAAGGAATGACATACACTAAAGGGGCGCTACCCCTAATAACCTTACTGCATCCTTTCTGTTTTGACCATTTCCGGGGTGTGAGGTCCGACGAAGTCTCGTCCACAAAGCCACGCTTTATACAAAAGCTGTTCTTTGATCATCAAATGCTCAACAACACTTCGTATGCCTCATTACCAATTTGGGAATGTATCACTAGTAACCATCAACTATATAACCTCTAAGGGTGTTAAGCTAAGAGAATAAATTCTCCGCCACCAACGGAAATATATTTGATAGAAACCAGCTTTACATCTCAAATTGTAACGTCAGACACACATCCATACAAGTCCGTTCCGGGATCGAACGGAACCGAAGGCACTTCCAAGTCCTTGCAATCCGAATATTCACTAATCATGACCGAACTTTCCATCACAAAGGGTAATAAATTTCTATATTGGAGATCAGCCGATGCAGAAACATTCGACGGTAATCCTTCCGTTTTCATAAATATTCGGTCTTCAACAATGGTCATCCAATGCAATTCATAACGACGTATCACATATTCGGAATGGGATATACGACCCCAAGGTCCTTTCCCGGCTAACCCGAATAGTGAGCGCTTATTTCAAAAATAAGTGTAGCATTCAAATTCAAACAAATCACAACAAATACCTATTTAAAGGTAAACATTGATAGTCGGTTATTTAACTATCAATAGGCGTGTTCAACATCACCAAATTCCAAATAATTTTCCAAATTATTTATTTTCCAAAACATCTTTACAAGATATATATTTTTTCTACACTTCAACCATTTGAAAACAAATTTTCAAGTCACTTTTCACCTTTTACCACTTTTGAAAACAAATTTCAATCATTTTCCTTACGCGGAAATACTTTCATTTCAAAATGGTTCATTTAAACCAATTAAATAAATCCTTACCGATTTGTTTTATATTTACGTTCCAAATCCGTAAATTTATTCCCACAGTTAAAAAATAAATCAACATTTATTTTTAAACAAATTTCCCTTTCTTTTACAAATTCCATAGTGAATTTACAATTCCAAAATATCTATGAATATACGATTTTCAAATCGATTTCTAATATTCATTTTCGATTTATCTTTAAAAGATAAAATATCAAAATATTCACTTCATGTTGGATAAAAATTTCCATACTTATTTAATAATAAGTAATTCACAAATCCATTTATTTTCAACACTTGGAAAATATTCAATATACATAAATCGAAATTAAGTATACATTTCATTCTTTAAGGAAAACATTCTTTCAAACACATTTATTTGAGTCAAAACGAATGTTGCGTAAACATCGTTACGACAACCCAAAATCACTAGTATAGGGATTCGAACTTAAAATAGATATATAAATCCCAATACTATATAAAACATTTCCTTTCGGAAATCATTTACTATAACAACAGTGTTATAGTCCACCATTTCCTTATTTCTCGAAAACGTCTATTTCAACAATGAATGTTGAAATCTATGGTTTCGACACTTAATGCATTTTAAAATAACTTCAAATCGTTTTAATTCTATTTAAAATATCACTCCCTAAATATTCCTTTAATATATTATCCACTGTTATCCTGCTTTTTGGCAAAGCCGTAATACCAAAAGATTGGTCGAAAAAAAAAGACAGTTCGTCTCAGAGATTGGTTGCATTTCGCTTCGCTATGGATATCGATGAATTTTGTCCGAGCCTAGATCAAGCTACAATTGATAGGACATGACAAGCAAAGCCATGAGAGCCAGTGTTCCAAATTTCAGGTTAATCGGAGTTCGTATGAACAAGATATGATCGATGCAAGTTAGCCAAAGGGTGCTGTACGTATCCATCAGAATTTGGAGGAGATGTCCATTTCGCATCCATCAGGCTCCATGTACTTCGAATCGATCACATTCGAATCGATCAGTAGGATATTGATCACTCCGAATCGATCGGTTTCGAATCGATCAGATGGACATCCACTTAGCACGTTCGTATCCATGAAGACCAAAGCAGTTCGAATCCATCATGCGTATCCATCGGCATACCCTACTTCGAATCGATCGGTCTCGTGCCCAAGCACTGCTTCATATCGATCGTCCTCGCATCCATCAAGAGTGCCAGATCATTACTTCGTATCCATGAAATCTGCCTTGTTCATATCCACTTGGTTCGTCTCGGTCCCCTTCGTATCGATCCATGATTCGAATCCATCGACGCGAACTGGGTCGTGGCACACGATACGAACGAGGCGAAATTCATGGATGCGAAGCGGTCAACTCGGAGAAAAAATAGGATCGATGCGAGGAGTGCGCGCCACGTCACCAAAGAACCACGTGACAAGGTCGATTCGAACGTATCTGTTCGAACTGATGGGTTCGAACCAAACAGCCAACCGAAGCACTCCGATTCGTATCAATCATATCTCCCAAACCACGAGGCCAAATGCAATGAAATTTTCACAATAGCTTCCATGCAAGGTAAAGATTGTTCCTGCCAAGTTTCAGCTCGATTGGGTCATTTTTTTGATGGATACGAAATCACTATGTATCGATCTCATATCGAGTCGAAACTTGGTGGGGTCGGTCGCGCGGGCCCACTCACGTGTCAGAAAAAGTCTCCCGAAGTTTGAGCAAGATCTGAGCCTCCTACGCCTATAAATAGCACCCCGAAGCCTTCAGAAAAGGGGATCTCTTGGCCATTCAACGTCCAGACTCTGCCGGATTCAATTCCATACTTCATTATCGCTGTTGTAATCAGATTTGAAAGCTATCATCAATTGTAATCCGTTGTAATCGATTGGAATCATCAAATGAATCAATAACGATATAAGCTTCAGAGTGGACATAGGCAAGATCGCCGAACCACTATAAATCATGTGTTTGTGATTGTTATTTATGAATTATTGTGATTGTTATTGCTTAGATCTGAGTTCTATATTGATTGTTGCTGATTTGTGTTCATAAACGGGTGCTTTCACGATATTGGGTGTTTGTGGTCAATTTTGACGCAAGCATTTTGGTGCTTTCACTGAGAACAGCTGGTTCAGGATAAGTTGAATTTGAAGGTTTAAGAATTTGAGTCTAAGAGCGATGACGAGACAAACAAGTAAGAAACAAAGGCCAGAGAGAAGTGAACACCAAGAAAGTCAAGAGGCTTCTTCAGGAGCGAATCAAGCGTCGATCTTCATCACTAGGGACGAGATGGAGACAATGATGAAGAAACAAGAGGAGTTGATCCAAAGTTTATTTCAACAAATAGGACAACTTGGAGCACAGAATAGAGAAGCGGATGGAGTTCGAAACGGAGCAGGACCATCCAGCATAGCACCTGAACTAGGGGGCACGCACATGGAGAATGTTGATCCAATCTCGGAGAGAGAGAGAGAGAGGTACATCTGCGCAACCTGGGAGTAGCAAAGGAGTGAACGCTCAATCAAGGGGGCAGATCCCAGAGTTCCCTCGTGAACTCGGGGGGCAGGTTGAAAGTGATGAACGAAGATTGCATCTCGGAGACAATGACAGATTGGCAGAGATGGTTAGAAGAGCTATGAGAGGCGGTATGGTAAACAAAGATTTGGAGGATGTTAATAGGAGTCCTTTTACTCCGGCAATCAGACGAGCTAGGAACCCACCGGATTTCAAGTTACCATCGTTGGACATGTATAATGGGAGAACGGACCCCACGGTTCATCTGATGAAGTATATGAGGCATATGGAAGTGCTGGGGGCATCAGAGGAGGTTATGGCCCGGTGCTTTCCATTGTATTTGGCGGATATTGCAGCGTTATGGTTCAGGCAACTAGAGAGTGGATCTATCGGAACATGGAATGATTTAACTGAGGGATTTATGAGGCAATTCAAGGTTCACATTACAAGACCCAAGAATGTGATGACTTTGGCAACCCTAAAGAAGAAAACCGGAGAGACTTTGAGGAGTTACCTAACGCGATTCAATGCAGCAGCAGCTTCAATGGATCGAGCAGATCCATCTATGGTTGTGATGGCAGCTGTGTCCGGAGTAGCCGACGGCACAGAGTTCAAAAATTCATTGACTAAAGATCCACCTGTGGATCTAGGGGAATTCTACGACGAGGCAGAAAAGTTTTTACAATTAGAGGATGCAAATGCCGAAAGAGAAGAAGGAGAAGGAATTGATATTTATGCAATCAAAGGAGGAAATCCCCCTGAGAAAGGTGCGGAAACTAGTAGAAGTAAAAGAAAGGCTGAGAATGACGGGGACAGGTCAAAGCGACAACGGAGGGAGCCACGATTCACCACTTACTCTGAGCTAAATGAGAGTCTGGAACGAATTTATCAGGATACCAAAGAGCAGGTTCCGTATCGTAGACCGATGCGAAGGGATCCGACTTCCGACGAAAGAAAATCAGATAAGTTTTGTGTATTTCATGAATTGAATGGTCATAACACCAATGATTGTAGGCATCTGAAGGACGAGGTGGAAGGGCATATCAGGAACGGTATGCTCCTTCAGTATGTGAGGAGGTGAACCCCAACAGTGGAGCCAGAACGACCACCGTCTACATCAGCTAGAGGCGACCCTGAATCGGGGAGCCGTTTGATTATCCATTGATCGATTGAAATAACGATGAACAAGTTGTAAACCTCTTACTAACACGGTTAAATCATTTACACATGTAAGCGATCGCACGATCCATAGGCATGCTCTGAATGACTACCAACCGCGTTATAGTAAGAGTTTACGCTTTGACATCTTCATTTTGCTTTTTTGCTTTGATTTTGATTTGAACATTTAAACTCTGCTTGTTTGGACATTTCTGTTGTGAGATTCGTATAATTATTGCTTTGATATTTACAATTCTATGAAAGAGTTTATTTGCATGCCCGTTGGATCGCGAATGGTCCACGAGCACCTCTTGCATGGCAATGAACTGCCAAAGTCCTTGATTCGGAAACTCCCCCAAACATTAAATCCGACAAACGATCCAGGGACCCACTCGAACGTGAGCCTGGCATCGATAATACCAAGCCCTCCCGGGAACACTTTCTCGCCTCGAACGGCATTCGACCGCGAACGGTCACAATTCGCCTCGAACGGCGCCCGACCTCGAACGGTCACAGCTCGCCTCGAACGGCACAATTCGCCTCGAACGGCATCCGACCGCGAACGGTCATAATTCGCCTCGAACGGCACCCGACCTCGAATCGATCACAATTCGCCTCGAACGACACCCTGACCACGAACGGTCACATCTCACCTCAAATGACTCGATCCCGAACGGTCGTCATTTGAGGTCAGGCTCTTGATCGCGAACGGACACACTTAGCCCCAAATGGCTCGATCCCGAACGGTCGTCATTTGAGGTCATATGAAATTATCAAGTTCTTTACAGGTTACTGACAGGATATGAACATCCAACTCAATGCATTACAAAACACGCCTTCCTGCCGCAAGGCATGTTTTGGGGGGCAAATGTTATCCCGCTTTTTGGCAAAGCCGTGATACCAAAAGATTGGTCGAAAACAAAAGACAGTTCTTCTCAGAGATTGGTTGCATTTCGCTTCGCTATGGATATCGATGAATTTTGTCCGAGCCTAGATCAACCTACAATTGATAGGACATGACAAGCAAAGCCATGAGAGCCGGTGTTCCAAATTTCAGGTTAATCGGAGTTCGTATGAACGAGATATGATCGATGCAAGTTAGCCAAAGGGTGTTGTTCGTATCCATCAGAATGTGGAGGAGATGTCCATTTCGAATCCATCAGGCTCCATGTACTTCGAATCGATCACATTCGAATCGATCAGCAGGATATTGATCACTTCGAATCGATCGATTTCGAGTCGATCAGATGGACATCCACTTAGCACGTTCGTATCCATGAAGACCAGAGCAGTTCGAATCCATCATGCGTATCCATCGGCATACCCTACTTCGAATCGATCGGTCTCGTGCCCAAGCACTGCTTCATATCGATCGTCCTCGCATCCATTAAGAGTGCCAGATCATTACTTCGTATCCATGAAATCTGCCCTGTTCGTATCCACTTGGTTCGTCTCGGTCCCCTTCGTATCGATCCATGATTCGAATCCGTCGATGCGAACTGGGTCGTGGCACATGATACGAACGAGGCGAAATTCATGGATGCGAAGCGGTCAACTCGGAGAAAAAATAGGATCGATGCGAGGAGTGCGCGCCACATCACCAAAGAACCACGTGACAAGGTCGATTCGAACGTATCGGTTCGAACTGATGGGTTCGAACCAAACAGCCAACCGAAGCACTCCGTTTCGTATCGATCATATCTCCCAAACCACGAGGCCAAATGCAATGAAATTTTCACAGTAGCTTCCATACAAGGTAAAGATTGTTCCTGCCAAGTTTCAGCTCGATTGGGTCATTTTTTGATGGATACGAAATCACTTCGTATCGATCTCAAATCGAGTCGAAACTTGGTGGGGTCGGTCGCGTGGGCCCACTCACATGTCAAAAAAAGTCTCCCGAAGTTTGAGCAAGATCTGAGCCTCCTACGCCTATAAATAGCACCCGGAAGCCTTCAGAAAAGGGGATCTCTTGGCCATTCAACGTCCCGACTCTGCCGGATACAATTCCATACTTCATTATCGCTGTTGTAATCAGATTTGAAAGCTATCATCAATTGTAATCCGCTGTAATCGATTGGAATCATCAAGTGAATCAATAAAGACATAAGCTTCAGAGTGGACATAGGCAAGATCATCGAACCACTATAAATCCTGTGTTTGTGATTGTTATTTGGGAATTATTGTGATTGTTATTGCTTAGATCTGAGTTCTATATTGATTGTTGCTGATTTGTGTTCATAAACGGGTGCTTTCACGATATTGGGTGTTTGTGGTCAATTTTGACGCAAACATCCACTGTCCCAAAATCTGAATATACTCCTTTAATAAGCTATAAAAATTAACTTATCAAATTTAATCAATCTTGAATTTATAAATCAATGTTTATAAATTCACATTTATATATTAAAAAAACTTCAAGTTATAAAAATCTCTTTATTAACCAATTCTATTTAAATCTCATTTAGATGTGAAAAATCAAATTTTCAAGTTAATTATTTATAATGTTCTATTTTACAAAATCTATTCAATTTGTAACTTCACAATTTATAAATCTATAATTTCATTCACTTATGAAATCCATTTTTTATTTCATTTTAACACTTATAAAAACTCGTTTTATAATTCCTATATTTTTAATTTATAATATCAATATTAGAAATCTTTTATATAAATCGCTTATAATAATTCAAAAATCCAAATTTAAACCATTTTATAAATTTATTGACTATTTATTTCAAAAATACATTTTGGTTATATTTCTCAAAAATCATAACTTTTATAACTTTAAATATTGTAACGTTTATTTATTTAAAATAAATCAATTCCAAATTTTTAATAAAACGTATATTTTCAAAAATCACTTTAAAATCCCTTAAAAATCAAAATCGTTATTTTTAAACTTCAAAAATGGATCCGATGATGCAACAGCACCAAATAGTCAATCACGACAACAAAGAATCATATATCAGTATATGATAATCAACAAATATCACAATATCTGTAATCAAATAAATACTGGTGAGGAATCCGGTTGGATCCCTCCGACCTATTTCCCTGCATCCACAGATGTTAGCACAATACCAATTCCGTTTCAAATACGGAATATCACGGTATATGGATTCATAAAATATTATTCGCTATTATGCGGCGCAATAGGGTCTCATCCGGTATATAATGCGGGAAAATCAACTCCAAGTACATAAATAATACCAATTTCACTTTGCAGTGAAATATTCGCGGTATATGTTTTTAATAAATAACCTCCGCTTAATATACGGTGTATAATGTCTATTTTAACAATCAATAGATAATAATTTATCATGCAGGCATACAATCAACAATTTTAAATCTAACTATTTAAAATTTAAATCGAAACTGTTCGATTGAGTGAGAAGTTCTTACCTCGCTTTCAATTCAGTTTCCGCGTTTTATTTCGAATAAAATTAAACGCGCGTTTAATTTTACCCGAAATTTTCACTAGCTCCAAACGACTCCAAACCAGCTCCATTGCGTAGTGCTTGACAAAACGAATCCAACGCAATTCCTTTCGTCAAATTCCGACCTCGTATGACAAAGATATGTATTTTTAAAGTTATGCGAATTTATATACAAAAAATTTCAACAATTATTTTTTTATACTTAAACCTAGATTGCATCACCACCGTTCGTTCCATCTGCAAAAAATAATGGCCATACAGATTCTCTTCTCCCCCAACGTAAACATCACGTTCACGTTAACCCATCGGCGGCACATTTCCTTGAATTTACGCGACCAACTCCTTCACTTCTACAACGATCAACCCACACCACTTCGAAGCTCTCGCCAAGAGCTACGCACGGCCACCACTGCTTGAAGCTCGGCCTCACAAGGTTCCAGAAAAACGTGTGCGAACCGTACGACGTTCTCGGCCCAAATTCGCCTCCAAACGATGATGATTTCTTGAATCCACCGTTGGATAGGTAGATCTCGCTACGATTTACAACTTTGCAGTTGACAACTTCCTCTAATTGCTGATGGATTGAAAGAAATTTGAGGAAGAACATTAGAAATTTTCGACCGTTGATGTTATATGTGGCGGCTAGGGTTATTTCTGATTAGGGTTTGCAATTGTGAAATATTGAGGTGCTTTTATAGAAAATTTCCGTGCACTATTCACCTGAATTTTTTACGAACTTCAAACGAAGCGTGCCGCCTGGCGTTTATAATGTTTTACCCCCATTCCGAATGCAATGGAATATATATCGGGAGCCAATTCGATCATCTGTGCGAGTTACGGCAATAAACGATCGATTTTAAATTAAATCGATTTAAACCAATTTCTATGCGTTTTAGCTTGCCCCGGACAAACGGTAAATCCGATTGACACGAAGTTTGAAACCACACAATAATATCACATTACGGATTCGATGAAACTAGTTTCGTCAAAATCCGAGACTGTTTAAAAAATGGCTATTTTAACTCGTCAATTAAATATTAAAATATTCAATTTTCACAAATTAACTTTTAATTCGTTTTTAAAAGTTCTACAACATCATTCTAACTCCAATATGATGTAATAAAATTTTACAAATCATTTTCTATCATATTTAACCCAATTTGCAATTATTTCTGTAATTTCAAATATTAAATAAATTACCCAATTAAATCCAGATATTCGAAAAATAAATTATTCGACTTATAAATTTGACTTATTAATATTTAAAACCAATGAAATATATAAATTTTAATTAACAGAAATTCTAGGTCGTTACACCAAGCGTAGGAGTTAATGATTTGGAGATAGCAATATATACACACACATATACATACGTACATACGTACATACACACACACACACAAACGTGTATACCTATGCTTACTAATTAAAAATATAAATATGCATAGGGTAACAAATAATGCATAATATACATCGGTATTCTTATTAGTTATAGTTAGGATTACTAGCTATTAATGGCGTAGTAAATCAAAGGACAATAAATTAGAAATGGAAAAGAGAAAGTAACTCCAAATTTATGAATAATGATCGAAAATTTAATAGGGCAATAAATGTGCAATCAGTAGGAAGTTTTAGGAATTGAATGGGAACATAAATGCGTTTAATGGGACTGTTCAAAGAATTTAATATGGCGTTTATGAGAAAAAGAATAGGCATAATAAGTTGCATTTGAATGAATAAATAAATGTCATTAGTGATTGTCCAATTTGAGTAATAATGACCATTTATTATGCACAATTGACATTTATGAGATATGGAAGGAAGTGAGGAATATAGGAAATAAGAATAAGAAAAGGTTTGCAACGAATAATACAATTAAATACTAGTAAATAAACTTAGGATGCAGTATAATTTTCATAGTAGGAAATTATATATCCTCAATAATACGTTTAGGATGAGCCGGCTTGGCCAATGAATTGTCAAGGGGTTATGTATATGTGTATATCCTCAATAAAACGTTTAGTATGTACACTAAAGCACTAGAACATACCAATAGTTTGAGTGTCAAGTTGGCTAGTTCTAGGGTTGTATACATACTGAATTGTCAAGGGGTTTGGTATATGTACTAAACGTATTATCGTGTGTTCAAAGTGTTTGGTATACGTACTACTGATGCAGTACATCTCCAACCATAGTGCCCATGGGGAAGGGATATACGTTTACGTATAGGTATGGGAAAATATCCTAAGGGTTCTCCTTCGATTTGAAGTATTAAATGGCTCGGAACCTTTAGAGATGTCAAGAAGTTTACTTTGGGATGGAAGGTATTAAATGGACGTTGGGTATGTCTTCTCCCTATATAAGAAGTCTTAAATAATCTACGACGGTACCTAATAGGGAAACGGGGTCTGTTTCATTTTTAACAAGTGGTATTAAGTAACCAGGATGGATATTTTTCCTTGACTTATATTAGGGTAGTCTAAATAGGATTTCGACTGTGGGAGGTCGGTGGGCTATTTCAATGTTGTTATTGGATAGGTATTTAAGTAGTATGGCTGACACATAGACTATTACCTCCAACGTTGTTAGTAAAGACTTGGATTATGCCATAATAGATTTCGCTTCCCACTAATGTAGAATCCGTATAGGGTACGCAAAGACCTCGTTGTTTAATAAGTTGTTTGTTTGTCAGAGGTAGCTAGTTAACCTTTCGACGTGTCTTTAAGATGTGTTAGTAATATAGCAAGTTAGATTATAAAGTTGTATCTAGGAGTCATCGACCTTTTAGCTAACGGTTGATTGACCAGCGATTACATTACGAAGGGCCCACTTCGTGGTTAAGGTATTAAGTGGTCGTTGGTTCTGCCCCCACCCTATTCAAGAATCATTAAGTGGTTGGGATTTTCTCTCAGGTAGTACAATGCTTATGCATATATTTATATCGTGAAGAAGGTCAGATATATTGTACGGTAGATGGAGATAAATGGAATAGCCATGAATAATGGACATAACATTTAAATAGGAATAAATTGGCATAAATTAGTGTTACAGATAAAGTATGTAATTTTTCAGTCACCAAAACGTTTTTCTGACCCCTTTCTCATTATAACCCACATGATAGATTTAGAGAGAGAGGCTATTGGTGCAAGATGGGAGTGGTAGATGTTGAAGTCTTCTCCTTCATACTCGGTGTTGGCAAGACAATTAGACACTAATGGAATAATATTGATTCCAAAGTAGCAACCTTAGTCAAAATATATATTCTATTATGTTTTACTATTCTACCGTAAGTTCATTCTTTGATGTACTTATGTTTATTATAGGTTACCAAAACCAACGATCTGTATCCTAATGGACGTGGGTTTTGATTTAATTGAAATTTGGATCCATTAAGGTGCGGATTGTTACATATAACCAATACTTACACATTATATTTTGTTTTGAGCATGCTTACACTCATGGCTAGTTTCTAGCTCGACTTAGGGTTTGTTATGTATTTAGCAACCTCAAACCAGACTTAGGTTTTTTCACAGGTTTAATGTTGCGACTGTATATGCTTTCTGGGCTACTATATGGAGATGGAGCTGATGACAATGGCGAATATTCATTTTGCCGTTATTGAAACTCAATTACTTTGGATGGCATGATTTACTTATGATGTATAGCCATCTACTAGTACTAGATTTATGTAAGAGATAGTGTATCAGATTTTCAGATATGATACGTATTTGTTATCTTTTGTTCGACTCTGATATTGTTAACTCTAGGGTTTTTTTTACATATATCTCTAATACTATATTATTCAGTCTGGGAACTCATATATGTTTCTTTACATTGAAACGAGATACATATTATTTCATATCTATTTGATATTATACCGTATTCATGTTGATCCAAAGTATTGTGTGTGAGAGAGATCTTTCCTTCCTAGCCTTTTGATCCGAGATATCGGGTGGTAAACTCCATTTGATAGCCTGGTCACTGGAGTTGGGGCATCACAATAGAGGAGACCATTCACTCTCTTCATTCCAACTGTGTTTATTTTACATCAATTATAAAATATTCGCCTTCTTTTATAAATGGTCGAACAATTCAAAAGAAAATTCTTACTACAAGACTGCACCAAATTCTTTACAAAAGTGCATCCAGACATCCTTATCATTTTATCGATACCGAATAAATTGCATAATGTAATCATATCAAACTAATATTTCAATGAACGAGTTCCTATGTCTGTCTAGTAGTTCTTGTATTGTGCCACTTCTAACCAACAAAATCCTTGCCATATTTAATCGTATTAAACACACAATCTTGCATTATGGTTACTTGCACATTTCAAATAAACCAATTTCAACCAGATTTCGATTATTACGAACACGACCGCTTACTATACAACTTTTTAATGTGATTGAATATGGATCAAATATTCATACTCTTGTATTGATTTTGAGTTCAAAACTCATAGAAGACAATAGTAGTCTCGAACAAATGAACACTTAAGCAACCAATGTGTGAATGTATGTAGTAGTTGTACTATTCGACTCTTGAATGGGTGTTGAACGGACAACATCCCAAAGGATTTAATGGTATGTATACTTTACATTTCTATCTCAATCCTTGATCATTTCACTTGTACACTTTTATTATATAAACATTATCAATTATATTAGTTGCATAAATTTATCGAAGCATACTATTTTAACTTTGTATAACATATGTTCTTAAAATATTAGAATGGTTAAATGTTATCGTTTTATTTTTCTAATAGGCTTCCCACGAGATTTTTATATTTCTCAAAACCCTAAGAGAAATATAGAGATCTTTCGATTTCTCTAGACTATTAGGACTCGCCTGCCTTGGGATTCTAACCTTGAGTTTGCTTAACAAATCATAGACCCACAACCGATGGATAACTCTTTATCGGTTATATCTCGTACAACTCCTAATCGTGGTCTTTGACTTAATCTCAATCTCGACCTTGTCCTTGAGTTTGCTCAATGAATCAAGAGAGATTATTCTCATTCACCTATCATTTAGTGACGGCCTAGGTAAATGCACATATAATGAGTTTGCTCAACAAATACATGCACGTATCTTTCCTCATGAAGGTAATACAATAATAGTACTACACATAACAACCCTATCTTGAGTTTGCTTAACAACTTGTTATAAGCAAGTAATTTATTAATAAATAGATGGTATAGGGCAACTAAATATGTCAAGGATACCTAAAATTTAATATATGTATACATACATATATACACATTATATGATATCGAATTATAGAATAATATATTTCTTATGAAACACCTTTGCGATTCAAATGTCCGACACGTCAAAAATCATGGTATGTTGGACATTATTTTGAGTTTATTTCAATTTCACTGACATTATTTTATACATTATATAAGGTTAATTGATTTACAACTATTATAATTTAATTAACTTATATAATGTATATGTATATCTTGTTAATTTACATTATTTTATATAGTATACAAGTTCAATTGGTCTATAACTATTATACTTAATTAACTTCTATAATGTATATACTTATCTTTTAATTTAATCACATTTAATTAATTTTTAATTCTTATTAATTAAATCGCATTTAACTAATTTTAACTTTATTAATAAAATCATATTTAATTTATATAATTTATATAAAATTTCTTAAACTTTAAATTATTTTTTAGAACCAAATTCAAATTTTTTGCTATAAAAATGAAAACATATTTATAAAAGCTAAGTATATACACCTTTTACACCAAAACAAATGAAATAAAATAATTACATAAAAAATGGTTTGACCTATTATTGGTCAGCCCAGATCAGCTACCCAGCCCGAAATCAAGAAACTTCTCAACTACTGCTCTACCCTAACCCTAGTTCATTTACGATGGTACTTCACTTCAACTCATATAAAACTTCTCTTTCCCTCTTTATCTCTGCAATGGCGATGCTAAGAAAAAACTCTAGAAAAATTATATTGCTCTGCCTAAACTTCACTTACTACCTACCTGCTCCACTTTACTTTCTTATGCATCTTAAAAGACTACATCACTCCCTTTCTTAAAGAATCAAGAACAAAAATTTCATCTTTTCTGATAAGCAAGTTCGCAAGAAGCTTGCTTTATTCAGATCCATGCGAATCTTCATTATGTAGACTAGTATGGGTCAGTGCTTCGCACACGGGCTGTTTGTGTTATTGTATATGTTGATATTTTGTTTGAGCGCAATTATGCAAACGGAAAGCAAGGGCATTTCTGGAATTTCAAAAAGACACCGAGTAAATTAGTTCAATGAATTTTCTTTATTATTAGTAGAGATGAGAAAATTTCCAAACCTAACAGTTTACATTAAATCCATGCAAAATCATATCGATCAGTAACTTAATCTCTTTTAGGAATGACATCTAAGTGAATCGAAATCCAAAAAAAATTAATCTTTGAATGACATTTGAAATTAGGAATTTAAGTACCTTTAATAAGCAATTTTATGTAACATAAAATATAAAACTAAAACAGGTTGAAACCATACCCAAAAATCAAGCAGATCTAAGTGGGACTATAGTTCATATGCTTAGAAGGCTACCCTACTTCAGTAGTGGCTCATTAAGCCCCTACAACCCCATTCCCCACAAATTTGTTTATATACGATACTATTAAATTGTCTGCATTAGGCTTTTCTAATTCTCACGTTTGCTACATCTACAGTGTGCTTACAAATTTGTTAGTATGTGTATTGTATGCATTTAAAAGTTCTATTGTTATGTTCATGCCAAATCGCCCACACACATGCAGAAATTGAAATTTTCACAATGTCGCTACTCATGTTATTGTTACCAAATCTTTTGCGATTCTAATTTCAATAGTAATATTGTCTAAGCTATCCGTTAGATAAAGTTACTTACTGTGACACCACTTTCATATATTAACTAAGAACTTACACTTAAAAAAATTGCATCTAATCCTCCTCATGCTCGTTAGAAAGAATGCATGTGGTATTGATATTGATATGTCTTTAAATTAGTCAGATCTAGGTTGGAAGGAAGTTATTACCTGCTTTATAAAGGCAACCCACCATCTTGGGGATATGAATTCTATGCTAAATGAAGTTTTGTTATGGCTTACCGTAAGACATTTTGATTGTATCCCAAACATTCCTAAAATTTTACATTATTCATCTTAAACTAATTAAGACAACCAATCAACTATAAGGTTTATAATTCTACTTATGTATACAAATTAATATGTATATGTATACACACAATAACTAACTTTTAAATAATTATTTATTCAATAAATTATGTTATTTAATTAAGTCATTCGGTTCAATAATACAGTTAAGTCTAATTTTTTTTATTTAATTTCATCTTAAATGATTTAAGAATGTGTACAATTATAACAATTATAGTTACATATATATCTGTGTGTATGTATGTATTAGAGTTAATTAACTTTTAATTATTTATTTTATTTTATTAATTATATTAATTAAGAATAAATTAAAGTTTCAAAACTAATTATTTGGTTTCTCAAAATAATTTTAAGAACTTTAAATTTATTTTATAACCTTTATAAATTTATTGTAATATTATAAACTTAACTTTTTAAATTTTAAATATATTTTTAAATTTAGAATTTTAATTTTAATATTAGCCCAAATCCCATAAAACTCTAGGCCTAACAAGTATGCCAACCTTTTGGACTAACTCAACCTGTTGGGCCAGGCCAGTAGCAAGGAAGTGGAGAATACTAGAATATTCAACCCAAGCCTAGACACTACTTTTTTAAACACCCAACGGATAGATAAGTTTAATCAATTTGTCCTAATTGCTGATTAATTATACTACATCTCATACCATCAAAGTAAATCAATCTAATTTGAAACAGGAAAAATGGATAGATTTCAAAAAGTGGAAATTAGCCACAAGGGCCTCTTTAGCGAGTGCAATTAGTTTCTAGGATACACAACTGAAATAATTACTTTTAAGGACAAAATGAGAAATAATTAGTTTCGAAGGCCTAAAAACCTATGAAATTATGTCCTTGAAAGTAATTGGACTGCTGACTTTGTCCTTAAAAGTAATTATTCTGCTGACTTTGGTCTTGAAATTAACTTATGTGGATGTGTGTCCTAGAAACTAACTGGACTGCAAAGTTTGTCCTTCTAGTGAAATGTCCCTTTCAAAAAAATGCCTATCTGATCTTAATGGGCCTATGTAATCTATTACTAGCATTAGATCTAATATATTTTATTAAAATAATACCATTTCTTATTTTTATATATTTCACATTTATTTAATTAATCAAATAAATTTGTTAATATTTATTCTGAATACATCTAATATACATTCACACATTAACATGATATCACAATAATTAATGAACATGTGTGTTTGTATTAGGATTTATATCTATTGTATATACATATATATTATACTTACATATGCATGTGATAAATTCATGTGCATAAATGTAATATAAATGCCTAAGTCTATACATATGTTAGAATACACTATAATATATGTTTATGGTTTGTATACTCATATTGGAAGTACCATGTATGTATAGTTTAAACATGTGTATATGTATGTAATACACACATAGGTGTACTATGACTACCGCCCTATACCACTGATGCTCATATAACCAAAAATAATGCGTTGTTGGAGCATCCAGTCAATGTAGGACAATTGTCTAGGAAAAGAAGAAGAAATAAAGACTAGAAATAGAAAAGAAGAGAAGTGAGGAGAATAGGAGAATGGAGAAGGAAATAAAACATCACATAATCACATAACCGGTCGTATATCTCACAACCTATCAAATAAAATATAATGGTCATCACAGATACAAAACAGATGAGATGATATTAACTATGTAAACCACAGAATCAGAGTACACATGTTCATACGATTATATAAAAAAGTAATAGAGTTTATACTACTGATAAACAAATTCAACTGATAAACTATCTCTAATAAATAATAAGTCAACACTGTCAAGGCTCCATAGTGTCACATAGTGGAATAAACAATAATAACTCAAAATATAAATATGAGAAAGCGTCGACATCTATACCACTCCAAGTGCTATTTATACTTGCTACCTAGTCTACTCATTTAAGAGCACCCGAGATAATAAGAAGAAAAGCATAAAATATCAAGTCAAACAACAGTCTGGTATGAGTGATAAATAATCTCAAAGCACTATAAAAGTTGGTATAGTATATGAAATAGATGGTATGGAGAATCATATCTATCCTGTCACTACATCCACAGAGTTAGCACATATAAAAGATACACAATACTCTATGATAGTCATCATGGATGTACTATTCATCAAAGTACCAAGGGTGTCTAGAAGTCCGCATTGATAATATATATATATATATATATATATATATATATATATATATATATATCGTGTGACATCCCTAAGGTGATAGATAATGTAACAACCCTGAAATTCAGACCCAGTTTAAAATTTTAAAAAATCGCTTATTTAGTGTAGAATTTCGAATTTCACAAACAAATTCCAATTCTATTCAAACTTCATATTTGGAGTGCGTCTAATTAAACATAGCAACTGGTAAATTTTCGTCCAAAAATATGAAACTTCATTTCGTGCGTAAATTTACTTCAATCTAAATCAGTTAGTAATCGATGAAAATAAACCGTTTTCAAAACCTAAATATTTTTACATAGAAAAATTCTAAATCATCTGCTGAGCAAGACGTCATTTTTCGTTTTCAAAATTCGGACTTCCTTAGCTCCGTCGATTTTATTTTTCGACGTTTTACTGCATTTTTCTTCAATAGAAAATTTCGAATTTTATAATTCGATCGTATCACTAATATTTGTATACCGTTTTGATCATTTCATCGTGCTGATCTCTGTGGTATATTCAATTTTGTGTTTTGGAGTCCGATACGTAGTGGAACCTGCGTAACGTTAAGAGTACCGGTACCGCATTTGTGTCATCTCGTTCCATATGCCATTCAAATCTCCAGCCGTGTAAAACACTCTAATTGCTTTAATAAATTCTGAAACTACTTCTGACCCTGCACATTGTAAATATTTTTATATATACTTATATTCGTGTGAGGTTACATTGCCTTTTTCCTGATCTGACATTTGCTTTTTTTTTCAAAATGTATAATGCACGCAAACTTCGATTCCACCGTTCAGTTCATTTTGTTATTCTTTTATTTGTAACCCACATCTCGTTCCCATCATCATTTGCTTTGCTGTTGCACATTGTACAGGACGTCTCTCCATCTCTTATATACCACTTTACTTATGCTTTTGAAGGCAATATTTCGTAAAATGTTTAAAGAATTTTCCTGTACATATTTCTCCACCTCCTTTCCATTTTCCTCCTCCACTGCCTCTTTTCACCAAAACCAAGCACGGCAACACCCACATCAGCCTGCATAGCAGCTCCGGAGCAACCACGGCAGCAAGCTCGGCAACCAACCCACCGCTGCATACCCCTCTGCACATTTCCGCTCCACAACCGTATTCGACCTCATCTTCTCTCCCCACCTTCCACCTCACCACAGCCTTGCTCGGCCTCAACAACTCCAGCCTCCTCCTCCCCAAACCCAGATCGGCCGAGACCAACCAAAGCAACTCCACCGACGTCACCGTGAGCCACCACCCTCCGCAACCACCCACTGCCACCAACACGAGTGCCACATCCTCTTACCTCTCTTCCCTCTCTTTCCTCCACCGAGCACGCCATGCTTTGAACCAATAGCCGCGTTTTCCCACTTTGTTCCCATGCTCCACCCCATCACAAGTCAGCACCAGATCCGGCCCTACAAACAAACGTGCAATCCTCCCCTGTCCGATACCCACTTACTCTTACTCCTCCTATACTTGCCGAGACCTTGCACCCATCACCACATTTCCCACTGCCATCAACTTTCCACAGCCACTTCAACCCATGACCTTCCTATCATCCTTCCCTTGCTGCCGATTTCCACCACCACCGTGTTTAACTGCCCACCTCCTTTGCACAGTTGCAACTCACGCCCCTCTTTTATATATAAAAGGTATTTTATATATTTTCTATTTTTAAGATATTATATATATGATTAGCGGTTATATTATATATATGCGAGTGTACAAGGTATTCACATAGTATAAATAGTAGCTTTAGGATATGTTCTTGAACAGTAAATATAAAGTATATACATAGGTTTACTTGAGTTAGTATGTATGCTTAAATGTATATTTGAACAGAAAGCACATGAGTAGATATAAATATATAAAGCTGTTACAAAATATATAATTATATTTTGTGTTTCAAATATTTACCTCATGTGGTATGTTGTATTAAAACAAATTTTGGTATTGATATGTGTGTGTGTAAAATATAAGTCTTATATATATTCGTTATATATGCTGTTGGGTTTTAATACATAGGTTTATATTAGATGGACATGAATGGTTTACAGTACATATTGTATGAGAGTTTGATGTTATATAGATTATGTAAGTGTATATATTCTGTAATTTATATATAAGTTTATTTACGTATGAAAATTTATAAAGTTGTATGATCTGTTCACATACATATTAGTATTTTAGCTTATATTTATAATATGTTCAACATACAATGTGAAGTATTATACAGTGATGATTTGGTTCTAAGTGTACATATATAAATATGTATATAAATGATCTACAGTTTTAGTTTTGGATATGTATTTTATGAATTAATGATTTGAAATAAACTATGTAATGATTATAGAGGTCTTATGTTATCTGTTTGAATTTTCCAAAGATAAGATAAAGGTTTATTTATGTTATATGGTGATAATTCAAATATTAAGAAAGTATATGTTTTAATTTTAAATTTACTTGTGATATATATACACACACACATGTGTGTGTGTGTCATTCTAAGTATGTAATTTAAGTTGAATATTGGTTTTAAGAAGAATAATAATTATAATAATTACAATTTATATATATATATATATTCCATTTGCATCGAGCTAATTTTATTCATGCTCATCGATTCATATTTATCAGCTTGTTCGTCAAATTCGTGCCAATCTAGCGTTGCTTTGGAATTCGTACTTGGATTTGTAACTCAACTCATTTTCGTTCATCTCTAGCCTCGAAAGGTGAGCAATCACTCACGATTAACGTTCTTATATTTATTAAATTTGATTTCAATTGAAACGACAATTGAAATATGCTGCTGTTAGTTAATTACACTGTTATATATGCTATTACCTGTATCAGTTCACCTGTGATATCTAACACCTTTATCTGTTATATATACAATGATAATCCGGTTTGGTCGTTAAATGGATGATTGTTTGATTGTTGACATTGGACGTCAAATTTGTTAATGTAGTAAATAGTAAATAATTTGAAATTGAAATTGACGTAGGATAGTTAGTTTTGATATATGTTAAATTTGATTGGACGACATTTGCATAATATGACCCTTAAAATGTTGAATAAATTGACATGTAGAAATTTGGTAAAATACACCTTGAACCATTTAAATGTTTTGTTGCTTAAATTAATGTTGTATGAAATTGGATAATAGATGCCAAGTGAAGAACCTTATAAAGATTAGTGTAATAATCTCTAATCTACATGAAATGATAGTGTAGATTCTAGAAATAATTATATTCATTTGCACAAACAACAATGTGAATTAATACGATTATTTCGGGATTATTTGAATAAATTATTGGATTGTTATTGATTGTTGTTATTGCTTGTTTATTTACTTTGACACCATCCCAGTTATCACACTGCAAGTTCCCTTTGCTATGCTTGATTTTGAATTGAATTGGAATCGGGATGAAATGATAAATACCCAATTAAATAACTTGGCCTAGGGTAGAAAATTAAAATAAGAAACCCGACTGGCCAACAAATTATTTTGTAATTGAAACCCATTTGAAACTTATAAATGAACCTAACAAATTGCTTTAAAGTTAATTAGCAAACTTAATTGATTTAACCGAAATAAATTAATTGATTAATTGAAATAAATCAATGGATTCAAATTGAAATGGATTTGAGAATTTATTTAATCTGAATAAAATGAATTGATGAATTTAATTTGAGAAATTGAAATTTAATTTAAGGAAATTTAAGTTAATTAAGTCGAGGAATTGGAACGAGAATTTGACAGGTAATAATTTAAGATTTATAGACTTGATTTTAAATTAAATGGATTTGAAACTTGATAATGAACATAATATAGATTTAATGAAATTTTGACTTAAATGTAAGTTAAACTTGGTATAGAAGTGGACATCATTTGGGATAAATTTTAAATGATTTTAAATTTAATGAATTGACTTAATTATGAATTTGCAATTGGGCTTTGAGGTTAAATGGCTCTGAAACTTGTTCAGGAATTAAACTAGGTTATGTAAATCATGGAATTAAATAAATAGAATGAGATTTCCTTTATGAAATTGAATTGGATTTTGGTAACGAGTTAATTGAAACTATTATGATTTTAAAGAGTGTAGTTAATGAAAATCGACTTAGCCGAATCTATATTTATAGCAAGTGGAAGGATGAATGTGAATATGAATGTAAGATGAATCGAATTTTCGTTAAACGATTTGAATCGAACAGGGTATTAAAATTAAATCGATCGAATATGAATAAATTAAATAAGTGAAATTGAACCTTAGTAAATTGAATTTGAATATTGAATCTAATTGTTAACTTAAATGTTTGGAATAAGATTTCATTTGGAAATGATATAAATTGAATTGGGAAATGTCAAATTTTGGAAGCCAAATTTGCAACTTGACTTTGGACTTGATTTGTTTAAACTTTAAACACTAAATGACCATTGGGGTAATAATACGTAGTTATTAAAGAGACCGGGATCGGATATGGACATACTCTCTGTCGATACTGAAAACCACTTTAATAACTATTATACGCGGAGTGTTGACCCAGAATGAAGTGGATGGTTTGGTGAACGCGTTGACTGAAGAAAGAGAACGATATTGGATGACCCCTGACATGACTAAAACAGGAGCCGCGCCGGGCCATTGAGGTTCGCCACCTCTAGCGGACACACTTCTTCGATACCATATCTATTACTGTTGTGATTCGATTTGGGTGCACCCCTTGATTTGGGAGTGTTGTTTTGCGGTGTTGAGGTAGCTGCTGGCTATGCTCAACATAAGTCCGGATCACGCAACTACTAGTATCCTAGTTGGTATCGCCTCATGTACCTTGTCATACTGATTATCATATTCGCGACCACTACGTTTTGTTTTGTGTTATACCTATGGGGTACCCTCTGATAACCACCGGTTTACGGTGGGGTTTACGGTGCTGTATAGACTATGGCATTATAAAATGTGTTAAGGGGAATTATGGTAACGCCTTAACGCTATTTTAATACTTTATATCACTGATAGACATTATCTACTTAACGTACATTACTACCTAGTAGATAGCTTAACGGATCCTTAGAGGATGGTTATTCCAACGTCCTTTGAGTTACTTGTATTTTGATTGCTATTTCACTTGAGTTGGATTTATTGATATGAGAATATTAATCCTGACTCGAGTGTTTTGTGTTTTCCTTTACGCTCGGGTCATACTGAGTGGTTCAGCTTTTGAGACTCACCTTTGGAGTTGGAGCTTTGCTTGAAGATCCAGCCATATATTCTGCTTTCAGTATTCGATGATTTCAGTGATGTATTCTGATTTGTAACTGATGTATCGTGTTACTCTTCTGTTGTATCGGTATAACTCTGAGGTATCTTATATATTTATATAGTAGCTTCATGAACTACTATATCTTTTATTTCCGCTGCATATTATTACTCTATGTATGTGATCTGTGGTTATTTATTTACTGTATATCTCAGTTTTGCCAAATTTAGATTAACAATCCGGTATTTTGAATTATTCAAGTCCGACATGTGCGGATGCGAATAATCCAAAAATAGCGGTTCGTTACAGATAATCAAGCAAATATGGCATCCATCATTTATCCCCACATTAAGTCACTCAATGTGTTGGATATGTGATTCTCCTACGACCCATGTGATCAAGGACTACTCAATGTCCCGGTCTCTCGAGTTATGAATCCATGCCACTCGGTAGGCCAAGAACTAGACTGTGCTCCCTATAACAATCAAATGTACATATTAAAACATCGTGTGATCCGGGACGCACCCTATAACTCAATTAAGCATCCTCACCTTTCCCTGCTATACGAGTAAACTTCGAAACCTAAAAATGTCAACGATCTCTTTGCACATGTCATCCATAGCAAAGCTCATACCGGAATTGTCCTTACAACTCCCGTATGAGGTCATCGTGGTTGGGAACTACTCTAGACAACCATCATAAGTCATAGAGTGTCATCATACATCCCATAACATTCCTCCAACAGTTCCATCAATATGACTCATAGTCTACTATTCTGCTTCTCGAAGTATAGTCTATCTGATCTCCTTAATGTAACTCTACTCACTCTGGAGTTTAGTCTGTCCATACCCACTACTGGGACAACCTGCCTGGTAATTCTTCCCTTAAAATCCCAAGATGCAGTGTGGGTAATGAAATGTGAGCATAACAATGATAAAATATGTAAATTTAACTGATCAATTCATAATAAGAACATATGGCATTATTCAGTAAAATATGTTCAATTAATACTCACATGCACAGCAAAATTACTTAAAATTAAATAAGATTTTCCATTGGCAAACTTCGCACAAAATTGGGCCAAGTCACCATTTATTTCCTTGGAAATGATTATCTTTAACATTAGTAAACCACTTAAATTCATTCTTTAAAACAAGAAAAATAAGATCCGTTGATGTCACATGTCCAAAAAGCTAACATCAATGTTGACAGCATCTGATATAACGATCCGTATTTTACGTATTGGAGAATCGTAAAATATTTTTATTTTATTCGTATGAGGTAGTATGCTTCTATAATTTTGGGATATGACGCTTGGTTATATTTTATACACTTTTAATTTTTTCCAACTTTCTATGTGACCATTTTGATCCTATAAAATTTGTATGGACTCTAACTTTTGCTAGGAGTCGAATTAGGATCTCAAACTAATTCCATTGTTTTAGAATGATAGTTTCCCTTGCTGTAGAGTGGTCATAATAGAAAAATGGACTTATGGTTAGAAAGTTATGTTTGTTTTAAATTTTGAAAGCTACTGGTTATAGTATGCTGAAGTTGTATATGATGAAACGGTTTTAACGACATTGACAAAGAGGTATTTGACGACGACGACAAAGAGGTTTGACAAAATCAATGAAGAGGACTAACGACGTCGACGAAGAGGTTTGACAACATCGACGAAGAGGTCTTTGATGACGTCGAAGAAGAGGTTTCACAACATCGACAAAGAGGTCTTTGACGACATCGACGAAGAGGTTGAGTGGCGACTCGTAATTAATATAAATACTATTGTTTTGCTGTACAAAGATATTCTTTTCACCAACTTTTATGCTTTGTCAAACTTCTATTGGTTGGTAACTTACTTTGCCAAATTCTTTTCAGAAAAAATACTATGAATTAAAATTTATAATTCCCAAATAATTAGCAAATCATTTAATTTTTATTAGTATTTGTATATAATTATTAAGCTTTTCTTGGTTAATAAATTCATAATAAATCAAAAACACTTGGAAAGAATCCCAAAAATTCATCAAAAATCGAAAATAAAATATTTTAACTTATAAATTTTTTGAAGTCAAAATCATTATTTAGTTATTTTTAATAATTAAAACCTAAAATAAATGCCCTCTTCTCCTTAGGAAATTCATAAAAAATTTCCACTGATTTAACCCATCCCCAAAATGCTTTCAGCAGTTATCCGCTCCGCACTTGGCTACCCAGCGTTTACCGTGGGAACGATAACTGGTACATATGTTTTACATAATATATCCAAAAATCAAGTCGTTTCGAGGTCAATTACTAAGGTTTTTCCTTTGAACCCTAACATAATAATTCCATAAAAATTCCAATAAGTCATAATTCAATCAAAAATAGTAAAATCAACCATATTATGACATATTATCATCAACTAATTCAGGATTAATAAAAATCCAAAAATTAACACATAAAGATGAGATGGATATTATTCACCTTGATTTGATAAACAGAGTTGAAATTTGAGTAGTTGATTTAATTCCTCTTAGCTTTAACTCAATTTCCTAGCTCTTCTCATTTTAAATTCCTTAGAAATGGTCCCTAATTTTTTTATATTTGTATGATGAAAATATATGAACGAGGATATGAGGTTGGAATGGTTTATGTTTAGGAAATAAGGTTTTTTTCCTATTTTGCACTCTCATAAATCTTCCTACTTATTTATTAGTTAAAACAATTTTATTTGCCGATTATTTAAGGCCCAACTCGATTAATTATCAAATCTCACATTCTTATCATATAACACATTATTCTATTTAATTTATCTAACTGAATCTCTTGAATAATATTAAATAAAAATTAAGGGTTTATGTGACAACCCGAAACTTTTAGATATTTGAAATTGAAATATTTAATTGATTTGAAATATTTGAAAGTTAGTTTAACTTGAATTTCAAATATCACTATTTATTTGGCAATTAAATTATTGAATTTAATTATTGAAAGTTGGGTAAAATATTAAATCTTCAGTTTTATGCTTGTTAAAAATATTTCAAAGGCTTGAAAAATTTGTATTTATAATTCTAAAGATAATAAAAGCTTTAAAATTTGAAAGTGTTTTGCTCGATTTGGAAAATATATCGTTTAAATTGACATTTAAAAATAGCCTTTTGAGGCACAGTCTTGGATTTTGATGAACCGGTTCCATTGGCTCCGTAATAGTGTATTATTACCAGATTTCAATTTTCGAAGCGTTTGGAGTTGTCATGTGATCATACGGTAGATAAACGCGCTAAAATCTATATCGAAAATTTAAAAAAAATAATTGGTCCAAAAAGTTAGCTTCTCCATACGATCGAGTTTGGACTCGAAACCATTTCCACTGCGTTCGGAATAGGGGTTTAACATTATAAACGCCTGGCAGCACGCTTCGATAGGAGATCGTGATCGTGATTTGCGATAATCAAGACGATTTAAATTTAAATTTGAATATAAATAATATAATTAAAATACTGTTGCAAGCAAAGACACGTTGAGAAATATTAAGCATGTGTCCCTTGCCTTTTCAAATTTGCATTAAAGTGTTTCCCCTCTTCTGATTCATGGGCACGTAATGGTTTTCTAAAACATATACAAATCAAAATAAACGAAGAAATAAACTCTCAGAGAAGAAAATTAATGGCCGAAGCCTCTCCGTTTATAAAAAAAAGAAAACACAAATTGAAATCTCGTCCACCTTTAAATTTTCGTTCAAACGAAAATTAATTTCTAGCATAGCAATCAAAATCGAACGACATGCATTCGTTTTGTTCGTCGCGAGGCTTGCTTCAACTCGAGAGTGAATTCGCAAATCGCGTCGCCCCTGTAAGGACCGAGCAAATCGAGAGGTGCGATGGTGAGGATGTTGGCTTGCTCGAAGGATGGATTGGTGACTAGGGCTTTAGGCGACATTGATTTGGGGGCAAAGGAACGGTCGATCGCGATTTTCAAGTTACGATGAGGGAAGGAGGTAGTCGCATGGACAGGGTGATATCAAGGCAGGCAAGGTGAGGACGAGCATGGCATGGAGGGTTCGCGAGGCTCGATGGTGGCATGGCTAAGGTTAGCGATTCAAGCGAAGTGCTTAGGGCTTCGTTCAACTCGACTGTGAGGTATTCATTTTTTTCGATTTAGCTTGTTTAAAAACAAAAAATGTGTGTATATGCAGATTGAAATATATATATATATATATATATATATATATAATGATATATATATAATGATATATGCATATACATATACTGGTAAGCAAAAGTTATTATAGATTTGGAAGATATAAGGATTTAAATAAAATATTAGATTTTAAAAATCTATATTATTTTGACAAACACATATATATATATATATATATATTCAAAGGTAGATAAATACATACATATACATACATATTTCATTTACTAGTTTATTTTTAAAAATAATGTATTATGGAGATAAATTTGTCTAATAAAATTTAATTATTTTAGTTCCCAAAAACATTTTTTTATTAAAAGGAATTAGTTTAAATTTAAAACTATTAGTTTAAAATAAAATTTCTGGTTAATTAAATTTATCAAATTGTTAGTTTAAAAATCTAATGATTAGTTTAAATTAAATTATTGGTCAATTTAACTTATTAAATGGTAAATTATTTGTAGATTATTTCAGATATTAATAAACTGTAAATGTCTACACAAGGTCTAAGACTGTAAAGAAAATAAGTCGGGTTTGGATCATATTGCAATTCAAAAATCAAAGGTGAGTTAATTTCACTCATTTGGAATTCCATTTAAATTTTAATAGTTAAATTTAAATTATTGGTTGAATGATTGAATTGACCGGATGTGATATTATATATACAATAGTACATACATACATATATATATTGGAGTGATTGATTTCCCGCATTATATAGCGGATGAGACCCTATGCACCTCGCATAATAGCGGATGACCCTTTATACCGCGATATTCCACCTCGAAGTGGAATTGGTATTTTATTTGTTGATTAACATCTGTGGATGTAGGGAAATAGGTTAGAGGGATCTAATTGGATTCCTCATAGTAGTGGAATTTATTTTTATAGCCTATGTTTTATCTGATAATCTGTGATAGATTATATTGATTATACCGGTTTTGAAAATATTGAATGCTATGATTTGACTGAATATAGTAGGTATACTGAGATATCAAAAATATAAAGATTGAATTTTTTTAAAGGAAAGAAAAAGAGGGAATTTTAAGAAGAAAATAATTTTAGAGAATTTGGATAAATTAAAGAATGAATTGGAAAAGGATAAAAAAATCGATTTTTAAATTTTCCAATAAATAAATTTCGAGTACGGAAAAGAATATTTTTGAATAAATGGGAATAAATGAAAATTTTAAACTTAAGTGCTATTACTTAAAATAATAAAGGATTATTTTTTAAATTCAAGATTAAAAAAAATTGGAAGAGATAAGAAGAATTTTGAAATAAATATGAAATTGCTATTTTAAGTTTAAACAAGATTTTAAATCATAATAAAGAAGTTAAATCTGAAATTAATAGGTTTTGAAATAAAATCGAGTAAGTAAAGGAATTTATTTTTAAAATGGAGTAAATTTTAAAATCGATTTGGAAATTGATTTAGTGTTTGAAACTGTGGTTTGAAAGAAGGGTAAGACTATGGAATTTATAAACCGGGTTTGTAAAGTGAAATAAGATATCAGTGGATATTTCGAGGTATAAATTCACGGTGGGAATTTATAAAGGAATGGGTAATTTGTTTAAAATTAAATAGTGGTTTATTTTTAAAGGCGTGAAAGAAAAGTGTATTTCCTTGAAAAACCAAGTATGTTTATAAATCCGTAATTTATAAACTGAGTTTGTAAAGTGAAATAAGATATTAGTGGATATTTGGAAGTATAAATTCATGGTGGGAATTCATAAAGGAATGGTTAATTTATTTAAAATTAAATATTGGCTTATTTGTAAAGGCCTGAAAGAAAAGTGTATTTTCCTGAAAAACCATGTACGTTTTCAAAGCAGATTTTTAAGTACAAGTTGAAATTTTAAGGTTGTTTTAAAAGAAGGTTTTTGAGAATTATTATTTAAGATGTTTAAAATTTTAAAGGCGAATATTTTATTAAATTAGTTGTAGTATAATTATTTTAAAAGGTTAATTGGTATTATGGTTTAAAAAGATAATTATTAATATTTATATTTTATAAAGTAGTTTATTTTAAAGATAGTTTGGCTGAAGTTTTATTTGAAAAACTTGTATAGAATTTCGTAACTTTTATTTTAAAATTAGTTTGGCTTAAGTTTTACATGAGAAGTTATTATAAAATTTCATAACTGGTAATTTAAATGAAGTCTTTCAAGTGGTTTTTATTTTAAATATTTTAAAGTATATATATTTTTGGGTAATGCGATTTTAAATTATTTTAAATCTAAAGTATTTAGACTTGGTAATTTTCAGTGGAAATAAACAATATTGGGGATTTATTCTGTGAGAGGAAAATGATTTGAAAACTGTTTTCAAAGGATTGAAGTATGGAAAATAGCTTGCGAAGATATTGTGAAATAAATAATTTGAAAAATTATTTAAAGTCTGATGGTTGTTTGTGAATATTATTTGATAGTTAAATAACCGACTATCAATATTGGCCAATGCGCTGATCGTTTCGAAGAGACCGGGATAGGGATTAATTTCCCAAAAACTACTTCGATCCAGTTTGAACGTATTCGTGAGGAAGACAAGAGATTGGAGTCGAAGACGGAGTAGTGAAGTGCAAGGGATAATCACTACTAATCCTGAGGGTGATTCCAAAATGGATGTAGTAGGAGTAGTGCCTTCGGTTTCATTCGGACCCAGAACAGACTTGTATGGACGAATGCTATCAGAACTTCGTTAAGAGGACGATGAGCATTCTAAGTGAATGTGTGCTAAAAAGGTAACGCATAGCCTCGAGCCTCATCAACCGAGAATGGCTAAAACAGGGGAGGCGCACACAAGGCTAAGTGGCTAGCAACCAATTAGGGTAATGTCATCCCTGTCTAGAGGTCTCTTTTATTCGGCTGTGTAGGCGGTTGCTGATCCCAACCGCAGGGTGATCTTATTCGGACTATCCAGTAAGGGGTAGCTCCGGTCTTATGATGTAGGGGATTAGGATGGATCCTCGGTAAGGTGATCTAGACCACGTACTATGACGGGCGGTTCCCCAGTAGCTCTGCCATTGATGGAAATCCATTCTCCCTACGTGCCTTTACGGATTTGTTTGTAGAACCTAGTATTGCTGGAATTTAATGAATGTAACAATATCGGCTATTTAAATAAGTATTTGTATATATACACAATTATAATATCAAAAGATTTTATAATAAATGTTTTGGTTATCGTAAGGTAAAAACCCGACATGTTTATTTATGGCGTGGTCTTACGAGATATCTTTGATTTAAAAATGATTTTGAAAACTTTAATAATCCAATTGAGTGTGTTTTCTCACACTGGTTTTCCAGACTGACTCGGGTATTATTTAACTGTAATGCTCGGGTCAGACCGAGTATTATAGAGTGCAGATTCTAGATAGACTACTGTGGAGCTCAGGAGACGAGCTGGATGACGTGGCGTATTTCCGTAGATTATATTCCGTTGAGCATTGGAAATTGTATAATCAACTTTTGTGAGGATAAGTTAATATAACTGTCCAGTAATTGTTTTGATATTGGTGTACTCTGATGATGTAATGTATAAAACGGATATAGTTTCTTTTTTTGTAAAGATCAGTTATTATCTATTATATTTTGTTCCGCTACGATGGTAAGATTCTATTGACGATTTGTTTTATCTTCTTCCACCTCCTTCTTTAACCCTAATGGTCCGTTTTTCCAGCATTCGATTGTTCGGCATTTAATAGAGTGGACGTATTAATGTCGATTTTCGAGCATCGAAAAATCGAGTCGTTATACTTTATAGTTTAGCTGTTGTTGACAGAAGTGAAGAGGTAGTCGATGAGACATCATAGAGTAATCCATAGGCACGTTCCAGTAGTGTTAAAGCTAAAAGGAGTTTGTGCGATGTTATACCCACTCAAGCCCGTCGTATGACAATTAGGTTATTTGAGAGGTATGGAGATTGGTAATATGCAAACCTCAACCTTGATGGTTAGGTTGACTATACCCTACTTGTGGTTCATGATGAGCATTTGACCTTGAATAAGCGAAGAAGTCGAATGATAGATCAAAGTGAATTATGCTATGGAAGAGGAATTAGAGTCATTGAATAAGAATAAGACTTGGAATTTGGTATCACCTCCTCAGGGAAGCCGAGTCATAAGTTGCATATGGGTGTTCAAGGTAAAGGATGATGGGGGATATAGGGTAAGATTATTTTTGAAAGGGTTTTAATAAAGGAACGGAGTATGATGAGATATTTGCTTCTGTAGTGAGACATACCTCCATTTGGATTTTTTTTCCATAGTTGCTGCTTATGACTTAGAGTTGGAGAAACTTGATGTGAAGACTGCTTTCTTACACGGTGATCTAGAGGAGACCAATATGAAGTAGGCAGAAGAATTTGTTGTAAGTGGGAAAGATGATTGAGTTTGCAAGTTGAAGAAGCCTCTTTATGGACACAAGCAGTCGCCTGTTTATTCTTTTATGCTTTCACTTGGTTTTAATCATAATATTAAAGATGCATATGTTTATTTTAAGCATTTAAAGAACAGAAATTGGTTGTATTTGCTATCGTATGCAGATGTTATGTTAACTGCTTCCAAGGATACAACTAAAATAAATAAATAAAAGTTGAAGTTAAAAGTAGAATTCAAGACGAAAGACCTTGGAGAAGCATGAAAGATTTTGGGTATGGAAATCCAAAGGGATATAAAGCTTGGACTTTTAAGGCTCACTCAGAAGAAATATATTCAAAAGGTGCTTGTTTGGTGTAGCATGGAAGAAGCAAAGACAATTAGCATACCCTTGCCTTTTCATATACAGCTTTCTAGTAAAGACTCTCTAATCCCAGAGAAGGACAAGGCCTACAAGAAGAAGGTGCCCTATGCGAGTGTAGTTGGTAGCTTGATGTATGCTATGTTTTGCTTGACATTGCACATGCTGTTGGATTGGTGAATGGATATATAGAAAATCCAAGAAAGACGCATTGAGAGGCTGTAAAGTATATTATTAGGTATCTTTGAGAACTTGCATGGGCTTGTTTTTGGTGATGGAGATAGAGCTTTCAACTTGGTTGATTTTTTTATTCTAATTATGCCAAAGAAATATATCGAAGGAAGTCAACCTCAGGTTATGTGTTCATGCTTGGAGAGACATCTATTAGTTGGAGAGCGAGAGTGCAGACAGTGGTTGCTTTGTCTACTACAGAAGCATAGCTGATAGCTGTTGTTGAAGCGGTTAAGGGGGCACTCTACCTGAAGCGGTGGATGCGCGATTTGGGCTTCACATACGATGGAGTTGTGATAGTAAAAGTATAATTCACTTAGCTGAAAATTTAGCTTTCAGCTCGAGGACGAAGCATATAGAGGTGAGAAAGTCCTTTCTTATCTAGATGAACGAAGAGAAGCTAGTTCATCTTCAGAAGGTTTACATATAGGAGAATGCAGTAGATATGTTTACCAAGTCCATGCCTGTTGCAAAGTTCGAGCATTTCTCAAACTTGATCTGCTTGTTAAGTGCTAGTTGCCACATGTGGCATATGAGTAGAGTGAGTTAGCAGATGAAGACGTTTTTTTTCATTGTGGAGATTGATAGTAACTACATGGAAATGGTACTTTCAACACTTTGTTGGCGGACGATGGTCTTGCTAGTGTGACGACCCGCCCTTCTACTACCAGAAAGACGTATCATCATTAAGAAAGAGAGGGATAGAAATAGAAAAGAAAGAGAAAGAAAGAACAGCAACATCAGAATCTCACAGCGGAACGGAACAAAATATAATATATCACATAAATATTACATAGTTTTACATATATCAGAGTTATACAATATCAATACATATGACAATCATACATACGGCTATCACTAGATACATCAGAGATGCAGTACACACCATTTAACACCGCGGCACTAAATAGATAGCTACATACGTCTGGAAACTCCTGCTCCAAGCTCCTCAAGAAACAAGGTCCAAAACCTATCACTTGGCTACTCATAAAAATTTGAGTACCCAAGAGTTTATGAAAACACAAAATATAAACTCCGGGTCAGACATGAGTCTGGTATGAGTAAACGGTTTAAGGTTGTTTAACTTTGAAAACATTTGAAAATAAAGGTATCACGTAAGACTCCCCACAAATAAATACAGACAAGTTTTTACCTTACGCTAACCAAAACATTTCATAGGAAATCCAGTGATATTATAATAGTGTCTAGGGTTTTCAAGTAAATAGAAAATAGCCAAAATTGTTACATTCATTAAATTCCAGCTACTAGCCACAAAAGTGGGTAATACAAATCAAAACCGTTGGGTCTCGTAGGGAAAATGGATTTCCAACAATGGCAGGGCTACTGGGGTACCGCCCGTCACAGTACGGGGCCTAAATCACCGTACCGAGGATCACTCCCGACCCCCTACAACACAAGGCCGGAACCATTCCTTACTGAACAGTCCCGAACAAGATAAACCCCGCGATTGTAGCTAGCAACCGCCCACACAGCCGAAATAAAAAGGGACATCTAGACAGGGGAAATATCTTGTCCTGCTTGGGCATGACCCACCTAACCTTGCTGCATCTCCCCTGTTTTACCCATTCCCGGTTGATGAGGCTTGAGGCTGCGATTACCTTTATAGAACATATCACTTAGAATGCTCATCGTCCGCCTGACGATGTGCTAAAAGCATTTAATCCATACAAGTTCGTTCCGGGTTCGAACGAAACCAAATGCATTATCTCGTCACACTCGTTTTGGAATCACCCTCAGAGTCAACGACGATAACCCTTGCATTCTGAAAGCACCATCTCGATCTCATTTGATAAGTCATGACCTATCGTTTAAATTAGATCGATGTGGTTTTCGGGGAATCAAAATTTGATTCTTCCGATCCCGGTCTCATCGAATCCAAACGCCATTTTAAGGGCCAAGTTGTATAATTAACTTAACAGTTAAAATAATTTAAATTCAACAATTGAATTAACATAGCATCTATCACAGATAAAACATATACAAACATCATAGATATATCACAGAGCATCACAGTATATCATCGCATAAATATCACAATCAGATATTCAACACAACAGTCCATAAGCAATTACCTTTAAATCTTATTTGTAATTAATTCAATGTAGAATTAATTACCTGAGAGTTAATCACTTAACTCTATTTGATTAATTATTAATTAACAATTAATTACCTATTACATTTCGAATTGTTTAAGTAATGATTTCTTAATTACTCATTTAGTCTTAATTACATACTTATTTTATTTCACACTATCAATTACTTAATTTTTCCTTGACTCGGTTATTTACTTTAACTAACCATTTAATTAATAATCTTAATTATTAATCAACTTAATTACCCATTTATTAACTGCTAATTGCTTCCTTAACCCTTTATTTATTCTTAATTAAATTACTCGATTAATTAACTATTAATCAGTCATAAATTAACTTAAGTAGTTAATTACAATTTTATCAATCCCTTAAACATTCTTAATTACTTCCTGTAAGTAACTAAAAGAAATTTCTTTAAAAAATTTGAAACTCAAAATTACTACTAACTGCAAACTTAAACATTAATCGGTTACACTTCTAGCTTAAAGTAATTACTTAACTTATACTGTAATTACTTGATTAAAATAATAATAATTAAGGCTTAAACATCGTTAAGTATTATCGAAAATTAATTAAAATATGTAACCAACTTCTAATCTTAAAACTATTTAGTAGATATTTAGATTTAAGTATTAATCTACGAGAACAAAGTAATCTACACTTTGCTTCATCTTAAAAAAATTCACTTCTGCAGATTTTGCAAATACCCGAGACACCCCCTTGCTATACTTGAGTGTAACCCGGGTTCTCTCGCACGTTTACCCGAGTCCTTCCCTGTTACTTCTCCTCCATCTTCTTCTTTTAAATTATTTTCTGTAAGTTTATTAAACGTTTACTTATAAATGAACATCAGGTATTCAACAATCTGGCTTGCGATCGACCCGAGGCAACTACCGAAGAAAACCAAAACACGACACGAAGCACACTCACGCCGACCGAAAAACAAAACCCCGCCTCCATCGCCACCGTGCACGTGCACGGTGGCTAACAAGTCATTGATGATCTTCTAAGATTATCTGCATGTCACAAATTTCATGGAAACATGAAAACCAACCTCGCATCACCTTCAAAGTTTACAATTTGAAATTTGGACATTTGGGTCAAAAACTGAAGCTCACACGGTCGGCAAAACGAGTTTGCCACCGCCGCCGAGACCACTTGAGACCCCCAGCTCTTGGCCATACCTCGACAACACGCCAAAGCTCCATTTCCCAATCGCTCGTGACACTCGATCACACATGTTTGTCGCACGCGTCTCGTTACAGAGATGATTAAAAACTCCATCTAAAACCCTAACTTAGATTCAAACCCAAAATCCATGCATTCGAAAAATCTTTCACCATTTTTCCCATATTCCTGAATCAATAACCTAACTTCACAAAAAATTTCAGCATTAACTATTTATTAATTTGACAAGAATTGATAAAAAGGTATTTTCGGTTCTTTAAGGAATTGCTCCTTAAATCCATACCTAAAAATTATCATTTTGGGTTTAAAATTCCTACCTTTATATGTATATTCAAGAAACGAAATCAAATCAACAATTTATGATATTCGAATTTTACATTATTATTTGCTTTCTACTGTAAATTTGAATTACAGGTCTTATCCTCCACTGCCAACCATCAAATAGTTTTTCAAGCTCTGATCTTTAGTTTTAAACAAATTTATTTAATTAAATTTCTAAGTTAAATGTTTTTATATGACGAGTATAACCATTCTTTGCTTCTTTTCCCTCAGAAACATGGAAAGCTTGAAGAACAACATAAGACAGAGCATCCAGTAATTTACAAACATCACATAATAGTATATATCAACATAATATCTGTCATAAACCAATTATTGTGGATAAAGTTTTGACAAAAATAGGTTTACTCACCTGCATATGCTTTGAAAAGAACAATTCTTTTTTTTCTTTCAATCTGCAGTTTGAAAGATTTCCTGAAATTTGAAGCTGCCTGAAATTTGTTTTTGAATCTGTATATTTCTCTCGTCTGAATTCAATTAGAAACTGTTTTCAATTTGCCAAAAATTTTGAGTTTACTTCTTATTTTCTTTTTGTAGTTTTCTGAAAGAAATCAAATACAAGATAAATACATATTTATATAGAAGATACAGTTGGATACAGGAAGGTAGCATCTGGACAGGTTTTATTTGTTTTAACCAAATATGACTTTGAATAAAATTACTGCAATATGAACAAAGTGCTGAGATTTCGGCTGAAACATGTTTTTATGTCTGAGATGTTCAGGTTTGTAAACATATGAATTGACAAATACTGTACTGAGAAGATGGAAATTGAATGCTTAGGTTGCTAATTATGTTTACACAATTATAAGTATAGTGTACTATGTATAAAGATATTTATTTGTAGGCATATATTGCAGGTCAATGGCTTATGAATGAAGATACTTTGATTATGAAGATATTTTATTTTGTTATTATATTACTTGTTTTATTATCCTCTAGTTTGAACTCTATACACATATGTGTTGTGTTTACACTTATTTTGCTTACTGACTTCTTTGTTTTAAAGTTATGTTGTATGTTATCAAAATTATTAAATCTTGGTTTTTCTTATATTTTCATTCTAACTTTAAATGTTTTAAGTTATTTTCTAGCTTGCATAATGTAATATAATGTATTTACATCTATATTTATATTTCATATTTAACTACCAATATTTAAATTATGTACAATATGATTTAGTTACATTTTATACTTATTATATTATATATTTTTCTATGGTCTTGCAAATTTAAAATGATATTGTAAGTATTAACTACTTATTTCTTATTTTGATTTATATTTATATTTTGATTTGTGTTTTATATTTGACTATTAATATTAAACTTAGATTGATGTGTTTACTTATTTATTTATATTTAATTTTGACTTATATTAATATTAATATTGTATATTGAACATTATCATCTATCCGTATTTTATATTAACAAGCTTAGATTTTATTTTGAACATTATTTTCTATATATTGCATTTATATATTTATAACAAGAAAAATAATTTCCTTAAATACACAAGATAAATTTTATTTTAATCGAATTACATAAGAAAAATTTATTGTAAATATTATCAAAAGATTTTATTTTGAATTTCCAAAGTCTAATTCGCTTTTAAAAATACAATTTAAATTAATAAATTGGCAGTATTTCCAAATTAAAATCATTTTCATATGGTCAATTTACATTTTATTTAGTTTAGATTAAATATCTATTAAAATAACCGGGGTCAAAATCCAGGGTCGTTACAGCTAGAGTTCGTTGATAAAGTATAATAGGTGATATCCAGGCTGAAACTCCTTCGGAAAGTACCCATGATGTCTTGTCCGAGCAGTACTTAGAGTATGAGGATGTAGGTGGAGTTGGTAGGCTCGCATGAAAATATAATATCAAGGTGGAGATTGTTAAATTTTGGTGATATAATATTTTCATATTAAAGAAGATTTGGAAGATATTTGAGTCGTTGTGAATAACAAATGAGAAAGAGTTATTTTGAGAGACCGAAGTAATCAATCAATTCCCTAATCAGCCGAATAAAGAAGACATTTTATCAGTTGCATGCAAATTGGAGGAAACTGAAAAAATCAAATGGATAAATATTTCTATATGAATATAGAAATTGATGATGCATTGATTTATTACCATAAATCAGTTACCTCAACCATAAGTAGTAATCTCTATATAAAGATGGTCATTCTTTAGAATTAACATCATCCTCTCAAGTTGTATTTCTTCATATTCTTCTTCTTAGCCTCCATCATCAATCTTGTAATTTTTCCCTCAGAAAGTATTAAAATCTTCTATCTTCAAAGTGGATGTACATTATCTCGCGATAGTGGAATCAGTATAAATCATGTGTGTGATTTTTTTTGCTGTTTATGCATCTGATATTTGTGATTGTTTATTTCGGGATATTAGTTTTCTATTTATTCTACATTACCGTCAATATGATCCTATTATTGTAGCGACGTTTGGGGTGCTAATCCGAATTTTCTCCAATATATAGTTGATCCTCAAATGAGTGAAGAGAAGTAGGACTTCGTAATGCTGAATAACAATAAAAAAAGATAGGAAACTACAATGCTGAAGTTGATTCACGAGAATTTGTCGAAACGAACTCGTTTTGTGACGTGCTATGGAAAACACACAAAAATTAGAAAACAGAGACATCAAATCAAATTGAAAAGATATTTTATTTATACACAAAATCGTTCCATGTACGATGGTACGTGCCAATTTACTTGAACTACGTGGAAATATGGTACCTTGCATGTGGAGTATCAAACTTTAATTTTTCTTTTTCTTTTTTTTGCCGCCAAACTTCGATTAAATAATAATAAAAAAAATTCCTCATAAGAACTTCAAATCTAAGACAAAAATAAATCTCGTAGTTTTTCATTTGAAAATGATTCATTTCATTAGACTTATGTAAACCATTTAGAGTAAAGAGAGTTTATTCCACGTTAGCATAGGTCACTTCTTTTTAGATGGAACTACATGGAGGACGAGTTGCATCCATTCCTAATTTGGTTTAATCGTAGTGGGAAACCATAGGTCAAAATGAACTATTTTGATATCCAAAATCCAAATCCAGCACAAAAATAGACGACGTGTCGAAAACACCATCATACGTTGACTATATCACACCCAATACACACTTTTCCAACCCATCTAGCATGTTCGGCTATTCTATTTGCGTCTATTGAATACAATTGTACCAATAATATCTCAAACACCTCGTTAAACTACTCCGAAATTGCAAGCTGCAGCCTTCCTTCTCTACCTTTTTCTTTTCTTCCAAATATCAAGAAAAAAGTATATATCTCAATGCCTTCTGAAGAGGCAAACAGTAAATTTCTTCATAATTTTGCCCTGCTATTTTGATTGATGGAGAATGGGATTCAGAGATTCCAACTGGATCGAAGTAGAGTCAGGATCCTGCTCTGTGATAATGACGCAAAAAGTTCGCTGGAGGTTGTGAACCTGCTTTCTAGTTGTGATTATCAAGGTATTTTAGATCTGGTTGATTTTATTTTACTTTTTTATTTCTGTTATGAGGTGCGTTTTATTAGGGTTTAAATTGTTTGTTTGGACTGATCCTGTAAAAGCAATTTGGGTGGATATATCGACTATTACCAATTATAGTAGAGTCCTTTTTTAGTGATACTAGCTACTTTACCACGTTGGCTTGGTATTTGATCTATTAGTAAAACTGACACCGCAAATCAAATCTACTGCTTTACTTCTTTGCCTTCATCTTTGTTATAATAAATAAATAGAACAGAGTTAGCCTATGTTATAATTTATAAACTAACGTGTGAATGAATTGCTAGATGGTTGTTAAATAGAGAGCAAGAAGTAGAGTGGGAGAATATTGTGTAGAGAGCGGATTGATAAGTTGTGGGGATGTAGGGAAAATTGTGTACCCTTATCATGCATGCGGCTATAGTATTTTTATTAATAAGGACAAGTTATTTCATCTTGTGAATAATAATAAGTTTTAGTTTAGTTCAACAGTTACTGAAAAAACTGTATTGCGTTTTGAAGTAAAAATCTATATGGACTATGGATTGCAGAAGAAAATGAGAGAATGATGGATTAGGAAGAAGTGAGGTAAGAAAAGAGTGAAGAGAGTTCAGTTGCTGTTATGAAGAATTTTTGTTTGTGGTTATGCTAGTAGAAATAAAGAAGGCTTTTGAAATTTATGAGTTCACATATATCATTGCTTTATTGATTAATTTTACAAGATTTGTCGTGGCCGTTGTTTATTATTTTGTAATAATCATATCATATACAGTTCAAATTGATGCTATTGCATCAACTTATCTGCAATTTGAAGACTATTATCTTGTATGATTTTGTATTCAATTCATTAACAGCTTTTATGTTATTGACGTTGTGGCTTTTAAGGTTTGTGAAAAGACCAAGGCTTGTGCTTTTCCCCCTGTAGAATTATGAAGTTTTTGAAAAATTGAAGATATAAAGCACTATGTTTTTTCTGTGATACCCAATGACCATAAATTTGAAGTTAGCGTGCAAAATATATTAATATAGGCTAAAAATCTTGAATTATGTAAATTTCTGAGAGCATTTACTGTATATACATATAGTATGTAACTACGTATGTATGAGTATGATATTAGTAAACTCAGGACCAATTGTTGTAATATGCCCTCACAGTATTAATTTATGTATACCAGTTTTTCAATTTGGAGATGGAATGTAGCACACCACATTTATAGCAGTTGATGCTCTAAGTTAACTATGTATTAGATAACCATCTTCATCACATGAATCAAAAGCACGAGCTTTTGTTATTCAAGAAGCATCAAATTTTGTTTGAAAATATGTATTATTATTTGTATGAGAAGGGACCAAAATTAATTTTGGCGGAAATTAGAGGAACTACTAATATGATTAGAGGAGGATTGTGTTAAAGGAGTTCTTAAATTCGATATATCTTGCCGCGAAAAAATTGTATACTTTGTATACAGTGTGATATCTTATGTCGAAAGAAGGAAACACTAACATCTCCCCTACCGTATCTTCATTACTCATTAGTATCCTTAACAAATGTCTCCTTATTCAAATCTATAATTCTGTTAACATCCCTTCGAGTATAATTTCTTAATGGGACTGAACTGGATCACATTTTTCTTTCAGGCACTGTTGGTATGCGATTCCTTAAGGTCAAAAGCCATTTAAAACACTTAGTTTCATGGTTAGAGCATTAAAATTTCCTGTTCTAGATGTTTTGTTTTGACATTTGCCTTTTTACATAACCAAAATTTGTAAAAAGAACCCTAAAATAAATAAAACACGAGACTACATTAAAAAAAAAGTTAAAAAAAGGAGCAGTGGCATGAGTTGAGACTCGAGTATGGTTTTACTTTGCCCTCAAGAAATTGGCCATACGCTTAAATAATAACTTCTGATATCACTTTCGATATGCCGCACTCCCAACAACAACAATATGATGTAAACTTAAATTCCGTTCTAAGTGCATTAATCAAAGCGTTAATTTATGTTATTACAACAACAGTCCAATTCCATCGTAAAAGTATATGCTATCTTCTGAGGCATATTTTCAAAATTTATGCTGGTGTACGATAGGTTTAACATGCCACGAGCACTATCACAATGTTTGTGCTCATCTACCTCTCTAATCCATATAATTACTGCACCTAGGTTTTTACATAAATTAGTAATAAGAGAACTACAGCAGATTTGTTTGCCCCAAATACATAATTGCTGGTAAGCAGTAACCATATAATTATCAAAGTAGATAGTTAAGGTGTTTGCCAGCATGTCTGTGCGTATGTTTGAAAATTTGTTCATTTTTATTGTTTTTTCGAGAATAAAAACTATATAGTACAAAATAACAAACACTCCCAGCATACGGTTGAGTTTACATACCCCAGTTATACATGTACGAATAAACTAAAATTAAAATACAAGATGCCGTATGACAAACTTCACGAACGGTCTTTTTTATTCTTGAACAGTGAGTAGCACGATCCATAACTACCTTACCACCCTCGAAACCATATCCCGTAAATCACAAACGAAATAACAGTTAGTTTCTTAACTTTGTTGACCTAAACCATATGTTGGACTTACGTCCAATAAATCATTTCAGCCCGTAAATAATTTAGACATTGCACTAGGCTAATCTCAAACATCTATCTATCTTTATATGATACGTACACACATGTAGGCTATGATCAGTTACACCTCATTTTTGTCATACCTCAAATCCCTTGATTTCAACCACGTTCCGAATTAAATAATATATTTTCTCTCTCCTGAAGTGAGAAGGGAGAGAAGCTATATTATTTAATTCGGAATATGTGATTGAAATCAGGGGGATTTGAGGTGTAGCCGATTCTTGTCATACACACACACAGAGATACACACACGTATGTACATCACCCTCTCAGTTTTCATTTTCAGCCCTTTTGTAGTGCTTCATGTTGTCCATTGAATTTAATAAAGTAATGGATAGAATGGATGATGATGTAAGAGAGTGTTGACTATTCCATCAAATCCATCCATTGATTCATGAAATCCACAATGGCCAATATTAATGGGCTACAAAGGAGCGAAAAATGGAGGGGTCATGGAATTCACACACACGCACGCTAAATTCATATTTACAAACTTTCATTTTGTCAATTTCCCATCTCAGTAACTTCTGTGAGAACTGCAAGACAAGTAATTGATGTACTCAGTGCTAACGGACCTGATATCGATATAATTCTTGCTGAAATTGACCTTCCTGCAACTAAAGGTTTTAAGATGCTGCAGTATATAAATAGAAACAAGGAACTGAGGCACATTCCTATCATAAGTAAGTCTTTTGCATTTTAAACTGTTTGTTCCACCTTTATGAGCCCTCCATTGCATGCATATAAGCACAACACTATTACATTACTGGATTTTTTTGTGTTGTTGTCATTTTGTGTAATTTTTTTAACATGTGGGCTTATTGGTATTAATTAGTGATGTCTTCTCAAGACGAGGTTTCAGTTGTTTTCAAGTGCTTGCGTCTCGGAGCAGCTGACTATCTTGTCAAGCCATTACGGAGAAATGAATTACTCAACTTATGGACCCACATGTGGCGTAGAAGACGCATGGTTCTGTCCATTTTGTAAATCTTTGATTTATACGTTCTCTTTAATTATGATTTTTTTTTTATATAAAAAAAGTGTACATCAAGTAAACCAATGGTTAGATCAGCGCTTTATTTTATTTTTTGTTGGTGGCAGCAAGGATTGGCAGAAAGGGAAATTATTAGTCATGACTGTGAGACGACTTTATCAGAACCTAGTGATGTTCGCAAAAATAGCACATTTGCATTTTCTGATGATACAGAAGGTAGACCTGGTGAGGGACTTCAACAGGATTTGAATTATCCAGAGCATCAAGAAAACGAGGTTATATTCAGTCACATTGGTTCAACTTTGGTTTAACTTTTAAGAGAAGTAGATATAGACATACTGTAAACATGTCTGTTAACAAATTCATATTTGAAGAACAAACCTACATGTATATAAATTTCGGTTAACAATATTCACTTAAGGAAAATTATGTCTTTGGCTGAATTTCTATGTTTCACCTCAGGACTTAAACATGGTTAAAAAATTGAAACTCCGATATAAATGTGTCCGGAAGCCACTTCTCTTAATCTCAATGGTTTTATAGAAAAATATGTTTGCTAGCTCAAGCTAGCATGGAGCAGTATATATTCCTCATTCTGCCATTGGCATTGATAACGAGGCTGCTGTATATTCATTCAACCTCTATTCATTTTTGTTTTTCAGACCAATAGCTCTCCTTTGGACTTGGCACAAGATGGTACATTGCAGAAAGAGACAACTGATACCAATAATGATCATAGAGGTATGTAAGCATATGTTTCTTTACAGCTGCTTGCCAAATGACCAAATTTTTTTTGTTCTTACTGCCAACCTGGAATTATACAATTCACACTCAACAGAGACATTTTCATACCCCAAGAAGACAAACCTTCAAGTTGGGCAAACTTCAGCATTTCTGACTTACACGAAACCAAATAGGCAAGTGTACAATAAATCTACATCAACCATGCTTTTAAACATGGACAAAAATAACAACAATACAAGCAGCTGGCAGCAGCATATCTACTCCACTGGAAGTGCGTTTGTTAATAGCAATGGCGAGAGAAGTATTCAACTGCCTGTGGAATTTCCTACAAATGACACGCCATGTGAGGGTCCAAACAGTAATTCTTCTGCCATACAACCATGCTTCCCATTTTCCATTATGATGGACCAAATGTTTCAGGGTGGATGCAGGAATGATGCTCAAGCACAGAGTCAGTCTACCATGATTCTGAATTATAACTATGTACCTCAATTTACACATTTGCCCTCAATGCCATATTTTCCTTACCAATTTCACCACCATCACGACCACCATCAGCAGCTAATTAATATGAATTTGCATTCTACTCAAATACCAGCAGCAGCAGCACAAACATATGTTCAAGAAGTTAAGTTTAGTAGAGCTGAAAGAAGACTGGCTGCACTTGACAAATTCAGGCAAAAGCAAAAAGATAGATGTTTTGGAAAAAAGATAAGGTACATTAATAGAAAGAAACTTGCTGAAAAAAGACCTAGAGTTCGTGGGCAATTCGCGAGGCAAGAGAGCGGTACTGATATTGATCTTAATGACTCTTCGGCAGTGGATTGTGATTCTGAAGAAGACGAGCTGCCTATGTCCGAAGATTGATGATATCGTTGCCATGAAATTGTGATGCTTTTCATGGTTACTTTATTTTTGGTGGATATATAGAAAGGAAACTGATTAGCTGTGTATGGTGTAATCAGTTCATCATTGGGTGTCATCGTACTTTCTGAATGCCTTATATATGTTATCATAGCCTCTTGTTGGATGTTTTGATGCTGATTCTCTTGTTAGGAAGGGTTACCTGATTATTTTTTATAGTATTTTGGTACAGTTATCTCTAAGAGTTCGTTCAAAATAAACGCCATCCATTTCATATTGGAGTAGCAACCTAAAATTTCTATCAAATCAGTGTAATGTCGTTATGCATGCGTCATGGATTTTTGAATTTGAATTTTTTGCTTTCAAGTTTTTGACTTGGATTTTTGCTTCTGATGGCCATCCCTCCATCCCATCACCGTACCCTTTCTTCCATTTATAGTACTCCGCCCACTGCCCTTCCTTCCATTAGACGTATGTCCTTTGCTCCACTTCACTCTCTCTTATCCCTCGCCAACCTGTCCCTATCATCTCCGCCTTCCACCATACCAATTTTCAGCTGTCTTTATCAACTTCCTTCTAACCTAAACTCAACCCTACTGCTTCCTATTAAATCGCGATCCACCTCGAAGTAATTCAGTTATTACTTGATCAATTATCACTTTTACTTACTACTTTTCTTAACAAAAATAAAGATATCTCTTTATACTATTTTATAAAATCGTCAAACCATTTATAAAATACAATACTAGCTTATCAATCAATTTATCAATTCAAATCGCTTAATTCGCTTCATTGAAAATCACGTATTCATCGTTTTACTATTTTATAAAATCTCATATCCATTTTATAAAATGCATTCTTCATTTATAAAATATTCAAACTGTTATATAAGTACTAATTAAGCTTCATTTTCTATCTTATAAAATATCATATCATTTTATAAAACACCTTTATTACTTATAAAAATCCTTCTTTTATTTAAACAATATTTGTAAATACTAATTTAGCTTCATTAACCCTCTAGTCACTTTAATAATAAGTGTAGAGTTCAAAACTTGCTAAATTAGCTTACCGGCTATTTTTAAAATCAATTGAATTAGTTTAATTATAGGTAACTGATGAAATTCCCTTAGTTATAACATGTAATTAGTCTCTAATCTATCACTATATCCCTTATTAACGTTCAATCAACCTAAAAATCAATTTTTTAGATTACTAACTATTTTCAGAAATAGTTATTAATGTCTTAAACCAATAACAAACTAATGTAATCATGTTTATAACACAAGCATAAACCAAAATCAACTTAAACAATCTCCAAACCGTTTTATATAATTTTATAATCATTAATAATAATAAAATATGAAGTATAATACATAGATTAGTAAGGAAAATCACCCCACTCATCTTGCTTAAACCCAAACGAAGCTCCTATCATAAAAACACAAATCTTGCTTACTTTAAATTTCGAAATACACCATCAATACTCCGATCCAAGCCAATTCCTTCATGAGTTTTGTAGAGAATTAGAAGAGAGGAATTATGGTAAGTTTTATTTGATTTTAGAAATTTTATTGAATGGGTTAGGATTAATGAATTAAAAAGGGATTAATGAGTCATTAGGAGAAGCTTATAGAAGAGGAATAGAAATGAATATGGAAATGAAAGTAAAATGAGAATTATGAAGAGCTTAGCTACATATAAGTTAAGTTAGAGGCAAGCTAGTGGGCTTAGCCCAATTCTCTACATCCGACACTATTTATCTCTAAATTCATTGACTCCAAACATAGTCAAGTTTATACTCATTTTACTCGCATCGAAATAGAAAACTCAACCATGGATGTATTGAGTCCCAATTCGTTCATTTGTAAAAATCCAGTATAAAAAGCGTCCTGTTACTTAACGATTAAACATTTAATTTATCGTTTAAATATTTGATCGTTAAAATTGTGGGGTGTTACATTCTCCCCTCCTTAAAAAAAAATTTCATCCCCCAAATTCCCATGAGTACGAGAAAGTAACAGGACTAACCAAACCTTCCGAATCTCAGCTTCGGAAAATTCGAATAGTACCTTCCCTTATGCAATCAGCATTACGAAAACTCCTAAACTAGAATACATCACACACTAGGAAATATACGGTAACCCATGTCATCCCACATTCCCCAAAAATTCATACCTATGTTAGGAAAGCTTCTCGCTATTTGAATGCTAATCAATGCAAATAAGTATTTAAGTAGCTATACGTTAGCTCTCAGGTACCTAATTGTACTACGTAAAGAGGATAGTGCACAAACAAACATATAATTCATACACATATGACCATAGTGTGGTAGCGGATACTACTATAGTCATACATGACGATCAATTGGAGAGTAAGCTCAAGTGAGTCTGTATCAAAATGTACCACGGACCACAGACTCTGAGTCACATCAAAAGATAGCGGACTCGCATAGATCCCATCTCGACACTATAGTGGGCATGGATGATATGCGGTCTATTTCAGATAGTTATCTTTATAACTCTCTGACTCATATTCCAAATTATGAAATTATATCTACCATACAAGCAATCAAATACACAAGGCAAGCAACAATCAAACAATTGCAAATAGCAATAAACAACAATTAGGAAACAAACAATAACTAGCAACCAACAACAAAGCAACTAGCAAATCATAGCAAGAAAGTACAAGCAACAATGACTAACATACAAAGTATTAAACATTTAAGCAAGAAATCAACAAAATCAACAACAATCAAACAATAGCAAAAGCAGTAAGCAAACATAATCAACAACAAACGACAACAAGCAATAATCAATAATAATCAACAGGAAATTACAAGCAAGAAATAATAACAAGCAGCAACAAGCATACAAAATAATGAAATATTCAAAAAGAGTTTATACCAACATGCACAGTAACTATTCAAGTGTTAAATACGCATGTCAAACCATAAACTTTAATGAGTATGTTCAACATTTAAAAGGAATAAACGTCCAAGTAGCGTAACCCTTTTCATGAATATAATGCATGAAAGACCATTGCACCTCACGCTACAAAAAGGAAAACTTATATGATATGCAAGATAATCGAGTCTCGAAACTCTCGAATAAATCTAGCAATCAATGCCTTAACCCCTTTTTTCTTTTGGAAAGAACCCATTCTCCAAAAGAGAAAATTATACTAATTAAATCATCATAAAATAAAGATCAACAATTGCCTGTGTTTGCTTGGGTTCAAACTCATCTCGACCGCACAATGCTAACAAGGATAATACGCTAAATGCACTACAATGCTTTCCTAGGAAAGTATCATCTCGTTACTTAGAAGTTTATAAAAATCTCCATAAAACTAGTCGAGAGATCCTTCCCCGAACCATCCTATGCAATAATAATTACTACGATAATTTTTTTACAATAACTAAAGATCACCCCAAATGAAACAATGCCCGTTCTAACCCTTTGTTTGCTCATAAGATTTCTTTATTAGATCGGGGTTAGCTATCTGACTTTATTTGTACAAACTCCAATTCGGTTCCTTGATCCAATTACTGAAATCTTCTTGTACAACTAAGGCCGTGTTTTGGAATTCTCTCAGTCATCTCAAGAATCTAACTCAAGTGCTCGTTTATCAGAATCAAGTGAAAAACCATTTCCTAACTTGTGCCAATCACCTAGAACTCTGCGCTCAGACTATAGATTAAGAACTAGCACGTGAATGGACCAATCTTTAGAAAATGTCCCCTTTGGGATATGGGATTTCTCCCATCACCCGAGGTTTACTAACATAAAGAAAAACAATATTAATGCGAAAGACTTTAGGAAAACGCCTATATGTCATCTGCTCGGTCTTTGCTCATTACTAGGCATCCACCGAACCTTACCTGGATATATATTCAAGTCAGACTTCATCGACCACCCCACTCTACTTGAAAGCTCATGCATCAAGTTCGAACGGTAGTACTCTTGGTTGATTTATCTTAGTTTTGCAACTAAGATGACTCACACAAGATTTATCTCTACCAAAAAAAATTACCTATTATGCAAGGTATCAATTTTAGCCTATCTAGCGAGTAACTAGCGGCGGATAAAATATACTGCTCATGTGTCAAAACGAACAAAAGTGAGTAATAGAGCATATCTTACTACATAAGCTCCTCTCGGTTTTTCTGAGCTGTAAGCTCGCTAGGACTCGGTAATGCCTGTAAGGCATAAGTCATCATCACTTACACACCCTTTAAAAATGTAGGATATTCCTTCTTTAAGTGATCAAGCCAATCGAACTTGCACTTCGCTTTAGTTGGATGGCATTTCATAGTGAAATGCCTTCTATATGCTAAGGGAGAGACATACTAGACCAGCTTTTCTTTTTCAAACAAGCTCGAACTTTCTTATATCATGGTCGTTTCGCCTCAGTTATGATTTCGGTTATTTTCCACTTTTATTTCCTCAACAATATTTCATGGGTATTCTCATGATAGAGATCAATCCTAATGAGTTTTTCAAAAGTGGACCATAATAGGGGTAAGGCTAAGCGGTGAACCCACAAAAAATGTTTAATACCTAAGGCAAATCTCTTTGCCCACAACAACGGAGTACTGGCCACCTCAAACTCCAAAAATAGGTCAACACTCCTTCACCGAGAAGCTGTCTTACTCAAGATGGATGGAACGCTCAAGTTACATGCTCTTCTCGATCTCAGAAATGATCTAAGAGCCAACGCGATGCCTAAATAAATTCTAAATCATGGGTCTGCTTCTCAGCCACACAAACATTACATCCAACCCATCCAATGTCTCCCTTTCCTAAATGCTGAAAAGATATCTTCCTTAAGAGATCATTCTCCAAACCTATATCGACGGAAGCCCTCTCATGCATATATCCAAGACCGTGTCTCAGCAATAGTCTTAGGACTCAAATATGGCTTCCTTCCAAGGCTAAGGAACTTTTGGCATTGCTTCGAAGAGTCCAAAGTCGGTGGAGCTAGAAATACCGATGCCCCAAGGACCACCCCACTTATGATGCCAACTGCAATCTTCTGGAATGTTCACAGGCGGTAGAACATTGCGGTAGCTATATAGCCTGTGAACTAATCAGGCATCTCAGACTGCCTGTCCACAATTGCATATGCACTTCGTCTGCTTTGACGGATAGCCTAATGAAGACACTTTAGTAACTAGCGATAGAAATAATCAAGTCCAGCAGACAAGTAAGGTATATAATATAATATAGAACAAAAATTACAAGTATGCTCTCTCTACATATCTCCTTTTTACTAGATTGATTAACTCGGACTTGTATACTTGGTCCGAGTGTTGATCCTAAACTCTGATACCAACTGTAACAATATGCCCTTCATATTACTTAAAAATCAATGCCTTATATTATCACCTGACTTTCGATTACTACCAAAGACAGAATATTGAGGTAAAATTAGAACAAAACACCAAACCAAAACATTGATAAGATCTCACAATGGAATTATAACATATAATATACTGAATATACATAAACATAATGGAATAACAATATATAAGAGACTGCACTAGCAAATAAACTAGTAAATAAGTATCGGTATAGAAAGTCAGAATGCATTAACTTCCAAAATGAACACGGAGTTCTGAATAAATATCTGATACGACAATCTCATATATAAATAACAAAGCTATCATGTACTTCTAAAATATCAAGTATACATCTCAAAATATCAATGTCCTAGCTCCAAAATGCTCCACCTGTGCATCTTGGTAGCATATTGCCAAAGCTCCCGACTCTCAAATTACTCAATCGAGTACCCAAGGGTTATCATGATATAAGAAAAGAAAGACAAAACGCGGATCAAACTGGTGTGAAGAGAACTATCTAAAAATACTATATAAAAAATATATACCAATCAACATGAAACAACTAAATCACATCCACACCTCTCTACAAGTGTGGCTCAAGGGAAATCCGAACTATTTATAAATAAGTATAGTAAACCCATCTCAAATATAGGGGATCCATCCATAAACTGCTCTTCTCAAGTAATCAACGAGTCAAAAAAACTAATATAATATAACTTCATACTATGATAAATGTAACCTAACATCCATAAGTAGGGTGATCATAATATCAGGCTATTGCAAAGTAAAAAATTAGTAGTAAATGCAGAAATAACAACAACAACCAACTAATAACACTCAGAACATAAAAATGGAAGATAACTAAGGAATACAACTTAATACTCATCATTATTGACGAATGGAGTAAACTACAGATATCTACCACGGTCAAATAATGAAATAGAGCCAGTACACTAATGCATCCAGACATCTAGCTTGATCCACTAAAAATTAGAGTTAGTATACTAACACACCCAGACATTATCTGTAGCAATCTATTAACAAATAAAGTTGGTACAAACATACCCGAATCTCATCTATCGCGATCTATCAACATACCGAGTGAATACACTAACGTGCCCATACATCATCTATTGCATTCTATCAATAGAGTCAATACATACCCAAACATTATCTCCGACGATATATTAACAAATAGAGTCAGCACACTAGCGTACCCATACTTCAATCATATAATCCACTATTAGGACCACAAGGGAATACCGATATCATATATATATATATATATATATATGTGTGTGTGTGTGTGTGTGTGTGTGTGTGTGCGCATAAAATATAACACCATATAATCAAATATGTCTATCCTAAGGTCAAAACCAATCGACACAGAATAACCCCAGTTAAGTGTACATGCTCACAAATGTGATATTGCGACCAAATCACTACATTACATCATGTCCGCTAATCATTGACTGAACATATATCACTACATATTGCATTCGAATCTCGAGCTTCACCCTGCCTTCTTCTTTCTTGAGTAGCTCGAAGCTTCCTTGATGTCCTGCCTATGCTTTATGTCGCGTTGCATCGGGATCCGAGGAGAAGTCTCCATCGAATTACACTCTTCCTGGGCTTTGTTGCCCAGGAAAATGCATCATCCGTCAACCCGTGGTCTACAATCAGTTAATGGGTGGATATCTTTCCTTGGTGTAAAGCCTAACCAGAAAGCCTCCGATTCACCGAGTCACGCTTCACCTTCTCCGTCGCTTCTCCCGATGAGTCGCCTAGATCCTCTAACTTGCCTTCACCACATCGGATATATTTCTATCAAATCAAGTTTGTTACTACCAATATGAAGTATTAAGCTTCTAAAGAAAGCGCATCGAGTTTAGAAATAATTAAAGATATCGAGCTTGAAGAAGACAAAGTTACAAAGCATTTAAGGAAAGGTGTCGAGTCTCTAAAGGTAACAAATATCTAATAACATAGAGCGTCGAGCTTTTAAGTATGTCGATCTCCAAGTAGTTAACAAGTGGGGAAAAAGTGTCGAGCCTCTAAGGGGTATCGGGTCTCTATAACAAACAGTGTTTAACAAGCAATAAATGTCGAAAATTAACATTGGAGAGAGGTATCGAGTGCTTAATCATAAGAAGGTGTCAAATCTCTAAAAGGCAATGAACATGTCACATCAGTAAATAATTAGGGGTATCGAGCTTCTACAGCATGAAGGTTGTCAGGCATAAGGATAACCAGGGTGTCAAAAACATATGAGGTATGTCGAACCTCTATAACATAGAGTGCTGTAGAGTATGTAACAAAGGAAGGATTCCAAGCCATAAGGAGATGTCGAGCATCTAATCATACGGGGAGGATATCGAGAACAAGTCTTTGATAAAGCAATGGTTATCAAGCCTTTACAATAATTGCTATATTAAAGCATCTGTAACAATAAGTAACGACGAGCTTCTACATGGATGGTAGAAAGAATGAAGAACTTCAACTCTAGCAAAGGGTCTCGATCTTTTACAATCAAGAGATACTGAAACTCTAAAGATGAAAGTGATGTCGAGTTTCATCAAGGCTTAGAGGATGTCGAGTTTCATCAATGCTAAAAGGATGCCAAATCTCAAAAGAAGCTAATGATTTATCAAGGAAATGCTATCAGAGCCCTTAGATTCTGAAACCTGACATGTGTCAATCATCCTGCATGGTTCCACCCCTATAAATATACCACCATCGACAATATAGAGGGGTGATTCTTTCTTTCGTATTTCTCAAGCTTTGAAATTATAAACACTAATTTCATTTGGGGATTTTAGTGCCTATTATAGCACTTGAACTTTTGCACATAAGATCTTAGACAATAAACTTTTTCATAACATGCTTCTTTTGAATAATAATCTTTGACTATGGACAAGCATATGACTTCTTTTTGTGTATTGACTTGAACCATGAACATGCATATTGTTAATCCTTGGACTTGGATTTACATATTTCACTTGATCTTGCATAAGGCTTCCTAAGCCCTTATTCAAACCAACCTTAGCCCCCCTTGCATAATTGGTTAGCAAATACATTTACTAACATTTTGGCGCTAGAAGGAGTGCTTGAACCTCCGACCCTAGCACATCCCTATAGAGGACCTTAGGGATGTTCTGTATCCTGCATATTCCTTTAGACGACTCCGACTTTCCTAATCCAACGTATCCCTATTGAGGACTTAATATATCGTGCATAATCTATTAATCAGCATAATGACTACCTTCGAACAAGGATCCTCCGAGCCTTACTTTCTAAAGTCCACTTACTATGTGACCCATAATCTTCAATTCCATGAGGAACAAATATTAGAAAACTTGTTATTGGTAAATTTATCCAAAAAGAGAAGAGTATTTCCTTATGACCCTGATAATTAGAGCATAAATCTGTTCCATATGGTATCTACCCCGTTCTTTGCCTATCATTCTACTCTAAGAAAAGAAAACAAGAAAATGGGTGATTCGTTCTTAGAAATGAAAAGAAATATACAGCTCTAATCTAAACGTACCGCCTTTGAAAATGAAATAATGAAGGATTTTGATAAATTTTCCCAAAAGTGGAAGGGAGTAATCAGGCTCTTATCCATACCGATCAAAACTCGACAACTTTTGAATAGAAAACTTGTCGTTAGAACTGATGAGCTTATTCAATGTTACAAGAAAATCATACGGGGGTTAAAGACACAATCCCCTAGGAATTTCTGATCTGCTAGATCCCGTTCCCTTACCACCTCCTATGAAAACATCTATATCCTAACTAATGAGAGGTTGGAATATTAGCTTTCAAAAAAGAACCGACAAGGAAATGAAAGAAAACATCATATTTTTCATCTTTGAAATTAAGTCAACTAATTTTTATTTTAAAGAATATGCCCAATAATGATATTTAATTATTAGGAAGAGTATTAATAATGAATTGATATATAATTTATTTTCGAATTCATATTGGAATCAAACTAAAACGATGTAAATAATAATTAATTGGAGTTAATTGTATTTCATTCTTATTTATTTTAAACTCAAATTTAAATATAATATTTTTTTATCATAATTTACTCATATTACATAAAATAATAAACTTATGTTCCCCCTCACATGGCCCTATTTTACATTGTTTATCTTGGGGGTGCTAACTGCCATTATCGCCAAATGAATGGACATGAGGCCAATCAGTGTCGAGCCCTTACAGGGTTGATTGAGAATTTCTTAGGAAAATGAGAACTTTGAGAATTTGTTAACAAGATTTGAGAAAAAATCAAATGTATCTATAAAGATAAACTGCTTAAATGGAAATACACCATGGAAAAGACTTATAAAATAAAGAAGAATCCTTTGATCCCACCATAAGGGCTTGGTCAAGTCATCTCCTAGAGGGAGATTAGAGTAAGCCTTTGGTCCTGCTTATAGGGCCTAGTTAGAGCACTGCAAGCTTTTGGTCCCACCTACGTGGCCTGGCCAAAGCACCCCCTAAAGGGAGGACAAAGTAAGCCTATGGTCCAACCTAAGATGGCCTGGTCAAAGCACCAACCAGCCTTTGATTATGCTTATAAGGCTTGACCAAAGCATCTCCTAAAGGAAGGACGGGTAAGGTTTTGATTCTGCCTGAGATTGTTAACCAAACGCACCGACCAGCCTAAATCATTACCTGTAAGTAATAAGGGGATCAATTAAAGCCTAAATCAGTACCTATAAGGCAACAAGGAGTGAAAGAGATTGAAGCGTAAATCATTACCTATAAGGTAATAAAGAATAAAAAAGATTAAAGCCTAAATCATTACCTATAGGGTAATAAGGGGCAAGAGAGATCGGTCAAGCAAGTGTAATTTTCTAAGAGGAAGTATAATTAAACGTGACCAATCTGGCTCCACGCTGAAATTGAAGCAGCCTTCGAAGGAAGGGTCAAGAACTATCTATTTCTCAGAGCCAAGGGTCTCAGCATCAAATATGAGCATTTGAGAAATTTTGAATATCCTTGTCGAAAACATTCTATCAAATAACATGAATCTAGGTTATTGATCGAATTTCCAATCTCCTATTAGTTGAAATGTGAATATTATCAGATGGATTTTCGGTCTTCTTATCAGTTGAATTTACGGTCTCTTATCGAGTGGATTTATGGTTTTTAATTAAACTGACAAGCGAATTTCCATGCTTATAAATCTCATGTGACGAAGAAAGTCATCGAATAGTCATCCAAGATACCCGAATAGGGCAAAGAAAATTTAAGCAATGAAGATCCATTTATGAAATCGTTCAACCAAGAAAGATGAGGAAACAAACTTATCCGATTCATGTGAAATTTTGCTGGTTCAATAGTTATTCCAAAAGATACATTTGGAAAACAAATTTTCAATGTTATAAAGTGCAAATTTCCTTAGTATTTATAAATCAAAATGATGGACTTGAGGAAGAAGGAATTTCTTAAAATTATGAATGTCATCATTATGTACTTTACGCTTTTCCAAAAGAAAAATGGAAAGTCCTGTCAAGGAAGTTGGCAAATAAGTACTATAACACCCGATAAGCCACTCCTAAATCGAAGCCTATCTAAAAGCATTTTTTTGAAGAATCAAAGAGAAAACAAATCTATCAAAGACCATAGACCGTACAGAATCAAATTAAAATTCTAAAGAAAGTCATAAATTTCGAACAAGCTCAATGAGTTCAGATGCAAGACCAGAATAAGAAAGAGAAATACAAGCTTTAATCATAATATCAACTACTCAGGTACAAAGTTATTTGCTAAATTTACCTACAAAAATTACAAATGTCAAGAAAAATCGTCCTAATCTTCCTCAAAGGGAGGTTAAAGGAGAAGATAATGTTGGTATACTTTTTCCTTCCCTTTCCCCTCAACCTCGAGAAGGCATGGATTATTTTCACTTAAAGCAGGGGCATCTCTAAGAAAAAGAGGAGAGCTTCCAATGTTCTTAAGATGGTCAACACACCCATATAAAAAGAAATGTTGATAGCATCTGCATCCTTCGTCTATCGCTCTACTTAGCCTTTGATTCATTTCTGTATCTAAGAAAGAATAGTCAATTTTTATGCCAAAATCAACTATTATTGTAAGCAAATAATCTACAGGGAATTCAGTCATGAATTTTCAAGCGATCACCTCGCTTATTTTCAATTGCGACTCAAGGTCTTGCACATTTTCCTTCAACGCTTCAACGGCTGGCGAAGTTCGGTGATATGACGAATAACTATGACTAGCAGTTCTTTAAGTTTCTGCTCCTTCTTTTGGATGATGTTCATATCATCAATAGAGTCAATTTGAATCTTTAACCCATGATCGAGCGTCTTATTAGCCCCCTTAAAAGCCTTAACCTTTTACTCAAGAGCGAATTTCTTGCGTCCTAGCTCCTCAACCTGAATTTGATAATTGTTGAGATATTATAATACTTTACATCCAACTTCCCTTTTAGAAACTACATACATTCATTATTATAGCCTCTGCACCATGTAGCAATATCTCCATCATCCAAACTCGGAGCTGTGTTTTCCAATGAAGAAAATTTCTTTTTGCTAGCTGAGGACTTAGACCTAGCTGTCCTTGCAGGAGTGAGAGCGGGAAGGCTGAATTTTCCTCTCATTAGAAATAAGCTCTAAAGATTGACATGATACTTGACTCTTTAACTGATCCACTTCAAGGTCTTCAATTATCTAGTGCAGTCAGGCAGTTTCTACATCAACATCAATTCTTTGGTCTGGGGGACCAAATTGATCAACTGCATCTATGCTCTCTTTTAGCTCTTTAATCTCTTTATCTTTCTCTTTGATTTTATCTTCTAAGATTGAGGTTATTTCATTCATATTACTTAATGTTGACCTCAATTTGTAGTATTTGTTATGCCATTTACATGCTTTTGGGTTGTCCATGAATGGTATGGCTGTGGCATCTTGAGAGAATGGCTTTCTAATATTTAACATCATTCCGGCCATGAGTCTATATAATCAAGAAGGAAAGTTAGGATCACTTGACGCAAGTGTTAGTTGACATTACTAGTAAGAATAATAAAAGAAAAATAAACATATGGGAAAAACGTGTTCTTTTATTAATAACAACAAGGTTTACAAGAATGAATAAGTTCAAATTACATTAACAATTCAAGTTTATACATTCAATGAAAAAATCAAGCCATGGAAAAAGAAATGTTGAAATTTATAAAGATTGTACAAATTACATAATGCAATGACAAAATCATTGAGGTTCATACAATATGGACCCTTTGTAGAACTCAGAAATATCTTTGTTGGACTTGACTTTCTCAGGAGGAAGAGTGTTGGAGGAAAGTGAAACGGTCGCGATCTTGAGAAGTTTCCAACATTCCTTGGGATGAGGATCAGTCTCATACTTGTTTAAGTACCTATTATGAAGATGCCTAAGGTAAACCCCTGCTCTCATTTCCTAGGAAAGAAAAGTTGGTAAAAAGGCACCTATAATAGATATTATAAAGGAACTCCACTAGAGTGTCCCTATCTTCAATCAACATCCAAAAAAGTGTAGTCAACTCCGCGTTCTCCTTTAAAACTCTTTCTCAAAGAAGGTGGAATATTTTTAAAAGTAAAGCTACTCATTTCTCTTTGAAATCTTTCAATTGTTTAGTATATATGAGAAGGCTCCTATACCTTTCAGAGAAGTTGTTGTGGACTTTAACGGTTTCTCAAATTCTCTATTTAATCGAAGCACCTCTTTGTCGCTCTTTTCGTGTAAAATTTCAAAGTGATATTTATTTCATTTCCTTAGCTAAATAGTAGTTTTATTAAAAGTGAATAGATACTTGTAAGAAATTAAAGGTGATAAAGCAAGAGCCTTTAAAGGAAAGGCTCGAATTTACTCTTTACTTTATTTCATACCATGATGGCCTGAGACATGAATGTCTTTTGAGGTAATGTTTTCTTGAGAAGCATATTGAAGATTGGGAAGCGGTGCATTCACCTTCATAGGAAGATGAGTCTAAATTATGGACCCTTTACCCCATTACCACCACTTCCTAGTCCCTTAGGGTCTTTGTTACCATCACCTCCATCCTTCCCAAAATCATTATTATCATCATCGTCATCTTCATCATCATTGACATCGTTATCATTTTATCAACATATCCTTCATCATCATCATTATCCCTACCATTATCATGTAGAAGATCGTAAAAAGATAGTAATTTCTAAGGATTGATGGCTTACTCATATAAAAATTCATCTTGCAAAGATCTGAGGAATCTCCCTGGTTTAAGGTCAAACTTCCTCTTGAACTTGTTTTTCAATATTGGTAGGAAAGGGAAGTCCAACTTGGGATAATTTTCTTTATTATCATAGTATGCGATGAAGTGGGCCTCCTTATAACAATGCTCTTTTATTTGGAGGAGGACCTGTCCTATAAAAGAAGAGACTTTCTCTTTGACATTCTTAATAATATTATTATTTGTGTAAACAAGTGTTGCCTCCCTGTTTTCCAAACAATCTTTCAAGGTTGTAATTTTTACAGCCATTTGGGTATTTCAAGTCTTGGTTTGTGTAAGTTCTTCATCTAGGGATTTCACCCTCTCCTTAGTAGTTAGTCTCGTTCTCTTACCTCATCAAAGTCAAAAGCAAGTTTATTCTTCTCTGTTGTGACCTCATCCCTCGTTGTAGTGACATTATGTAACGACCCGTAAATTTTCGATAATTAAAATATCTAATTTAATAAGTTTTCGTGATTTAATGTTAGAATTTTTTTTAATTCGTTTGAAATAATAATAACTGGAATGAATTGCAACAATAACTATCCAAGTAATGAAAAATAAAAGCTACGTAGTGAATGCCTTTGCAATCAATAGTTGAATAGGATAATAAATGTTAAATTCATTGGGTATAATAGAGTAATTGATTGATAAGTAAAATCTATTTAAAATCAAATATTGAATATTGAACAGGTAAATTGTTTAAATTAAATATTTAAAACTTACTGAATAATTGAATAACTGTAAGAGGAAATAGTGTTCTAAATTGAAAATTAGTTTTAAAGGTTGAATCTTATAAGTTCGATTTCAATATTTTAAAAGATTAGGAATTGTTGGATAAGCGAAATTGTTTATATTTAATATTTGGAATTTATTGAATAATTTAATAATGGGAGTTGAATAACTGTTTTAATGAAAATGGTTGTTCTATAATTTGAATTTGTTAAATTTTATAAGTTCGTTTCGGATATTTCAAAAGATAGTGATTTAAGAATAATCAAATTTGTTTAAATTTAATATTACAAATGTTTGAATAATTAAATTCCGAATTTGATATGATTAATTTGATATGGAAATTTAATATATGAAAATAGAGTGAATAATTGAAAATTTTATTTAATATGATTCGAATTGGTTTCCAGAGTGAATGTAAGTTATATTGGGATTATAATAGAGTTAATAAGATTTTGAAATTGGAATTTATTGGATAATCGAATAACGGGTTTAATATGATTAAAAATGATTTGTAAAATTTTATTTTATCATATTAAAGTTAGAATGAGGTTATAGAACTTTTAAAATTTAATTTAAAGTTAATTTGTGAAAATTGAATATTTTAATATTTAATTGACGAGTAAAAATAGCCATTTTCAAACAGTCTCGGATTTTGACGAAACCAGTTTCATCGGATCCGTAATGTGATATTATTGTAAGATTTCAAATTTCCTGTCAATCGGATTTATCGTTTGTCTGGGGCGAGCCAAAACGCCTAGAAATTCGTTTTATCGGTTAAATTTGAATTTGATCGTTTATTACCGTAACTCGCGCATACGATCGAATTAGGCCTTGAAACCTTTTCCATTGCGTCCGGAATAGGGGTATAACATTATAAACGCCTAGCGGCACGCCTCGATAGGGTTCAAGATTTCAAGTTGCATAAATTGGGATATTTTGAAATTTAAAATTTATATTTGACTGGTTAACCCTTCTATTTAGCTGTAAATTCTACCGTGTCCCTGTAGCTTTTCATTCACGTCTCCCTCTCCTTTATTTTACACGCAATGGCAGAAAATAAAGAATAGAAAGAGGAAAAAAAATGGAAACTTTGAAAAATCATAACTCTATTTCTGCTCAAGTAAAAATCGCGAAACCAATTTTAAAAATCCAGATTCTTCGTCAGCTTCATTTTGGTATACTTGTTGCTGGGTGCGGCAGCTATTGAGGCCGAAGTCGTTCTTAGGCTTGAACTAGGGTTGGAAATCGTGGAGGATATAGGCTTTGATTCGTCAAACGGAGTTCGTATTTGCGTTTAGGGATGGAAGAGACACCTAGGAACCGAGTTTGGGAACGTGCGGCCACGTTTTGGGGGTGCGACCTGGTCGCATGCGTACGTTTGGGGGCAATGTGTCGCGTTTTGATACTGGAGGCCGAGCTCGAAGTTGATGGTACCGGGAGGTGGAGATTCAGGAGAGAGGATCGATGGCGTTATCGGTTCGTTGAACGGAGTTGTCTAGCTTCGTATCAGTGGAGGATGGTGCACGGCAATGGTGAGTTTGTGCACAGGAAATGGCTTCAGGCCGCGTTGGGGAAGATGGAGTTTGTCGGCTGGGCTTTATTTGCTTTGGGTATGAATTCATTTTTAATAATATAAATTGTTTTATAAATTAAATGTCGATAACTTATAAAATGTATAACTCTCACATACGAGGTCCGATTGAGACGAGACTTTTTGTATTGCGATCGTGATGGCGAGAGCTTCGAAATGAAATTGGTTTGGATGAATTTGGAGATAGTTGAAATTTGGGCTAAAATTGGAAGTCGTCCGGTTTAGTTCCAAACCGGAACTTCTCGGTGACAACAGGAAAATCAATGTGAGTGTTTTATAACGCTCACACCGTACTAAATATCTTTATGATAGTTAAATTTGACATTATGAAGTGTTATGATTTTATTTGTCGTTGTTTGATGAAATTTAATTGTCATATAGATTGTCATTTGAATTAACCGTTGAAATTAAATTGACAGATAAATTGAAATTAAAATTTAATTGCGATTAAATTACCTGACATTGATAACTATGAAATTTGCTATGAATTGTATTGTCTATTGGATGATTTATTTCGATGGATGCTATTGGTTGATATTTAAATGTTTGGATGTTTATTTGCTTATATATAACCTGTTATGCATACATATGATACTGTGATTTAATTTAAGTAATATATACTCATCCCTGACATTTAATTGAAATAAATAATTACTTGGCCATAGGATAGAAAATTATATACGGACACCGAATTGGCTAAATTAATAATTTTAAAAATCGTCGATTTGAAATTTGTTTAAATGTTTTGATTTAAAAGTTATAAATAGAAATCAATTTATAGAAATCGAATTTATCGAAAATTTAAGTTTGGAATGTTGAAATTAATTTTGGTTAAAAGAAATTGTTAAAAAAAATTAAGTGGAGACTTTGGAATTTAAAATCAGGATATGATTGAATTTCGAAATTGATTTGTTTAAAGATTTAACCTTAATTCGAGCTTTGAATATTACTAAGTAAAAGTGATATAAAAATGATATTTTGAAATCGAGCTTGGAGTTGAACCATATTTGAAATTTGGATTTAAACTTGAATATTGATGGAAAATTTGTTAAGTGTTATAAATGGATATTTTGAAATCAAGCTCCAAATCGATAAAAATTGAAATTGAATAAATTGAAGGTCAATGTAGAATTGAATTGATTTGAAGTTAAAGCTGACGTTGTTTTGAATTGAAATCGAAATTGAATCGGTAGAATGGAAATTGAAATTAATTTGAATTGGGAAGTTATAAATTGAAATGGATGGGATTTGAAGCTGTTTTATTTTGTTTTCCAAATTACTCGGTTATATAAACCATTTTGGATACTTAAACTGTTTTAATCTATTTTAAATCTACTTAACCCGATTTAAATGATTTTAAACTAATTTATCTATTTCACGTCCATTTTAAGAGTTTAAGTATTTTAAGTATTTTAATTATTTAAACTACTTTTAAACTACTTAAAACTATTTTTCTAAAATTCCAAACTGGTTAATAAGGTGAAATGTTTATGTTTAAATCTTGAATTTAAATACGAATTGAGTTAAATGAAGTTGCAACCTAAATTGAAATTCGAAATGATTTTGAAATCGAAATGAGATATTGATGCGAAAAATGATTTTTGAAACGGAATCTTACATTTCAATAGATACGATGATATTTGAAATGGACTTGATTTTTGAAGCGAATATGATATTTTGATATCAATTATGGATCGATTTGAAATATAAAAGAGCCAACGGTGTAATAATACGTAGTTATTAAAGAGACCGGGATCGGATATGGACATACTCTCTGTCGATACTGAACACCACTTTAATAACTATTATACGCGGAGTGTTGATCCAGAATGAAGTGGATGGTTTGGTGAACGCGTTGACTGAAGAAAGAGAACGATATTGGATGACCCCTGACTTGACTAAAACAGGAGCCGCGCCGGGCCATTGAGGTTCGCCACCTCTAGCGGACACGCTTCTTCGATACCATTTCTATTACATTTGTGATGCGATTTGGGTGCACCCCTTGATTTGGGAGTGTTGTTTCGCGGTGTTGGGGTAGCTGCTGGCTATGCTCAACATCAGTTCGGATCACGCAACTACTAGTATCCTAGTTGGTATCGCCTCATGTACCTTGTCATACTGATTATCCTATTCGCGACCACTACGTTTTGTTTTGTGTTATACCTATGGGGTACCCTCTGATAACCACCGGTTTACGGTGGGGCTTACGGTGCTGTATAGACTATGGCATTATAAAAATGTGTTAAGGGGGATTATCGTAACGCCTTAACGCTATTTTGATACTTTATATTACTGATGGGCATTATCTACTTAGCGTACATTACTACATAGTAGATAGTTTAACAGATCCTTAAGAGATGGAAAATCTCGTAACATCTCTTGAGTTATTGCACGCACGTTGACACTGGATATGAGATGTCAAACCCCGTAAACATCTCTGACGCCGTTACACTCATATTTATTTACGATTGATTTAACTTTCATAAGGATATTTTAGTCCCGACTCGAGTGTTTTGTCTTTTCATTACGCTCGGGTCAGTCCTGAGTTTTCAAATTTTTGAAGATCTATTCTGGAGGACGAAGACGAAGATTTGGTACTCTATTACTATTATTATCTGTGCATCATGCTACTTGCTGCATTATTTTATTTGTTCTGTTGTATATGTATAACTCTGATAAATGTTGTATAAATAATTGTCAATGTATAGTAAACAGCTTCATGAACTGTTTATTTGACTATTATATTTTATTGTTCCGCTGTAAGATTCTGTGTTGTTTCCTTTCTTTTATTTCTCTTTCCTCTTCTTTTCTTATTTACCCCAATAACCATCTGCCCTTTTGAATGGTTTAGGATCGACATGTGTATTTGATCGTCGGTTTAAACTGTCAAAAAGGCGGGTCGTTACAGTTGGTATCAGAGCTGAGGTTTAGCGATAACCTTAGCTTTGTGTGGTCAGACTCTTTATAAATAGGGTAGTAATACCCTATGATGAGTCGCTGAGTGCATATATATATGAGAGAGCATATTTGTTAGTGATATAAAATGTTTTATATTGTGTCGGTTGATTTGTTGAGTGGCTTATGGATTCTGGTCAATACGAGTAATTAACGTCATTGATAGGGATCTCTAAACACTCGAACAGAACAATTCGACATAGTATTGTTTTGAAATTGGGTAAATGAAATAATTTTGCCCTAATTATATTTTGTATATAAAGAATTTATTTTCAAAAATTATTGTGATCTATCTAGCTTATTTGGTTGTTGGAAACGATAATATTGATTGTTATCATTAATTGGATATTGTGTATTAATAAATAAGGCTTATTGAAAAATAAACAATAATAAAACAACTTGTGGAATATTTCAAGAAAGTAAAATCCTACAAGAATATTGTATAAAGGTGACTTATAAATCAAAATAGATCTAAATTGGAAATAGTGAATTTAAGACCTGGAGATTTTGAAAATGGTTTTCAAAATCTTTGAAGAAATATATAGTAATATTAGTTGGAAATTGTTTATAGAAATATTTTGAAAGGATTTTAAGCAGGAATGAATTCAGTACTCCTCTCTTATGTCGCTGGAAAATAATTTCGGTGATGACTGCGCAGCATCACCGACGTTCATTTTCGAGTCTCAAAGTGGGGGAGGCTTCTAAGAAGCTTTGTTTTTCTTCGAGATTATTTTGGGTAAATGGGTTTTGGTTTAAACTCCAAAGGTATGATTTGATGTATTAAAGATATAAGTGTATATGTTTATTTCAAATGATTTGAAAAGAATCGGGCATTTATATTTCTAAGTTCTGTTAATTAATAATTTTCAAATTATTTGAATGAAATGTGAATAACCAAAATTTATAAAATAAGAGGATTAAGATATCTAAGCTATTGTTTGGGAAAACTTTAAAGTTGAAAGGTAAAGAGGATTTAAACAAATTAAATTTGTGAACATTCTAATTAAGTAAAAGGAAATTCTATAAATTTGTATAATACCAAAATTACATTCTGATAACATATAACAAGACTTACCAAATGTTAAAAGTTAAAATGATGTTTTGGATATGTAATGAGATATTGTATAAATAAACAGAACCTGAAAATAATTGAAGTATACAAGTAAGGAAAACTTAAAAAGGAATTAAAATGTATACAAATGAAATTTTGGTTGTGATAAAAATGTTATATACTTAAATATAGCATGAAATGATGAATGGATAAATGGAACAAGTAAGTGAACTTAAGAAAGAAGATAAATGAATCATAATATATCTTTGTAAATTGGTTATAGAAAATAAATAAAAGTTGAAAAGGGATTGTAACCTTTAAGATAACTGTAACTAAGAAAAGTCATTTATGAGATATTAGACTTTTATAGGATGATTAATAAACTAAAGTGCTGGTTAATAAAATGTTCCATAAAGAAATTTGTTATTAACTAAAATTATGAAATTGAAGTAAATATAAACAAAGGAATTTCTTATAGCTAAGAATCAATTGGGAAAAGAAATTGAGTTTAGTTAAATTATATAGAATGTTTAAAATGAACTTGAGTAAGCAAATTCTTTGATATGATGTTTAAGAAAAGATAATGTTAAAGAGTATGCTATGTAAAGAAATGAATATACTAACTGAATAATGGATTGTGAGTAATTAAGTGAAAAATATATATATAAAAGCCAATAAAATAATTTAGTATAGATAAATTGGATAGAAATCCATTGGAAGGAAATACGTGAGATTGTACGTATATTATTTTATTCGCATAACGATTTGATCCAAATTCGAGCACAAAATTTCGAGATGATTTATATCGATCCAAGTTAGGATTTTTCACTCGATTTTCGATGGCGAACCCTGGATATGGATTTTAATTTGATTCTGGAATTCTCTATCATAGTATATGGCTATGCAAGGAGAGTAACAGTTTCCAATCAAGGAACCAAATCTGAGTCCGCACTAGAGAGTCGTGTGAACGATACTAGTTTGGAAGTGAAATTGTGTGATCGAATAAGAGATTAGATTTGATATTGCTCACGGATGATATATGTATGGCTTACGGACTTAATTAAAGTTAATATTGGAAATTTAAGATGCCAAAGATAAAATGATTCTTTTAAAATTATATAACATGATATATATATATAAAAGAGATAAACCAAATTGAATGTAAAATTAATAATTTGGTTATGTTGGGTATGATTTGGTTGTTATATGATTGTTAGTTGATTGTATATAATTCATTAAGTATTAATGAAATTGAAAGCTATAAATTATTGAAATCAAATTGGAAGCTAAATGAATTTGAATAGAATTTAATTTGATTCAAATTGAAAGTGAACTAATGTAAATATAAATTAGTGAATGTTAACTAATTGAATTGAGAAGGAATGTTAGTAAAATCCAACGTTAATGAATCAACTATGATTAAAATTGGAATCCAAGTCAATAAATATTAATGAGAAGTGAGTTTATATTGATTGGTTATGGATTTGTTGGATGATAGTTGATTGATGGTTGTTGTTTTGTTGCATTTACTATGTTGGCACATGTAGTTGTTATGTTGCTACATGATGTATATTGATACTATTTTCATATATGCATGATTCTCATTGTTTGTTGAGTGTTTAGTAGGTGCGGATTGCGCTTGCTTCGCATTTGGAGCTCGCTTTCGCGCTATATTAGTCGTATATGCTCGCTAATAAAATATAAGGTACATGTTTATTTTTTTCATTGGATTTGGTGATTTTTGTTGAGCCACTTGGCTTTTGATTTTCTTTTGTTGGTTTGGGGCCCGTAGAGGCGTTTTGTAGTTGTACCGATCGAGCCGCGCAAAGGAGACTCTGCCGAAATTTTCCGTAAATCCGGGTGTTAGAAAATTTTTCAAGTTTTAAAATTTTTATAACTTGTTTTGATAACTAACTTTTAAAGTTAGAAAGCCGTTTGGAATAACTTAGTGAAAGTGTAGTAATGACTTTATAAATGGAATTTCATTGTTTATAAGTTGGTAACTTGAATAAAATATATCTAATGTTGAATTCTATACTTAGTTCCTTTTCCCTTCTTTTTCCTTTTCGGGGACGAAAAGTTTTGAGTGGGGGAGAGTGTAACGACCCGTAAATTTTCGATAATTAAAATAGCTAATTTAATAAGTTTTCGTGATTTAATGTTAGAAATTTTTTTAATTCGTTTGAAATAATAATAACTGGAATGAATTGCAACAATAACTATCCAAGTAATGAAAAATAAAAGCTACGTAGTGAATGCCTTTGCAATCAATAGTTGAATAGGATAATAAATGTTAAATTCATTGGGTATAATAGAGTAATTGATTGATAAGTAAAATCTATTTAAAATCAAATATTGAATATTGAACAGGTAAATTATTTAAATTAAATATTTAAAACTTACTGAATAATTGAATAACTGTAAGAGGAAATAGTGTTCTAAATTGAGAATTGGTTTTAAAGGTTGAATCTTATAAGTTCGATTTCAATATTTTAAAAGATTAGGAATTGTTGGATAAGCGAAATTGTTTATATTTAATATTTGGAATTTATTGAATAATTTAATAATGGGAGTTGAATAACTGTTTTAATGAAAATGGTTGTTCTATAATTTGAATTTGTTAAATTTTATAAGTTCGTTTCGGATATTTCAAAAGATAGTGATTTAAGAATAATCAAATTTGTTTAAATTTAATATTACAAATGTTTGAATAATTAAATTCCGAATTTGATATGATTAATTTGATATGGAAATTTAATATATGAAAATAGAGTGAATAATTGAAAATTTGATTTAATATGATTCGAACTGGTTTCCAGAGTGAATGTAAGTTATATTGGGATTATAATAGAGTTAATAAGATTTTAAAATTGGAATTTATTGGATAATCGAACAACGGGTTTAATATGATTAAAAATGATTTGTAAAATTTTATTTTATCATATTAAAGTTAGAATGAGGTTATAGAACTTTTAAAATTTAATTTAAAGTTAATTTGTGAAAATTGAATATTTTAATATTTAATTGACGAGTAAAAATAGCCATTTTCAAACAGTCTCGGATTTTGACGAAACCAGTTTCATCGGATCCGTAATGTGATATTATTGTAAGATTTCAAATTTCGTGTCAATCGGATTTATCGTTTGTCTGGGGCGAGCCAAAACGCCTATAAATTCGTTTTATCGGATAAATTTGAATTTGATCGTTTATTACCGTAACTCGCGCATACGACCGAATTCGGCCTTGAAACCTTTTCCATTGTGTCCGGAATAGGGGTATAACATTATAAACGCCTAGCCGCACGCCTCGATAGGGGTTCAAGATTTCAAGTTGCATAAATTGGGATATTTTGAAATTTAAAATTTATATTTGACTGGTCAACCCTTCTTTTCAGCTGTAAATTCTACCGTGTCCCTGTAGCTTTTCATTCACGTCTCCCTCTCCTTTATTTTACACGCAATGGCAGAAAATAAAGAATAGAAAGAGAAAAAAAATGGAAACTTTGAAAAATCATAACTCTATTTCTACTCAAGTAAAAATCGCGAAACCAATTTTAAAAATCAAGATTCTTCATCAGCTTCATTTTGGTATACTTGTTGCTGGGTGCGGCAGCTATTGAGGCCGAAGTCGTTCTTAGGCTTGAACTAGGGTTGGAAATCGTGGAGGATATAGGCTTCGATTCGTCAAACGGAGTTCGTATTTGCGTTTAAGGATGGAAGAGACACCTAGGAACCGAGTTTGGGAACGTGCGGCCACGTTTTGGTGGTGCGACCTGGTCGCGTGCGTACGTTTGGGAGCCGTGTGTGGCGTTTTGATACTGGAGGCCGAGCTCGAAGTTGATGGTACCGGGAGGTGGAGATTCAAGAGAGAGGATCGATGGCGTTATCGGTTCGTTGAACGGAGTTGTCTAGCTTCGTATCAGTGGAGGATGGTGCACGGCAATGGTGAGTTTGTGCATAGGAAATGGCTTCAGGCTGCGTTGGGGAAGATGGAGTTAGTGGGCTGGGCTTTATTTGCTTTGGGTATGAATTCATTTTTAATATAATACAAATTGTTTTATAAATTAAATGTCGATAACTTATAAAATGTATAACTCTCACATACAAGGTCCGATTGAGACGAGACTTTTTGCGTTGCGATCGTGATGGCGAGAGCTTCGAAATGAAATTGGTTTGGATTAATTTGGAGATAGTTGAAATTTGGGCTAAAATTGGAAGTCGTCCGGTTTAGTTCCAAACCGGAACGTCTCGGTGACAACAGGAAAATCAATGTGCGTGTTTTATAACGCTCACACCGTACTAAATATCTTTATGCTAGTTAAATTTGACATTATGAAGTGTTATGATTTTATTTGTCGTTGTTTGATGAAATTTAATTGTCATATAGATTGTCATTTGAATTAACCGTTGAAATTAAATTGACAGATAAATTGAAATTAAAATTTAATTGCGATTAAATTACCTGACATTGATAACTATGAAATTGCTATGAATTGTATTGTCTATTGGATGATTTATTTCGATGGATGCTATTGGTTGATATTTAAATGTTTGGATGTTTATTTGCTTATATATAACCTGTTATGCATACATATGATACTGTGATTTAATTTAAGTAATATATACTCATCCCTGACATTTAATTGAAATAAATAATTACTTGGCCATATGATAGAAAATTATATACGGACATCGAATTGGCTAAATTAATAATTTTAAAAATCGTCGATTTAAAATTTGTTTAAATGTTTTGATTTAAAAGTTATAAATAGAAATCAATTTATAGAAATCGAATTTATCGAAAATTTGAGTTTGGAATGTTGAAATTAATTTTGGTTAAAAGAAATTGTTAAAAAAAATTAAGTGGAGACTTTGGAATTTAAAATCAGGATATGATTGAATTTCGAAATTGATTTGTTTAAAGATTTAACCTTAATTCGAGCTTTGAATATTACTAAGTAAAAGTGATATAAAAATGATATTTTGAAATCGAGCTTGGAATTGAACCATATTTGAAATTTGGATTTAAACTTGAATATTGATGGAAAATTTGTTAAGTGTTATAAATGGATATTTTGAAATCAAGCTCCAAATCGATAAAAATTGAAATTGAATAAATTGAAGGTCAATGTAGAATTGAATTGATTTGAAGTTAAAGTTGACGTTGTTTTGAATTGAAATCGAAATTGAATCGGTAGAATGGAAATTGAAATTGATTTGAATTGGGAAGTTATAAATTGAAATGGATGGGATTTGAAGCTGTTTTATTTTGTTTTCCAAATTACTCGGTTATATAAACCATTTTGGATACTTAAACTGTTTTAATCTATTTTAAATCTACTTAACCCGATTTAAATTATTTTAAACTAATTTATCTATTTCACATCCATTTTAAGAGTTTAAGTATTTTAAGTATTTTAATTATTTAAACTACTTTTAAACTACTTAAAACTATTTTTCTAAAATTCCAAACTGGTTAATAAGGTGAAATGTTTATGTTTAAATCTTGAATTTAAATACGAATTGAGTTAAATGAAGTTGCAACCTAAATTGAAATTCGAAATGATTTTGAAATCGAAATGAGATATTGATGCGAAAAATGATTTTTGAAACGGAATCTTACATTTGAATAGATACGATGATATTTGAAATGGACTTGATTTTTGAAGCGAATATGATATTTTGATATCAATTATGGATCGATTTGAAATATAAAAGAGCCAACGGTGTAATAATACGTAGTTATTAAAGAGACCGGGATCAGATATGGACATACTCTCTGTCGATACCGAACACCACTTTAATAACTATTATACGCGGAGTGTTGATCCAGAATGAAGTGGATGGTTTGGTGAACGCGTTGACTGAAGAAAGAGAACGATATTGGATGACCCCTGACATGACTAAAATAGGAGCCGCGCCGGGCCATTGAGGTTCGCCACCTCTAGCGGACACGCTTCTTCGATACCATTTCTATTACATTTGTGATGCGATTTGGGTGCACCCCTTGATTTGGGAGTATTGTTTCGCGGTGTTGGGGTAGCTGCTGGCTATGCTCAACATCAGTCCGGATCACGCAACTACTAGTATCCTAGTTGGTATCGCCTCATGTACCTTGTCATACTGATTATCCTATCCGCGACCACTGCGTTTTGTTTTGTGTTATACCTATGGGGTACCCTTTGATAACCACCAGTTTACGGTGGGGCTTACGGTGCTGTATAGACTATGGCATTATAAAAATGTGTTAAGGGGGATTATGGTAACGCCTTAACGCTATTTTGATACTTTATATTACTGATAGGCATTATCTACTTAGCGTACATTACTACATAGTAGATAGTTTAACGGATCCTTAAGAGATGGAAAATCCCATAACATCTCTTGAGTTATTGCACGCACGTTGACACTGGATATGAGATGTCAAACCCCGTAAACATCTCTGACGCCGTTACACTCATATTTATTTACGATTGATTTAACTTTCATAAGGATATTTTAGTCCTGACTCGAGTGTTTTGTCTTTTCATTACGCTCGGGTCAGTCCTGAGTTTTCAGATTTTTGAAGATCTATTCTGGAGGACGAAGACGAAGATTTGGTACTCTATTACTATTATTATCTGTGCATCATGCTACCTGCTGCATTATTTTATTTGTTCTGTTGTATATGTATAACTCTGATAAATGTTGTATAAATAATTGTCAATGTATAGTAAACAGCTTCATGAACTGTTTATTTGACTATTATATTTTATCGTTCCGCTGCAAGATTCTGTGTTGTTTCCTTTCTTTTATTTCTCTTTCCTCTTCTTTTCTTATTTACCCCAATAACTATCTGCCCTTTTGAATGGTTTAGGATCGACATGTGTATTTGATCGTCGGTTTAAACTGTCAAAAAGGCGGTTCGTTACACATTAAGAATTTTCCTCTTAAGAGACCTAACTCTCTCGTAACGATGAAATTTTCTTCTTAAGATTTGGAATTTGATAGACAGACTCATGAAAATCCTATTAAAGAAAAAACATGTGATTTATTACCAAAAATATATAAAATTTATAATACATAAAGATATATGGAATCGAAGTTTGTGTTAGCCAGACATGTAAAGTTACATACTAAAGAAACTGTTGAAAAAGGATGTGGAGATGATCCATAGAAAAGGCAGAAGGCTGCAATGTCATTAGAGAAGCTATAGTCGGGGATTGGATGACCGAGCGAACAAAATCATCAAAATTAAAAGAATAGATTGGGCTAGAGATTTATAACGTTGAGATTCAGGAGGAGGAGTCAGGCCCACAACTCCTAGAACAGTGGTTAAGAAACCGTTGTGCACAATGATTCATAATGTCCATACCAGGGCTCGGGGTGTGAGCAACTTCGGTTTGGACCTTGATCACGTTCGAGTTTGACCTTTTTTCTTGGCAGAGGAATCGAAGTATTAGGCAAACAGACAGAATCACTCTTTCTTTTGCAGTCCTCAATAGCCCTAAGGATATCAACAATAGAACCTACAATAGGGAAACTTTAGTAGCTGTAGTTGAGGAAGAGGTAGAAGTTCTAACTTTCTTGGGATTAGCAGTCAGGATAATAACGGTCGAACCTAAGTCAAAGAAAGAATAATAAGATGAAAGCATAGGAAATTTTATCAAATCATAAGAAATTAGCAGTGGAACCATGTTGAATGGAGGAAGTAGGAGAAAAGGTATTTTGGTTGCCGACGACCAAGGCTTATTTCTCATGAACGTTCTTCTTGATCATCGGAGACCCCCTAAGCCCTTTATGATTCTCTACAATAAAGAAGTACTTTCTAAGGTTGGCCTTAGTCATGATTTTGAGACTGTCTTCAATAATTTGATATGCTAGGCTTAAAGTACCAATTGTACTAGCAATAGAAGGATTCATCCCTTTAATAACGGTTTCTAGAAGAAAAATAACTATTACAAGAAAAGAGCAGAATATAGTACAAATAATTGAGGGAAAGCAGCAAGTCTTAATAGGGTAGAAAAAGACCCCTTGAACCTAGGGGTATGACTCTTAACATAAAAGAACTGGTTTTTTTGTTCCTTGGCTTTGTTGATCAAGTTAGGGATCAGACTCTTTCAAGAGGATTGTTTATCTTCCCAAATGGGCCTGCCACCGTAGCCTCTACATTGGTAATTATAAATTGTTGAAGAATAGCGTTGACTTCCACCTAGGTAGTTATAAAGGACTGAGCATGCCTATAGTCCCCTTTCTTTGAAGTAGGAGAGGATTTAAAGTCTTTATCAGTTTTCTTGCTAGCCATTTCCCATCAAGCAATATCATGCAAAAATCAGGGAAGTATCATATACTTTATAAAGTTTGAAGTCCTTAAGAAGATGTTAAAAGAAAATTTGGTTCCTTAAAATTAGGGTATAGATAGAGATACAATATAGTGTTGAACTTGTAACTAATTACTTAGTCCAAAATAAGATATCAAGCTCATAAAAGTTTGTGAGTTCATAATTAGTTGAAGCTTCATTAATTAGTTATTGAGTTCATAATAAGTTGTTGAACTCATAACTAATTATCGAGTTCGTAAAAATGTGTCAAACTCATAAATAGTCGGCGAGTTCGAAATTATTGGTAGGTGCTTTAACTATTTATCGAGTTCATAACGAGGTGTCGAATATATAAATAGTTGATTCATAATCAGTTAAAGGTACTATAATTAGTTATTGAGTCCATAAAAGACGATGAGCATGTAAAAATATCGAAACCATAGCTATCTAACAATTCTCTAAAGGGCTGTTGAATCAGTAACAAGCTAACAACTTTCTAAAGGGGTGTTAGATCAACAACAAACTAGCAGCTATCCAAAGTGATGCTAAGTTTGTAACTGGTTAATAGTTTAATAAATGGTCCTCCAATTCATAATTAGCTATCGAATCACTGGCCGGATATTAAGTTTACATTTAATTAGCAAGCCCCTAATAGGGTATCAAGTCTCTAAATAGATGTTGATTTTTTGATGATTATTAAAACTCTAATAAATTATTGAGTTCCTGGAAGGGTATCGAGCTTACGGATTTATAAAAAATTCATGAATTATCAAGGTTCCGCTAATTACTCAGGTTATGTATTACAAATAATGCTTGAATCCAAACACCAAATTCTCAAAGATCAATAGTATGACGGGAGCTAATCGCTAACAAAACCTAAATGGTTCATAGAAACTATATTAATTAAAACTCTAATTTTAATACCAAAAGCCCTTCGCTTACATTTAAATTAATCAGAAAATGAAGTCGCACCTTAATTCGAGTTTGAGTGCTGTAGGAATCAAAAGCTTTTTTATAAAATTTCAAAATTAAAAGGAGGGAAGTTGTAACTGCAGTTTTTAGTTTTGGTTGTAGGTGGAGTTTTTGGAGAAGAAAGAATAGGTATTTATAGAAAGGAAAAGAACAGCAAGGATCATTGATTTCTATTCGAACGGAAGAACGCAATTGAAGTGGATATCAATAGGCGGTAATATAAAAAGTGAGTTATACCGAAGTATAATATTTTTCTTTTACACTAGGATGGGGGTGGGGTTCTAAATTTTACTACCAATATGAAGTATCGAGCTTCTAAGAAAGCACATCGAGTTTGGAAATAATTAAAGATATCAAGCCTGAAAAAGATAAAGCTACAAAGCATTTGGCATTTAGGAAAAGCTATCGAGTCTCTAAAGGTATTGAACATCTAATTACAAAGAAGTGTCGAGCCTCTAAGGATATTGAACTCCAAGTTGTTAATAAGTAAGGAAAAAGTACCGAGCCTTTGAAGGGTACCAAGTCTCCACAACCGTAAGTGTTTAATAAGAAATAGGTGATGTCGAACATTAACATTGGAGAGAGGTATCGAGTGCTTAATGACAAGAAGGTGTTAAATCTATGAAAGAAATTAGGCACGTTGCACCAGTAAATACTAAGGGGTATCGAGCTTCTAGAGCATGAAGGTTGTTGGGCCTTAAGATATCCAGGGTGTCAAAAACATATAAGGGATGTCGAACCTCTGTAACACAAAATGTTGTAGAGTATGTAACAAAGGAGGGACTCCAAGCTACAAGGGGATGTCAAGCATCTAATCATAAGGAGAGGATATCGAGAACAAGCCTATGTAAAGAAATGGTCCTTAAAATCAATTTACATGACTTTAATCTTAAAATCGAATTATATCAATACATAAAAATCCTTGTTTAAATTAAAACATGGAATATAATCAAAGAATATCATCATTCATCCACTCAATAACCCTAAACCCGAAATTAAAGTGTTCATTAGAACATATATGAGATGGCTTAGATTATTATTCACCTCATTTGGATAAGAAACTTGAGATTTGTTCTTGCTTTAGTCGTCGTAGCTTGAATCTTAGCTTCTAATTGGTTTTAAACTCTTCTTCTCTTAGGCTAATGGCCGGACTTGCTACTACTTTGTTTATATTTTTTATAGAAGTATTAATGAGAATGAGGTAAGGGTTTAGGAGTTATGGCATTATGGTGTATGGCTATTCCCATATTACCCTTGCATTATTCTCTTAGGTATTTACTTATAAAACAATTTTTATAAATCCATTTAGTTAAGGCATGACCCTACATGGTTTTCAAATCTCAATCCCCTTATCACTCTAGTCTCTACATTATTCTATTTAATTTAAATCTTCTAAATAGTGCTATTTAAGTGTTATAGGCTCCCCTTCTTAAAGAATTTTATCCTTAAAATTTAGCAAGGATTAAATACTAATCATATCAACCATCTATAACATCTCCTAACTACTATACTAGCCTACCTGAATAGAAAACATTCTATATAAAGCAAATATTGAACATACCCTCACAACAGATGAGGATAAGTATCTCTAGTCCTGTCTTTTGTCTTCCAAATACAGTCGTTCTTATTGTCGCTCGCTGAAGTTTCACCAAATTGACTATCTTGTTTCTTAGCCTGTTCTCATCACTCGCTATAACTCGAACAAGTTGCCTAACAAAGGTCAGATCCAGTTCTACTATTAAGTCTTCCAATGTAGTCAAAGGAATAGTTGTCTCTGGATCACACACATACTTACGAAGATGAGACACATGAAACACATTATGGACACCTGCCAAACTGCTCGGCAACTCTACTCCATATGCTAGCTTTCCGATCCTCTCTAAAACTGGGAATGGTCCAACATATCTCGGTGCCAGTTTCCTTGACTTTTCTAATCGTACCACACTCTTCATCGGTGATATTTAATGTAAACCCTATATCCAAGTGATAACTTTAGATCCTTACACCTCTTATCTACATAACTCTTTTTTCTAAACTAAGTTTCTTTCAGCCTACTTCGAATCAAATCAATCTTTTTTGTTGCCTCTCTTGCCAGATCCGTACCTAAGGTTAATCTGCCTCCACTTTCCAACCAACATGCTGATGATTGCATGACCTTCTATACAAAGCTTCGAAAGACGCCATTCCTACACTAGTCCGATAATTGTTATTATAAGAACTCTCAAATAAGTGTAGGTGATCTTTCCAAGATCCACCAAAACCAAGCATACAAGCTCTTAACAAATCTTCGAGTACCTTGTTGACTCTCTCTGTCTGCCCATCTGTTTAAGGATTATAAGCAGTACTATTCTTGAGATTGGTACCTAACACATCCTGTAAACTCTTCCAGAATTCACTAGTAAACAAAGTATTTCTATCACATACTATATTACTAGGAGTTCCATATAGTCTAACTACGTTCTTCATAAACAATCTAACTAGAACATGTGCCATCACGATTGACTTAACTGGAATGAATGGGCACTCTTGGCCATCTTGTCCACTATGACCTATATACACTCATTTCCTCGATTTGACCTTTGCAACCAGCCTATAAAATCTATAGACATCGAATCCCATTTCCAAACTGGTATTTCTTAAGGTTGTAGCAACCCACTCAGCTTCTAATGTTCGACCTTTACCTGGTGACAGTTCACACACAGCTTTACCCACAAGCCATCATCCTTCTTCATACCTTCCCAGTAGAAACTCATCTTCATGTCTTCATACATCTTGTTCCTCTAGGATGAATCATAAATTTGGATCAATGACATTCCCTAAGAACTTCTCTCCTTAAGTCCTCAATATTCGGAATACATAACCGTCCCTTCTTTCTCAACCATCCCCTCTAGTCAAGATTGAAATATTTTAGATCATCAATTCTCTATCCAACCCAAGCCATTTAATCTTCTCGGCTAATTGTGGATTCTCTTTCTACTTAGAAGCAATCATTTCAACCAAAATCGGTAAGACTTCTTAGTAGGATAGAATGGTAGTGCTTTGATTAGAACTAGCAGTCGATCTTAACTGCATACTAGAGTAGTCAAAGCCTCTAGATCCTTCATTCCGTTAACATAGCTGACACCATATTCTGATGTTTTCTACTAAGAGCATCCGCTACTTTATTTCCTTTTCCAGGTGTATACTCTATACCAAAATCATAAGATGTTAAAAAATCCAGCCACCTTTGCTGTCTCATATTCAACTCCTTCTTAGAGAATAAATATCTTAAGGACTAATGATCTGTGTATAACTCAAATCTCTCTCCCGAGAGATAATGTTTCGATACTTTAGTGCGAAGACCACCGCTGCCAACTATAGATCATGAGTATGATATCTTACTTCGTGCGGTCTAAGGTGTCATGAAGTGTGTGCAATAACTTTACCTTTCTACATCAACACAGCCCCTAATCAGGTTCCACATGCATCGGTATACACCACTAATCCTTGGTTTTCATCTGGGATTACTAACATAGGCACATTATTCAATAAATGCTTTACTTAAGGAATGCTTCCTCACATTTGTCAGACCAAATAAAGTTTACGTCCTTCCCGGTTAGCTTAGTCAAAGGCAATGCTATCAGTGGGAAATCCTTAATGAATCTTTGGGTATAGCCATCGAGTCCAAGAAAACTTCTGATCTCAGTCACCGTCTTTGGTCTCTTCCAGTTATTAACAGCTTCGATCTTATTTGGATCTACTGACAGACCCTTCTCTGAAACCATATAACCAAGAAACTTATGTAGTGTTTGGTTTGTCATTTTTAGTTTTGGATTTTCCTCCATATAAAAATGCGCAAGACACGTATATTATCGAAAACGACCAATTTAGAAAATGAAATTAACATATAAAATAGAAAATAACTTTTTTATTCTCCATGTTTTGGAAAATGATAGAAGCACGACGAACAATCCATCATTCCGTCGTCCTTCCACCCCCTCCGTCGTCTCTTCATTTTCCTACCATCATCTCCATTATCACTTCACTCCTCTCATTTTTGACATACATATTGGAAAACAGAAAACTAAAAATTCATTTTTGAACCAAACACTACCTTAACTTCTTCTAGAGATGACATTTTGAAAACTTCGCTTTCAGTTGATGCCGCCTCAGCGTCTCAAGCTATACTCTAAGATGAACTTCAAGCTCTATTTCATCCTCAGAGTATATTAAAATGTCATATATGAATACCTATATGAACCTATCCAAGTGATCTTGGATAACTCAGTTCATCAAATCCACGAAGAAAGCTGGTGCATTCGTTAACCTGTATGGTATTACTAAGCACTCGTACAAATATACTTAGTCCGAAACTCAATCAGTGGAATACTGTCCTCTGCCACTCTAAACTGATGGAAACCTATTACCAAATCCAGTTGGAAAAATACTCTGGCGAACATCATGGTCGCTCCCCAAGGCGAACTGCTTGGTCTAATAAAATTCTTTCTTTCTAAATCCACTAGATACACCTTTAATTCCTTTATCTCGGGAGGTGTCATCCTACTAGCTGGTCTACTTATAGGTTCTGCTCCTAGCACTAGATCTGTCCGAGACTTAATGGCTCTCTTCGGTGGTAGTCCTATGACTGGCTCAAAAACATCTACAAATTCTCTTGCAACCGCAACCCGATTCAACTCTTTTTCTATTTCCATAACTCCCAACAAAACATAAGCACTCAAACTTGAATTCTCCACTAAATATATAATTCGGTTATGACTATCAGGGTGTCTTTGCGATATTTTCCTATCTTGGAAAAATATTCTAGCATCATATCTATTTAACCAATCCATACCCAAAATGATCCCCAAGCCTACGAAATTAAAAACATACAAACTACATGCAAACTTATGACTTAACAATTCAAGTTCTAACTGGTCACATCCCATCCCCAAGTTGCATACCCTCATATGAAATTCCCAACCCTTAAGAAAGTAACAAGGTATGAGAGTTCTAAACATAACCTATCTACCAAACATTGATATATAAATGAATGCGATGTACCGATATTAAATAGTACCTTAATTGGTATACTATGAACCAAAAGCCTACCTTCCATCACAATCTTTGCTTTCTCAGAAGCAGTTGGTCTAGAAAAAGATGATTCCTAAGAAAATTTTTTTACCTTGTCCGCTCTGACTGGTTATGGACACTGATTCTCGTAGTGTCCAATATGGTTACAGTTGAAGCACCTCACTCCCTTCTTATCTGCAACATTTTTCCCTTTTCCAGTTCGACATTCATGGAATAATGTCCCTTCTTATCACGCTTAAAACAAACTAGAATTTCCTCTTCTTTCTTGGGAATCATGGTTTTCGACGTGCTTCTCCTTCCCATTAGTAGAAAACATCTCTTTATTCCTGATCGCCATCTCTACTACAAATATACTCGAATCATGGAGATGTGGCATTGTCGCCCTAGCAATCTTTGGTCTTAAACCTCGAATGAACTTCTTGTTCCTTTAATGATGGTGTCAACAGTAACATATCCGTATCTAGACAACTCATCAAACTTTATAGCATCAATCACCAGCATTTCACCCTGTGCTAAGTCCACGAACTTTCTCAGCAATAATGATTTGTTAACTTCAAATAAAAACCTCTCTTTGAATCTTCTACGAAACTCTGCCCAAGATAACTCTTCTTTGGGAAATCCCATGGAAATAATATTCCACCAATAAAGTGCTGCTCCCTGCAGCCGTCTAGAAGCAAGTATCCTCTTTGGCTTATCGTCTAATCCCAGATCAGAAAAAATACTTTTACAATGCAAAAAGCCAATTTTCTACTTCTATAGAATCCTCTGTTCCCAAAAAAGGTTTCCCACAAAGACTGGTTTAATTCCTGCTCATCTTAGCATAGTTATTGCCAATTGGTGCTACCAGATTAGCTCCTCCAACATTCACGACATTTCCCCCAGCCGCTCATGTAGCTGCTACAGCTTGCATCAGATTGGAAAAGAACTAATACATCATTCCCATATCTACTTTCGGGGTTCCAACACCTTTGTTGGCATCTTTATTTGGATTAGCATTTTCCTTTCGACCAGGATTCCTCCTGGTATTTGGTAGGGAATTTCCATTATTTGTTGTGCTTCCTCCACCTAGATTTCCTCTTCCTTTCCTACCTCCATATCTTCCTTTCTTGTAAATATTCAAACGAGCTTTAGTAAGACATAGAAGAACGATCTAAGATAGGGGGGAATACGTACTTATAGATATACATATAACAAATGCAAGTACTTTACTATAGCGTCAACCCAAAACCCGTTCTTATTTTGTGATTCATTGGATTATGCTTCGAAAATATTTTAGGTTCAAATTTCTTTTAAATTTACATAAACCTATGGTCTGATACCAATATGTAACATCCCCCATTTGGAGGCCCAAAACTAACTTCTACAGATGCTGCATTCTTCCTTAGTTATTAATACTAGGTAACCAAATGAGGTAATGTTAGATACATTGATATACTAGAAATACATGGATATGGAAAATTATAAACTAAATTTTTTCTAAAAAATTTCTCAATCCACTTCAAATCATATTTCAAATTCATTACATAATCCCAATTTGTAAACCACATTCAAAGAAATATAGTTATTATAAAATACGACAATAACGACAAATGATGATGCCCCTTTGGTTGATCAGAATCTAAATATAGGCAATTAAACAACTTTTCCATTACATTCAAAACACATCGGAGTCAAACAGAAGAACTCCTAATAGCTAGCTTGCCTCCTACAAGTCTCCAGAAGCTTATTCATCTAAAGGAGAATCTGAAAACCTTAACTCTCAAACTACTCAAAATCAATTGGGCATCTAAGAGTTTAAGTGGAATATATAAACATCGAGTCAAACAAAAAGTCTGGTATGGATAATAACCGACCATCTCGAACCATATTGATAGCCAGTGAGTCTATGCCATTTAGCGAAACAAGTTTTCCCCTCACTAGTATGTTAACCCAATTTATAATAACCATATACCATGCACATGCATCCACAATGGTTAAGACATAATATAACAAAAATGTACTATGATGATATGCAAACATGCGATATGCTTTGGATTCCTATCCCTATTTACTTAACTATCTATCTCAAGTTATAGTTTCTATGGTCACTATTAGTCTATTAGTTTTCATGGGCTGACCAATAACCTGTTTCAGACATACGAATTATCTGTCTGGTTTTCTAGTTTTCATAGGATCATTAAGAACCTATTAGTATCTACCAACAACTTTATCCAATTATAGTTTTCATGGGCTTACTATGAACCTATTAGATTCTTCAATAACATCTCTCATGTCATAGTTTTCATGGGATAACTATGAACCTATTGATCTCTTTCAATAACTTATCCGGACATAGTTTTCATAGGATCAATAAGAACCTATCGGCCTATGCCAATAACTATTTCCATTCATAGTTTTCATGGGCTTACTAAGAACGTGACTAAATAAGTCATCCATTGATTGGTCTTTGAGCATCCTATATTCTAGTCTGCTCGACCTCCTGGATGCAATTCTACTCACACAGGAGTTAACTTAATGTATATTCACTACTGGATCAACCTAGCTAGTTATTATGCCCTTAACACCAAAAAAATGCAGTTATGAGTTAATTATGAAGTGAATATGTTTATAGACGCATATATGATAACTGATCAAAATATAACAATATAAATATCCATGATTTAATTTCCTTGTAATAATTTTTCTCATGGAACATGGTTAATACCCTTACCCACTATCTTTAGCAAGGAAAGCTTCTTCAAAAACTCTAAAGTTAAATGCCATTTCAAAACTCTTTCATATTGCCATAAGTTTACCTTTAAAAATGAGATTGGGTTTCTTATTTGGAAACTAATGCTTTTAACTATATCCTTTCTATCATTACTTAAAAACCATAGGCCTTCTCTTTTGAAACCATAAAAACATACCCTTCTAAAGCATTAAAACCTTCCTTTCAGAACCATTAAAAACATACCTTTCAAAACACTTAAAGCTTATCTTTCTAAACCATTAAAGATGTACTTTTTGAAAGCATAAAAACCTTCTTTTCTAAACCATTGAAGATATACCTTTCGAAACACTTAAAGATTATTTTTGAAGGGACTTAGTTCAAGTAGAGTTTATGGAAGCAAAGCTTCAAAACCATTTGAAAGTATATCTTCCGAAGTCATTAGGTTTAACTTTAAATATAACTTTTAGGTCAAAGAGAAAAAAGCAGAAGTAACCCTTTGAAAGCATTGATCTTCAATTAAAAGAATTAGGGAAAAGAAATGCTTCGAAACCAACCTTTCGAAACCATTGATAAAAGCGGCTACAAGGACCCATTTGAAAGCATTGGGAAGGCGGCTTCAATATCAATAAAACAAAAGCCTTCCTTTCGAATTCATTATTATAAGACTATATAAAAAAAAGCGGCCTTAAACCAATTTGAAATGTATGGAGGCGGTAGCTAGGTATCTAATTGGTTCAAAATGCAGCAACTCATTCGATAGCCTCTTTTAAACCAAATATAAGCGACAACTCTTTCGAAAGATATTGAGTAAAAACAAAGGCAAGTTGGTTGATTTGAAAGCTAATAAAGTTGACTTTAACCTCTTCGAAAGCATTTTTATAAACAAAAGTAAGTAATGGATTTGAAAGCTTGTAAGAATAACTTATTTCCTTCGAAAGCATGGTTTTGAAACTATCCCTTCCGCCTTTCTGCAATCCACTATGTATAAATGGCTTGATGCAGTGTGTATTATTGTCGAATGAGTTCATTAGCAGAAGTATCATGACGAAAGCTTGTAGATGGAATTGGCAGAGTGGTAAATCGATGCAAAAGTGCTTTTTTCCTTTCAAAGTAACTTCTTTTCACCTAACATGCTAATTTGAAAAATGTAACCGGTTGCCATTTCTTTATCCTATCCTTATTCTAAAATGGCTGCTAAATTCAATAATTAATAATTGAAATCATTTTAACAAATAAGCCATTTCCTTTAACAAAACATTTAAATAAAGTCCTTCAACTTAAATAATTTAATAACCGTATTAAAACACTTAGAAAATTCTCCAAAAATTAGAATAATTCACTTTTAAAATGTTTTCTAACATATATAAATTTCAGATTTGAAGTCCTTTATATAATTGCCTTAATTAATTTAAGCCCAAATCATCTATTTCTTACATTCAAAATTCATAATAAAATATTCGTTACTTGGAATATTATGAAAATTTTAAACTCATTGCCAAAATAACGTTTTGCATAACGTATTCAAAAATAATCGCATTCAAAATTAATTTATACGATTTTAACCTTAAAACCGAATTATATCATTGCACAAAACATTTTGTTCAATTCAGTACATGGCATATAATCAAAGCATATCATCAATCATCCATCCAAATAGTTTTTAAACCTTAAACCCAAAAATAAAATGTTCATCAAGACATATTTGAGGCGGTTTAGATTATTATTCACCTTGTTTGGATAAGGAACTTGAGCTTTGTTCTTGATTTAATCTTCTTTGCTTGAATCTTATGTTCCAATTGATTTTAAGCTCTTATTCTCCTAGATTAATGATCGGTCTTGCTTCTCCTTTGTTTATGTTTTGGTTTTATGAAAGCATGAATGATAATGAGGTAAAGGTTTAGGGGTTATGTGGTTATGGTATACGACTATTTCTATATTAATCTTGCCATATTCTCTTAGGTATTTACTTATAAAACAATTTTTATAAATCCATTTAGTTAAGCCATGACCCTAAATGATTTTCAAATCTCAATCCCCTTATCATTTTAGTCTCTACTTCATTCTATTTAATTTATCTATTTTCTCTTGAATAATGCTATTTAAACTTAGGGGTGTTATAGACTCCCCTCCTTAAAGAATTTTGTCCTCGAAATTCAGCAAGGACTAAATACTAATCATAGTAATCATCTGCAACATCTCCTAACTACCATACTAGCTTACCTAAGTAGAAATAGTCTATATGAAGCAAATATAGAACACACCCTTATTTTAGATCAGGATAAGTATTGTTAATCCTGTCATCTGTCTCTTAAGTACAGTCCTTCTCATTGTAGCTCCATTGAACTTTCGCCAACTTGATTATCTTGTTTATTAAACTCTTCTCATATCTCGCTACAATCCGAATTAGTTGCCTAAGAAAGGTCAAATTCGGTTCTACTACTAAGTCTTCCGATGCAGTCGAAAGAATAGCAGTCTCTAGATCATGCACATAGTTACGAAGATGAGACACATGAAACATATTATGGATACCTATAAAACTATTTGGCAACTTTACTCTGTATGCGAGCTTTCTGATCCTGTCTAGAACTGTGAATGGTCCAACATATCTTGGTGCCAATTTCCCTGACTTTCCGAATCGTACCACACCCTTCATCGGTGTTACTTTTTAAAAAAACCTATCTCCAACCGAGAACCCTAGATTCTTACACCTCTTATCTGCGTAACTCTTTTGTCTAGACCGAGTTTCTTTTATCCTACTTTGGATCAATTCGATCTTCTTTGTTTCCTCTCTCACCAGATCTGGACCTAAGACTAATCTGTCTCCAGTTTCTAACCAACATGTTAGTGACTTTCATGGCCTTCCATATAAAGCTTCGATGACGCCATTCCTATACCAGTCTGATAACTGTTATTATAGGAAAACTCAACTAAGTGTAGGTAATCTTCCTAAGATCCACCAAAAGCTAGCACACAAGCTCTTAACAAATCCTCAAGTACCTTGTTGACTCTCTCTATCTGCCCATTTGTTCGAGGATGATAAGTAGTACTCATCTCGATCTTGGTACCTAACACATCCTGTGGACTCTTCCAGAACTTGCTAGTAAACAAAGCATCTCTATCACTTACTATACTACAAGGAATTTCATGTAGTCTAACTATGTTCTTCATAAACAATCTAGCCAAAACAGGTGCCGTCCTAGTTGACTTAAATGGAATGAAATGGGCACTCTTGGTCAGCCTATCCACTATGACCTATATACTTTCATTTCCTTGATTCAACCTTGTCAACCCGTCTATAAATTCCATGGATATCGAATCCCATTTCCAAACCAATGTCTCCAAAGGTTGAAGCAACCCACTCGGCTTCTGATGTTCAGCATTTACTTGTTGACAATTCACACACTACTTTACCCACAAGCCAACATCCTTATTCATACCTTCCTAGTAGAAACTCATCTTTATGTTTGACACATCTTAGTTCTCTCAGGATGAATCATAAATTTGGTTCGATTACATTCTCTAAGAACTTCTCTCCTTAAGTCCTCAATATTCGTAGCACATAACGGTCCCTTCTTTCTCAACCACCCCCTCCAGTCAAGATTGAAATCTTTTAGATCATCAATCTCCAATCCAACCTCAAGCCTTTTTATCTTCTTGGCTAACTGTGGATCCTCTTTCTGCTTAGAAGCAGTCCTTTCGATCAGAACTGGTTGGGATTCCAAGTAGGATAACATGGTAGTGCTTTGATTAGAACTACCAGCCGATCTTAACTGCACATTAAAAGTGTCAAAGCCTCTAGATCCTTCCATTCCATTAACATAACTGACATCATATTTTGATGTTTTCTACTAAGAGAATCCACTACTTTATTTCTTTTTTCATTGTATACTCTGTGCCAAAATCATAAGCTGCTAAAAACTCCAGCCGTCTTTGCTGTCTCATATTCAACTTCTTCTGAGAGAATAAATATCTTAAGGACTTATGATCTGTATATAACTCAAATCTCTCCCCTAAAAGATAATGTCTCCATACTTTTAGTGCGAAGATCATTGTTGCCAACTCTAGATCATGAGTAGGATATCTTACTTGATGCGGTCAGAGCTGTCCTAAAGCGTAGGCAATAACTTTACCTTTCTGCATCAACACAGCCCCTAATTAGGTTCCACATGCATCGATATACAGTACTAATCCTTAGTTTTCGTTTGGGACTACTAACACAGGCGCGTTGGTCAGTAAATTCTTTAAATGAAGAAATGATTCCTCACATTTGTCAAACCAAATAAACTTCACGTCCTTTTCAGTTAGCTTAGTCAAAGGCGCTGCTATCCGAGAGAAATCCTTAAAGATTCTTCGGTAATAGCCAGCGGTCCAAGAAAACTTTTGATCTCAGTCACCATCTCTAGCCTCTTCTAGATTTTGACAACTTCAATCTTATTCGGATCAACTGACAGACCCTTCTTTGAAACCACTTGACGGAGAAACTTAACTTCTTCTAGAAATGACACTTTGTAAACTTCGCTTTCATTTGATGCTACCTCAGTATCTCAAGCACTACTTTAAGATGAAATTTATGCTCTCTTTCATCCTAAGAGTATATTAAAAAGTCATCTATGAATACCAATACGAACCTACCCAAGTTCTCTTAGAAAAGTTGGTTCATCGAATCCACGGAGAAAGATGGTGCATTCATTAACCCGAATGGCATTACTAACCACTTGTACGAACCATTCCTAGTCCGAAACATCGTCAACGGAATACCATCCTTTGCCACTCTTAGCTGATGGAAACCTGTTGACAAATCTAGTTGGAAAAATACTCTGGCTCCACTCAACTGATCAAATAAATCATCGATTCTTGGCAAAGGATACCAATTCTTGATTGTCTTCTCGTTCAACTTATGATAGTCGATGTACATCCTTAACGACCCATCTGATTTCTTCATGAACACCGCGGTTCCTCCCCAAGGCAAACTTCTTGGTCTAATAAAATTATTTCTTTCTAAATCTACTAGTTGCATCTTTAATTCCTTCATCTCGGTAGGTGTCATCCTGTTATCTGGTCTACTTTCAGGTTCTGCTCCTGGCACAAGATCTATCCAAAACTCAATGGACCGCTTCGGTGATAGTCCCGTGACTGGCTCAAAAGCATCTACAAAGCCTCTTGCTACCACTACCTAATTCAACCGTTTTTCTACTTCCATAATTCCCAACAAAGCATAAGCACTCAGACCTGAATTCTCCACTGAATATATAATTTGTTTATGCCTATTATGGCATCTTAGCGATATTTCCCTATCTTGGCAAAATATCCTGGCATCATATCTATTTAACCAATCCATTTCCAAAATGATCCCCAAGATTACGAAATCAAAAACATACAAACTGCATGCAAACTTATGACCTAACAGTTCAAGTAGGAACCGGTCACATCTCATCCCCAAATTTGCATAGCCTCTTATAGGATTCCTAACCCTTAAGGAAGTAACAAGGTACGAGGGTTCTAAACATAACCTAACTACCGAACACTAAGATATAAATGAAAGCGATGCACTGGTGTCAAATAGTACCCTAATTGGTATACTATGAATCAAAAGCGTACTTTCCATCACAGTCTTTCCTTCCTCAACAATAGTTGGTTTAGAAGAAGATGGTTCCGAAGCAAAAACTTTTCCCTTGTCCACTTTAACTGGTTCATGTAATGTCCAATCTAGTCACAGTTGAAGCACTTCACTCCCTTATTATCTGCAACATTTTTCCCTTTTCCAGTTCAAAATTCATGAGCATAATGTCCCTTCTTATCGCACTTAAAACAAACTGGATAAGATTTTTCCTTCTTGGCAGCTCCTCCTTTCTAAGCTCCTTTCTTAAAGAATTTCCTCTTTTTGCCCCGAGAATCGTGGATTCTGACCTTCTTCTCTTCCCATAAGTAGAAATCATCTCTTCATTCCCAATTGCCATCTCCACTACAACTGTACTCGGACCATGGAGATGTGGCATGGTCTCTCTAGCAATCTTGGGTCTTAACCCTCGAATGAATTTCTCATTCCTTTTAATGACGATGTCAATGGTAGCATATCCATATTTGGACAACTCATCAAACTATGTAGTATACTCCATCACCAAAATTTCACCCTGCACTAAATCCATAAACATTCTCAGTAGTAATGGCTTAGTAACTTCAGACAAAAGCCTATCCTCGAATCTCGTTACGAAACTCTACCCAATTCAAATCTTCCTTGGGAACTCCCATGGTAATACTATTCCGCCAATAAAGTGCTGCTCCCTGCAACTGCTTAGAAGCAAGTCTCCTCTTCTGCTTATCGTCCAATCCTAAGTCAGCAAAAATCCTTTCACAATGCAAAAGCTAATTTTCTACTTCTATAGCATCCTCTATTGCCAAAAATGGTTACCCACCAAGATTGGTATAATCCCTGCTCATCTTATCATTGTTATTGCCAATTGGGGCTATGGGATTAACTCCTCCAACATTCACAGCATTTCCCCCAACTACTCCTGTAGCTGCTCCAGCTTGCATCGGATTGGCAAAGAACTGATACATCATCTCCATACCTACATTGGCATTTGCATTTGGATTAGCATTGGCCTGTCAAATCAGATTCCTCCTGGTATTTGGTCGGCCATTTCCATTAGTTATGGTGCTTCCTCCACCTAGATTTCCTCTTCCATTTCCTACCTCCGTATCTTCCTTTCTTATAAATCTACATACGAGCCTTAGTAAGATACGTAAGAACGGTCTACGAGAGCGGGGATACATACTTATAAATATACATATAACAAATGCAAGTACATTACTATAGCGTTAACCCAAACCCCGATCTCAATTTATGATTCATTGGATTATGATTTGAAAATACTTTAGGTTCAAATTTCTTTTAAATTTACATAAACCCACGCTCTGATACCAACATATAACATCCTCCATTTTGAGGCCCAAAACTAACTACAACGGATGCTGCAGTCAACCATAGTTATTAATTCTTGGTAACCAAATACGGTAATGTTAGATGAATTGATATACCAGAAACACAAGGACATGAAAAAAATTTAAAATAACTTTTTAAAAATTTCTCATTCCACTTCGAATAAAATTTCAAATTCATTACACAATCCTAATACATAAACCATGTTGAGAGAAACATAATTATTACAAAATACGCCAAGAGCAACATATGAAGATGCCCCTTTGGTTGATCAGAGTCTAAATATAGGCAATCAAATAACTGTGCCAGCACATCCAAAAAAAGCCTAATCAAACAGAAAGAACTCCTAAAAGTCAGCTTGCCTCCTGCACATCTCCGAAAGCTTATTCGTCTAAAGGAGAACCTTAAGAACTTAACTCTCAAACTACTCAAAATCAGTTGAGCACCCAGGAGATTGAGGGGGAAACATAAACTTTGAGTCAAAGAAAAAGTCCGGTATGAATAATAACCTACCATCTTAAACCATATAGATAGCTAGTGACACCATGCCGCTTAGCGAAATAGGTTTTCCCCTCACTAGTATCTTAACCCAATTTATAATAACCATATACCATGCACCTGCATCCACAATGATTAATACACAACATAACAAAATGTATTATGATGATATGCAAACATGCGATATGCTCTGGATTTCCTATCTCCATTTACTTAACTATCTGTCTCAAGTTATAGTTTCTATGTTCACAACTAATCTATTAGTTTTCATAGGCTGACTAATAACCTGTTCTAGACATACGGATTATCTGTCTGGTTTTCTAGTTTTCATAGGATCACTAAGAACCTATTGGTATCTATCAACAACTTTATCTAATTATAGTTTTCATGGGCTTACTATAAACCTATTAGATTCTCCAATAACATCTCTCATGTCATAGTTTTCATAGGATAACTATGAACCTATTGATCTCTTTTAATAACTTATCTGGACATAGTTTTCATAGGATCACTAAGAACCTATTGGTCTATGCCAATAACTATTTCATTCATAGTTTTCATGGGCTTACTAAGAACATGATTAAATACGTCATCCGTTGATTGGTCTTTGGGCATCCTATATTCTAGTCTACCCGACCTCCTGGATGCAGTTCTACTTACACAGGAGTTAACTCAATGTATATTCACTACTGGATCAATCTAGCTAGTTATTATGCCCTTAACCCCATAAAATGCAGTTATGGGTTAATTATGAAGTGGATATGTTTATAGAAGCGTATATGATAACTGATCAAAATATAACAATATACATATCCATGATTTAATTTCCTTGTAATCATTTTTCTTCATAAATATGGTTAATACCCTTACTTACTATCTTTAGTAAGGAAAGCTTCTTCAAAAACTCCAAAGTTAAATGCCATTTCAATACTCTTTCATATTGCCATAAGTTTACCTTTAAAAATGGGATTGGGTTTCTTATTTGAAAACCAAGGCTTTTAACTATATCCTTTTATCATTACTTAAAAACCATAGGCCTTCTCTTTTGAAACAGTAAAAACATACCCTTCGAAAGCATTAAAACCTTCTTTTCAGAACCATTAAAAACATACCTTTCAAAACACTTAAAGCTTCTCTTTCAAAACCTTTAAAGATGTACCTTTCGAAAGCATTAAAACCTTCTTTTCAATACCATTGAAGATATCCCTTTCTAAACACTTAAAGCTTATCTTTTGAAGGCATTTAGTTCAAGTAGAGTTTATGGAAGCAATGCTTAAAACCATTTGAAAGTATCTCTTTCGAAATCATTGGGTTTAACTTTAAATATAACTTTTAGGTCAAAGAGAAAAAAAGCAAAAGTAACCCTTTCAAAAGTTTTGATCTTCAATTAAAAGAATTAGGGAAAAGAATTTCTTCAAAACCAACCTTTTGAAATCATTGATAAAAGCGGCTACAAGGACCCTTTCGAAAGCATTGGGAAGGCGGCTTCAATATTAATAAAACGAAAGCCTTCCGTTCGAATTCATTATTATAAGGCTATATAAAAAAAGTGGCCTTAAACTAATTTGAAATGTATGAAGGCGGTAGCTAGGTATCTATTTGGTTCAAAATGTAGCAACTCATTCGATAGCTTCTTTTAAAACAAATGTAAGCGACAACTCTTTCGAAATCTATTTTCTAAAAACAAAGGCAAGTTGATCGATTCGAAAGCTAATAAAGTTGACTTTAATCTCTTCGAAAGCATATTTTATAAAAAAAGTAATTAATGGATTTGAAAGCTTATAAGAATAAGTTCTCCTCCTTCGAAAGCATGGTTTCGAAACTCTCCCATCCACCTTTCTCCAATCCACTACGTATAAATGGCTTGATACAGTGTGTATTATTTTCGAATGAGTACATTAGCAGAAGTATGGTGACAAAAGCTAGTAGATGGAAGTGGCGAAGTGGTAAATCGATGCAAAAGTGCTTTTTTTCCTTTCAAAGTAACTTCTTTTCACCTAACTTGCTAATTTGAAAAACGTAACCGGTTGCCATTTCTTTATCCAATCCTCTTTCTAAAAAGGCTGCTGAATTGAATAATTAATAATTGAAACCATTTTAGCAAATAAGCCATTTCCTTTAACAAAACATTTAAGTAAAGTCCTTCGACTTAAATAATTTAATAACCAAATTAAAACACTTAGAAAATTCTCCAAAAATCATAATTATTCACTTTTAATATGTTTTCTAACATATATAAATTTCAGACCTAAAGTCCTTTATATAATTGCCTTAATTAATTTAAACCCAAACCATCTATTTCTTACATTCAATATTCATAATAATTATTCGTTGCTCGGAATATTATGAAAATTTTAAACTCATTGCCAAATTAGCGTTTTGCATAACGTATTCAAACATCATCACATTCAGAATCAATTTATATGATTTTAACCTTAAAACCGAATTATATCATTGCACAAAACACTTTGTTTAATTCAAAACATGGCATGCAGTCAAAGCATATCATTATTCCTATCCCTATTTACCCGACTATCAATCTCTAGTTATAGTTTCTATGGTCACTATAACCTATTAGTTTTCATGATTTGACTAATACCTTGTTCCAAACTTACAGACTATCCGTCCCGTTTCATAGTTTTCATGGGATTACTAAGAACCTATTAGTATCTACTAATAGCTTTATCCAATTATAGTTTTCATGGTCTTATTATGAACCGACTGGATTCTCCAATAACATCTCTCATGTCATAGTTTTCATAGGGTCATTATGAACCTGTTGATCTCTTTCAATAACTTATTTCGACATAGTTTTCAAAGAATCACTAAGAACCTATTGGCCTCTGCCAATAACTATTTCCATACATAGTTTTCATGATGTTACTATAACCTGACTAAAACAGTAATTCTTTTATCAATCTTTGGGCATCCTACATTCTGGTCTTCCTGACCTACTGGATGCAATTCTACTCGCACAGGAGTTAACTCATTGTATATTAACTACTTGGTCAACCTAGCTGGTTATTCTTCTCTTAACACCCGAAATGCAGTTATGGGCTAATTATGAAGTAAATATGTTTATAGAAGCATACATGATTACTGATCAAAATATAACAATATAAACATCCATGATTTAATTTACTTGTAATCTTTTTTCTAATGAAACAAGGTTTATACCCTTAACCCACTATCTTTAGAAAGGAAAGCTTCTTCAAAAGCTTCAAAGTTGAATGCCATTAAAAAACTCTTTCATATCGTCATGGTTTACCTTTAGAAATGAGATTGGGTTTCTTATTTGAAAACTAAGGTTTTTGACTATATCCATTGTATCATTACTTAAAACCTTAGGCCTTCTCTTTTGGAACCATAAAATCATACCCTTTGAAAGCATTGAAAGCATACCTTTTGAAACCATTGAAAGCATACCTTTTGAAATAATTAAAGCTTATCTTTTGAAATCATTAAAGATATATCTTTCGAAAGCATTAAAACCTTCTATTGGAAACCATTAAAGATATACCTTTCGAAACACTTAAAGCTTATCTTTTGAAGGAACTCATTTCAAGTAGAGTTTATGGAAGCATAGCTTCAAAACCATTTGAAAAATCTCTTTCGAAACCATTGGTAAAACCGACTACAAGTACCCTTTCGAAAGCATTGGGAAGGAGGCTTCAATAATAATAAAACGAAAGCCTTCCTTTCAAACTCATTGTTATAAGGCTATATAAAAAAGCAACCTTTAACCAATTCAAAAGGTGCGAAGGCGGTAGCTAGGTATCTAATAGGTTCAAAATGCAGCAACTCATTCGAAAGCTTCTTTTAAAACAAAAGTAAGCGAAAACTCTTTTGAAAGCTCTTTTCTAAAAACAAAGGCAAGTTGATTGATTCGAAAGCTAATAAAGTTGACTTTAACCCCTTCGAAAGCATCTTTTGTGAACAGAAGTAAGTAATGGATTTGAAAGCTTGTAATAATAACTTCTACCCCTTTGAAAGCATGGTTTCGACACTATCCCTTTCGACTTTCTACAATCCACTATGTATCAATTGATTGATACTATGTGTATTGGTTTCGAATGGGTTCATTAGCAGAATATGGTGATGAAAGCTAGCAGATGGAAGTGATGAAGTGGTAAATCAATACAAAACTGATTTTTTTTGTCTTTCAAATAACTTCTTTTCACCTAACATGCCAATTTGTAATAATATAATTGGTTGCTATTTCTTTATCCAAATCATTTTTCTAAAAAGGTTACCGAATTCAATAATTAATAATTGAATCATTTTAATAAATTAGCCATTCCCTTCAACGAAACATTTAAAAATTTAAGCATTTCAAACTTAAATAATTTAATAACTATATTAAAACACTTATGAAAATTCTCCAGAAATCACGATAATTCACTTTTAAAATGTTTTCTAACATACTAATTTCAGATCTGAAGTCTTTTATGTAATTGCCTTAAGTAATTCAAACCCGAATTATATATTTCTTCCATTCAAAACTCATAATAAATTATCCATAGCTTGAAATATTATGAAAATTTAAAACCATCTCCAAAACAATGTTTTACACAACATATTCAAATATTATGGCGTTCGAAATCAATTTACATGATTTTAACCCTAAAATCAAATTATATCATTACACGAAAATAATTGTTTAAACCAAAACATGGAATATAATCAAAGCATATCATCATTTATTCATCCAAATGAATTCTAAACCTCAACCCCAAAATTAAAATGTTCATTAAGACATATATAAGATGGTTTAGATTATTATTCACCTTATTTGGATAAGGAACTTGAGATTTATTCTTGTTTTAATCTTCCAAGCCTGAATCTTAGCTTCTAATTGATTTTAAGCTCTTCTTCTCCTAGGTTAATGGCCGACCTTGCTTCTCTTTTGTTTACATTCTTGTTTTATGAAAGTACGAATGAGAATGAGGTAAGGGTTTTGGGGTTATGGCATATGGCTATTCTCATATTACCCTTACCTTATCTCTTAGGTATTCACTTATAAAACCATTTAGTTAAGGTAAGACCCTACATGGTTTTCAAATCTCAATCCCCTTATCACTCTAGTCTCTATATTATTCTATTTAATTTATCTAATTAAATCTCCTGAATAATGCTATTTAAACTTAGGGATGTTACAACTATGGAGGGGGCGATTATTTCTTTCCTATATCTCAAGTTTTAAAATTGTAAATCCTAAATTGATTTGGGGATTTTAGTGTTAATTGTAACACTTGAACTTTTTCACATAAGATCTTGGACGATAAACTTTTACATAGCATACTTCTTTTGAATAATAACTTTTGACTATGGAGATGCATATGACTTCTTTTTGTGTGTGGACTTGAACCATGAACATGCATGTTGTTAATCCTTAGACTTAGACTCAAACTTGGAGTCGCATTTTTCAATTGAGCTTGCATAAGGCTATCTAATCCCTTATTCAAACCAACCTTAGCATGCCTTGCATAATTGATTAGCAAATAAATTTTCCTAACAAAGTTGTTATTAGTTTTTATTATCCAAATTTAGTAGTCTTCTTATTTTCTATTTTTGGTTGACTATTTTTGGATTTCTTAAAGTTATTGTATAATGCAGCATACATTCTTTTTAACTTTGGTTTATTTGAATTATTTGGTTTTTGAAATCCTAAACCATTCTTGCTACTAGAAGGTCTTGAAATGCTAAATGAACGAGATAAACCTTCTTTTTCATCCTTGTGCGTTTTAATTTCTAATTCTAATCTACCTATTTTTCCTGGACATTCTTTATGGGTTTTCCTTAAGCTCCTATATATATAGTCTAATTCCAAGGATATTTCTATAATATCCTGAAATGATAAATCGGAATATACCTTATTATCAACTACCTTGAAGCATACATTTGCATAAATCAGAATATACCTTATTATCAACTACCATGAAGCATACATTCATTTGCTCTCCATCACTATCCCTGTCACTATCATTAGAAGATGACTCATCCCACTTTAGTTAAATGGATGGCTAACTCTTTTTCGAGAACTTCTCATTTTTAAATTTTTCTTGAAGCTTTCTTATTTAATTCAGGACAATCTTTCTTCATATGTCTAAATTTGTCGCATTCATTGCATTTGAAGGAAGAGTTGTCCTTATGTTTGTCGAAATTCTGCTTTCGAACCATCTTATTGAATATTCTGAATTATTTGTATTTCTTTGCCACATAGACTACATCATGCTCATCTAGCTCTGAATCACTATTTTCTTTTACCTTAAAAGCAATACTATGTTTTTCTTGGGATAATTATTTCTAGCTTGCAGGTTATCTTAGGTTGACATTAAATTTCTAGTATGTTCTTCAACTTTACGTATGAAGAGGTCATTATCTTCTTCAATGGCAAGTGCCTTTCATTCCCATTCATCGGTCAAAGCATATAAAATTCATGATAGTATATCAAAATAAGTAAATGTAACTCCTAATTCCATAAGATCATATTAAATAGTCTGAAATCTGGAGTACATTTCTACAATACTTTCATTATTTTCTTTCTAAATGATTAAAATTGATTTTTCAAAATACTAATTTTAGCTTGTTTAACTTTAGTCATGCCTTTATGTGTGATTAGTAGCATGCACCATATATTATATGCAGTTTTACACATCATGACTCCAAAGAACTCACTTTTATCAAGTGAGCAGTAAACAACATTCATAGATTTTGCATTGTTGGACGCAATCGCTTTTTGAGAATTTTCCAAGTACTAGGTAGATGGAACAAACTAAGTTTGAGTAGCTTGCCGATGTCAAAATCGTTGGCTTCCATGTATACTCTCATATGTGTAGACCAGTGTTATCCCATTTTTGGTCAAAACTGGAATATTAACAAATTGGCAAGGATGGTTCGAATCGATCAAGCACTTAGGAGTTCGTATCGATGCACTTCGTACCAATGGGATGGTGAAGGTTAGCAGCATATTCGTATCAATCGGTGTTGGGCGTGTTTTCACTAGACCGGTGCTACCGCCGAACCAAGATGAAGGAGGCCACCACCGAACCAACGCCCTCTCCATGTTCCTACCGAACCAACCCACCTCCCATGCCTGCCGAACCAACTCCTAGCCGAACCAACTCCTAGCGGAACCACTCTCCACCGAACCATGCCACTACCGGTCCAGCTCCATCTCCATGCTCCTACCGGACCAAATCCCACCGAACCAACACTCTTCCCACGCCTACCAAACCAACTCATTCTCCATCCACTGTAGAACCAAGGCAACGCCGGACCAAAGCATTGCCGAACCAACTTTGCCAGGCCAGATTGCATCAGCCCAGGCCCACCAGCAGCTATATACATCCAGAACCCCTACCCCCGCCTCACTCTATAAATGGAGGGGCAGGGGTACAACAATGGCGGACAAGTTTGAGAGCTCAAGCACGGATAGAACTTTCAAACAACTTTCAATTACTTGTAATCAAAGCTTTGTACTTGTAATCTTAAGGGAAAGGGAGAATAACATATAAAGTGGACGTAGGCACATTCTGGCTGAACCACTATAAATCTATGTGTCTTTTACAGTTTAGTCCCTGCTTTTTATATATTTGCGTAAATCACTCAAATCACTAGAATCAACATAAAATCAACTAATTCATACGACTTGGAGGTGTTTGCCCATTTCATCACCAAACATTTTTGGGTTATTTGCTGAGATATGTGATTTGTGTTTGAATATTGCTGAGTTGTATTCATACACTGGTGCTTTCACGGTATTTGGGGTTTGTGGCCAATTTTGGCGCAAACACTTTGGTGCTTTCACTGAGAACAACTCAGGAGCGTTTTAATCATTGCCTCGCAAAGATTTGTTGAGAGACTCTCTTTAAGAACCAGAAGTCTATCCGAGATTATGGCTCTTGGAAGGAAAACAAGTAGAAGACAGAGACCAGAAAGAAGTCAGCACGAAGGGAGTCAAGGGGCTTCCTCAGGAGAGAACCAAACTTCAGTCTTCATCACCAGGGATGAGATGGAGACAATGATGAAAAGACAAGAGGAGTTGATTCAGAATTTGTTTCAGCAGATTGGGCAACTTGGAGCACAGAATAGGGAAGCAGATGGAATTCGGAACGGAGCAGGACCATCCGGCATAGCACCTGGATTAGGAGGCACACCCATGGAGAACATAGATCCAATTTGGGAGAGAGAAAGAGAAGCATCTGCACAACCTGGGAGCAGCAGAGGAGTGAACGCTCAGTCAAGGGGGCAGATCCCAGAATTCCCTCGTGGACTCGGGGGGTAGGTCGAAAGTAATGAACAAAGATTGCATCTCGGAGACAATGACAGGTTGGCAGAGATGGTTAGAAAAGCTATGAGAGGCAGTTTGGTAAACAAAGATTTGAAGGATGTTAATAGGAGTCCTTTTTCTCCAGTAATCAGGCAAGCTAGGAACCCACCGGATTTCAAGTTACCATCGCTGGACATGTATGACGGGAGAACGGACCCCACGGTTCATCTAACGAAGTATATGAGGTATATGGAAGTGCTGGGGGCATCATAGGAGGTTATGACCTGGTGCTTTCCATTGTACTTGGCGGATATCGTAGCATTGTGGTTTAGACAATTGGAGAATGGATCCATCGGAACGTGGAATGATTTGATTGAGAGATTTATGAGGCAATTCAAGGTCCACATTACAAGACCCAAGAATGTGATGACTTTAGCAACCCTAAAGCAGAAAGCCGGAAACTTTGAGGAGTTACCTAACGCGATTCAATGCGGCAGCAGCTTCGGTGGATCGACCAGATCCATCCATGGTTATGATAGCGGTTGTGTCCGGGATAGCTGACGGAACAGAGTTCAAAAATTCATTAACTAAGGATCCACCCGTGGATCTAAGAGAATTCTATCATGAGGCGGAAAAGTTTCTGCGATTGGAGGATGCGAACGCCGAAAGAGAAGAAGAAGAAGGAATTGATATTTATGTGATCAAAGGAGGAAATCCCCGAAAGGCGCGGAAATTAGTAGAGGTAAAAGAAAGACTGAGAATGATGGGGACAGGTCAAAGAGGCAACGGAGGGAGCCGCGATTCACCACTTACACTGAGCTGAGTGAGAGTCTGGAATGAATTTATCAGGATACCAAGGAGCGAGTTCCGTATCGTAGACCAATGCGAAGGGATCCAACCTCTGACGAAAGAAAATCAGATAAGTTTTGTGTATTTCATGAATTAAACGGTCATAACACTAATGATTGTAGGCATTTGAAGGACGAAGTGGAAGGGCATATCAGGAATGGTATGCTCCTTCAGTATGTGAGGAGGCGAACTCCAGCTGTGGAGCCAGAGCGACCACCGTCTACATCGGCTAGAGGTGACCCTGGATCCGGGCACCGTTTGATTATCCATTGATTGCTTGATTAAAATAACGATGAACAAGTTGTAAACCTCTCGCTAACACGGTTAAATCATTTACACATATGAGCGACGCGCACGATCCATAGGCATGATCTGAATGACTACCAGCCACGTTATAGTAAGAGTTTACGCTTTGACATCTTCATTTTGTTTTTGCTTTGATTTTGATTTGAACATTTAAATTCTTCCTGTTTGGACATTTCTGCTGTAAGGTTCAAATGACTATTGCTTTAACATTTACAATTCTATGGAAAAATTACTTGTATGCCGTGGATCGCGAACGATCCACGAGCACCTCTTGCATGGCAGTGAACTGCCGAAGTCTTTGATTCGAAAACTCCCCCAAACAATAACTCCGGCACTGATAATATTAAGTCCCCCCCCCGGGCACACTCACTCACCTCGAACGGCACCCGACCTCGAACGGTCACAAATCGCCTCGAACGGCACCCGACCTCGAACGGTCACAATTCGCCTCGAACGGCACCCGACCTCGAACGGTCACAATTTGCCTCGAACGTCACCCGACCTCGAACGGTCACAATTCGCCTCGAACGGCACCCGACCTCGAACGGTCACAATTCGCCTCGAACGGCACACGACCTCGAACGGTCACAATTCGCGTCGAACGGCACCCGACCTCGAACGGTCACAACTCGCCCCGAACGGCACAACTCACCTCACCTCAAATGGCTCGATCACGAACGGTCGTCATTTGAGGTCCGCCACTTGACCGCGCGCGGTCGCACTTCGCCTCAAATGGCTCGATCCCGAACGATCGTCATTTGAAGTTAGGCGCTTGACCGTGAACGGTCGCACTTCGTCTCAAATATCTCGATCCCGAACGGTCGATATTTGAGGTCACATAAAACTATAAATTCCTTTGCAGGACATCAACAGGATATGAACATCCAGCTCATGGCATTACAAAACACGCCTTCCTATCACAAGGCATGTTTTGGGGGGCAAAGTGTTATCCCATTTTTGGTCAAAACTGGAATATTAACAAATTGGCAATGATGGTTCGAATCGATCAAGCACTTAGGAGTTCGTATCGATGCACTTCGTACCAATGGGATGGTGAAGGTTAGCAGCATATTCGTATCAATCGGTGTTGGGCGTGTTTTCACTGGACCGGTGCTACCGCCGAACCAAGATGAAGGAGGCCAGCACCGAACCAACGCCCTCTCCATGTTCCTACCGAACCAACCCACCTCCCATGCCTGCCGAACCAACTCCTAGCCGAACCAACTCCTAGCCGAACCACTCTCCACCGAACCATGCCACTACCGGTCCAGCTCCATCTCCATGCTTCTACCGGACCAAATCCCACCGAACCAACGCTCTTCCCACGCCTACCAAACCAACTCATTCTCCATCCACTGCCGAACCAAGGCAACGCCAGACCAAAGCATTGCCGAACCAACTTTGCCAGGCCAGATTGCATCAGCCCAGGCCCACCAGCAGCTATATACATCCAGAACCCCTACCCCCCGCCCCACTCTATAAATGGAGGGGTAGGGGTACAACAATGGCGGACAAGTTTGAGGGCTCAAGCACGGATAGAACTTTCAAACAACTTTCAATTACTTGTAATCAAAGCTTTGTACTTGTAATCTTAAGGGAAAGGGAGAATAACATATAAAGTGGACGTAGGCACGTTCTGGCCGAACCACTATAAATCTGTGTGTCTTTTACAGTTTAGTCCCTGCTTTTTATATATTTGCGTAAATCACTCAAATCACTAGAAACAACATAAAATCAACTAATTCATACGACTTGGAGGTGTTTGCCCATTTCATCACCAAACATTTTTGGGTTATTTGCTGAGATATGTGATTTGTGTTTGAATATTGCTGAGTTGTATTCATACACTGGTGCTTTCACGGTATTTGGGGTGTGTGGCCAATTTTGGCGCAAACAACCAGTATGCAAAGTTAGTAGCAGTAAGTAATGGAGAAAGTATAATGGATTGTCCTTCTAGGAATGTGCTAAAACTCCTTTTGGCCTTAAAATAAGTCATTTTTCAAAAGGTTATCATGATTTTGAAAATCCAGGCTCTGATACCAAATGAAAGTTCTAGTGGATTGTATGTGGCTAATTTAATCAAGGTAACCACTAACTTATATTGAAGTATAATAAAATTGATAAAGCAGCAGATAAGTATATAAGCACACCAGAGACTTTATTTTAGTATGAAGCACCTCTCATATGTCCAATCCCAAACTCCTTCTGGAATTAACTAATCAACCCTCACTTATCCTAGAGGAACAAGTTTATAACCAGCATAACAACTGAACTGGACTTCAACCTTTGAGTGAAGATCTCCAATAGGAATATACTTATAAATGGAACAATTTCCAACTTTGACTTTGATGTATTCTTTTACAACATAGATAAGTCACTCTTTAGTACACCCTTTCTATAATCTCCTTTAATGACTGTGATTTAAACGTGCAGATATTATGAAGTAGAAAGGTTTTTTGATTGCTTTTTGACATCTCAAAGAATATAGAGCATAGAAAGAAAAGTAAGAAAATTTGATCTAAAATGATTAAAACCATGCTTATTTATAGTATTTAAAGAGTTTTATTGAAGAGAAATCACTTTGATACATATATAACTCTTGATAGAAGAAGTTATCTTTTAAAAAATTGTTTCATATAAAAAAGCTATTACAGGTATTTAAATGTCTGAATTCAAATTAGACATCTGAATTTGGACAAGATTTAAACAGGGAATAATTAGTTCAAAAACACCCCTATCAGACGTCTGAATTTTCAATCAGACGTTTGAATGTTTATTAAACTATTTTGTTTGAAGTTTTAGACATCTAAATCAATAATTTACTAAAATAGTTTTATCAGGCATTTAGACGTCTGAATTATTCATCAAATGTCTGTAACATTGTAGCCAAAAGCATTTGTAATTTAGTGGTAAGATATGAAAATTTGTGCTTCATGACCAAAGTTCCAATCGTCTTGTTGCATATTATTTTAGCCAGACATATGAGTAATTTACCAGATGTCTGAGAAGCTGGTATCAGAAGCTTTTGTAGTTAATTTGGTATGAAGAGAAATCGAGACCTTCATGATCCAGGTTTGATTCCCACGTGTTGTAATAATTTATTTTTCAAAATTTTTAAGTTCAAAATTTTTACTTTTTTTAAAGTCATTTTGATAATAGACGAACATGCATCATCAAAGGATATTTTTCAAGTATTTTCTAGACTCACATACAATGACTCATTAAGATGTGATCTTTATTGATCGAGCTTGTCAGCTGCAGTTATTTTTCCTCGGTTTGCTCATCAGTTGCAGTCGATTTTCATGTCTTCATAGTTTGAATTCCTTGGAATAATAAAATTTTACAATATGCATCAAAATGTATAGTTTTCACTTCAAAACCATAAATATAGGTCCTAGCATAACCGTTTTGGTATTAATCGACTTACGATTGCATGCATCTGTATGTAATTGTAACGACTTGCCTTCCACTCCACAGAAAGACGCATCATCAATAAGAAAGAAAGGAATAGAAAAGATAAAAGATAGGAAAGAAAGAACTAAACAATATTAGAATCTCACAACGGAACGAAAAATATATATTAATCACATAGTTATTACATAATATTACAACATCTATCAGAGTTACATAGTTGTAAATCACAACACATTAGACAGTTATGAAAACCTGTCTATCATCCAACTCAAGATACAACATAGAGATTAACACGGCGGAACCACAATATCTAAATACGCTAAAGCCTCCCGCTCCAAATCTCCTCCAGAATTTGTCAAAGCTAACCTGAATCCCTTGACTACTCGTAAAAATTTGAGTACCCAAGAGTTTAAGAAAAAAGAAAATAAACTTTGGGTCAGACATGGATCTGGTGTGAGTAAACGGGTTAAATTTGTTTAACTTTGAAAATCAATTGAAAACAAAGGTATCTCGTAAGACCACGCCACAAATAAACATGTTGGGTTTTTATCTTACGATAACCAAAACATTTAATAGGAAATCTAGTTATATTATAATAGTGTATAGGGTTTTCAAGCAAAATACAGAAAGAGTTGAAATGCTTACATCTCACGTTCCAACATAGTTGGACACAATCAAAACGTACGGCACTTACTGGAGATTGGATTCCATATAACGGCAGGGCTATTGGGGTATCGCTCGTCATAGTACGTGGTCTAGATCAGAGTACCGAGGATCCACCCTGATCCTCTGTAACACAAAGCCGGAACTATCCCTTACTGGATAATCCCGAATAAGACAACCCTGCAGTTGTTCGCGACCAACTGCCCACACAACCGAATAAAAAGGGACCTCTAGACAGAGGAAATCTTATCATATTCGGGTGCTACCCACTTAGCCTTGCTGCACCTCCCCTGTTTTAGCCATTCCCGGTTGATGAGGCTTGAGGCTACGATTACCTTTTTAGAAGACATATCTTGGAATGCTCATCGTCCTCCAATGACGATGTTCTAAAAGCATTCAATCTATACAAGTTCGTTCTAGGTTCGAACGAAACCGAAGGCACTATCTCACTGCACTCATTTTGGAATCACCCTCCGATTTAGCGATAATAGCCCTTGCATTCTGAATCTTCACCTCGACATTGAAAGCACTATCTCCATTACACTCGTTTTGGAATAACTCTCAGAGTTAACGACAAATAGCCCTTGCACTTCGAGTCTTCCTCTTGATCTTCACTTGAGATTTCACGACCTATCGTTTAATTTAGATCGATGTGGTTTTCGGATATCCAATTTGGGATCCGATCTCGATCTCATAAAAATCCAAAACGCCGTTTTAAAGTCCAAGTTGTTTAAGTTAAAACAATTAAATTTAAATTTAGGGTAACCTATGCACAGAGATAGAATAATTCACGTTATCACAAATAGATAATCAATTCAACCAAGTATCTCATATCACAGAGAAATACATATCACATATCAGAGATATCAAATAATCCAAAGCATCCAATATCATTCAATCACCCATAAGCAAGATTAATTAGTCACACCATTTCTAATTAATTTAAATTAATTACTACAATCACTTTAAAATCTTGCTTACTTAACATTAATTAAATACAAACCAATTAATTAATCATCCTTTAATTATCATATTATTAATCATCCCTAATTAATTATTCTTCAATCACATTAAGTAATTGACCTTTAATTAATTACACAAATTAATTATCCTTTAACCATTCACATTAATTATCCTTTAATTACTCTCATTAATAATTAACTGTAATTAATTACATTGATCCCTAATTAATTACATTAATTAATTAGTCTATAATCACTTACATTGATTAATTATCTTTTAATTAATCATAATCATTAATTAACTAACCCTATAATTAATAACCTTAATTAATCCTTTAATTAATTACAATAAGTAATTAATCCTTAATTACTTCCATTAAGTAATTTCCCTTAATTAATCACATTCAGTAATTATCCAATAATTACTTACACTAAGTAATTACACTTTATTAATTACATTAAGTAATTGTACTTAGTCAATTTCATAAGTGATTATCCTTAATTAATTAAGTTAATTAATTATCTTAAATTAATCACATTAATTAATTTAATTAATTACATTGAGCAATTAATCCCTTTAATTACTTCCATTAATTAATTATTCTTTAATTAATTGACCTTTAATTACTTAGATTAATTAACCCTTAATTAATTAAGTAATTAACTATCCTTAATTAATTAAACCAATTATCTTAAATTAATTACATTAATTAATTACCTCTTAATCACTAGTTAATGATCCTTAAATTTACCGCATTCATTAACTATCCTTTAGTTAACTTCATTAAGGAGTTAATCCTTTGATTATTAACATAAATTAATTAACCCTTATTAATTCATTAAGTGATTAACCTTTAATTAATTCCAATAATTAATTATTACTAATTAATCACAACCTTAATTAATTAAAGGTAAATTCTTTATCTTAATTAATTACTCATTTAAATCTTATTTAACTTAAATGCTTGAAATTAATTTATACAAGATCATTTGAAAATACACTTACCTTAGTCACTACTAACTACATCATTTCATTTCGTTTGAAACACTTAGGAATTTAATTACAAATTAATCCAATATATTATTACATACCTAACACAATATTTAAACATTACTTTTAAAGTTTAATCTTTAAAATTTGTTAAAAACTTGTTAACTTTGCTATAAAACTTGTTTATATATTTTGAAAAACGTGGTTTAATAATTTTCTTTGAAAACTTGTTTTTGAAAACTTATTCATTTTAAAACTTGGTTTAATAATTGCTTTGGAAACAAATTTATTTTAAATATACTTTTAAAACTAGGCTAAACATTCTTTAAAAACTAAATCATTTTAATAACTCTTAAAACCTTAAACTTGTTTAAATTTTTTTATTATAGAACTTTATTTTTTCTAAAACCTGGTTACAAAAATAATAACCCGAGCCCATACCTCAAAATTCCCGAGCTCACACTCGTGCTACGCCCGAGACACTCACGCACTCCACAACTTCGAGAAAACCTACCATCGAACTCGAGCCTGACACGAGTAAACTCGTTCCTCCCGATCACCCAACCAATCCAAACACAGACATGCATACATGCACGTTGATCTTGACGTCACCGACACCTCACCGACAACGATCTCAAGTCGACGATGACCCCCATGAGAGCTACGACCACCCAGTCCAATGAATTCGACAGCGAACAAAATCGAACGCTTGACCATCACTTGGAACATAACCCGATCAACTAGAACCCCTCGTCGATGACGATTTCGTCCACCGAAGCCCATGTCCCTCCGACCAGAGCAGCAGCATAGACCTACGCGACGTTTCCCCTACATGCGATCACCTTCGGTGATCCAACGACGATGTACGAGCTTTGACATCCTCATCATCCAAAACAGCTCCACAAACCCTAGATCATCGACGTACGGACACCACGTTCATTTAAACATCCTTCTTCTAATTTTCCTGAGCTCTCCCGCCTTCCAGCCTCCTCTAGAAACGAGCTCGACGACCATCCTTCCACCATTCGTCGGAATTTTATGAAAAAACAAAATCGGACCAACTCTCGAATTCTCGACAAATATCCACTTAAAAAACATGATATTACCTTGAAAAATAACCATTTACTAATACAAATCTGTGAAGATAATCAAAGCATAAAATTGAAATGATTGATTTCCAACCATAATTTATTTTCGACTGTAATATCCTTTCTTGAAATAATTAATAAATTATAATACTTGATACTATTTTTAAAATTGATATTATCATGTTACAATTATTTTCTTTTCAGCAATCAAGCTTGAATATGTTTAGATAAGTAGATGTGAATTTTTTTTAGTGAAAATGGAGCCTGAAATAAGAACAAAGAAGTATATATATACATATGCACGGACATTTCACAAACATACCATTATATATATATATATATTCACATCCATACATTCACGCAAACATTATATACTATATTACTACAAGATTTCATCACATACATCAAAGTTAAAACCAGATTTAAACTTTTTAAAACAAATGTTTACTCACTAGTTTGAAAACAGAGGAACAATTTTTAAATCTTTTGATCTGGAAGTTGACCTTCAACTAGATGTTGATTGAAATTGAGTCTTAATTTGTGTTGAGTTGATCCTTATCGTTTGTTATCTTTGCTCAGGTTGAAGTTGTTGAAACCGTTGTTGCTTTCTTTGACTTTTTTTTATGTTTAGAAGAAGAGAAGAAAGATTGAGCAATAAAGATATTTGAACTGAAAATGAAAGACCATATTTCTCTCTAGAACACTTATATTATAGATTTTCAATTAAAAGAAACAATATAAGCCACTTGTTAATGCATGTTACAAATAAGATACAAATGTCAAATGTATGTTATTATTTCTTACAAATCTATTTGCATGTTATTATAGTCTTACACATGTTTAACTCTTTTGATTTTATTATTAAATGTTTTCTTATGTTTTTAAATTAATTTATGTAGTATATATTTTCATTAATATATGTCTTTATTTTTATATGTTACATTTTTAAATAATAAATAAATACAAACTATGTTTAATTTCAAATATAAATTTTTAAAGAAAACATATTAAACTCATATTATTAAATACTATTTAAGCTATCATACTTTTAATTAATAAATATTTGGTTTCGAAAATACAAAATTAACCTTAAATAATTTTAAAAATTATTATATTGAATTTAAAACATAACTTTCCAAATCACAGTATATACATATATATATACATAGAAAATATTTTTATTAGCTTTGGAAATGATAAATTTTTCCAAATTTAATTAATTATTAAAAGATATTATTAAACCAATATTTCACATTTTGAAAGATTATAAAAGAAGTTTACCAAATTATTATTACCAAATTAAATTATTATTTTGAGGAGAACGGATGTGTAGCATGATAATACACAGCCGATTAATAATATATATAAAAATAAGTAGTTCGATCAACAGGCCTGATCGATGGCAAATACAAAAGCAGCATAATTAGAGTTAAGGTTACAAACAGCATGCCAACATGTAAGTACAGACCAGGAAGTTTCTAATATACATCATTAGTCATAGTTTATCCAAAAAAGAAAAACTCACTACGCCATAAATGGCCTTCTGCAACACAAAAAAATGTTGGCTCAGGCCCGAAAAATGTTGCCATAGTTCTATGGCAACACTTTTAGGGTGATGCAATTTTTGTCGTTGCCTTAGACCTCAAAGGCAACATTTTGACTATCTAAGGCAACATAAGTAATATTGTTGCAATAGAACCCTATTTGGGTCTATGGCAACACACAAAGGTATCTGTAGCAACATTCCAAAAATGTTGCTATAGATATTAACTTTCTAAAGTTGTGGGGCGCGCATCTTGTGGGGCCCACAATGTGGGGCCCACGACCCAACTGGGTCCATCCCTATGGCAACACCTTGAATGACTATTGCAACATTATTTTAAGCAACATTTATAACCCGGTGGCAACACTATTATGAAGCTACTGCAACACTATTCTGAAGCTACTGCAACACTATACTGAAGCTACTGCAACACTATACTGAAGAGACACTAAGAGCACATAGAACTGTACAATATCACATAGAACACTTGCATAATACACAATACAATATCACATAAAACACTTGCATAATACACAACATAATACACAGTACAGATAACAATTCATACAGCAGTACACATCACAATTCATGTCAGTTACCCCAAAATATCCAGTTACCCCAAAATACTACAAAGCTACCCCAAAATATCCGGTACACATAACAATTCATAAATGAGACCTAAGAGTTGGTGCCTCCAGTCAGATTATCAGTCTCACTGGACATGATTGTGGAAGTTAGATCCTCTACATTGATGTTCATCTCCGGGTTCGCATCACCTAATTTCTTAAGCACCCTAGGCAAATTCTCTTGTACCTTCTGATTTACCTTAGACATATATTTTCATATAAACCAAGTCAGTAATCCCTTTAACCAAATTCATTTTCAGTTTTTGTGTCATTTCTAGCCAAACGCAAAAGCAAGTCCTCTTCATTCGACTAGAAAAGGAAAAAAATGGCTGAGGGATCAAAATTCTTAATCTCACAATATACTTAATTACAATTTCCAAAGCAAACATCTATGCCATTAGTACGTTTGCGAAACTCAGGTTCAACAAGTGTTTCAAGGACAGTTTCAAGGACATGAGCATACATGCACATGAGCAAGACATGAACACTGTGCAGCATGTGCAAAACAGAACAAAATTATTACAAAACAGAATTATTACTTACAAGTTTGTAATTCATTACTCGAGGATTAGACACGTACTCACGTCCATCTGTTCTCTTACGACTTTTAAGAAAAAGTGTTGCATCGGATGGTGTCTCCTGATACAAGTTCAGTAGATAGTTAATTCAAGCACACATTGAACTACTTATCAGTAAATTAATTATGCAAAATTTGGAATTGTTCCAAAATTTTAAAATCTTTAAGATTGCAGGTCAACATGAACCATTTAGAACTGTTATACAGAAACTAGAAGTAATGGTACCATTTCATATTGCATGTAGTGCTATGAAACAATAAACTTTGTTGTTTTACATAAATTCACATTTAGGTGGAAGTAACCCTCTCTTAGGTGATGCACTTGTAATTGCAGCAACATTGTGCTATGTAATTAGCAATGTTGGAGAGGTGACCATTTTCTATCTTTTATTCAAGCTTTTCCTCATTTAGATCAAACTACATCATAATTGTACCGGGTTTCTTATTTGTTCCATAATTACTGAAAAATATAGGAATTTTGTGTCAAGAAAAAAGATGGGGTTCAATTCCTCGCGATGCTTGGCTGCATTGAAGGGCTGATTAGTTTGTGTGAGATGTATCCTTTTTATTGCTTGCTTACACTTGTGACTTATCCTTACCTTTCAGAAAATATCTCTCCTGTAAATTTCTGTGTTAATTTATCAATGCTTGAACCCTACCTTGTAGTTATTGGTTTAGTTTCACTATTCTTCTAGATATATGTTTGAGAGAAAAGAACTTGTATCAGTTCAGTGGTCTGCAAGAATTGTAAGTAGTTCTACTTATCCTTTTATTTAAACTTCTGTTTTGAATATATTAGGTAACTGTATGTTACTTTTCTTTCTTGCAGATTGCTCTGTTTGCTGGCTATGCAACAACATCATTTCTATTTTACACTGCAGCCATTTTTCTACTTAAGGTTTGTATTTGTAATTGTAATATACTGAACGTATATATCATGTAAGCTGGATTAGCGTTGTTTACGTTGAGTAATATCACGTTGCAGATGAGTGGAGCTACTCTATTGAACCTATCATTGCTGACATCTGATATGTGGGCAGTGCTTATTCGAATTTTCTTTTATGAACAGCAGGTATTCATTCTTCACTGTGATATTAATTATACTGCCATTTATTATGTATTGATGTATGCTTATATTCATACAATTGACTGCATCTAGGTTGATTGGTTATACTATTTTGCATTTGCAATTGTTACTGTTGGACTAATCATTTACTCTTTGAGGTATGCACATTTCAAACTTATTACTCTTAAATGAGAACACAACCTCATTATTACAGTTTTATTCTGATTAAGCTCTTTGTTTCTCTTATGCAAAAGTGATAGAGATAAAATGTCAAGCACGGATGGTATGGCGGTCGAGGAGGAAATAAATCCACTAATTGAAGACTGTTGAACACACTGAAAAAATGCCTACCCTAAAATGAAGGGCTTAACATATTTAAAGAGAATTAGTAAATGATGAGAAATAGGTTACTTGTAATTCATATTTTTACCGAGTTTTCATTACATGGTTCAAGAAATTAAATACTTGCAACCATTTTAAAGATATCTACCTCTAACCGATGCAGCACTAGTAAATTTTAAAGAAAACAAGCTCAGGAAGTAACCATGAAATATGAACTAGCCTTAGATTTTGAACTAAATGATTTATTGCATGATATTAAAGCCTTTGTATAGGTAATGTTAATGATCTAAAAAATAAAGAAAGAACATAATGAAGTAAAAGAGAATAAATAAATTAGAAAAAGTATTATGCCAACTTAAATATTTGTCCTACATTATTCTCTTCCATTTTTGAGCCAATTAGCTTTGAGTCACAATTACTGCAAAGAGCTTCATCATCGTCGTTAAACTCATTTGTATGAGAAAAGCTAAAACTACTTGAGATTTCAAAAGGTTAATCACATAGGAATTTTCATTAATTTCTATGAACTTTGAAAGGGTTGATTTCTTAATTTGATCGCGGTTAGGTACACATTCAGGACCTTACTCCTTCCTCATAATTGAATCTCATTGGCGTTCCCATACTTAAACCATCTGCAACGCTGTTTAAAGTACTAAACTAGAGTTTCATATATGATAATGTTGGTAACTTTAGAACATAACTAAACCACACCTCTCATCATGAATACAACATAATAACTATGTCATGATTGTTGGTTCAAGTAAAAACAGATTGGAAAGCTGAATAACAGAAACTCAGATTGATTTTATCAAGAGATGTGCCACTAAGTATAGTTGTGCACCAAACTAAGAATACAGGAACACGAGGGAACTGATTCAAATGGTTCGAGTTCGTGTCTGGTTACATAGCGATCGGTAAGTCATATTGTACTTATTTTATGCTATTAAGAAGCAAAATTTATTCATAAAAAGGTGAATAAAGGTTTTGTGGTCGAGGTCAAGGGCTACCCTAGCTAGAGATATCATACGATGTAAATCCGAGATGAAAAGAGAGATGATCTCATCAAACCATAGTTCGCTCGGATCACCAAACTTTGTTTAAGCTCAAAAAAACTGGATCCGTGAGGAATGCTAATCCAAAGTAAAAAAAAAATAACAAGTAACTACATCACCACCCTACTACCTAATGCTATTTGCCATTTTACATTATTTTATATATCTAGCTTTAAACCTTTAATCCTAAATCAACCTCTTTCTCTCCGTACAACAATCATTCCTGATAGAATTAAGAGTGTGTCCTAAGAGTATGTAATTTGATTATATAACTCAATTCTATAGCAAATTTTGTTCGAAATAAAGGAAGACTTTAGTTTTATTTTCTATTGAATTTACTATTATACTAGGAAATAAGTAATGTTTGAAATACATTAAATATATACAAGTAGAAAATCCTTTAAAAATATATATATTTAATCGATTGCAATTATGAATGTGTTCGTAATTGTGAGTGTTGAATCATGTCAATAAATACTGCATCGGATGGTGTTCTCTTACGACTTGTAAAGTCATTACGTTGAATAAATTTGGGCTTCAGACATACTAATCCAAGCAAACAGCAAAATATAGTTGATACTAGATGCCTTCTAAAATGGGGAACCAAGCTTCTATATTGAAATGTCATGGAAAAAGTAAAAGGGCTAAAATCTGTTGAACCTAACTGACTGTAGATTTTGGCTTCCAGACTATTGCATTTGATTTCTTCTTATTGTTCAATTATATTGCCGTTGACCAATCCGTCGCTCCACTCATTTTCTGAGTACAAAAGGTGTTCTTAAAAGAAGTCTGTAAAGTTGTGATTAACCAACAAAAAAATTTGTTTGGTCTAACAACAACACGAAAGAAAATAAAAAACTGCAATTATATGGCGTGTTGATGCAAATAAATTGAAGATATCTGCAGACACAATATTTGATTGATAATTAATTTCACACATAATTTGTTTCATACATGATAGACTATGATAAAGGGCATGATGTTGTTTGATTGCCTTTTGTTATAGGTTCTTATGCCACGGTGAGATATTAATTGTTTAATAAATAATTTGGAAATGCAGTTCTCATATAGACTATCATTAAAATTCATATTATATCAAGTCAAGGTACTTTTTTCCATAACCTTAAAATCTAGTATAAGTTGGCTTTTAGTTTGATACTTTTTTCGGGTAATTGATGTCCAGGAGATTTGTACCCAAAATCTTTTACTCCACGCTCAAGTATCCTTACGACTATGCTAACTGTCCTGGAAAGTTACACTGATACCTTTTATCTATCAATTAACACGAAGTTGAAGAAAGTTCGAAATTGTAAAGTAAATAATGTATTAGAGGTAGGATTCGCAGCAGAAGCAATTTCCAAACCGGGTTGATCCTGAGAAATATTTGAGATTAGGAAAAAAGATTGTCCATTGATTCATGTACCCCCAAATCGAAGCCCTAAAGTGATGGGAGAGAGTGTTATACCTCAAAATCGAAATTGAAGCCCTAAAGTGATGTGAACAATGCTTGAACCCCCAAATCAAAAGAAACATCCAAACTCTTCTCTAAATTCAAATCTAATTCATCCAAATCAACAAAACTATCAACACTGCTCGAGGTAGAGATCACGAAGCTAGACTTACTGCCTCCACCTGCTTTACAATCTCTATCATTAATGTAAACAAAACTATCCAAATTTTGATCAAACAATTGCTCTTGATTATCACAACCAGAAGCTATCCCATGGCATTCAAATTTTGAAATGAAATTCATTACAGATGGATCTAAAAGCATTGAGTCTGAAAGATCCACAGTATTCATCCCTAAGACATTAGTATTGATATTCAACATCTCATCTAAACTCGTATCATTCGATTTAAAATTAGAAAACTTTAAATCTTTGAGACTGGCAACATTCGAATTAACTTCTGGACCACCAAATTTAACTTTATAATTCATACCTATATTGACAGAGTTAATAGCATAAAAATGCATAAAAAGATCCTCCAAAAGCTCGATGCCTCAAATCTCTTAAATAATTGATCCAGTAATATACGCTTGAGTTACATGCTCTTCAGAATGAAATGGAAACCATGGTTAGAGATACTCAGCTGTGATTTGCTTCCTGCAACTGAAACCTTCGAATTCCTCAAACACCGATTCTTCTTGTGACCTAAAAGATGCATCTGAAGCAACGAATAAGGGCTCGACAATCTCTAGCAAAGTGCAAAACATCCACACATCTAAACAAGAATTTGATTTCCATACAAAACTGTTTCGATCTACGATATTTCGATTGGCGGTTTGGGTATGCTTTAGTGAATTTTATTTGGGAGCGGAAACCTAGAGGAAGGATGAGAAACTGAAGAAGATGGAAAAGAAGATTCGTAGGAGAAAAGTTATTTACGGGGGCTTTTTTTCCTAGCGGCTCTAAAAGATCAAGGAGTGGTGTTCGGATTGATGAGGTGTCACGTTCTCCAACGTAGGATTTGCCTTGGTAGATTGGCGCGGATCGGTGCGAAAGATATGCAAAGGTCTGCTATAGAAACACTATAAAAAAATGTTGCATCAATTACACTTGTTTAGTTAGAGCAACACATTTTTATGGCTAAGGCAACACCAAAAATTCAACGTTGCAGTAGGACCAAAATTGTATAGCTATCGCAACATTTTACATGGCAACACCTTGCAAAAATGTTGCAGAAGGCCATCTATGGCGTAGTGACTGTTTCAGAGAGTGACCCCAAAATGTTGAAAGCAAAAACAATCAAACCGTCAGTTGAAACCAGGGTGACCAGTCGGCGTAGCTGATGATGCACTGCCTACCAGTTCAACTGATGGGTACCGTGCTTATGGAAGACGAAATCTGAAGGGGCCGAGGAGGAAGAGCCTGTCCAATAAGCAAAGATATTAGAAATTTTACTGCATATACTAAACCGCGAGTTGGTGGGTTTGTTGAAAACGAAGGCATTTCTCTCTTTCCAAATGACCCAGCTGAAGATGGCTAGAAGGATGTCAAGATGATGGTTTGGTGCACAATATTGCCAATGATCAAAAAAATCTATGATTATCAATCAATTTTAAATTATTATTAGTTTTGAAAAGATAAATTTTGTTAAATTAAATAATTAGATTATGAATCAATATTGTCAAATTTAAATAATTTTAATAAAGATTATCAAATTGCTATTGCCTAAAATTCTGGGTCATCACATTCCTCCCCCTTAAAAGAATTTCATCCCCGAAATTTAAAAGCAAAGATAATTTAATAATCCAGCAAAACTTTTATTTCCAAACAACAAAGCATACATATCAGCCATAACAACCAATCTATTCAAAAAAAAAAAATCTAACTATTCTGACATAATTCTGGATAGGCCTTCCTAATACTATCTAGGGTTTTCCAGGTACGATCATTGGGATCCTCGCCCTACTGAACCTTAACTAGCTACACCACTCTGATCTTGAGCTCCTTCTCAACACGATCTATAAACTGAACAGGGTGTTTGACCACAGACAAGTCCTACTCAACTTCAAAATCCTCCTGAACTGCTGGTTCTACAATCAGAGATGTATCAAGCACGTACTCCTCAAATGAGATACGTGAAACACATTGTGAATCCCAGCCATCCGAACTGGCAATTCAATCTTGTAGGCCAAAGAACTTATCCTTTCGAGAACACGGAAAGAAATCCAAAATACCTCGGTGCTAGCCTTCTAGTCTTACCAAATCTTATTGCTCCTTTGATTGAAGAAAACCTTAACAAAACCAAATCTCCAACTTCGAATTCCAAATTCCTTTGTCTCTTATCCACACAACTCTCCTGCCGATCCTAGGCTGGCTTCATCCTTCCAGATCAACTTAACCTTCGCAAATGTCTCTCGATTTAAATCTGGGCCAAGAATAAGATGATCTCCGGATTCTACTCACCAAGATGGTTCTCCCAAGATATGCCGAAATCTAGAACACAAGATCTACTCCACAAACATCAGTAGACTTTGAACTTACTTCTTTAATCTGTAGTAGCCAGAACAGGTGCACTAGACAACCTAGCCTTTAGATCCCGAATGAACTTCCTGTAGAAACCCTCTAATCCAAGAAAATTGCGAACTTCCGAGTAGTCTGAGGTTGCTTCCACTCTTGCACAGCTTCTTCCTCGCTTCTGCTGCGCAACTCTGATTTGGAGTAGATGAGAATGTCGTCAATGAACACGAGCACAAACTTGATTAACACATCCTAGGAAACATGGTTCAACAGATCCAAAAAACAAGATGGAGCGTTGGTTAACCCAAAAGACATAACCAAGCACTCAAAGAAATAATGAGTTCTCTAAATGCAGTCAAAGGTACAGTCTTCAGCTACCCTTAGCTGGTGAAAACCCGAAACTAGTTCCAAAAAAGAAAACACAGAAGCTCCAAGAAGAAGATCAAAAAATTACCAATATGAGGCAAGTGATACTTATTTCCTAATGATCACCTTATTGAACTCCTGATGCAGGGCAAACCTTTGACTTCTTCGAAGACATCCGGGAAAAATTCACAACAACTTAAATAGCTCCTACTTCCTTATAAGATGCCTCAATTCCAAGCAAAAGACTACCCAAGAGAACACTCAAACTAACGCAAGTCATTTTTGCGATCCTTCCCAATTCAATTTCCAAAGATACTGTTCTCTCTTCATAAATTAGAACAGTCAATGCCTGTCTCTCCAATCCACCAAATTTCCAAAATAAGGTCAAACCCTTCAACAACACCCTCGCCTATCAGAAGAAGCTGACGGTCCTCTCTACTGCTTCTGAATTCCACCTCTAGGATACTGCTTAGACTAAAGATCTTCCTACTGGCACACAAAACACTTCCGAGCAGCACTGCGGCCTCTTGGTTTCCTTTGTTCTGATTGGGAGAATTCCCACTCGATGTTACCACTGTTGGAAAAAACTTTTTATCCATAAGCTCCTCGAACCACAATGCCATATCAACCAATTCCTTAAACGAGCCTTTGAGATGGCAGCCATCCTCTCAAGAAATTCGAGAATCAAACCAAGCACAAACATCTCTCTTTCCTTAAGGGGGGTGTCAATAAGACCACATCCGTAGAGAGACAACTCATTGAAATAGGTCTCATACTCCGATACAAACAAACTCCCTTGCTTATGATCTAGAAAATTCCTATACATTCGAGTGTTCTCTGCGATAGGTATGACTGCTCCTTAAAAACTTCCTTAAAACTTGCTCCAAGAGAAAACATCTACGGGAACATCCATGGTTACTGCGTCCCACCACGCAGCTGCTCCTTCTCGAAGTTGCCATGATGCCATCACTCTCTTCTGCTCATCCGACAGATCCAAACTATTGAAAATCCGCTTACATGGGCGCAACCAAGCTTACACTTCAATGATGGACTCTGAACCTTTAAAAGACTTCCTCCAAGATTGGTGAAATCCTTACACCATGCTGCAAAGCTCACTCGAGGCGGCATTGGGTCTGCAGCCTCGGTAGATACTCTTCCACCTTCAACACTCGGACCTCTTCCATTAGTGGTAGCCATGCTACACACACCACTACTCCTCCTACCTCTAGAACTCATATTGGAAAACACGAATAGGTAACCCAACAAATTAGTAGAAATACACACACACACACAAGAACGCTCTCTCAAGAAAGATATCACTCCAAAGCCTAGGTATTCTCTCAACCCAGAGCTTTGATACCACTATAACGACCCGCCTTTCGTTCCATAGAAAGACGCATCATCAACAAGAAAGAAAGGGATATAAAAGATAAAAGATAGGAAAGAAAGAACTAAACAATATCAAAATTTCACAACGGAACGAAAAATATATATTAATCACATAGTTATTACATAATATTACAATATCTATCAGAGTTACATGGCTGTACATCACAACACAGTAGACAGTTATGAAAACCCGTCTATCATACAACTCAAGATACAACACAGAGATTAACATAGCGGAACCACAATTTCTAAATACGCCAAAGCCTCCTGTTCCAAGTCTCCACCGGAATTAGTCAAAGTTAGCCTGAATCTCTTGACTACTCGTAAAAATTTGAGTACCAAGAGTTTAAGAAAATAGAAAATAAACTTTGGGTCAGACATGGGTGTGGTGTGTGTACACGGGTTAAATTTTTTTAACTTTGAAAATCAATTGAAAACAAAGGTATCCTGTAAAACCACACCACAAATAAATATGTCGGGTTTTTACCTAATGATAACCGAAACATTTGATAGGAAATCCAGTGATATTATAATAGTGTATAGGGTTTTCAAGTAAAATACAGAAATAGCCGGAATGCTTACATCTCACGTTCCAACATAGTTGGGCACAATCAAAACGTACGGTACTTATTGGAGATTGGATTCCATAAAATAGCAGGGCTACTGGAGTATTGCTCGTCACAGTACCTTGTCTAGATCAGAGTACCGAGGATCCACCCTGATCCCCTGCAACACAAAGCCGGAACTGTCCCTTACAGGATAATCCCGAATAAGACAACCCCGCAGTTGTTCGTGACCAACAGCCCACACAGCCGAATAAAAAGGGACCTCTAGACAGGGGAAATCTTATCCTACTTGGGTGCAACCCACTTAGCCTTGCTGCACCTCCTCTGTTTTAGCCATTCTCGGTTGATGAGGCTTGAGACTATGATTAGCTTTTTAGAACACATATCTTGGAACGCTCATCGTCCTCCATTGACGATGTTCTAAAATCATTCAATCCATACAAGTTCGTTCCGGGTTTGAACGAAACCGAAGGCACCATCTCGCTACACTCATTTTGGAATCACCCTCCGAGTTAACGACAATAGCGCTTGCATTCTGAATCTTCACCTCGACACTGAAAGCACTACCTTCTTTACACTCGTTTTAGAATCACCCTCAGAGTTAACGACAAATAGCCCTTACACTTCGAGTCTTCCTCTTGATCTTCACTTGATATTTCATGACCTATCGTTTAATTTGGATCAATTTGGTTTTCGGATATCTAATTTGGAATCCAATCCCGGTCTCATCGAAATCCAAAACGCCGTTTTAAATTCCAAGTTGTTTAAGTTAAAATAGTTAAATTTATATTTAGGGTAACATATGCACATAGATAGAATAATTCTCGTTATCATAGATAGATAATCTATTTAACCAAGTATCTCATATCACAGAGCAACCCATATCACATATCCGAGATATCAAATAATCCAAGGCATCCAATATCATTCAATCATCCATAAGCAAGATTAATTAGTCACACCATTTCTAATCAATTTAAATAAATTAAATTAATTACTTCAATCACTTTAAAATCCTGCTTACTTAACATTAATTAATTATATACCAATTAATTAATCATCCTTTAATTATCATCTTAATTAATCATCCTCAATTAATTATTCTTCAATTACATTAAGTAATTAACCTTTAATTAGTTACACAAATTAATTATCCTTTAACCACTCACATTAATTATCCTTGAATTACACTCATTAATTAATTAACTATGATTAATTACATTGATTCTTAATTAATTACATTAATTAATTTTTCTATAATCACTTACATTAATTAATTATCTTTTAATTAATCATATTCATTAATTAACTAACCTTTTAATTAATTACCTTAATTAATCCTTTAATTAATTACACTAAGTAATTAATCCTTAATTGCTTCCATTTAATTACTTCTATTAAGTAATTTCCCTTAATTAATTATATTCAGTAATTATCCAATAATTACTTACACTAAGTAGTTACACTTTATTAATTACATTAAGTAATTATACTTAGTCAATTTCATAAGTTATTATCCTTAATTAATTAAATTAGTTAATTATCTTAAATTAATCACATTATTAATTTAATTAAATACATTGAGTAATTAATCCCTTTAATTACTTCCATTAGTTAACTATTCTTTAATTAATTGACCTTTAATTACTTAGATTAATTAATCCTTAATTAATTAAATAATTAACTATCCTTAATTAATTAAACCAATTATCTTAAATTAATGTAAGTTCCTATTCTTGAAAGAACGGACTAACATGGTCAGCTACCAAGCTAACTTTCATAATTAAATGCCATCACTGTATGGATAACCCTTTCGTGAAAAGAACTATTACTGATTGGTAGAGCTAAACCAAGGAGTGTGAACTATACAAGTTCACAATAACATTTGGTTAAATGAAAGAAAAGGCTCAATTATCTCATAATCACTAGTTAATGATCCTTAAATTTATTGCATTCATTAACTATCTATTAGTTACTTTCATTAAGTAGTTAATCCTTTGATTATTAACATAAATTAATTAACCCTTATTAATTCATTAAGTGATTAACCTTTAATTAATTCCACTAATTAATTAGTCCTAATTAATCACAACCTTAATTAATTAAAGATAAATTCTTTATCTTAATTAATTACTCATTTAAATCTTATTTAACTTAAATGCTTGAAATTAATTTATACAAGATCATTTGAAAATACATCTACCTTAGTCACTGCTAATTACATCATTTCATTACATTTGAAACACTTAGGAATTTAATTACAAATTAATCCAATATATTATTACACACCTAAAACAATATTTAAACATTACTTTTAAAATTAAATCTTTAAAATTTGTTAAAAACTTGTTAACACTTTGCTTTAAAACTTGTTTATATATTTTGAAAAACAGGGTTTAATAATTTTCTTTGGAAATTTGTTTTTGAAATTTTATTCATTTTAAAACTTGGTTTAATAAATTGCTTTGGAAACAAATTTAGTTTAAATATACTTTTAAAACTTGGCTAAACATTCTTTAAAAACTAAATCATTTTAATAACTTTTAAAACCTTAAACTTGTTTAAAACATTTTGTTATTATAAAACTTTATTTTTTCCAAAACTTGATTACAAAAATAACAACCCGAGCTCATCCCTCAAAATTCTCGAGCTCACACTCATGCTACCCCTGAGACACTCACACTCTCCACAACTTTGAGATAACCCACCATCGAACTCGAGCCCGACCCGAGTAAACTCGTTCCTCCCCGATCACCCAACCAATCCAAACACAGACGTGCACATTGATCTGGACGTCGCTGACACCTCGCCGATGACGATCTCAAGTCGACGACGACCTCCACGAGAGGTACGACCACCCAGTCCAATGAATTCGACAGCAAAACGAAATCGAACACTCGACCATCACTTGGAACATAACCCTATCAACTAAAACCCCTCGCCGACAACGATTTCGTCCACTGGAGCCCAAGTCCCTTGGACCAAAGCAGCGGAACAGAGCTACGCGATGTTTCCCCCACATGCGATCACCTCCGGTGATCCAACAATGATGTACGAGCTTCGACATCCTCGTTGTCCAAAACAGCTCCACAAACCCTAGATCATCGACCTACGACCACCACGTTCGTCTAAAAATCCTTCTTCTAATTTTCCTATGCTCCCCTGCCTTCCAGCCTCCTCCAGAAATGAGCTCGACGACCATCCTTCCACCGTTCGTCGGAATTTGAAAAAGAAACAAAAACCGACCAACTCTCAAATTTTCGACAAATACCCACTTAAAAATCATGATATTACCTTGAAAAATCACCATTTACTAACACAAATCTGTTAAAATAATCAAAGCATAAAATTGAAATGATTGATTTCCGACCATAATTTATTTTCCACTCTAATTTCCTATTCTTGAAATAATTACTAAATTATAATACTTGATACTATTTTTATTATTGATATTATACCGTTACAATTATTTTCTTTTCAGGAATCACACCTTGAATATGTTTAGATATGTAGATGTGAATTTTTTATAGTGAAAATGGAGTTTGAAATAAGAACAGAGAAGTATATATATACATATGCACATACATTTCACAAACATATCATTATATATATATATGTATGTATGTATTCACTTCCATACATTCATGCAAACGTTATATACTATATTACTACAAGATTTCATCAGATGCATCAAAGTTAAAACCACATTTAAACTTTTTAAAACAAATGTTTACTCACCAGAGAATTTGAAAACAGAGGAACAATTTTTAAATCTTTTGATCTGGAAGTTGACCTTCAACTAGATGTTGATTGAATTTGAGTCTGAATTTTTGTTGAGTTGATCCTTACTGTTTGTAATCTTCACTCAGGTTGAAGTTGTTGAAACTGTTGTTGCTTGCTTTGATTTTTTTTCATGTTTGGAAGAAGAGAAGAAAGATTGAGAAAGAAAGATATTGGAACTGAAAATGAAAAACCATATTTCTCTCTAAAACACTTATATTATATATTTTTAATTAAAAGAAAGAATATAAGCCACTTGTTAATGCATGTCACAAATAAGATGCAAATGTCAAATGTATGTTATTATTTCTTACAAATGTATTTGCTTGTTATTATAGTCTTACACATGTTTAACTCTTTTTATTTTATTATTAAATGTTTTCTTATGTTTTTAAATAAATTTACGTAGTATATATTTTCATTAATATATGTCTTTATTTTTATGTGTTATGTTTTTAAACTATAAATAAATACAAACTATGTTTTATTTCAAATATAAATTTTTAAAGAAAACATATTAAACTCTTATTATTAAATACTATTTTAAGCTATCATACTTTTAATTAATAAATATTTGGTTTTGAAAATACAAAATTAACCTTAAATAACTTTAATTTTTTTATATTGAATCTAAAACATAACTTTCCAAATCACAGTATATACATATACACACACATTATAGTTAGAAAATATTTTAATTAGCTTTGGAAATGATAAATTTTGCTAAATTTAAATAATTATTAAAAGATATTATTAAACAAATATTTCATATTTTGAAAGATTATAAAAGAAGTTTACCAAATTATTATTACCAAATTAAATTATTATTAGTTTTGAAAAGATAAATTTTGTTAAATTAAATAATTAGATTATCAATCAATATTGTCAAATTTAAATAATTTTAATGAAGATTATCAAATTGCTATTGCCTAAAATTTCGGGTCATCACAGCATTAATTAAAAGAGTTCATCAAGTCTTATGATGCTTCCACTAAATGGGTGCGTAGCCTTTAATTGTTCGAGATATAATTAACCAGTATCTTATTATTTATAATCATACAATATGAACTATTTTTTGATACTACGGTTTAGTCTATAATTCCAAAATAATTGTGAATAATTTAGATACTTCAATATTTTCAATTGCATCACTTTTTTCTGTGAAAACAAATACCACACTATCGTTTATTTCATAAAGAATATTCATAATATTCTTATCGAAATATAACTATGTCTATTTTTCATATGACACTGAAAAATAGTCATTATTTCATAACTAATATTCGGTATGCCTTATGAAAACAATTTTCATAACTTGATGCAGTTAATAAGTTCTACTTGGCATGCTTCCACTATTTTTTCTATTACTCCAATAACTTACTAAATTTCGGAGGAGCATCATTCACTTCATATAGATTATTTATTTCATATACTGCAACTAGTTTATAGTGGAGAGTTCTGTGATCAAAAATCTTGAACTCAAAGGAATAAATCTCATAGAAAATAATTTTCTGTATGAACATACATTTCGGAATAAAAATTGTATTTCTTATTACAATGTTCTTCACTCTCTTTATCCTAACTATAACTTAAATCGCATCTACTCCTGTACATTTCTTTTTCTTTCTAAATGGTCAAACCTTTCAAAAGAAATCCTTTACCACAACGTTACAATGAACTCTTTACAAAAGTTTACTCGATCATCCTTAATATTTAAGGACATCCAATATGTTGCACCTTGCATAAACTGATCAAACTAGCATTTCAGCGATCGATTTCTTACATCTATCTTGTAGCTTTGGTCTAGTGTTATAATTGACACAATGCGATCTTTATTGTAATCAATCAAATTAAATACTCGATCTCACAGTACAGTTTGTTTGTTTGCATCAAACGAACCAATTTCATCAAAGTATCATACATTACAAACTGTGACCATTCACCATATAATATTTATATAATTGTATATAGATCAAATACCCATAGCATTGTATTGCTTTTGAGTTCGTAACTCATAGAATGCAATACAGTCTCGACCAAATCAATACTTAAGTGAACATATTACAAACGTATTTAGTAGTTGTAGAATCATTCTTTAGCATGGGTATTGAAAAGTTAACCTGCAATAAGAATTTATTAGTATGTATATGTTATATTTCTATTTGTCGATCTTCAGTTCAGTTCATTTGTATATCTTAATTGATAATTTTTTTATTAATCATATTAAATTGACAAATTTATCAATGCAGATTATTACAACACTATATAACATATGTTCAAACAATATTAGAAATGTTAAATGTTATCATTTCGCTTTTTAATAATGCTCCCATTAGTTATTTATGTTTAACAAAACCCTAAGTCAAAACATAGAAGTCTTTCGACTTTACTAGTGGGTGTTTGGACTCGTCTGCGTTTGAATTTTGACCTTGATTTTGCTCAAAAAATTATAGCTGTACGAACAACGGATAACTTCTTATAAGGTGTATCGTATACAACTCCTAACCAATGATACATTATCCTAATTTCACTTGGATCCTGAGTTTTCTCAACAAATCGAAACAAAATTATTCACTTGTACCTATCATATCGCGATAGCCTAATTCTAGTATATATACCTTGAGTTTACACAACAAATACATATAATTATCTTACCTCATCTATTTAATATATTAATAATACTTCACATAACATCCCTATCTTGAGTTTGCCCAACGACGAAGGAGTATTTAAGTAATTTATTAATATATATGGTAGATGACAACATTATATTGAAGATTCATAATCTTCAATATATTATAATAAGTGATATTGACTTATGGAATAATGTATTTTTATGAAATACCCTCGTGATTCAAGTTTTAGATACATCGAAAATCACCGTAAATGTACCTTTACGTATATATTTATTCCTTAAGTCTGCTTGGGTTTCTTTAATGTTCCATATTTAGTTTATAATTCATATTATATAAGTTTTATTATTATTTAACTTCTATATTTCATGTTACTTGTACAATAGGCTTGTATATATATTATATTAATTAAATCTAATTAACCTTAATTAATTAACATTTTAATTAATTTTATATTAATTTAATATAACATTTATATTTAATAATTATTATATGCTATAACCTTTATAGTATAACACGCATATCTCATATGTGTGTGTATTTTTTTAATTTTTTAATTAACCATTTATTTAACCTTTAATAATTTTTTTATTTATTAGCATTTAATTAATTTAATCGATTAATCCTTAATTAATTTACTTAATTAAAATTTTCTAATTAAATTATATTAATTTTAGAAAATCATATTATATACATTCTTATGATATCTTAAACATTTTAAAATATTATAACATATATCAAAAAATATAAAATTTATATATTTTTCATTAATTAACTCATTTAATTAATTTATTTTTTATTAATCTTATTAATAAGTTTAAATTTCAAAACTAGTTTACATTATTTTTCAAACATTTTGAAATTTTTTATCATATTATTACTTTTATAATATATGTATATCTTTATTTAAATTTAACTTTTAAATTTAAAATCCGATACTTTATTTTCAAACAATTTTGAAAATTCGCCCAAGGCCCAGCTCGAAATTAGGCCTTTGCTACTAGGGACAACCTTTGGGCTGTGAACTTAACAGTTAACCTTAGCATAACTAATTTAGACTACATGTGGTACTAGGCTTCGATACCATTGTTGAAACTAGGTAGCCCACAACAGAAGTTATGTGTAAATTTCAAACTTTTTTACCCTTATTGGATCTTTATTGGGCTTATGAGGTCTAATTTATTTAGAATATTTCTAAATTTTATTTTAATAAATCCGTTTATTTTATTTAAATTCATAAATTATATAGTTTTGTTTAAATGAATATTAGTCATGCATCCTTAAAACCAAAGTTAATTCAAACGGCATCCTCCTTAAAAAAAGTTGTAAAGCGGTCCCCGTAATTATTTTACTGTAGCAGTAAGTATTTTTCGTGTTTTTTGCACCAATGCTTAAAATAATTTCAAAAAATTATAAATATTATAACTAGGTTTCCGCCAAAAAAATTACAGACATATCTCTGCAGTTATTCCATATAATTGCAGATATATCTACAATTATTCACTGAATAATTGCATTCGATAAACATTTGAACGATTGCAGATGTATATGAAATTACATATAATTGCAGACATGTCTGCAATTATTCAATAAATAATTGCGTTGAATAAAAATCTATATAACTGCAGATATGTCTACAATTATTCCATATACTTGCAAATATGTACGCAATTATTCACTGAATAACAACTTCTTGATTTAAAAATCAAGATATTTACGTAAATGTCTGCACTATCCCTTAAAATCGCAAATATATCTGCAATTTTTAGTTGCAAAGGCATATTATCTAGAATAATTGTAAACATGCCTGCAATTATTCTCTAAAATTGCATATATGTCTACAAGTATTCATGAAACATACCCTGTGTCATTTTCATCATTGTTTTTTGATTTTTTGACATGAATACGAAGATAAATATTAATTGAAATAAGTTTTAAATTTTGGAAGTTTTTTTATATGTTTTTGATGATTTTCGAAAAATAAGGACCTGATTTACATACTTTTTTCCGCTGGGGATTTTGTGAATTTTGAAACCAATCAAGGACCTGTGCCAAAAGCACCCTTTATTTAATTTATGTTACAATATATATATATATATATGTGTGTGTGTGTGTGTGTGTGTGTGTGTGTGTGTTTATGTGTGTATGTGAGTGTGTATCATATACATACATTTGTGACATACCATCCATGTAAGGTATAATATGCTCACGTCTAGATGTTGGGATTTACATCACAACAGAAAAATATTTCTATACACAGATATATGCATAATAAAATTATATACATGTGTGCGTGTAACGACCCGTAAATTTTTTAATAGTTTTAATAATATATTTAACTGAATTTTTATGAAATTTTAATAATTAAATTTGTAAATGAAAATTTGAAATTTGGAATACGTCAACTTTAACATAACAAATGGTAAATTTTCATCTGATAATATGGAAGTTTATTTTATTATGTAGTTTTATTTAAATTTACATCAGTTAATATTTGATGATAATAAAATATTTTTCAAACCTGAATATTTTTATATAATAAATTTGTAAATTATCTTCTTAGTGAGATGTCATATTTTCTTTCGTCAAATTTGGACTGCTATTGCTCCATCTATCTTATTTTCAACAAATTTGCAGCATTTTCGGTACCGATATCGATTTTTGATAGGATGATTGTACTACTGATATCTGTGTACCGTTTTGATCGTCTCGTCGTGCTGATTTCTAGATATATTCAATTCTGTGTTTTGATTTCCGATGCATAACGGAATATGTGAAACGAATTCGTATCAATATTCAGTTTGTAACTGTAGTTGTTTTGTGTCTTTTCATTGTCCAACGTGAGAAATTGAATGGTCGCTCTTTTTGGTATTCCTAAATTTAACTGTGGACTTTTGGTTATCCATCTATTTCATTATTTCAACACCGGTTCGTCCCATTCATTTCTCCTCCACTTTACCTTTTGTTTTGAAAAAAAGGGAGTTACGCATAATATATTTCTCTGTTCCATTTACATTCTTTGTTTCTGTGACGCCCCGAAAATTTTCGACTTTCGAAAATTCAACATCGATACTCACTTTATCGACTGCCGAGAAATCGAAGGCCGGAAACCCGAAATGTTATGGTTTAAGAAAAGGAAAGAGAGAGAAGAGGAGATAATAGAGAGAAAAGAAAATAGAACGGAACAGAAAAACAACAGAACAACAACAGAATCTCACAATTCGCAGCGGAACAACATATAATGATAAATGAATAATCTTTAAACAAAGAACTATATCAGTTATTACATTTCATCATATTACATTTCATTACATCATATCATCAGAGTGTACAACAACATACAACAACAAACAGTGCAGCGGAAAAAGAAATACTATATACTAGTAATACGCCATGCCATCCATCTTGCCTCCAGCAACTCCAGAATATGCAGAATATCCTGATAAACCTTAACTCTTAACTGCCCGTGTAGAAATTGGTGGGCACCCAGAGTTTAGGAAGGAAAACAATAAACTCCGAGTCAGTCATGTGACTGGTGTGAGAACTCAAAACAGTTTATTTATCTTTAAAATCAAAATAGAGGAATATTTTTAAAGTCAATTCGCAATGCTTTTAAAAATGAGACTACCATAAGGCCTCCCGCACACACACACAATGCAAACGCAGAATCGGAGGAGATTTCTCCTTATAATAGTCAAAGATGCTTGATACGTATTAAAAAAGGACATTTGATATTATTACTAGTGCATAGTGTAGGAAAATATTTCGAAAGTAGAATATAAATCTTAGCCAACATACGACCATTATCGTATGCCTACTATAGCTACCATCTAAACAGTGGTGACCACCATAAGTAAATGGCAGGTTCTATAACTAATACCGTACAAGTTTCGTATTGGGAATTGGATTTCTAACGAATGATCAGGCCAAGGAACTTCCCATTGCCACATGAGAATGCCTTTGGATGGACATCCCCGAGAACCAAACCGGATCTCTACCAACACAAGGCCGGGTTACCCCTAACCGAGTAACAACTGACCGAATATGCCATCCCCCGGTCCTTTGGGACCTTTTCACCGAGCGCTCGTAATCAATTCACACAATCATAACAAAGTGTTTTCAACATGAGTAAGTATCTGGGCTCCATACAATGATACCACCCTTTTCCAGAAGGAAATGCACACATCCTAAAGGGCGCTACCCCTCATAACCTTGCTGCTTCTTTCCTGTTTTGACCATTCACGGGGTGTGAGGCTCGACGAAGTCACGTCCACAAAAACGTACTTTATACAAAAGCCATGCTTTGGGTCAACAAATGATCATGGAAATGATCACCAGGATAGACGATCAAACAAATGATCCTATCACAAATAATCAACACAATGATCATTTACAGCAACACTCAGCATGTCACATTATCAAATTGGGAATATATCGCTGATAACCTTCAACTACATAACCTCTGAGCTCGTACGTCTCAGAGAAGGGTGCTAAGCTAAAAGAATAAATTCTCCGCCACCAACAGAAATATATTTGAAAGAAATCGGCTTTACATCTCAATTTGTAATGTCAGACATACAATCCATACAAGTCTGTTCCGGGCTCGAACAGAACCGAAGGCACTTACAAAGAAGTCCTTGCAATCCGGATATTCACAATCCTGATCGGATTTCCCATCACTTAGGGAGTCTCTATACCGTTGCAACTCAGTGCAGAGACAATCGACAGGTCATCCTATTGCTCTCGCAAATACCGGGTCTTCAACACCGATCTTCAAATGCAATTCATAACGACGTATCACATATTCAGAATGGGTTATACGACCCCATGGTCCTTTCCCGATTAACCCGAATAGTGAGCGCTTATTCAAAAATAAGTGTGGCATTCAAATTCAAACAAATCACATCAATTACCCATTCAAAGGGAAATATTGATAGTCGGTTATTGAACTATCAATGGATATGCACACATCACCAGTTTCCAAATAATTTTCCAAATTATTTATTTTCCAAAATATCTTCACAAGATATAAAATTTTCATACTTCAAAAATAAATCAATATTTATTTTTAAACAAATTCTCCTTTCCTTTTATAAATTCCATAGTGAATTTATATTCCAAAATATTCATGCATATACTATTTCAATTATTCATTTTCAATTTATCTTCAAAAAGATAAATTCTAAATATTCACTTCATATTGGAAAACATTTCCATACTTATTTAATAAGTAATTCACAAATCTTTTATTTTCAACCTTTGGAAAATATTCAATATACTTAAATCAAAATTAAGTATATATTTCATTTTTTTAAGGAAATCGTTCTCTTAAACATATTTATTTGGGCCAAAACGAATGTTACGTAAAACATCGTTACGACAACCCAAAATCACTAGTATAGGGATTCGAAATTAAAATAGATATATAAATCCCAATACTATACAAAACATTTCCTTTCGGAAATCATTTACTATAACAACAGTGTTATAGTCCACCATTTTCCTTTTATTTCTCGAAAACGTCTATTTCAACAATAAATGTTGAAATCTATGGTTTCGAATCTCAACACATTTTAAAACATCGTTAGATCGTTTTAATTCTATTTAAAACATCACATTCAAAACAATTTCTTTAACATATTATTCACTATTCAAAAACGTGAATATACTTTGTTAACTAATTTCATCCTTTCTATACACTTTATTTCAAAGGATTATTCACAGTCAAAAACGTGAACATAACTCCATTAATAGGTTTCAACAATTTTCTTATCAAAATAAGTCGTTTGCGAATTTATAAAACAACGTTTATAAATTCCTTTATTTACCTATATTCAATTCATAACCCAATTATAAACCAAAAGTTCACGTTATAAGTTAAATACTTATAATTTATTTGTTTGCAAAAATCGTTCCTTTGAACTTCATAATTATAAATCTTATAACTTATAAGATTCATTTATTTAACCAAATCTATTCTTTTAATAACTTCACAAAATTTATAAATCTTACTATTTATAAATTTCATTTATAACTTCACCATTTATAATTTATAAATTCCATTCACTTATACAATCTATCTTCACTTCATTCAAACACTTATAAAAAGTCGTTTTATAATGTCAATATTCCAATTTATAAATATCCATTTATAAATCTCTTAATATAAATCAATTTATATTATTCTTTAAAACGTCTTCAAATTCCTTTATAATTTCACCATTTTGATTTATAAAATAATCAAATTTTATAAATCCTATATTTTAACTTTTTATAATAATTTCAAAAATCCCGATTAAACTCTTTTATAAAATCATTAATCCCTTATTTCTCAAAAATCAGCTTTTAACTATATTTTCTCAAAAACCATAAATTTATTACTTTTAAAAATTATAACGTTTATTTATTTAAAATGGATCAATTCCAAAAATATTTTATAAACGTATACTTTCAAAAATCACTTTAAAATCATTTTAAAATTCCAAAATTTGGTCCAATGATGCTACACACCAAATAGTCAATCACGACAACAACGATATCATATATGATATGATAATCCATCAAATATCAAAATATCTGAAATCAAAAATAAATACTGTTGAGGAATCCAGTTGGATCCCTCCAACCTGTTTTCCTGCATCCACAAACATTAGCACAATACCAATTCCGCTCCAGTACGGAATTATCGCGGTATATGGGATTTAAAATATTATCCGCCTAATAGACGGCGAAATAGGGTCTCATCCGCTAAAAAAAATGCGGGAAATCAATAACTCCAATATATACATATGCCAATATATATATATTGCTATTATATATAATACCAATTTCACTGTTTATGAAATATTCGCGGTATATGTTTTTAACAAATAACATCCGCTTACTAACAGCGTATAATGTCTATTTTAACAATCAATAGATATCAATCATCATTCAAACATGCATTCAAATATTTTAAATCTAACTATTTAAAATAAAATCGAAACTGATTCGATTGAGTGAGAAGTTCTCACCTTGATTTCAATTTCGTTTTAGCGATTTATTTCGAATAAAATTAAACGGACGTTTAATTTTACCCAAAATTCTCACTAATTCCAAACGACTCCAATCTAGTTTCATCGCGTAGTGCTCGTCTATACGATTCCAACGCAACTGGTTTCGCGCGTTTTCGACCTCGTATGAAAAAGTTATGATTTTTCAAAGTTTTACACGAATTTATATACATAAATTTACAACTTAAATTAACAATTTCAAACCCACTTTGTTTACAGCCGTGAGATCCAAGCCCAAGGCAATCTGAACCGTGCCTATTATCTTCCCTCTTTCACGTTCCATCTCCAGTATCTTCATACGCACTTGAACCCATATAGCTCCAATTTAGGTTTTGATTTTGCAACTAAAATACACAACTACATGTCGATCAAGTAGCTTCATGTCAAAGCCCTCACCACAAGCTACTTTCGGCCATAAGCATGAGAAGCTCGGCCTGCCCTTCTTCCTCGAGTTGCGTGCGCAACTGGCCACGGTCGGCCCCCCTTAGCTCCCCCTCCGATGCTCCAAAACCCATCAAATCCGTATAGATTTCAAGATCTCATCGTGCTCTATAATGTTGTAGTTAACAACTTTGGCTAAAATTTCACGGATTGGAAGTAATTGAGGAAGAAAGAAGATTGAATTCTGGTCATTGTTTATATTAGTGGCGGCTAGGGTTTTAGGAATTAGGTTTTATTTTATTTTTTTTAATTTATGAAGGGGTGGTGCTATTTATAGAGAAACGATCGACACTATTCATTCCGGAAATTCCGAACTCCGATTTACGCGCCGTAACCAGCGTTTCTAGGGTTTACCCCGCGTTCCGGACACAATGGAACAGGTTTCGGAAGCTAATTCGGACATCTGTGCGAGTTATGGCTACAAACGTTCAATTTAAATTAAACCGATTTAAACGATTTTCTAGGCGTTTTAATTTGTACCGGACAAACGGTAAATCCAATTGACACGAAATTTGAAACCTTGCAATAATATCACATTACGGATCCGATGAAACTAGTTTCGTCGAAATCCGAGACTTTTTGAAAAATGACTATTTTAACTCGCCAAATTAATATTAAAAACAAATCGATGCGTTTCGAGCTGCCACGATCAAACGATAGCTCCGATTGACACGAAAATTGAAATCCGATAATAAATAACTATTACGGATCCAATGGAACTGGTTTCATTCAATTCTGAGACTGTTTAAAAATTGACTATTTTCACTAGTCGATTTAAATATTAAAATATTCAATTTTCACAAATTAACTTTTAATTCGATTTTAAAAGTTCTAAAATATTCTTCTAACTTCAACATGATAAATAAAATTTTAAAAATCATTTTCAATCATATTTAACTCAATTTTCAATTATTTCCATAATTTAACATATTAAATTATTGATTTAATTATCCAATTAAATCCAATTATTCAAATAAAAATTTATTTGACTTATAAATTCACTTATTAATATTTAAATTAATTAAATATTCAAATTTTAATTACTAAAAAATCCTGGGTCGTTACAGTTTCTTTGCTCGAAGCCTGCCTGTGAGATTTTATCATTTTACCCAAAGCAAACCCTCTCAACCAAACCCATCCTCATGACCACGACAACCACCCATAGCAGCGCCTACCTCCCCTCCGATCCAACTCGGCCTCATGATTTCATTTCGCCTCACCATTCTTCCTCCACCACTGCCCGCGCGTGCCAAGTTGCATCTCCAGATCTGGCCCCCATCCCATGACTTCCCTTTCAAGAGGCCTAGCCAAAACCACAACGTAGCCTACGACCAGAACTGCTCCACCATCTCCGCCTTCATCGCCTGCCATGGCAGCCTCTCACGCACCGCCTCCCCTCTATTAGCCTCCATCCTGCATCGGGAAGCCACATACCCCCTTTCGTCCTTTCCTCTTCTTTAGGTATATATAGTTTAGTTTATTTACTTACTGATATGTTTTAATTAACTATAATATATAATTTAACATTAATTCATATATATAAATCTGATATAAGTTTTATTGCATATGTGTTCATGCGTATATATTTCTATAAGATATGGTGGCAGTTTAAATAATTTGCAAAGGTGTTAATATATATATATATATATAGTAATTTATATATACTTGGATTTTTAATAAGTGTAGTTTATATAAGTTTATATAATATTAGTTTACTTATATGTTAGTTGTATGAATAATCTGTATATGATACAATTTTATAGATAAGCTATATTTTATTTGAAGGTATATATATATAATGTTTATATAAAGTCTACTATATGAACTGTTATATGAATTAGTTTAGATACATATGTTCTGGCTGTTGTTTTATAAAGAAGTTTGTATATTATAATTTTTTTGTCTCTGTATTGTTTTCTTTAAAACTTGTAAACATTTATATATCACATATATGTTAATATATATATATATATATTAGTTAGTTTTAAAAATATAGTTATATGTCATAAAGTATATATACTGAATTTTACATACTCTGTTTATATATATGTTTTTGCATTGGCTTTAGAAATAGTGTGATACAACTATTTACTGTATATAGGCTGTTATATGTATAGGTATATATATTAACATGTATTTCAATTCTTAGTTTATATATATTGGTTATATGAGTTTACATTTATATATATACCTGTTATATATATATATATATATATATATATATATATATATATTAGTACATGAGTTCTGTTTTTATTTATTTTTGTATATAAAGTTATAAAAGTTTTATTTTATTAGCTTATATATGTTTTAGTATATTTATATTTACACAGTTAGCAGTTATACAGTTATATTTATCAAGCTGAATTTTAGTTATACGGTTTATATATTATAAAGTATATAAAGTTATAAATTTTATATAAGTTCATATGCTTTAAAATTGACTTAGAGAAATTTTGTATATAGTATATATGTTTTGATTTGATTTCAATCCAAGCTATATGTATATGTTATATTCGTTTATGCAAGCTATAATATGTTAGTTATATATTTAAGTTTATACAAGTTTTATATGATTTGTTTAAGTATAGATATGTTAATAAAGTAAGTTGTATTGATTTTTTAATAAATATTGATTTGAATATAATGGATGTGAAAGTTTATACACTAGTTATGTATACTTGAGCCTAGTTTCGTATACTTATAGAGGTTATTTTAAATGTTTAAATTTGACACTAATTTGAAATTTTATATACAGAGAATTTATTTTTAAATGTATATTTTATGTATTGGGATTTAATATTGATTTGAAAACGATAATAGTGTATATATAGTTAGTTCAATTTATATCAACTGATTTTAATTGTTCATCGATCCGTGTTATCAGCTCTGTTCGTTAAATTCGTGCCAATCTTGCTTTTCTTTGGAATTCGTGCTTGGATTCATAACTCTTCTTGTTCTCGTTCATCTCTAGCCTCGAAAAGTGAGCAATCACTCACGATTAACGTTCTTATATTTATTAATTTTGATTTCAATTGAAACGACAATTGAAATATGCTGCTGTTAGTTATTTACACTATATATATGCTATTATCTGTATCAGTTCACCTGTGACATCTGATACCATTATCTGTTATTTATATTGATGATATATGACTATTTATTACTATCATATATGTCTCACTCTGCAAGTTCCCTATTAGTATAGAATTCCCTATGGGTTGAAATGATACATACCCAAACGATCTGTAGAATAGGAGAAATCGTTATGGGTTGAAATGAGAAACCCAAATTTTCATTTGAATTGAATTTGGGATTGCAGGTTGAAATGATATATACCCGTATATATTTAAATTATGGATTTAAATGATAAATCCCGTATCACTTGACCATAGGATAGAAAATTATATATAGATACCATTGGTCTATATATCAATATTTTGAAAATGATTTCTATGGCGTTGGAAAGGAAATTTATAGTTGATAAATATTTATTTTAAGATATTATATATATGTATTCTTATAAAGTTTTAAAATTTAGATTATTAAATTTATATGTTTTGAAAATTGTGTAGTTTTAAGTCAGTTTTGAAATTATAAATTTTAAGAATTTATTTATAATATTACTATTTTTAGAATATATAAATAGATTAAATATATAATAAATTTAATAAGATGTTTCAGTGTTTAATTAAGATTATATTTCAAAATAGATTTTAAAATGATTTTATAAGTTAAGATTGGATTGATAAATTTGAATTTATTTGAAATTGTATTTAATTAAGAATTATATTTAATTAAAATCAATTTGAAACTTATTGAATTTGAGATTTTTGAAAGGAAATGATTTTATAACTTGATTTTGGTTTAAGGTGGTTAAATGAATATTTCAAGTTTAAATAAATTGAAGGAAATATTTAGTTATTTGAAATTTGAGGTTTTATTTAAATGATATTGCATTTATTAAGCAAATATTTCGAAACTAAATAATAGTAAAGTAGATTAAGATATATATGAAATTATCAAATTTAGTTTTGAAAATGTGGAATATTTAAAGTTTGAAATATATTGAAATTGAAACTGTTTATTTGTGGTTCAAATCTGTATTTGAAATCGATATAATTTGAAATGGTTTATTGAGAAACTGAATTGAGTTGAAATTGATGAATTGAGATTGAATTAAATTGAATTTTGGAATTCGAGTTGATTTGAGTCGATTTGTGAAATTTGAGGAAACTATTTTATTGTATAAAGTATTTTTAAATTATATTTCAAAACTATTTATATATTTTAATATAAATTATTTTAATATAAATTTTTTAATATAAATCATTTTTAATATAAATTATTTTAATACAAACTATATTAATATAAATCATTTTTATGTAACTATTTTCAATATAAACCATTTTAATATACTAATTATTTTAATATAAACTATTTTAACTTATAACGATGTTATATAAACTATTTTATTTTATAAACTATTTTATTATATATACTATTAGTAATATCTAAACTATTTAAAGGAAAGTGTCGTGGTTTTCCAAAGTATTATGATTTCAAAGTGTAAGGATTTCAAAGTGTTATGATTTCAAGCGTTCGATTTAGAAAGTGTTATAACTTTGAAGTGCTATGATTTTGGAAATGACATTGTTTTGACATGGTTTTGAAATGGAAATGATATCGTATTGATATGGGTCTTGAAATGGAAATGATATTTTGGTTTCAAGTATAAATTGTTTGAAATGACCACGGTGTTATAATAACGATTGGTTGTTAAAGAGACCGGGATAAGTTATTGTCATACTCTCTACCAATGCTGAAAACCACTTTAACAACCGTATACGCGGTGGAGATTCCAGAATGAAATAGGATGGTGGCGACGATCCTATATGAGGTATATGCATGGACCCGACTCTCGTGAGTTGGCATAAGGTGGCTAAAACAGGAGCAATCAATGGGCCAAGTGAGGGAGCTCCTCCGATCGGACACACTTCTTCGATTTGCCATTCTATTACTTTGTAGTTGATTTGGTGCTCACCTTTGATTTGGGAGTGTGGCTCGAGGTGGGCGGTAGTGGCTGCTATGCGTTACCACCAGTCCGGAAGTGTAATTGGTATATCTACCTTGGCATTGCTTAGTTGTGCCGTGTCACCTACCTTATCGAGACCTCTACGATTTTTTTTTGTACCATCCCAATGGAGCGCCCTTTGACGACTCCCAATACAGGGGAGATTACGGTACTGTATAGACTATAGGAATATATAAAATGTGTTAAGGGGTATATGGGTAATGCCTTAATGCTATTTTAATAGTTTACTTTACTTTAGACATTATTATAATAGCGTATATTATAGTAGATAGTTCCACAGATCTTTAGAGGATGGGTATCCCTAACATCCTTTAAGTTACTTGTATTTCTATGATATTTCACTTGAGTTGGATTAATTGATATAAGAATGTTAATCCTGACTCGAGCGTTTTTTGTTTTTCTTTACGCTTGGGTCAGACCGAGTGTCACAGCATTTGAGACTCATCTTTGGAGATGGAGATTCGCTTGGAGATTCATCTATCTATTCAGCTTTTAGTTATTCAGTTGACTCCAGTGATATATTCAGATTTTTTATTGACTATTATATTGAGACTTCAATGTATTCGTGACTTCTATTGTATTTTGTTTAACTATGTTATATATATATATAGTAGTTTCATGAACTACTATTCATTTGTTTCCGTTGCTTATTATTATATTACTTTGTCTTTGTGATTCTATGATTTGTTTATTTACTGTATATGCCAAATTTTGCCATAAAAATTAACAATATGATATTTTGAGAAATTCAATTCCGACATGTGCGGATGCAAATGGTCGAAAATATCGGGATGTTACAGCGTGTGCGCGTAATGTGTTTTAATAAAATATTCAAAAGTATTATTTATAAGTATGAAAGACCTGATCTTGTGCATGGCTTAGTAAATGTAATTTAATTATTTATTTTAATTTTAAAGCATATTTTGTTTAAATATCCATTCGAATATTATTAAACTATTAATTAAATATTAACTATAAAATTTTATTTTGAATTTTGAATTTCCACTGAATCCTAAATGAGATTTTAAGCTTTGAAAATATTTTACATAATTTTTCGATTTAAAAATAATTTTTCTATTTTTGGCTACAAATTTAGAATTAATTAGAAAATAAAAACTTGTTTTTTTATTTTTGCCAAGAGTGTCTTTACTAATAGTGTTATTTTATAAAATATGAAATATAATTTTCATGATATATTTGAGTTAATATAATTGATTTATAAAATAAATGGATTTAAGTAATATTTAATAATAATAATATGTATAATATTTTATATTGGCTGAAAATTATCATAGCCTTAATTTTTTACATATAAAATTATGTGACCATATTTGACTAGAGTATGATTTATAATTAATAATAAAGTACATTTATCTATTTAAATAATTTATGTTAATTCAATAGAATAAATAATAAATTAATCATAGGGTCATAATGACCTAATTTGTTTATGAAATTGTTTATGTATACACATATACATTAACCAAACAGTTTCGTGACAATATTACTTTCATATCAGAATCGTCACATAACTAACGACAGATAATATATACATATAATGAAACGTTTTAATTAAGTATAAATAATTATGTTATGATTAGCAATATACTTCATTTCCAACCCCTTGAAGTACACCTTGAAATGATGGTATCTTCCCATTGAAACTATGTCTGATTCAATAAAGTGCCAATCCTTGAACAATTAACCACCAGCTATCGGATAGCAGTCAACTTGATTTGATTTGAGCTCTAGAAAATGGAAAGAGGACTGAAATTTTTAGTTAGCGAAGATTTGGAATAGAGGCTCCAAAAAAACTAAATTATACGAGGGTAGAGATGCTCATATGGTGGATGGAAATAAAAGATGTGTGGATCTTATATCTTACTTATTCTCCTTTAATCTTAGCCATCCAAAGTCAAGCCCTTCTACTTAAATTTGAGCCACGTATACTCTTGCTTTGTCCAAGATTATCATCCCTATGATGGATCTTATACCCATTTAATCCCGAATAAAATATTATGCAATTAATCTAGTTTAATCACTTATCGATTGACATTATTATAACTATTAAAAATATATTAAATAATATTTATTCATCAAATCATAATCAAATTTTATAGCTAATATTTCCTAAATATTAATTAATTTAACTAATCCAGTTAATTTATAGCAATTATATATTAATATAAATTTTTCGGTCAAAGGAGAATATATCATTTTGGTTGTGTGATGTAAATTTGATTAGTGATTAATTTCGAACTATTTAAATATTAACGTCCACACATCACTTAGCAGGTGGTATGACATTTTGGCTGAATTTATCGCTAAATTGGTTTCAATAAAATCTAGTTTTACTTTTTTAAGCATTACCCAGTATGTGACTTTTATTTTACAAAAATTCACTTCTTCAAAACCATATCACTTTGAACTTATGGAATTTGGTAATGATTAAAATACCAATATTTTTCATATTCAACTCTATGGTCCAAACACAAAGCGCTTGGTTCGATAATAATTATTATTGGTTGAACTACTCTGGCCAAAGACTTTGACTTTAAGTTGACTCAAGTTGACCATGATACTAATCCCATATAACCGAGAAAACAAATCCTCTCTTGAATATTACTTCACTTCCAATACTTCCACTCGACCCAACTATAGTCACTCGATGGACGTCGTGCCATGATTGACTATAATCAAAGCGAAGCTTTCATATTAATGGAGTATTCTCAAGTCGACAGAACTGTGTAAATCATCACATCGATATTTGTTGTTTGACCTTAGTTGTATCAACCAATAGAAAACTAATGAGTCGTTCCCACATTATGTAATAACTTTCAATATGTTACCCATAGGTACCTCTAGCGGTTATGAGTAATACACTACCTAACATTTGAAGAGCACTATATGCTCTAGTCTCAACTGATACATTTATCCAATATCGATGCATCTTGGCTAGAACATTTAATATGATATATTTGTTTTCAGTGTGATAAATTACCCACAGTTACATCATTTTGTAACTACTATCGCAAAGCATTCCATTTATGGATTTTCTATTAAATATACTTTTAGTTAAATTAAGTAATTAATATAAAATATTATATCAAGTATATAATAGAAATAAAACGCCTTTTATTTCAAGCAAGATTGATTATCGAGTTGGATATATGTAGCAAATTACATAATTTCCCCTAGGGCATACCCCTAACTCTATCATAATGTTTCCTGCTTAATGCATATGCTACACTACTGCCTTTACCATGAGTATACTAGATCTTGAAATCGTTGGCTGCTAGGAATTCTAATCACCGCTACTATCTCATATTGAGATCCTTTTAGGTAAATAGATATTATAAAGACTTATGATTGGTATATAACACAAATAACTCTCCAAGTAAATAATAATGCAATATTTTCACTGTAATGACTATGGCAGCAAGTTCCCAATCATAAGTAGCATACTTGATCTCCTTAGGCCTCAATTTCCTTGATGCATAACATACTACTTTACCCTTCTACATTAATACTACACCTAATCCAGAACCACTTGCATCAGTATGAAACTCCAGGTTCTGGTTATGTTATAGAAGAATAAGCACTGGTGCATGAGTGAGTAATTCCTTCAACACTATGATATGCTTCCTCACACTTAGCCATCCATTGGAACTTAACTCCTTTTCTTGTGAGGTTAGTGAGAGGTTGCACGATCTTCAAAAAATCCTTAATGAATCACCGATAATATATGGATAATCCCAAGAAACTTCAATCTTCAAAACTACCTCTGGCGGCTTCCAGTTTTGAATAGCTTCTACTTTAGCCGAGTCTACGGAGATACCAACTTTTGAAATAATATGGCTTAAGAATTTAACTTGCCTCTACCGAAAGCGACATTGGAGAATCTAGCTTTTAGGTTATTCTTCCTTCAATGCAATTCTGAGATGCTTCTCACGTTCTCCCTCGAATTTGGAGTAAACTAGAATATCATCTTTGAAAACCAAGATGAATCTGTCCAAGTAACCTTTGAAAACACCATTCATCAAATCAACAAAGTATGCTGGAGAGTTCGTCAATCCAAACGGCATTACTAGCCACTCGTAGGATCCATATATATATTCCCGAATGTTATTAAAGGAATACCATCCTCTGCAATTTTAAGCTGGTGAAATTCAGTTGCTATGTCAAGCCGTATAAAGACTTTGGCTCCGCTTAGTTAATCGAACATGTCATCGATCTTGGGTAGGGAATACTTGTCCTTAATAATAATCTCATTTAACTTTCAATAATCTACACATAGTCTAAGGGATATATTCTCCTTCTTTACAAAACTTCCATGGCACCCTAGAGATAACTGCTTTACTTGATAAATTGCTCGGATTCCAATTATGATAATTGCTTCTTAAGCTCTTCATTCTCTTTTGCAGACACTATTGTCGGAGGTCGACTAGTAGGTTGAACTTCGCGTGGGTCAATTTGAAACTTAATAGCTATTTCAGAGGAAGATCTATAATCACTTCGAATACATTTGGGTATGCTCAAACCATGGGAATTTGAGTAATATCGTCCACTTCTCTTGACTCAAAAGAAATAAAGCTCCATCCGAGTCTCGACTAACATCTCCAAGGATCAGAATGACTTGTTTAATGGAATCTAGATAGCTTAAAATAATGACTCTCTTAGGACAATAGAGATAAGCCTCATAGTGGTCGAGTCAATCCATTTCCAAAATAATTCGGGTTCCTATGTATTCAAATAAATGAAAATCCTAATAGAATATCAAATCATAAAACGTTAATTCATCATTCTTGTACATCATCCCAAGGTTTGAATATCCTACAATAGGTCTAGGTATCCATAAGGATGTAACTAAACAAATGACCTCTAAATTTTTTTTTATCAACTAGTTCTTTTAATACAAAAGAATGAGATGCTCCTGAATAAAAAAGAATTCTAATAGGAATTCCTTAAAATGAAATCTTACCTTCCAAAACAGTTGGAGCTTTCCACTTAAAATGAGAAGTAATACTAGTCACTTCCATAACATTCAACTTTCCACTCTTCTTTCAACTTCGAGGCAAGCAAAGATAAGATGTCCCCCTTTATTGCAGATCCTGCATATTTTTTAAGGTGTGAAGCGAGGAAATTTGGTGCACTCTCTCGAGACATGTCCTTATTTCCATAGTTGTAACACTTCACTATTTCCCTACCATGATTCCTATAATCTAGTGAATTAGCTCTCACTAACTTCTTGCCTTGAAACCTAGGCTTTTGTTTCTTGAATGGAAATCTCTGCTTCTTCCTAATGTTCACCTTCCTCTTTTGTTCTTATCCACTGCTTTCCTTTTCCACTTCCTCCAGCCTTAATGTTGTGTCCAATAGCTTCTCAAAAGTCACCTCCAATTGAGGTATAAGAGCTTTCAACAAAACTTTATTCAATCTATGCACGAACGTTTGGTTCTTCTTTAGTGGAGTATTGATGAGGTCAGTTCCATACTTCGACAATGCTTTAAAAGTGGTAACATACTCGGCTATAGTCATACAATAATTCTTCAAATCTATGAAATTTTAAGCCATTACCGATTTCTCAACTTTGGAAAGGAATTTTTGCTCTCAAGACAAATTTTGAATTACTCCCAAGATAATTTGGCTTCATCAACCTTTGCTACCAACACTCATGCCAGTCTAATGCTTTCTCTTGAAGTTGACTTGAAGCAATCTGGACCTTTTGATGAAAAGTGATCCCTATACGTATAAAGATATGCTCACACGTCTTGAGCCAAGATTGAAACCCAATTACTCATTCTATGCCTTTGAAGATCTTTCCTCTAAGGTTAGCATAGTCTCTACACAGAGTAGCAAAGTCAAAAAAAGGAGCAGTAAGGTTTGATGTCATGGAAGCACTAGATTGTTGAATTCTCCTTTCTAGCTCCATTAGCTACTCCTTGGTCATGAATGCTCCCTAGATCCACTCGACTATTCGGGGTCCACATGGCCAGATCGAGGTTCATCCATAACTCATTACTGTAAAGAAGTGAGATTCAGATTAATAATTGGCAAGAAATATTAATATGCATATCCAAATACACGGATAACAAACACACACCTAAATGACTACACTCAGTAATCACCATGTATACCTAGTACGCGTGCGTATTGTGTGTGTATAGGTAATCTACCCAATACCCAAAGGACATTTTTTGAAACTTTTTTAATTAGGGCCCAGCCTAAAAGAAAAGGTTAGCGGGTAATAAACCGAATACAAATACCTAAAGGATATGGATTAATAAGTCTGTCTAGGCCAATGACTCATGTCTCTTTATATTATGCATTGTTCTAACCTTGCTCTGATACCAAATGAAACATCACACCTCTATACCCATGCTACCAAAGAGTATTACTGAGTAATACTGTCTGGTAATATGGATAATGAGGCGATATGTGCTACATATGTGAATATTCCATTGGCTACCATCGGTACATATATCGAATGATCTAAAACTCAACATAAATGTACACGGTCCTATCATAAAGCAATAAATATGTATGTCCCAAGGATAGAATAATACATAAGCATAGACTATAAATAGAGTACATAGAGTTAGTATGTAGTAGATTAAATATAATATATCAAATATATAAAGTCCAGTTGGGCTAATAAATGATAGTCTCTAGCCCATTATATACACACATCAACATTACAACATAATATATACATAATGAAACTACAAAATATATAGGGAGCATAACGTCCTATATAAATACCGGCCTCCCAAAAACCAAGCGAGACCAGTTGTCTACTGAGTACCTAATCCAATAATGTCTTGGACTGACCTGAGTATTGTAAATAACACAAGGGTCAGACTATGTCTGAATATAGTACCAAGGTGATCTGACGTTGATAATAATATTAATAATAATGCAACAAAATATATTGCATATGTGAAAATTTAACATGAAAGAGCCAAATCAAATCATCAATATAAGCAAAGCATGGATAAAAATAAAACTCACATATATAACATCAATCTATACATCCATAAAATAATGATTATCTCTCTATAGTAGTTGAAATATTATATCATTACATATGTATGGATAATATAGGAACTGAGTACATTTTAGGCACAAGATCTCTAATACAGTCATACTAGTAATTAATCAAATGCATCGGGACCAGATGGAAGATTAACATTACACACTTACTTTAGGAGAGACTACATAGGTGTCAGTTTGACATGGCTCATATAGTCTTAGTTACCTCAGAATTCATTGTGACTCATATCCATTAATGTACTCGTCAATTCAAGGACTTGGTCATGGCCTTACACTTGCCCTTAATGGTAAGATATCGTTAGCTTAGGTGACATAGAGGCAAATGCACATAACAATAGTGCACAATTATATCAATATATGGGTGTCATAGATTCAGGGAACGACCCTGCAATTAGCGAGGTAGGATGGATACTAGCCTAATCAGGTTCACTCCTGTACCATAAAAGGAATGGTACAACGATAGAAAAATACAATATCTATAAACAACAGCTAACACACAACCTTATACATATGATGACATAAGCCCTTAGGTGGGTTAGCTTAGGGAGTCGAGAAGCTATTGGCGACAACGAACGTGTAGCGACCGATGCTGGAGAAAGTGCGGTGATGCAAATGTGTGTGTGGGGGTGTTGGAAATGGCTAAGAAATGATGATGATGGGTTGGCCACAATCTCTGGCAGCGATCATGGGATGGCTTGGCGAAGCTGATGCCAGTAGTATTAACATCATTTAATCGCTGTTTTGGTAACTCGAGTGCTATTTCATTGAGTTTTTTTTTACACTCGCATAATATGCATATCTCCTTTTCTATGCAAGCTACATAAATACATACATACATACACACATACATACATACTTATGTGTGTGTGTATATATATATATGTATGTCACTCTGTGTCTATTTATTGTTGAATAGATTAGTTAAAAGGATTGTTTGGTACATTCGTTTTAAATTAGTTGAGATGTTGATTGATTGCATTGATATAAAGACTTGGAATTTCGGTCGTTCATTTTTGAAAATTTAATTTATTTTAAATTTTGAAGTTGAATTATTAATTGATTTTGAATATGGAAGGATTCGTGAAATGGTATAAAATTTCAAATGTAGCGATTTATTTTATTTGGTAAAATAGTAAATTGATATTGTAAATTGGGTAAAAAGGGTATCTTGAGTTAGATGTGAATAGAAATGGTTTCTAAGTTGATTTAAAATTCTATTTCGATAAGAATTATGATGTTGAACTTTTGAATGGAATTAAAAAGTCGATAAGTTGAAAATTGGAAATTTATATATTAATTTAATAGTGAAATTTAATATATGGTAATAGTGTAAATAATTGAACCTTGATTTAAAATGAATCGAAATGATTTCTATTACGAATATAAATTTTATGTGATTTATAATGGAGTTAGTAAATGTTTTAAAATTGAAATTTTAGATTATTTCGACGATTTTGAAAATTGCTTGATGTAATCGTCGTGTTAAAATAGCCTTTCGGGCACAATCTCGGAATTCAACGAAACTGGTCCCATTGGATCCGTAATAGTGTATTATTATTATCGAATTTCAAATTTCGTGGCGTTTGGAGTTACTGTTTGGTCATACGGGATAGAAACGCGTTGAAATAAAAATCGAAAAATTTAATATTTTAATTCGATTCAAAATACTATCTTCCACATATGATCGAATTACGCCCTGAAAAATGTTCCATTATGTTCGGAATAAGGGTAAAACATTGTAAACGCTAGGCGGCATGTCTAGTTTGGAGTTCATTCGAAAAATCAAGTAAATTGTGAAAAGTAATATTAAATTAACGTGTATACGTGCATATATACTCCCTTGAACAATAAACCCTAATGAGAACTTCATAGCCGCCATTTGAAAATTGATTCGCATGGAATCCATTCTCCAATACATGCCTTTACGGTTTTGACTGTAGAGCCTAGCATGCTGGAATTTAATCAGTGTAACAATTCTCCTATTTGAATAAGTATTTGTGCTTAGACACTATTATAATATCAGAGGATTTTGATATGAAATGTTTTGGTTACCATAAGGTAAAAACCCGTCATGTTTTTGTGTGGCGTGGTCTTACGAGATACCTTTGATTTTCAAGGATTTTTGGAAACTTTAATAATTCAAATTGAGTGTATTTTCTCACATCGGTTTTCCAGACCGACTTGGGTGTTATTTTATTATAATGCACGGGTTAGACCGAGTATTTGAGGTTCAAGTTAGGATGTTATGGAGCTCAGGAGACGAGCTGGAGACCGAGACGTATTCTCATACTTTTTTTATTTCCGCTACAGTGTTTTGGTTAATATTACCAGCAGTTGTTAGGGCAGGTTGTTATAACTGCTCAAGCTAGTAATTATTGATTAGTGTACTCTGATGTGAGATATGTATATTACTGTTTGATTTGTGTAAAGAGCTATTGATATTATATATTATTCAGTTCGCTATGAGATTCTATTTTGTTTAGTTTCTTCTTCTTCTACCTATTTTCTTTCCCCTCAACAATCTATCTTTCCGACATTCGATCGTTCAGCATGTTATACGATGAGCATATTTATGTCGTTTTTTGAGGGTCGAAAGGGCGAGGCCGTGACAGTTGGTATCAAGGCTTAGATTGGCGATATACCTAGGCTTTGGTGGGGATTACTCATTAGAGATAGAGTCAGTAGTACTCTAGAATGAGTTTGAGTGTATTAATAGCTATAAGCACGTATTTTTTAGCGAATAAAAAATGTTTTTATATTGTGTTGACTTATCTGTTGAGTGTTTATGAATTCTGGTCTGTGTGGGAAGTACAACCATATCGATAGGGGTTTCTAATCTCTTAAACAAGGTAAACCGATATAGTATTATTTTAAAGTGGGTAAATGAAATAATTTTACCCAAGACTATATTTTGATATAAATGAAATAATTTTTTTTAAGTTAATATATATATATATATTTGGAAGTTTGGTTGTTAATATTATAATCAGAATAGATTATAAAATTTAGAATGGGTTATATAAACAAATAAAAAAATTATATAAGTATGATTATACATAGGAGTATAACTAAAATTTGATTCAAACAAGAATTTGAATCTCTAAAATTTTGGAAAATGTTTTAAATTGGTTTTGGGCTAAATGTTTGGATTTTTTTTTCAAATCTTGGAAATTATTGAAATGTTTTCCAAAATGTTTGAAAGGAAGAATGATGATATTATTTTTGGAGATATTTCTATATAGAGATTGTTTTAAAATGAATTTTGGAAGTAAGGAAGCACTGAACTCACTTCAATCGTTGGAAAATAATCTTGGTGATGATGGCCACGTCATCAATATTCATTTTTCCAGTTTCTAGGTGACGGATTGTTACCATAAGGATTGGCTGTGATTATTTGTTTGGACTTGTTTGAGAGACATGTTTTGTTTTGGAAGTTCTAAAAGGAATTTTTTTTGGGTAAAACAAAGTTGTTTTGAAAATCCGAAAGTAAGACGTGATATACCAAAGTGATATATGTATATTTATGATTTCAAAATGTTTTTATATAAAACCGGGTAATTAAATTCTAGGATTTCCATTTAAATGATTTGTGAAGTCAGGGTAAAATCAGTAATGAACTTATTATGTGAAGTTGATATAGATAAGAAAGGAAAATGAAAATTTTAATCCTGGAATTAAAATTTAACTTGAGTAAATTAAAGTGAACAAGATAGGTTGGAATTTAACTTTAGATAAGTTAAATAAAGTGAATCGGAGTTGAACTGAATGGAATGTAAAGCTGGAAGTGTAGAATGATTTTATAACTATAAGTTATAATTATTGAATGAAATAGATATGCTTAAGCTATAAAGTGATATGTATAATACAAGGTTACGATTATAAGATGTAAATGGAATCATGTAAGTAAAATGAAATTTTTATGTAAATAAGTTTTTGAATTTATAAATTAAGAAATGAAATGGTAAAGCCTAAATGAAAATGGTTTGGTATCATGGCAAAAGAATGGAAATTCAAAATATGAATTTTAAATGAAGGGTGAATTAGAAATGGGTAAATTGAATATAAATATGAATGGTGAAGTGATTATATAACTAAATGTTATAAATGTTGAATGTGAGTAAACTTAAGTGGAAAATTTAGGGAATTATGGATAAATAAGTTGTATCACTTTTTAAACTAGAAAAGTGAAAAGTACAACCAAGTCAAAAGGTTAAGCAATTAATAGCAAGGAATGAATTCAATTTAAGTGTAAATGAATTTAATAAGATTTTGGAATATGGGTTGGATAAGATGGGGCATGAACTTAAGTTGTAAAGCTGAATATAACTTTAGTAACGATATGGAATGCTTATAGTAAACCTTAGAAATAATCTTGTGAACTGGGTGATAAATAAATTAGCATGAGATGAAATGCCCTTTACTATAAAATGAAGCGAATAAATTGATGTGAATAAAATGAAAGTGAATGGAAAAGAGGTAATATAAGTTGGATGTAAAGTTAATAAAAAAATGCAAGTGTATGTACCTAAACTAAATTGTTCGAGAATCTATTTATATGAAATGATTCCCAAATGATATAGTATAAATTGGGTATACTAAGTAAATGAAAGCAAATAAGTTAAATGCAAATCAATTTAAAGGGGAAATGAATTTGGTTGTAATGGAAACTTAACTTAAGTGATTGTTATGAAAGGATTTATGTATAAGTTAACATGGATTGGAGCGTTGTTTAATGTGAAATAAAGCAAACAAAATCTGGTAGATAACTTGAATTGGCATCAAATCGAAATTGGAAAAATTGATTTAGAGTCAATTTAAAAAGGAATAAATTGAAAACTGATAAAATGGATTTGCATATAATGAAAGGCAAAAAGGAATGGAATGAAAACAAAATTGATTGTGAATCAATTTGAAATTGAATAAAAGTAAATTTATGCAAGGAAGGGACATATAAATCAATTTGGATTGAATATGATTTTGGTTGTTGTAAATATGAATTGAATAAAATAAAGTTGGTGGTAAATCATTTTGAGTTGAATGAAATGATATATGGATCCATGGAAAGAAATTAAATGAGCTTTGGAACCTTATAATTTCTTGTAATATATGATTGGCATGTCTGGGTTATGAAGTTTATATGTTCAGCTAGTAAAGAAATGAAAGGCTATAAAATTTCATGATTGTAAAACTTATATTGCAATTTTGAGTAGTACAGGCACAGGGAGCTGTTTGGGTAATTTTGGTTGCGTAAATGCATATAAATTAGCGGCTCGCTTAAAAACGCTAATATGAGGTACGCATACGCAATAAAAAAAACGATATATATTTTGTTTTTCGACCATGTGGGTCGATGTATATATTTTTATCATATTTATGATATTGTAAAAGGCTCTCCGTACAGAGGAGAAGCTGTCAATTTTTTTTCAAAATTTTAGGTGTTAGAAAAATTTTGAAATTTTTTGAAAGATTTTTGTTAACTAGAAAAGTTGATTTTTGAACTGTATTAGAAATCATGGGTTTTGAGTTAAAAGTAAAAGCTAATTGTTTTGGTAAAAACTAAAAGAGGTAGGAAAGTGAATGTAGGATTGTAACTAAGCGGGTTTTAGAAAAGTTAATGGGTTTGGAAGCATTTTTCCTACCTTAGCAATTTCGAGGATGAAATCTTTATAAGAGGGAAGGAATGTAATGACCCAAAATTTTAGTCGTTCGTTTTTGAACATTTAATTTTTTTTAAAAGTTGAAGTTGAATTATTAATTGATTTTGAATATGGAAGGATTGGTGAAATGGTATAAAATTTCAAATATAACGATTTATTTGATTTGGTAAAATAGTAAATTAATATTGTAAATTGGGTAAAAATGAGAATCTGGAGTTTGATGTGAATAGAAATGGTTTCTAAGTTGATTTAAAATTCTATTTGGATTAGAATTATGATGTTGGACTTTTGAATGGAATTAAAAGTCGATATTTTAAAAATTGGAAATTTATATTCTAATTTAATAGTGAAATTTAATACATATATATGGTAATAGTGTAAATAATTAAACCTTGATTTAAAATGAATCGGAATGATTTCTATTATGAATATAAATTCTATGCGATTTATAATAGAGTTAGTAAATTTTTTAAAATTGAAATTTTAGATAATTTCGACGATTTCGAAAATTGCTCGATTTAATCGACGAGTTAAAATAGCCTTCCGGGGCACCATCTCGGAAGTCGACGAAACTAGTTCCATTGGATTCGTAATAGTGTACTATTGTTGCATTTCAAATTTCGTAGCGTTCGGAGTTATGGTTTGGTCGTACGGTATAGAAACGTGTTGAAATAAAAATAGAAAATTTAATATTTTAATTCGATTCAAAATGCTATCTTCCACATACGATCGAATTAGGCTCTGAAACATGTTCCATTGTGTTCAGAATAGGGGTAAAACATTATAAACACCAGGCAGCACATCTAGTTTGGTGTTCGTTCGAAAAATCATGAAAATTATGAAAAATAATATTAAGTTAGTGTGTACACGTGTATATATATACTCTCTTGAACAGTAAACCCTAATGAAAACTTCATAGCTGCCGTTTGAATATCAATGGCTGAAATCATCCCATGTTCCTCCTTGATTATCTCTCGATCCACTTGTTTAATTCGAAAACTTCCAACTACAAAAGCATAGAGCTCCTCGAGCTCTTCAAATCCAACGGTCGAGATATGAGATGGAGCTTCATGGTGGTCAAAATAAGGGTTTGAAGTCGCACCATTCAACCTTAAAATGCTTGACATTGGGTGAACTTTAGGCCACTAGTTTTCTGGTGTTGGCGAGGCTTGCATGCGGCTTCGACATGGCAACTTTGGATCGACTTCCAGTTGCTCGACGAAATCGAGTGGCGTGATGGGTTCTGTTTCCTTGTATGTGAGCGTGATGGATGAAAGAAAGGAGCGGTCGATTATTTATCAACCCGAAATCAACGGCCATGATTTTCCTAATGGTAAAATAGAAAAATAATTTAATTTATTTATAAATTATATTCAAAATGTTAAAAATGCATATTTAATTCATGCGAGGTCGGAATTTGACAAAATACAAGCGGCGCAGGAATCGAAGCGACGAGTACGCTTGGAACAGTTCTGTAGATGTTTGTAGGGAGTGAAAATTTTAGGTAAAATCAAACGTGTTTGGTTTAATTTAAAATTTGAGCATTGGAAAATTGAAACTCAAGGTGAGTTAATCTCACTTAATTTTGGACTACTGGCTTTAATTTTATATAGTTAAAAATTAATAAATGATTGATTGGTTAGATTGATAAATTGTTCTCAATTAGATGTGATATTATATTTAGTAGTATATATATTGGAGTGATTGGTATTCCTGCATATATATAGCGGATGAGATCCTATGCGCACCATATAATAGCGGATGACCTTTTATACCGCGATATTCCACGTCAAAGCAGAATTTGTATTTTTATGTTGTGCTAATATCTATGGATGCACAGAAACAAGTTGGAGGGATCCAACTGGATTCCTCAATAATGTTGAATTTAATTTCATATATAGTGATATATGTTATGTTGGAATAATTTGTGATAGATTACTGTGGAATTTTTATTGATTCGATGCTATGGTTGTTTGGCCTTGGTTTTTGGTATTTTAATATACCAATAATATATGGTTTGAATTTGAGAAGAAAACAAAAAGGGATTTTTGAAGTAAAATGTTTATAAATAATTTTGGGTTAATCAATTGGATAAAATAAATGGTTTTGAAATTTGTACTTAACTAAATCGGAATATTAAGAATAGAATTTTGGAATAAAAGTATATAAAAAGGATTTTTTTTAAATAATAAATGCTTAAGTGGTATTGTTTAAATACAAAAGGTTTAATATCGATATTTTTAATATATCAAAGAATAGAAGTGAATTTGGAAATAAATATAAAATTGATTTTACTGGAATTCAAGTAGGATTTCCAAATTTAAGGAATGAAATTGGAAATTGAGAAAATGGGCTTGTTTTGAAAAGAGGGTTTTAAATTTTTAACTGGGTGGTATTAAAAGTGTTGAAAATATCCTGGAAATTAGCTATTTAATTATTTTAAATTGTTTAAAGCATATGTAATTATTAATTAGTTACTTTATAATGATTGTTAAAGATTTATTATTATTTAAGAATTAGTCCACATTGTTGTTTTAAAAGATAAATTATTAAATATTAATATGGTTTTGTATAATAACTTTTATTTAAGTGTATTTGCATGGATTAAACTTAAAAAAAATTATTTTTGAAATTATAAGCATTATTTGTGATCATTTTAGAATTAAGTTTTTGGGAAGTAAAGGTATACTTGCATGGCGAAATCGGAGGAAGTGAGTACCTACAGTTGAGTCTTGGAGTTCTTTGGGATAGAAACGTAACCACTGAGCTGTGAATCCATGGTTTGATATTGCAGTAGTACTTTCCATAATATTTTAAAAGGGTTTTCAAATATTTTTGAAAAGGATAAATTGTGAATATGCTGAATTCGATAAGATAAGTACATACTTTTGGATTAAGAGATTTAACTTATTTGAAACTTTAAATTAAATAAGACTTGGCGTTTTTCAGTGGAAATAAAATATTTGGTTGAATGATTGTTTATTTAATAGTTAAATAACCGACTATCAAATCTGGACCTAAATATAACTTTCGAAATATCTAAAAGAAACATGGGGATTATATGGTACAATTACCGTTCAAGGAGCTATACTGTACGTATAAACTCGTTTCGTTCTTCTAGGGTGTTTGTAAGGAAATCCATCCACTAACGGTTTGGAGGTGGTCTTCGATCTTATTTCATATGTTTATTTTCTAAAGAACCGTGGTTGAGTTTACCAGAAATACCGAACGTAGTTTTGAAGAGAACGGGATCAGATTTGTTATTCGAAAACCACTTCGTTCCAACGAGTACGTTTTCAAAATGAAGGCAAGAGCATGGATTCAAAGATGGAGCAGTGAAGTGGAAAGGCTAATCGCTACTAATCCTGAGAGTGATTCCAAAATGGATGCAGTAGGAGTAGTGCCTTCGGTTCCGTTCGGATCCAGAACAGACTTGTATCGATGAATGCTATCGGTACATTATCATTGGAAGACAGTGAGCATTCTAAATGAAATTTCTTAAAAAGGTAATCGTAGCCTCTAGCCTCATCAACCAGGAATGACTGAAAATCAGGAGGAATGCAGCAAGGCTAAGTGGGTCACACCCTATTAGGGTATGTTTATCACCTTTCTAGATAACCTTGGATATTATTATTACTACGGTATGTGGAAGGAGCTCGTGAGAGGGTAGGAACACCAGGGGTGATAGCATATTCAGTCTATCCAGGCTAGGGATAGTCCGGTCTTTTTTTGCAGGGATCCCGACATGGTCCTCGGTACACTGTTCTAGACATGTACTGTGACAGGTGGTACCCAGTGCCTAGTCATTCGTATGGAATCCATTCTCCAATACATGCCTTTATGGTTTTAATTGTAGAGCCTAGTATGCTGGAATTTAATTAATGTAACAATTTCGGCTATTTGAAAAAGTATTTGTACCTAGACACTATTACAATATCAAAGGATTTTGATATGAAATGTTTTGGTTCTTGTAAGGTAAAAAACCCATCGTATTTATGCGTGGCGTGGTCTTACAAGATACCTTTGATTTTCAAGGATTTTTGAAAACTTTAAACATTCGAATTGAGTGTGTTTTCTCATGTTGATTTTCCAGACTGACTTAGGTGTTATTTTATTATAATGCTCGGGTCAGACCGAGTATTTCAGGTTCAAATTAGGATGATATGGATCTCAGGAGACGAGCTGGAGGCCAAGACGTATACTCGTACTTGTTTATTTCCATTACAGTGTTTTGGTTGAAATTACCAGCAGTTGTGAGGGCAGGTTGTCATAATTGCCCAGGCTGGTAACTATAGATTTGTGTACTCTTATGTGAGATATGTATATTACAGTTCTGATTTGTGTAAAGAGCTACTGATATTATATATTATTCAGTCCGCTTTGAGATTCTGTTTGTTTAGTTTCTTCTTCTTCTACCTATTTTCTTTCCCCTCAACAATCTGTCTTTTTGACACTCGATCGTTCGACATGTTATACGATGAGCGTAATTATGTCATTTTTCTAGGGTCGAAAGGGCGGGCCGAGACAATATTTGTTGAAAATCTTGCATGCGGAAGTCTATCGAATTGCAATTTGAACATATATATTTGAACGTTGGTGTGCGTGCTTTCTATGGATGTTTTATTATTTTTCTTGTTTCAAATGATTTTTGAAAAATTTTGAAAAATTATTTTAAGGGTTCGAAACCACTTTAAAAGTATTTCAGAATAATTTACCAAAATTTTACTCCATTTAACCAATTTTTTGCATTATAGAAAACTATTTTAATTATAAATATAGTTTTGTTTTAATCACAAAACCCTTTAAAAATCACAATTATAATAATTATATTTTAAATCTGAGAAAGATTTTTAAATAATTATTTAAAATTTATATATTATGTAGAAAATATGAAGTGAATTATAAAGTGCCTTTAATTGATTTTAAAGAGTATAATCAATAATTTGAATGTAAATTGGAGATTTTGGATAATATTATATAGTTTGTAATAAATAAAAATCTATTTTGTATGTTAATTTTTTTAAAAATATTATGTAATTATGGAAAAATTATGAAATGACTTTTAGTATTATTAAATGATTTGAATATAGTTATTAGTAAATTTGAATATAAAAGTAGGTTTTGAATTATATTATATATTTTGGGATGGAAATTAATTAATTTTGAAGATCATATATTTATTTAAAATAAGTACTATGTTTGAAAGTTTTGGGACAATTTCTATAAATTTTAATGGATAAGAAAAGTGATTTTTAGAGACTTTATATATATATATTATATAATTTGGAAGTGAAATATAATGTTTAAATCTTTGTTAGGATATTATATAGACAAAGTGTATGGAAAATTTGCCATGTAAATATTTTGAATACTTTATTATAGTTAGTATATATTTATACATATAACTATTTTAAGAATTTAATTATTTGCATATAAATTGAATCTTCTTTATAAAATTTAACTACATTTTACAGTTGATTATAATTCAATGTAATGAGGAATTTTCATAAATGGAGTTATAATACTATCTAGTATGGACTTTCGGCAATATTTCGCCTATTATTCTTTGAACTCATTGCATAGAATAATATTATATGAAGTATAGATTATGAGGAATATGAGTAAACAAATTAGTAATACAATTTGGTATGGGACATTCAGTAATATTTTTTGGTTACTTCTATGACTCAAGGTATAGATATTATGACGGAGCGAGTGTGACTTTTGAGCACTAAATAAATGAACTAGTAAAATGCGGTGGTATAGGATGCCATTGTGATATTTATTCAATTATTCTTTGCTCATCATTAACGAATAAATTCGCTAACCCTAAGAGTGTCCGAAACTTCAAAGTGAGGCCTTGTTGAGGCTAGTTGAAGTCATCAAATCGGAGTATATACCCATATCTACTCTAAGATTAGTCATCGTCGTTATTAAGGGCTTGATAGTATGCAAAATATAAGCCAATATGAAGGTCGACATTCAAGTCAATGTGCATGGTAAAAGTTAAATCAAAAGTGCAAGGAAGTTCAATATGCTATGAAAGTCACAAGTTCGAGTCAATCAATGTACTAAATCAAACGAATGTGCAAGTCATAGTCCAAATCAAGTCAAAAAGGCCATTTCCTTATTTAATTTTCAAATCCTTATATGTATAATGTTACAATAGGTAAAATCCCTAAATCAATCTAGGTTTTACAAAGTTCAAAAAGTAAGAAACGAGGAGGGAGAATTCAGCCCTTCCACAAAGCCCATACTTATAGGATTCGACTAGTAACTTACTAAATGCAGCATCAGTTTTACTTCTAGATATTGACAACTGACAGTCATCAACATTGCATATATAGATGTGTGGTGTTTCCCAAGCATGTTCATAGAGTCGACGTTGTAGTAGTATTGAACCTCGACAATATTTACAACTTGTGCTTCCCTTTATAAGGCAGTTTCATTGAGCAGCAACATTAGGAAGGAGAACACCATCATACTTAATAACTCTGATCAAAAGCAACATTAAGAATGGTTGACTTTGGCAAATTCGACATTGATAAGATATGACTTCATTTGGTATTACTTCGGAAATCATGGGTCTTGAAGTTATCATAGTACTATTCGACAATCATCGTGACTTATGAAAGATGACGTTCACGCTTCATAGTTTTGGGCTTTATCGAGGCTAATGAACTTTATGCAACGTCGCTATTTTTTATCATTATTTTCTTGAACATCTTTGACGATGATGATAGTAGTAACACTGATGGATGACAATAATAGGGGATAAACAGGATGAGATTATGACATAGGGCTCGTTGTGGTGAGGAAGGCTTTGTACCTTTTGTCGTATGTCGGCATAAGTATTTGGCTGCATGTCGGTCGATATAAATATAGGTAGTATTTGCTTATTAGTCATTGTCCAACTCCTCTTATGGTATAAGAGTGAACCAAGTTAGGCTAGTATCCACCCTAGTGGCTTGATTGCGGGGTCGCTCCTCGAATCTGTGACACCTTATATTTATATAGCCATGTCATATTGATGTGTGCGTTAACCCCTATGTCACATTGGCTAGAAGTATGTTACTATTAGGGGCATATGTAGGGTCATGGTTGATTCCTCGCATTGACGAGCACAATGATTGATATGAGTCATGATGGTCATCGAGGTAACCAAAGACTGTAGGAACCATGTGAAACAGATATGTGTGCAGTCTCTTGGAGAAAGTGTGTTGTCAATATCCCATCTGGTTTTGATGTGTTTGATAGATGGACATGGATTATCTTCTCACCTTTCTTGAGATGATGGGCTATGATTATACTTAAGACTATGTCTAATGTATGCTCAATCCCCGTATCCATCTTAGGTGTGTGTCGCCAACTATATTTCCATAGGCGAGCATCACCAACTATCCTTATTTGGCATGTGTCTTCATTTGTTTGTTTGAAAAATCATTTATTTTATTATTTTAACCTCGTGAGTCCAACTGCCTACCAAGTGCCCGATCTTCTATATCTCGGACTGGCCCGATTATTATAAATAACACATGGGTTAGACTATGTTTGAATATAATACCAAGGTGATCTATTGAAAGTGGTAACACTGATAATAAAAATAATGCAACAAAATACATCTCATATATGAATATATAACATGAGATAGCAAAATCAAATCATTCAATCATCAATCATAAGCAAAAACAAAGCACACATAAAACAATCAATACTCACATACATAACATCAATATATACATCCACAAAACAATGAATATCTCTCGATAGTGGTTGAAATTATAATATAATTAGATAATTATGGATAATACGGGGGCTGACCACACTTTAAACATAAGAATTCAAGTATAGTCATACTAATCATCTGTATAGATACATAAATAAATTGACATACACAAGAATCGAACAGGAGACTGACAACACACCCTTACTCAAGGAGAATACACACATATACGTCTAACACGACTCCTTCAGTCTTTAGTTACATCGATGGTTATTGTGACTCATATCCATCAGTGTACTCATCACGCGAGGACTTGGTCCCCTAATAGTACCAGAATGTTGGCCTAGGTGACATAAGGACGAACACACACAACTGAGCACATGGCTATATCTATATTGGGTGTCACTGATTCAATGCACATCCCCATAATTCAGCCGCTAGAATAGATAGTAGCATAATTCGAGTCATTACTATACCATAAAAGGTGTCATATAGTTATAGAAAAACACATAGTATCTATAAATATTAGCTGGCGCGCAACCCTATATTATATGCCGACACATGTCCTAACGTGGGTTGGCTTAGGAAGTGAGAGGCTATTGTTGGCAACGAATGCTTGACGGTTGATGCTGGAGGAAGTACGGTGATGGGCGTGTGTGGGTGCTGTAGTGGGTTAGACATAATGATGGTGGGAATGGCCATAACTTTTAGCAATGATTCTGGGGTAGCTTGGCAAAGCTGTTCTCTTGGCGGAGCTGATGACAGTAGTATTGACATCGTTTAACCACTGTTTTGGTAGCTTTGGGCGCTATTTCTATAAATTTTTAGTGACTTACATTTAGATGATTTTATTTGATTTTTTCATAATTTTTAATTTGAAAAATATTTAAATTTAATCTGATTACACAGATGCGGTATTTTTGAAAACCTCACAGAATAAAATAATCTGTGTGTTTATTGTTGATTTATGATCGTATTGCATTTTGGTGCACAATCGTATTTTTATTTCAGTCGTTCGTGGTTCGTACGCACACATAATATTGTGTGGCAGAATATCATGAAAACCATCTTTACAAAATCTTTTTAATAAAAAATGAAAAATCAAAATTTCAAAATTTTAAAATAAACTTTTTGATGATGTGATATGTTGCTTGGGCATATTATATAACATGAGAATCTTGTTTATCTTGTATGTGAAGTAATATATTTGATTTAGATTTGAGGACATTTAACACACATAATTATTCATTTTCATCACTTTTAATCTTTCACTCCTCTTCTCGTTTTTATTTCCCAATTAACAAAGAAAATGGCCTCGACCTTTAAAAACAAAATCAAAGAATTAAATCAAAGAAAAAATGTAGAGTTAGTTTCTTTAATCTTGTACAGAGTTCGGCATCAAATCTATGTTGATTTGGGAGGTTACGATCAATTTTAGGGTGATCGATCTATAGGCAACATGAGCTAGGGTTCTAGTCCATTGACATTTAAGGCGGCGTAGGTGAACACGAGGGCATGGTTGAATTTCTTTTGGTGAGACACACCCGAAAGTACCTTGGTGGTTGGAGGTCTGATCATCTCCTCTAAGATGCAACTTTAGGGTTTTCTTACAAGCAATGTCAGGTCACATTTCTATAGGGTCTGCCGAGCTTGGATTGAGGGTTATGGATGCGGAAATCCTACATTGTGGAGTTGAACAGTGAAATCGGTATGTCTTTTAGTGGCGTGTAGGTAGAGAAAATGACATGGGAAGATCGATGGTGATGGGTATGATATGCATGACATATACAGGTATTGTAATTGGCGTTTGGGAAAGGAAGGATTAGTAAGGTAATTGGTTTTAGTGTTAATATAATAGCTTAATTAATAATTATTTAAATCAATAACTTATAAAATTAATATCATTTCTATATGAGGTTAGTTTTGGACATAGTCAGCTGCATTTGACTCATAGGAATGTTAGTTGCGTGTTGGAACTGATTTCGTTAAATTTGAAGTTAGCTGATTTTTAGGCTAAAATCGAATGTTGTTTGATTTTTCAGACCGAACTGGATCGCTAAAGCATTAGCTGGAGTATATGTGAGTTTTCTTATCTCTAAATAAATAGTATGATATCTGTGTTGCTATAGATTATTATTGAATGCTTGGATAATAGTTTATATTATTGTTTGGTTGTTTGTTTGCATTTCAAATTCCCGCTTGAAAAGTAAATGACATAAATAACCATTGTGTTGTAGGGGACAAAAGCAAGATGTTACAATAAAGAATGTTGTCATTTGATTTTGAATATTTAATTAATTTTGAATATTGAAATAATTGGTTTTTAAAAATCTTACAAACTTGAAATCATATATAAGGATTATTTAAATATTTGAATTGTGAATTTTGATATTTGAATAGTTATTTTGAATATCTGGGTTTTGAATTAAATATTAATTTAATGGATTTAATAGTCTTGTTAAACTCCTTATAATTAATAGATAATAACGATGAACTCATTTTGTAAATTTAATTTCAATAATAAATAGTTGAGATAAATAATAAAAAAATAATTTTAATATAACAATTTGATTTTGTTGACGTGTTTTGAATTTAATTTAATTTAATTTTCCATAATTTTTAATTGGGTAAATATTTAAATCATCGTTTGATGATTTTTCGAGAAACAAAGATATCTTCATGATTTTACAGAATCAATTAACTTGTGCATATTTTGATTGTTTTTGGATTGTATCATGTTTTTGTAACAATCAATTTTTGTTTATCACTTGCGATTCATCCACGTATGAAAATCTATGTGGCGAGATGCTAGAAAACTAAAAATAATAACTAACTTAGACCCTTGGAAAATCAGTGCATTTTCTTTCTCTTATCCTTACTATTTCATTCATTTTTCTAACGACAAGAAAACTTAGGAAATCCATTTCTTTTAAAACAAAAAAGAAAATCAAATAAAAAAAAGTGAGGCCTTTGAGTTTGTAGACGGTAGATCTACTTGTTGATGGGCTCAAAGAGGTTGTGGCTTTAGTTTAGGAAGCTTGACAGTGAAAGACGTATGCAAAATAGGACTAGGGTTTGACATTTTATGGAATTTAGGAGGAGTTAGCCTGATTCAAGTGTGGATTTGGATTTGTGATGGGAAATAGCACCTACGACCGACTTTTGGTAGTGTACGGTTCATGTAGGGCAGGTGCGACATCTAGGTAGGGCAGTTGTGCATTGTTAGATTGGATTTTGAGGGGGAGAGCCTAATGTGTGGTGATAGGGTGAGATGCGGAGAGGAGGAGATGGGAGACTCGTTTGTGGAGTTGGTTCGTCGCCCGGTTGATCAGATAGGAGGAGGAGACTTATAGTAGATAAAATTTACTATTTCTATTTGGATGAATTTTTAGTTGAGTTGGTTAAATATCCGCTTTTGAAGAGCGATTGACGTTTAAATTCAATATACAGGAATTTAGTAGAGAAATCCTGATTTCTTGATATTTTATTTTTAATTCCAGTAATATATATATATATATATATATATATCCATTGATTTCATTTCAATCATAAATCTGTTTAAAGATTGTTAAATGTCAAAATTTGATAGCTGGACCATATTTGATGTGACACCGACACATGTTAAAAGTTGCACCATTGTAGAGAAAGAATTGTAATAGCACTGGTTAAGTGCTATAATAACTATTGGCCTTGATATAGTATTTTGAGAATACTACTAATTGCTGCTTGATTTTGGAACAGAATTCCAACTTGAAAAATGCTTTAAATCTGATGTTTTGTATTTTTTGTGATATTTTAATCAAAAATAAGTTTTCGTACTTCTCTATTTTTGTTCAATTTCTTTTATCATTCTTTCTTATACATGTATATTTGTAGATGTTTTTAAATCATTTTGGGAGGTATCTAGTTTTATAGAAAAGTTACTATAATAGTATATTTTTAATTTTGTGGGAATTAAAAGTGTTTATCTTCTATTTATTATTTAGTGATATTTGTTTGAAAAAGAAGATAAAAGTATTTTAGTATAAATGTTCGGAAAATAGTTGCTAGGACAGAGCGAATAAATTAACAGATTTATAAGCGGTATTTTATAAATAAAAGGATACGTTTATAAATGGTATTTTATAAAATAACATGATATTAATATCACTTTGATAAATATGAATAATAATTTTGTTTGTGAATTAAAGGTGATATAACAAATGACCGTTTCATGAAAAAAATTGGTCTTAGATGTTACGAAAATGAGTTTATATATATAGAGGCTTTTATAAGGAGCTTTATAAATAGAAAATGAGTTTTATAAAAGAAATTTTATAAATGAATTTAAAGTTTATAAATATATTTGGAGTTTTATATAAAAGAGTTTATTTGTATAAAAGAGCTATAAAGGAGTTGAGTTAATTAAAAAAGTCCATTTATATAATGGAATTTTATAAATAGAAGGATATTTATAGAAATGAGTTTTGTAAATATGGAAAAGATTTTTAATAAAAGGAGTTTTCAAGTTTAAAAAAGGATGAGACCCGGATTCTAGAATGATCATTTATAATTACGTGGTATGGAAAATATTGTTTTCATACTTAACACCAAATTTAGAGGTACAAAAACTCATCTCCATCTTGAGAATTAAGAATATGTATCAAAGCAAAGATAGTTTTCTAACTTGTCCAATCTCATTGTTCATCGAGGAATAGTACTATTTGAAATCAAGAAGTGGTGGTAAGCATATTTGGTCTAATTTCTATATGATATACTTACTTTCGCCTAAAGAGAAGTGTTTTGGGTTTATTATATCAATGTTTAAATGAAATTTGTTTTAACTCATACGAGTATGGTTTTGAAAATGAAATCTTTCCTAAGATCTGTGAATATGCTTATACCATTGAGATAAGCATATGAGTACATTTTCTAAGTAAATGTAGCATTTGTTAATATACTTATATTATCGATAAAGTATATGGAAAAGTTTTTCCTAAGTTTTGAAAATTGATATGTCTTGTGAATATACTTATATAGTTGAGATAAGTACATCAAATATCTTCAAATATTGAAAAGAATTTGAGGGAGTTCGTGAATATATCTTTGTAAAAGTATTTTGATACAAATATTTACAATGTGGTTTTAATTAATGGAAGATTAATTAAAGAGGCTTAGTGGTGATTTTGTACTTAATCATGCTTGATTTAAACTCTAGCTAATTATTTGTTATTTGATAGTTAAATAACTGATTATCAAATGTTGGCCAGTTTTTAAACTATTGTTGTCAGTTCAGAGAGATCAGGATCAGATATATTACTAGAAAACCACTTTAAACTAACATAAGCGTTCGAATTGGAGACATCTTAAAGATAATGAAATCGAAGATGGAATTCTTTGAAGTGTAAAGGCCACTTGCTACTAATCCTAAGACTTTCCAAAATGGATGCAGTAGATGTAGTGCATTTGGTTTTTTCATATCATGAACAACTTGTATGGATGAATGCTAGCATTGCATTACTGCTTAGAGGATAGTGTTGGCATTCTAAGTGGGATTGCTTTATAAAAAGGTAAAATATAGACTCAACGACAGAAAATGAGTGAAATAGGGAATATACGGTATGGCTTTGTGGATCATACCTATTAGGATATTGTCATCACCCTTCTAGATATATACATTTATGGATTTGGTTGTGCATGAGAGCTTTCGTGAAAGGTTGCAAAGCAACCGATGTGATGAAATATTCGATACTACAAAGTAAGATGCAGGCCGGTCCTGTGTTGGCAAGTGGTCCATGTGAAGCCCTGGGTACATTTTTCTAGAGGTGCATTGTGGCAGGTGGTATCCCGGTGCTTTACCATTGTGTGGAATCCATTCTTCAATAAGCACTGTATGGACTTAGTTGTACTCAACTATGTTCGAACGTAAGATACAAGCATTCCATCTATATTCATAATTTACTTTAATACCCTAGACATTATTATAATATAACTGGATTTTGTATAATATGTTTTGGTTATCGCAAGGTAAAAACTAATCCGTGTTTATGTGCAGCGTGGTCTTACAAGATACCATTATTTTGAAAGGTTTTGTAACATAAAAATCCATTTGATGTGCGTTTCTCAAGCTAGTTTACCAGATTAATCCGAGGGTTATTTTTCTTATAATGCTTGGGTCAGACCGAGCATATTTTTAGATTTAGATATGGATGCTTTGGAGCTTTAGGAGATTAGCTGGTGGCCTCTAAGACGTACTTACGTATATTTTATTTTCTACTGCATTGGTTATTTATATTTATCAGCGTTTGTGAGGATGGATTGTTGTAACTGTCCAGGCTGTTGATGGGTTAGTGTACTCTAATTTGATGTTGTGTATTACAGTTTTCCTTTTGTAAAGATATGTCGTATATTATATTTTACTCATTACGATATGAGATTATATTGTCTTTTCTTTCTTTTTCCTTAACTATCTATTTTTCCAGCACTTGGATGCTCGACACGTGAATACCGTGGATGCATTAGTTTTGGCTTTTAAGGGTCAAAAAGGTGGGTCGTTACACAAGAGATAGTCAAAGTGTATGTAGCAAATAGGTCTCTACGGAACACTCTGAAAAATACACGTTCATCTGTGTGATTTACGAGCGACTTTAGCAGAGAGACCCAAAGGCGTTTCTCGCCAATATTTATTTATTTCTCTCTATTCTTATGTTGCTTTTATTGATGTTTGGTTGAAATATTTATCACATAGTATTTGATTTGAATAAGCATCGTTATAGCGATTTTTTCTATGCCATCACTTGTGAAGTATCATCCCTTTTAAACTTTTGTGTGTTGAGCTTGATTTTGTATTTTCACAAAATAGATATTTGATTGTGTTTTGCACTTGTAAGCTGTTTAAAACTATATTCTTAATTATTTTGGGAATTTTGAAAATAAAGGATGAGTGTGGATTAAAATCTATAAATGGGGATATAAATTTAATTAATCGTTTCAATAATGATTAAAATTAATTAACTATTTTAAATAATGATGTCAATGGTTAAGTAATCATTTTAATAATGATTTTTTAAAATTAATCAATCATTTGTAATATGATGTTTAAGATTAATTAATCATTTTAACAGATAATGTTTAAAGATAGTTAATTGGTTAAAATGAAAGTGTTTAGATTAATTAACTGATTTAATAGAAGTGTTTTAAAGATTAACTAAGTAATTCAATGAAGGTGTTTAAAGTAAATTAATGGATTTTTTAAAGGAGTTATAAGTTAATTAATTGTCTCTTGGGATAGTTAATATGGTTTTAATTTATAAATGAATTAAATCGATCACCTTTCAAGATGATTAACATTGTTTTAAATTTATAAAAGCAATTTTGTCTGACTTATTATCTTCCAGGATTATAATGTTGTTTGAAAATTATAAATGAAATGAGAAAAGTCTTTGATAGGTATTGTTTTTCAAAAATAAAGCTATGTGTACATTGCTTTGGGTAAATAGTAAACAATGTTTTTATGGAATTTGTTTTTTATCCCCCTTTTTGATACACTTAGAAATATAATTTCCTCTTTAAAAGTAATATTTTCAAGAGTGTTTTTTTAAAGTCTTTTACAAACATTTGTGATGATAAAACCAAGCACAAGAATGGGTTTTAAAAGTTTAAAAGTTTGATCCGGTTACGAAAAGGACAAGAAATTTAACCTCCGTAAATAGTATTGCTTATATGGAAAGGATTTAGTCATACTCGTAGCAATAAACGTCAAGCTATGGAAACTCATTTCTATCTCGAAGGTTAAAATTGTCATTAAGGCAATGACTAGAGGTAACGCTACCTTCACTTGTCGACTTCATTTTCAACCCAAAATAGTACAAGTTCGAAATTGATGAGTAATGGTAAGAATGTGAGATTTAATTTCCATATATGATCATTTTAATTATTCCCAATAGTTAAATTATTTACTATTGATTCAGCTTTCTTCTTTAAGTATCATCAATTTAAGATGATTTGTTGCTCATTTGAGCATTGATATCCTTTGTTAGAAGTGACTATAACCAAAGAGCGAGATGTTTAACTATATAGTATTGTTACCATTAGGGTATATTCACATCTACTCTAGATTGGATTCGGTGGTATGAGCATAGAGATGTGAAATACTCGAATTCTTGGTAATGTTGGTAGAGTTCGGTTGGTACATTTTCGAGAGGGTCACAGAGAAAATGAAAACCTTTAAATTATTTTGTCTAAAGGTATACTTTCGGTAACGACACACCCTCCTAATCATTGTTGGAAAATTCCTTTTCCTTGTTGTTGATTCATTCTTTGAATTGTTTTTTTAATTGCATCGAGAAGTGACTGGAGGTTTTCTCGATGTTTAAGTATTGATGTCCATTCTTTAAGTTTTGATTTTGATCTTATTTATGTCCATTCTTCCAAGTTTGGATTTTGCTCCAATTTGTTTTCCATTCTTTCATGTGTGGATGTTATTCTTGTAAAGTAAAACCCATTTTGTGTTTGGCGGCATGGTCTCACTTAATTATTTTATGTTCCCCATATCTCTTGAGTTTTCTCACGCTGGTTTTTTAGACTGATCCGAGTGTTATTTTATTATAATACTTGGGTCAAACTGAATATTTTTCCAGGTTATCGTTAGTGTGACATGGGAGCTCATGGATTAGAGTTGGATGTTAACCTGCTGTAATATTTTTATTTCTGTTGCATTATTATTTATACCCATCGGCAATCGTAAGGTCAGAAAGTTATAACTTTCTAGGTTGATGAGGTTTTTTTAAGTCTGATATACCATGTCTTTTAGAGTGACAGCTTTTTCTATCTTTGTTATAATATATGATGTCAATCCACAGTGAGATTCTGTATTCCTTGTTCTTTTTCTTTCCTTTTACCCTAACAATCTACCTTTTCGGTGATTGGACGTTCGACATTTGAATATCGTGGATGTATTAAGTGCTGATTTTCGATGGTCGAAAAGGCGGTTTGTTACAACTGGTATAAGAGCTGAAAGTGAAGCAAGAACATTGGCTTTGATAGGGTGTGGTTCACTATAAATAGGCTAAGCGACATCGTAGAATGAGTTTGAGAGTATTATATATATGAAAGCGTGTATGTTATTGCTATAAAAACATATTGTGTTAATTGGTCTATTGAGTTGTTTTATAATTTTAGTCAAGATGTAGGACACCATAGTGGTGTAGGATTTCTAAACACTCAATCAAGGCAAATGAACGAGATATTTAATAATAAACTAAATGGGCTTAAGTTGGTTTATAGGCTAATCAAATTTACACATGGGCATATTAGTAAATAACCACTTTATTATACACGGCTATATTCCTTTGTAATTGCCCATTCACGTTTCATTTTCCCACTTTCACAAACAAAAACCATAAACCTAAATTAGAGCTGGCTATTAACAAGGAGGCAAAAAGGAAGAATCCAATCTAAAGCTAAGGATCAAACCTAGGAAGGATTAATCAACAACAAATCTCAAATTCCTTATCATACTTAAGGTGAATAATAATTTCATACCATCTCTATTTTTTTCTATGATATATGTTTTCAGATTTATGATTAAATTCGTTTTTTATGATGGTATGGATGATGATATGCTTATATTTGGTTTATTTAATTCATTCACATATGAATTTGCATGGTTTTCATGTAATACTGGGATTCTACGATTTTAGAATTCCATGATAAATTTTTATGTTAAGCAAAACATGATTTTGGAGATGGGTTTTAATTTTTAGAATTTTCCAAGCTATGGAAAATTTATTGTGAATTCCTAAAGGAAAATATGATATCATTAGGTTTAAAATTTATTTCGAGAATTTCAAAAAGAAATTGGGTCCGAAATTTTAGTATGCTTGTATATATGATGGAAGAGATTTTCTGTGATTTTTGGGGAATTTTCGTGGTTGATTTATTAGGGAAAATAAATTATTTTAAAAGAGAGACTTTTCTGTAAATGTTAATTAACGATATAGTTTCTTTAATTTAGATCTGGTTAAATGCAGCAGTTTTATTTCTGAAGTATTTGAAAAGTTTTGAGGCAATCGATCAAAGGTTTACAATTAGGCAAGTAGTTACAAAGCAATTAATAAAAGTGGCTAAATTTTAGCCTTTAATTTAGAAAAGTTGATTCCGCCTCAAATAGCAACACCTTTCGGCTCCATTGACTCCGCACCATCCAAGTCGAAACACAAACAGTCGAAACCCACATAGTTGAAATAAATACACATGGTATGACTTAGATGGTATGTAGTGGATTGGATGGAAGGTGGAAGTCATGGTGTTGAAAGGATTGCTTCTGATAGGGTCGAAACCTTGTTTTGTTTTCAAAAGTTGAGTTCTGCCTTATTTTACTTAAAGCTTTCGACATAGTCGAAATATATGCTTTCGAAATGGTTTTTATAAATAGCTTTCAAAGAAGGTTGCTATACTATTTAAAGGTGTGATTTTTTTGAAGGGGTGTCTTTTTTTGTAAATGAGAGCTTTCGAAAGGATTGGTTCCGACCTATTCGAAACCCAACTGCTTTTTTCCTTCCGAGTATATTGAAGCCATCAATGCCTTCGAAAGGTTATCTCTATTTTAACCTAAGCCAAGCCACTTCCTAAATGCTTTCAAAAGGATTCAAGGGTTTCAAAGGCAAAGGAGTCGAAAGGAGTTTCAACTCTATCCTTCAAAGTTTTAATTTTTACGTTTACGCTTTCGAATAGATGGTTCCGACACCATTAACTTTTTCCCTAAAATAACTTTATAAGGATTTCAAAAGAGATACTTTCATATATAACCATTTTGACCTAAATTATGTCGTTAAAAAAGAATAAACCCAATACTTTCAAAATGGATACTTTTAGTTGTTTCGAAGCTATGTTTTAAAGGACGTTTTGATACCATCGAAAGGTAGGTTTGGTTTCGAAAGAGAATATTTATCATGGGCTTTGAAAGGTATGTTTATTATGTTTTGAAAATAAGTTTTTTCTTTTGATGGAAGTCGTCCAGAGGTTTCAAAAGAGATATTTTAATAACATAAATTCAATCTCAATTTAAAGGAATAACCATGGCATAAGCAAATAAAAGGTTTTGAAATGAAGTGGTTTTTATTTATCGTAAAGGTTAAAGGGTTTAGCTAGGATATATATATATATATATATATATATATATATATATATATATATATATATATATATATGTATGTATGATTTGTGACGACCCGAAATTTTTAAACAAATGAAATCAGAATATTTAATTGATTTTAAATATTTAAGAGTTAATTATTAACTTGAATTTCAAATATCACTATTTATTTGATAAATAAATTATTGAATTAAATAAGTTGAAGTTGGGTAAAATGTTGAATCTGAAATTTTTAAGCCTGTTGAAAATAATTTGAAGGCTTATAAAATTTATATTGATAACATTGAAAATAATAGAAGTGTTAGAATTGAATCTAACAGTGATTTGTTCAGTTTTGAAAATATACCGTTTAAATTGAATGTAAAAATAGCCTTCCGAGACACAGTCTCGGAATTCGACGAAACTAGTTCCATTGGGTCCGTAATATTGAATTATTGTCGGATTCCAAATTTTGTTTTGATCGGAATTGTTGTGCGAGCGTACGATATATATACGCGTGGAAATTTATATTGGAAATTCAATATAATAACTAGTTCAAAAAGCTATCTTCCCTATACGATCGAATTATGACTCGTAACCTTTTCCAATGCGACCGGAATAGGCGTATAACATTATAAACGCCTAGCGGCATGCCTCAATAGGATATCACGATTTTAAACTAAGAATTCAAGTCGATTAAAATTTAAATTTAAAAATAATTTATACTTTATGTGACCAGTCAAATAAATTTCACGTCAATGTTTTTTTTCCACCTCTTTCAAAATCACTGTAGCCTGAAATTTAGCACGCCTGTTTCCATTTACAAAACATCGTGTCCCCTTCTTTTTTTTATAGCCGAGAATGAAGAAATATTTAAATTAGCTTTGAAAGGAAATAATGGCAGACCGAATTGATTTTTTTTTCGTTTCTTCCCTCACCCATACCCTCTGCTCGATTTCCTTAAATCCAAACGAAGTAAGGCCTCAGATTGAATTTTCGTTATCTATTCAAATCGAGGGAAGAGAAAACGTTCCAGTCAGATTAAAAATCAACTCTATAATTCTTGTTCATCTCTCGCTTCGTTCCAATACTCGAATCAGAGTTTGAATCTATCGTTTGCAAGGTGGGGTGAAGTCGATTAAATCACTTTGGATTCTCGGAGTGATTATGCATGATGAGGCAAATCATCGGTACCCATCAAGGGCTTCACCTGGAAACGAGATCAAATCAGTTGAGGTTGCTAGGGCAGGACTTTCGCGTGCGGCATGACAGGGAGCTCGCGATTGGGGGTTCAGCAACATCGTCGTCGCGTGGGATCGGGGGTGCGCTCTCGCGTGGAGGTAGGGCGTTCACGATCGAAGTGGTGAAGGCCGGGGTGAGGTTCCTGTGTTTTTTTACCTGAGTCTTTTTACCTAATCAAATTTCAGTTAAGAAAAAAATAGGGTAAAATTTTTAAATAGTAAGATCTAGTTTTATAAATTATTCATATTCATGGTTTAAACTTGTAAATTAATTGACAAATCAATTGATGATTATTAATATTATTATTTTCTAAAAAAAAAGATTTGTCAGCAAGTTATAAACGGTTTGTTAAATTTAACACAGTAAGATATTGGTTGTTCTACCTTAATTTAATGTTTTAAAATTTATGTTAAGTAAAAGTTTAATTTGACTGGTTGTTTATTTAGATTATTAGAAATTTTCAGTAAAGAAAGGTTTACAGTAAGGAGGAATGGAAATTAAAAGCAGAATACAATTTACTAATTTATTTTAGTGATTAATTTGTTTAGTTAACTTATGTAATTATTTTGGTAATTAGAAAATATTTTATATAAAAGGAGTTAGCTTAAAATTAACTATTGGTTAAATTAAAGAAATAAATTGTTGATTTATTCAAAGATTAATAAACCGTATAAATGTTATTCAAGGTCAAAATCTGGAAGGAAACAAGCCGTTTGGAAGGGGATTGCAAATTAAAAGTCAAAGGTGAGTTAATCTCACTCCGCTGAATTTTTAATTTAAATTTAAATGGTTAAATTTAAATAATTGATTGATTGATTGGATTTAGGGTGTTATATTATATATGGTAGTATATAGTATATCTTGGAACTGGTATTTATGTAACGATCGGGATTTTTCGTTGCCGAAAAATCGAACCGTTAGGGTTTTAGAAGAAGAAAGAGGTAGAAGAAGAAAGAAAAGAAAGAGAAGAGAAAACAGAAAAACAAGTAACAGAACGAGAAACAATAACAGAATCTCACAGTCGCAGCGGAACAACATATAATAGATAAATGAATATTCATTAAAACAAAGAACTATACATTTTATACATTACATTACATCAATCAGAGTGTACGACAACAACAGCGGAAAGAAATACTATATACAATAGATAATAGACTACGCTATCTGGCTCGCCTCCAGATCTGCACAGCAACTCCCGAATCCAGAATAACCTGACAACCTAACTCTAGACTGCCCGTGTGGAAAATAGTGGGCACCCAGAGTTTAGGAAAGGAACAATAAACTCCAGGTCAGTCATGGGACTGGTGTGAGAACTCAAAACAGTTTATCTTTAAACACGCAACAAGAAAGTTTAAATTTTGAAATCCGCAATGCTTTTTGGAAAATGAAACTACCATAAGGCCTCCCGGCACACACACAATGCAAACGCACACATGGGGGAGATTTCTCCTTATGATAGTCAAACATGCTTACTACGAGAAAAATTCTTTGATATTATTACTAGTGCATAGTGGAAAATATTTCGAAAGTATAATATAAATCCTAGCCAGCATAGGTACCATGATACTATGCCTACTATAGCTGCCATGTTAAATGGCAGGTTCTACAACTAAAACCGTACAGGGCGCGTATTGGATGAATGGATTTCCAACAAATGGTCAGGCTAAGGAACTTCCTACTGCCACATGGGATCGCCTCTGGCGGGACGTCCCGAGAACTAACGTTACGGTTAGATCTCTGCCAACACAAGGCCGGGTTACCTCTGTAACTAGGTAACTACTACACGAATATGTCATCCCCCGGTCCTTTGGGACCTTTATCCGAGCGCTCGATACCAACAACACCACACAGAAATAGATATAGTGTTTCCACATGAGTAAATATCTGGGCTCCATACCATGATACCACCCTTTTCCAGAAGGGAATGACATACCCTAAAGGGCGCGACCCTCATAACCTTGCCGCATATTCCTGTTTCGACCATTTCCGGGGAGTGAGGTCCTGACGAAGTCTCGTCCACAAAGCTACGCTTTGTGTAACAAAGCCATGCTTCGGGTCCACAGATGACCAAAGCAATAATCACAAAGATAAATGATCAAACAAATGATCATATCACAAATGACCAACCAATGATCATCACACAGCAGCACTCAGCATGCCACATTACCAGATTGGGAAATATCGCTGATAACCTTCAACTACATAACCTCTGAGCTCGTACGTCTCAGAGAAGGGTGTTAAGCTAAGAGAATAAATTCTCCGCCACCAACAGAAATGTATTTGAAAGAAATCTGCTCTATCTCTCAAAATGTAATGTCAGACACGTAACCATACAAGTCTGTTCCGGGTTCGAACAGAACCGAAGGCACTTCCAAAGAAGCCCTTGCAATCCGGGTATTCACAATCCCGATAAAATTTCCCATCACAAAGGAAATCTCCATATCGTAGCTAACGATGCGGAGACAATCGATAGGTCATCCTATCGTTTTCACAAATACCCGGTCTTCACACCGGTCTTCAAATGCGATCCAAACGACGTATCGCATATTCGGAATGGGATATATGACACAAAGGTCCTCTCCCGGCTAAACCGAATAGCGAGCGCTTATTTTAAAAAAATAAGTGTGCATTCAATTCCAAACAAACACAATCAATACCATCCAAGGGTAAATATTGATAGTCGGTTATTTAACTATCAATAAAGATGCGCCACATCATCAGATTCCAAATAATTTTTCCAAAATTATTAAGTCCCAAAATATCTTTACAAGATATATATATATATATACACCATTTACAAATAATTGCCCCAGTTATTTGTTTTACCAAAACCACTTCACGATAAAATTTTCCACACTTAACCAATTGAAAAACCAATTTTCAATTTACCTTTACCATTTGAAAACCAATTTTCAAATTACATTAACCATTTGCAAACCAATTTCAAATCACCTTAACCATTTGAAAACTAATTTCAAATCACCTTAACCGTTTGAAAACTAATTTCAAATCACCTTAACCATATATACCTTTTGAAACAAATTTCAAACCACCAAATAAATCTTTACCGATTTATTTTACTTACGTTCCAAATTCGTAAATTATATTTTCACATTTAAGAATAAATCAACATTTATTTTTAAACAAATTTCCCTTCATATATATAAATTCCAAAGTGGATTTAAATTCCAAGCATCTACTAGCATACGATTCCCAAATCGATTTCAAGTTATTTGCTTTCAATTACCTTAAAGGTGAATTCACAAAAACCGTTCCATTTCATATTAGAAAACCATTCCCATGCTTATTTTAAAAATAAGTAATTCACAAATTTATTTATTTATTTTCAACGATTTGAAAATATTCCATATACTTAAATCACAGTTAAGTATTTATTCCATTCTCTTTAAGAAAACATTCCTTTATTCACATTTATTTGGGTTAAAAACGAATGTTGCGTAAAACATCGTTACGACAACCCAAAAACACTAGTATATGGATTTGAAATAAAAATGGATACATAAATCCACTACTATTCAAAATATTCCCTTCTATTTCTCGAAATCGTCTATTTCAACAATCAATGTTGAAATCTATGATTTCGATACTTAATATATCTTAAAACGTCTTTAATTAGTTTTAAATTCCATTTAAAACGTTCTTTTCCAAAAACACGTTCATTTAATAAAATAATACATTCACCGTTCAAAAATAGTGAATACAACCCCTTTAACAAATTCCATATTCAATTTATCAAATTAAATTGATTTTCCGGATTTATAACAATGTCCATACATCCCATTTCTATTTATGAAACTTCGTTTTAGAAATCTCCTTTTATTAGTCCAATTCGATTTACATAACTCGATTATATACTAAAATCAATATTATAAGTTAAATACTTATAATATTATCTATTTACCCAAATCGTTCTTTTGAACTTCACCAATTTAAAATCTTATCACTTACAAGATTTCTTTATGGCTTAAAATAATTTCAACTAATGAAATCTTCATTTATTAACAATTTCTATAAAATTCCCCTTTTTAATGCCCAAATCCATTTCTATAAGTTAATAACTTATAAACTTAAAATTTTCCAATAACCGTTCGTTTTATAAATTTCACATTTATTAATCTATAAATCCTAGTGAAATTCATGTTATACATCAACTTAACACTTTCTAAATTTATTCTATAACTTCAATAAATTTAATTTAAAAACATCCATTTATAAAATCCTTTATATAAACCATTAATAATAATAACTCCCCAAAAACCAAATTTAACTATTTTATAAAAACCTATTATTGTTAAAAATTTCTTTTAAGTTATATTTTATAAAAATATAAATTTTTAAAACATAAAATTTTATCCATCTATTTATTTTAAAATTTAATCAATTCAAAATTTTTTAATAAACCATATTCTTTGAAAAATCGATTTAAAACCCCTTTTAAATTCAAAACCGTTATTTTTAATTTAAAAATTAGAATCCGATGATGCAACGACATCGAATGGTCAATCATGGGAATAACATCATATAACAATGTGATTATCAACAATCAACATAATATTCATAAACAAATAAATATGTGAGGAATCCAGTTGGATCCCTCCAACCTGTTACCCTGCATCCACAGACGTTAGCACAATACCAATTCCACTTCGAGGTGGAATATCGCGGTATATGGGATTTTATAAATATCCGCTTAATAGGCGGCGCAATAGGGTCTCATCCGCTATACGAGGCGGGAAATCAAATCCGATATATACATATGCCAATATATATATATCGCTATATATAGTATATATCCTACTATATCTACTAGCACAATCAATCAACCATCAACAATCAATATTAACTATTCAAAATTTTAAACAAAACCTTTCGATTGAGTGAGGAGTTCTCACCTTGAGTTTCGGCGAGCGTTCGAAATTCAAATTAAACCGGACAGTGTTCGATTTAACCCAAATTCCTACTTGCCCGGAATGGCTCCGGATTTGCACCATCGCGTAGTGCTCGACTCAGCGATTCCAACGCATCCAAATTCGTTACAATCTGATAACGTATGAGATCGTTATTAATTTTCAAAGTTCGAACAACAATTTAAAACTAATTTTCTTTTATTTAATTACCAAGAAAATCAAAGCCGCTCATCTAAACTACCCAACGCGCACGCAAGCTTCCAGCCTTCTTCTCCTCTTCGCGTGTTACAGAAACGTGAACCCAAACATCACCGAGTTAGGGCACGAGACCACCGCCACCTACCACGCATTCAGCTCGATCGAGAACTACTGCTTCGAAGGCCTTCGCTCCCTCTACCTTCGGTCCATGCACCACGCATCGCGGCCCCCCCCCCCTCCTGGCTCGAAAATCGAGCACGCACGGCCTTGAACGGGCCACGAAATCTCCCCCTCCGCTTCACAGAACTCCATCTCCACCGTTCAATACGTGAATCTCGACTCTCTCTTCAATTTATTAGTTGGGAGTTTATGAAATTACTGCATGGATTGAGAGATTTGGGAGGAAGAAGCTAAATCATTTTCGGCCATTGACTATAATATGCGGCGGCCTGATGTTATTAGGGTTTGGAAAGAGATTAATATATATATATAAATTGTTTAATATTATTTTATTAAAATAAATTCTCGATTTAATCACGTATGCAAACGAACCCCAATTCTCACGTTCCAATAGGCGATTCTAAGGTTTTTCTGCGTTCCGGACACAATGGAACAGGTTTCGTAAGCTAATTCGGAAGTATGTGTGAGATACGGCAATAAACAGTCGATTTAAATTTAAACCGATTTAAGCGATTTCTAGGCGTTTTGGCTTGTACCGGACAAACGATAAATCCAAACGACTTGAAATTTGAAATATTACAATAATATCACATTACGGATCCGATGAAACTGGTTTCGTCGAAATCCGAGACCGTTTGAAAAATGGCTATTTTAACTCGCCGAATTAAAATTAAAACGATATCGATGCGTTTCGAGCTGCCACGGTCAAACGACAACTCCGATTGCTACGAAAATTGAAATCCGATAATAATTAACTATTACGGATCCAATGGAACTTGTTTCGTTCAATTCCGAGTCTGTTCAAAAATTGGCTATTTTTCAGTTGATAATTAAATATTAAAATATTCAATTTTTACAAATTAACTCCAAATTCAGTTTTACAAGTTCTAAAATATTTCTATAACTTTAATATGATAAAACAAAATTTTCCAAACCATTTCCCATTATATTTAACCCAATATCTAATTATTTGTGGAATTTCACTATTAAATAAATCGATTTAATTGCAAAATTAAATCCAAAATTCAAAATAAAATTTATTCGACTCCAAAAATTCACTTATTAATATTTAAAATTAATTAAATATTCAAATTTACATTATTAAAAATTCTGGGTCGTTACAATCTTCCCCCCTTAAAAGAATTTCGTCCTCGAAATTGCAAGTTAAGGAGAATGATCCTAAACCGTTTATTATTTTTCCAAAGCTAATAGTTTTATCAACTTCTAACACCAATCTTTTTATTAAAGATTTACTATCATTTCAATTAGCTTTCCCAATTCAATTATAGGTTTCAAACAACATTGTTTACTCAACAATTCAAATTTAAATTTCAATTCAAATTTCAAACTTTCAAAATTTCTCAAAATTTTACTAACTCCCTAAATTTTCGAAAAATTTCGCCAGAGTCTCCTTTGCGCGGCTAGATCGGTACGACTACAAAACGGCACTACGGCCCCTCAGAATCAAAAAGAAAAGAGAAAGCCAAGTGGCTGGAGAAGGAAATCATCAAATCTCATATTAAAATTGAAATACGTACCTTTTTGTCGAGCCATTCAATTTTTTTAACTTCAAAATCAAAATTCCAATTCCATTATATCCTGTATATCCTGCTAGCATAATATCCAATTATAATATTCAAACCAATTTGCCAATTCAATTATAAAATTTCCAATACGTGCTTCTTATACCACTTTTAGTTTACTATTAAAGTTGCATATTCATTTTCATTCGTTTCAATTCCAATTCAATTCTATTCAATTTCATAGCTTCCAATTACGCTAGTTCAATTTCATTAACACTTAATGAATTTACATACAATCAACCAACAAGCAAATAACAACCAATGCACATCCAATACAACCAAATTTTATTCGTTTTACTTACATTCAATTTGGTTCAACTGTTTTAATTCCAATTGGTTTAACATTCAATTGATTTTCATTCTATTATTCAACTATTTTCAAACGAATTTACACTTGCATGCATCATTTCATATCAACTTATTCATATTCTATTGATTATCATTCAATTCATACTTTAACTCAATGGCTAGTTCTTTTTTACAAATAAAATTGAATTCCATTTATATAACTTAAGTTCACATCTTTTTAACAATTTCATTTACTCACTTTATTCATTTACTTTGATATTAACATCAATTCTTTCAACATTACTTAACTTGCATTCCATTTCAACTTTATTTACATCATTTAATTCACTTGATTATTTAACTTTGATGCAAAGATCGATTTTTTATTCAACTTTGCTTAAGTTATACTTCATTAAACATCATTTGTTAATTAAACTTAAGTTTTACTTATCAATTCAATTCGGATTTTAAATTCCAAAGTAAATCCTATTTAACTTTTACTTAAGCCAAATTCATATCAATATTCAAATTCATATTCCATTTTACTTAACTTAATTGTTTAACCACTTCAATAACTGGTTTCACTTACATTCTCCCATTTTATAAGTTATAAAACCTTTTTATTCAACTTCTAACTTATATTATAACTTCAAAACCTTTTTCACTTATATTTATCAATTTCAAATTGAATTTTAATTTCAAATTGATTTATTACAACAAAACTTCAATTTTAAATTCATTTTTGTAGCAAATCCATCACATAAAAACTCGAAAATGATACTGATGATGCTGCAGTCATCACCCTTATTATTTCCCAGTGACAATAGTGAAATCAATGCTAAATATTCTTTCAAAAATTTCCTTTCTATTCATAAATCACTTTTATAAACCTTTTACTTATATAATTTTACTTCTTATATACATACATGATTATCTTACAATTGTAACTCATTATTAATTATAATTTCATCTTATGATTCATTGGTTTATACCATTATTCTTTTACAATAGTTGCTTTTATTAGCTTATTCAAACAACTTTTAATTATTTTATATTTATATCATTTACAACAACCAAGCAATCAATTATATACATACTTCAATAATTCCTGAAAAATTATTTTCTTTTTATATATAAAATATAATCGAGGTAAAATTATTTCATTTACCCAATTTAAAACAATATTGTGTCGAATTGTTCTATTCAAGTGTTTAGGAACCCCTTCGATTCAGTTTTCGAGGCTGCGCCGACGAAGGTTCATATACCACTCAACAAACCAATCATCACAATATAAAACAATTTTATACTCACTAACAAATACGCACTCATATCTATTATTACACTCACACTCATTCTAGAGTACTGCTGACTCTATCTCTAATGAGTAACACCCAACAGAGCAGGTTGTCGCTTAACCATAAGCTCTGATACCAAATGTAACGATCGGGATTTTTCGTTGCCGAAAAATCGAACCGTTAGGGTTTTAGAAGAAGAAAGAGGTAGAAGAAGAAAGAAAAGAAAGAGAAGAGAAAACAGAAAAACAAGTAACAGAACGAGAAACAATAACAGAATCTCACAGTCGCAGCGGAACAACATATAATAGATAAATGAATATTCATTAAAACAAAGAACTATACATTTTATACATTACATTACATCAATCAGAGTGTACGACAACAACAGCGGAAAGAAATACTATATACAATAGATAATAGACTACGCTATCTGGCTCGCCTCCAGATCTGCACAGCAACTCCCGAATCCAGAATAACCTGACAACCTAACTCTAGACTGCCCGTGTGGAAAATAGTGGGCACCCAGAGTTTAGGAAAGGAACAATAAACTCCAGGTCAGTCATGGGACTGGTGTGAGAACTCAAAACAGTTTATCTTTAAACACGCAACAAGAAAGTTTAAATTTTGAAATCCGCAATGCTTTTTGGAAAATGAAACTACCATAAGGCCTCCCGGCACACACACAATGCAAACGCACACATGGGGGAGATTTCTCCTTATGATAGTCAAACATGCTTACTACGAGAAAAATTCTTTGATATTATTACTAGTGCATAGTGGAAAATATTTCGAAAGTATAATATAAATCCTAGCCAGCATAGGTACCATGATACTATGCCTACTATAGCTGCCATGTTAAATGGCAGGTTCTACAACTAAAACCGTACAGGGCGCGTATTGGATGAATGGATTTCCAACAAATGGTCAGGCTAAGGAACTTCCTACTGCCACATGGGATCGCCTCTGGCGGGACGTCCCGAGAACTAACGTTACGGTTAGATCTCTGCCAACACAAGGCCGGGTTACCTCTGTAACTAGGTAACTACTACACGAATATGTCATCCCCCGGTCCTTTGGGACCTTTATCCGAGCGCTCGATACCAACAACACCACACAGAAATAGATATAGTGTTTCCACATGAGTAAATATCTGGGCTCCATACCATGATACCACCCTTTTCCAGAAGGGAATGACATACCCTAAAGGGCGCGACCCTCATAACCTTGCCGCATATTCCTGTTTCGACCATTTCCGGGGAGTGAGGTCCTGACGAAGTCTCGTCCACAAAGCTACGCTTTGTGTAACAAAGCCATGCTTCGGGTCCACAGATGACCAAAGCAATAATCACAAAGATAAATGATCAAACAAATGATCATATCACAAATGACCAACCAATGATCATCACACAGCAGCACTCAGCATGCCACATTACCAGATTGGGAAATATCGCTGATAACCTTCAACTACATAACCTCTGAGCTCGTACGTCTCAGAGAAGGGTGTTAAGCTAAGAGAATAAATTCTCCGCCACCAACAGAAATGTATTTGAAAGAAATCTGCTCTATCTCTCAAAATGTAATGTCAGACACGTAACCATACAAGTCTGTTCCGGGTTCGAACAGAACCGAAGGCACTTCCAAAGAAGCCCTTGCAATCCGGGTATTCACAATCCCGATAAAATTTCCCATCACAAAGGAAATCTCCATATCGTAGCTAACGATGCGGAGACAATCGATAGGTCATCCTATCGTTTTCACAAATACCCGGTCTTCACACCGGTCTTCAAATGCGATCCAAACGACGTATCGCATATTCGGAATGGGATATATGACACAAAGGTCCTCTCCCGGCTAAACCGAATAGCGAGCGCTTATTTTAAAAAAATAAGTGTGCATTCAATTCCAAACAAACACAATCAATACCATCCAAGGGTAAATATTGATAGTCGGTTATTTAACTATCAATAAAGATGCGCCACATCATCAGATTCCAAATAATTTTTCCAAAATTATTAAGTCCCAAAATATCTTTACAAGATATATATATATATATACACCATTTACAAATAATTGCCCCAGTTATTTGTTTTACCAAAACCACTTCACGATAAAATTTTCCACACTTAACCAATTGAAAAACCAATTTTCAATTTACCTTTACCATTTGAAAACCAATTTTCAAATTACATTAACCATTTGCAAACCAATTTCAAATCACCTTAACCATTTGAAAACTAATTTCAAATCACCTTAACCGTTTGAAAACTAATTTCAAATCACCTTAACCATATATACCTTTTGAAACAAATTTCAAACCACCAAATAAATCTTTACCGATTTATTTTACTTACGTTCCAAATTCGTAAATTATATTTTCACATTTAAGAATAAATCAACATTTATTTTTAAACAAATTTCCCTTCATATATATAAATTCCAAAGTGGATTTAAATTCCAAGCATCTACTAGCATACGATTCCCAAATCGATTTCAAGTTATTTGCTTTCAATTACCTTAAAGGTGAATTCACAAAAACCGTTCCATTTCATATTAGAAAACCATTCCCATGCTTATTTTAAAAATAAGTAATTCACAAATTTATTTATTTATTTTCAACGATTTGAAAATATTCCATATACTTAAATCACAGTTAAGTATTTATTCCATTCTCTTTAAGAAAACATTCCTTTATTCACATTTATTTGGGTTAAAAACGAATGTTGCGTAAAACATCGTTACGACAACCCAAAAACACTAGTATATGGATTTGAAATAAAAATGGATACATAAATCCACTACTATTCAAAATATTCCCTTCTATTTCTCGAAATCGTCTATTTCAACAATCAATGTTGAAATCTATGATTTCGATACTTAATATATCTTAAAACGTCTTTAATTAGTTTTAAATTCCATTTAAAACGTTCTTTTCCAAAAACACGTTCATTTAATAAAATAATACATTCACCGTTCAAAAATAGTGAATACAACCCCTTTAACAAATTCCATATTCAATTTATCAAATTAAATTGATTTTCCGGATTTATAACAATGTCCATACATCCCATTTCTATTTATGAAACTTCGTTTTAGAAATCTCCTTTTATTAGTCCAATTCGATTTACATAACTCGATTATATACTAAAATCAATATTATAAGTTAAATACTTATAATATTATCTATTTACCCAAATCGTTCTTTTGAACTTCACCAATTTAAAATCTTATCACTTACAAGATTTCTTTATGGCTTAAAATAATTTCAACTAATGAAATCTTCATTTATTAACAATTTCTATAAAATTCCCCTTTTTAATGCCCAAATCCATTTCTATAAGTTAATAACTTATAAACTTAAAATTTTCCAATAACCGTTCGTTTTATAAATTTCACATTTATTAATCTATAAATCCTAGTGAAATTCATGTTATACATCAACTTAACACTTTCTAAATTTATTCTATAACTTCAATAAATTTAATTTAAAAACATCCATTTATAAAATCCTTTATATAAACCATTAATAATAATAACTCCCCAAAAACCAAATTTAACTATTTTATAAAAACCTATTATTGTTAAAAATTTCTTTTAAGTTATATTTTATAAAAATATAAATTTTTAAAACATAAAATTTTATCCATCTATTTATTTTAAAATTTAATCAATTCAAAATTTTTTAATAAACCATATTCTTTGAAAAATCGATTTAAAACCCCTTTTAAATTCAAAACCGTTATTTTTAATTTAAAAATTAGAATCCGATGATGCAACGACATCGAATGGTCAATCATGGGAATAACATCATATAACAATGTGATTATCAACAATCAACATAATATTCATAAACAAATAAATATGTGAGGAATCCAGTTGGATCCCTTCAACCTGTTACCCTGCATCCACAGACGTTAGCACAATACCAATTCCACTTCGAGGTGGAATATCGCGGTATATGGGATTTTATAAATATCCGCTTAATAGGCGGCGCAATAGGGTCTCATCCGCTATACGAGGCGGGAAATCAAATCCGATATATACATATGCCAATATATATATATCGCTATATATAGTATATATCCTACTATATCTACTAGCACAATCAATCAACCATCAACAATCAATATTAACTATTCAAAATTTTAAACAAAACCTTTCGATTGAGTGAGGAGTTCTCACCTTGAGTTTCGGCGAGCGTTCGAAATTCAAATTAAACCGGACAGTGTTCGATTTAACCCAAATTCCTACTTGCCCGGAATGGCTCCGGATTTGCACCATCGCGTAGTGCTCGACTCAGCGATTCCAACGCATCCAAATTCGTTACAATCTGATAACGTATGAGATCGTTATTAATTTTCAAAGTTCGAACAACAATTTAAAACTAATTTTCTTTTATTTAATTACCAAGAAAATCAAAGCCGCTCATCTAAACTACCCAACGCGCACGCAAGCTTCCAGCCTTCTTCTCCTCTTCGCGTGTTACAGAAACGTGAACCCAAACATCACCGAGTTAGGGCACGAGACCACCGCCACCTACCACGCATTCAGCTCGATCGAGAACTACTGCTTCGAAGGCCTTCGCTCCCTCTACCTTCGGTCCATGCACCACGCATCGCGGCCCCCCCCCCTCCTGGCTCGAAAATCGAGCACGCACGGCCTTGAACGGGCCACGAAATCTCCCCCTCCGCTTCACAGAACTCCATCTCCACCGTTCAATACGTGAATCTCGACTCTCTCTTCAATTTATTAGTTGGGAGTTTATGAAATTACTGCATGGATTGAGAGATTTGGGAGGAAGAAGCTAAATCATTTTCGGCCATTGACTATAATATGCGGCGGCCTGATGTTATTAGGGTTTGGAAAGAGATTAATATATATATATAAATTGTTTAATATTATTTTATTAAAATAAATTCTCGATTTAATCACGTATGCAAACGAACCCCAATTCTCACGTTCCAATAGGCGATTCTAAGGTTTTTCTGCGTTCCGGACACAATGGAACAGGTTTCGTAAGCTAATTCGGAAGTATGTGTGAGATACGGCAATAAACAGTCGATTTAAATTTAAACCGATTTAAGCGATTTCTAGGCGTTTTGGCTTGTACCGGACAAACGATAAATCCAAACGACTTGAAATTTGAAATCTTACAATAATATCACATTACGGATCCGATGAAACTGGTTTCGTCGAAATCCGAGACCGTTTGAAAAATGGCTATTTTAACTCGCCGAATTAAAATTAAAACGATATCGATGCGTTTCGAGCTGCCACGGTCAAACGACAACTCCGATTGCTACGAAAATTGAAATCCGATAATAATTAACTATTACGGATCCAATGGAACTTGTTTCGTTCAATTCCGAGTCTGTTCAAAAATTGGCTATTTTTCAGTTGATAATTAAATATTAAAATATTCAATTTTTACAAATTAACTCCAAATTCAGTTTTACAAGTTCTAAAATATTTCTATAACTTTAATATGATAAAACAAAATTTTCCAAACCATTTCCCATTATATTTAACCCAATATCTAATTATTTGTGGAATTTCACTATTAAATAAATCGATTTAATTGCAAAATTAAATCCAAAATTCAAAATAAAATTTATTCGACTCCAAAAATTCACTTATTAATATTTAAAATTAATTAAATATTCAAATTTACATTATTAAAAATTCTGGGTCGTTACAATTTATGTTGTGCTAACGTCTGTAGATGCAGGGAAAACTGGTTCGAGGGATCCGACTAGACCCCTCAATATTTATTCAAATTATTTAATATACTCTGCTGTGATTGTCGATATTCTATGATGAATTATGTTGGAATATTAAATGCTTTGGTTTGATTGAATATATTTGGGTATAATGAGTTACCAAAATATATAAATTGGATTTTGGGAAGAAAATAAAAGAAGTGAATTTGTAAGCGAAATAATCTTAGAGAATTTGGATAAATTAAGAATGAATTGAAAAGAAATGGAAGTGATATTAAAATACTAATAAATAACTACGAGTATGAAAAGAAAAGATTTTGAATAAACAGAAATTAATGAATTGTAAAATTAAGTGATATTATTTTAGAAGGAATAAAGTTCAAATTTATTTAAAAGGATTAAGAAGTAAATTGAGGAATCTAAAATTGGTATTTTCAGTTAAAAATATTTTAAATCATAATTAAGGGATAAAATCTGAAACTAATGGATTTTGGAATAAAAAGGAAGTAAATTGGAAATCAATTTGGAATTAATTCAAGTGTTCGAAATTGGAAACTTAAAGAAGAATGTGAAGAGAAATATATTTCTATGGATAGCCAAGTACATTTTCAAAATAATTTTTTTAAATATAAGACAAAAGTTTAATGTTGTTTAAAAAAAATATGTTTTAGGAATTTATTATTTCTAAATATCAAAACTCTAAAGTTAATATTTTTCAAATCTATTATCGTAGTAATTATTTAAAAAGTGACTTAGTATTTTGTTTTAAAAGGGAAAACCTAGTTTTATATTTTATAAAGTAACCATATTTTCAAATATTTATATAGTATGTATTTTTAACCCAATTATTGAAGTAGTTTTTAACTTAAATGTTTTAAAGTATATTTCAAAATCAAGCGTTTAATATTATTTTAAAATCTAAAGTTTGGGCTTGGTGATTCTAGTGGAAATAGAAAATACTTGGAATTTATTCTGAGAAAGGAAGATAGTTTGAAAACTGTTTTCAAAAGAGTTAGATAAGTGGAAGTTATCTAGTGAAGGTACTTTTGGGATTAATAAATAATTTGGGAAATTATTATTATGTGATGGATGTTATGAATATTAATTGATAGTTAAATAACCGACTATCAATATTGGCCAAATACGTTGATCGTTTTGAAGAGACCGTGATCGAGATTTATTTCTCGAAAACCACTTCGATCCGGTTTGTACGTTTTCGTGGAAAACGAGTTTGGATTCGAAGTTGGAGTAGTGAAGTGCAAGGGCTAGTCGCTACTAATCCTGAGGATATTTTCAAAATGGATGTAGTAGGAATAGAGCCTTAAGTTCCGTTCGAACCTGGGACAGACTTGTATGGGTGAATGCTTGCAAAACATCGTCAGGTGGGCGATGGGCATTCTAAGGGATACATTCTAAAAGGTAACCTTAGCCTCAAGCCTCACCAACCGGGAATGACTGAAAATCAGGGGTTATGCAACAAGGCTAGGTGGGTAGCACCCATTCAGGGTGAGGTCATCCCTGTCTAGATGTCCCTTTTATTTCGGCTTAGTGGTGCGGTTGCTGATCCCAACCGCGAGGTGATCTCACTCGGGATTATCCAGTAAGGGGTAGTCGCGGTCTTGTGTTGTAGGAGAGAGGGCGTACTCCTCGGTACTGTGATCTAGGCCACGTACTGTGACAGGTGGTACCCCAATGCCTAGTCATTAGTTGGAAATCCAATCTCCCTATGAGCTTTGTACGAGTTTTGTTGTATTACCCACTCTGTGGTTAGTAGCTGGAATTTAATCATGTAACAATTTCGGCTATTTTAATAAGTATTTGTATAAAAACCCTATTATAATATCAGAGGATTTTTATAAAAAATGTTTTAGCTATCGTAAGGTAAAAACCCGACATGTTTATTTGTGGTGCGGTCTTACGAGATGCTTTTGTTTTTCAAAAGATTTTTGAAACTTTAATAATCAATTTGAGTGTGATTTTCTCACCCTGGTATTCCAGACTGACTCAGGTGTTATTTAACTGTAATGCTCGGGTCAGATCAAGTATTATAGGATACAGGACATGATGCTGTTGAGCTCAGAAGATGAGCTGAATGACGATACGTACCATCGTACTTGTTTATATATATTCCACTGTGTTGAGTAGATGTGTATCTAGTTGTATGCTATTGATGTTGAACTGTGATTGATGTACTCTGATGATGTAATATATAAACGAATATATTTGATTTTGAGTAAAGGTCATTTATTATCTATTATATTTTATTCCGCTGCGATGGTTAGATTCTGATGTTGTTTTCTATTTTCTTCTTCTACCTCTTCATCTTTAACCTAAATGGTTCGTATTTCTGTACAACTTGAGTTGATTTAGGTAGAATAGTGTTGACTCAAGGGGTGCGGATTTGCGGGTCGTTACACTTGGTATCAGAGCGAGGTTGGTGATAACCTTGGCTCTGGTGAAAATTACTCATTAAATAGAGTCCGTAGTGCTGTAGAATGAGTTTGAGAATATCAATAGATATGAGCGCATGTTTTTTAGTGAATATAAAATTGTTTTTATGTTGCGTTGATTTATCGGTTGAGTGTTTATGGATTCTGGTCGATATATGAGACGCCATATTATCGATAGGAGTTTCTATACTCTTAAACAAGATAAACCGACACAATATTGTTTTAAATAGGGTAAATGGAATAATTTTACCCAAATTTATTTTGTATATAAAAAGAAATGATTTTTCGTAAATTGTTATAGTTATATATGGATGTTTGGTTGTTTGAAAGTGATAATATTAAATTATTATCATTGTATGATAATTGAATAAGAATTGAAATAATAACTAAAGATTAAGGAAGAAATTAATAATAAATGGGATTTGTAAATGTGATTTATAATTGAATAAGATATTGAAACCATAATTAAAATTTAAGAAATCAATTTGTGTACAAATGAAATTTGTAAATATAAACTATAAATGTAAATTATAGTGTGATTAATAATTAAAAAGATAAAGTCCCAAAGTAATGTTTGAATATAAATTTAAAGGATTTAGGATTTGGAATTTGGAAATTTAGATTCCTTTGAATTTGAAAATGATTCCCAAAGGTTGGGAAAAATAATATATAGGTGAGAAATATTTTTGAATCGGATTTGAAATCTAGAGAGATTTGGAAATTAAAATATTTGAAGGATTTTAAAACAGTGAAAAGCATTGAACTCTTTACGGTCGTTGGAAAATAATTCCGATGATGATCGCAACATTATCGGTGTTCATTTTCGATTTTCCAAAAGAGGGATTGCTATCAGAATGTTTTGGGTTAATGTTTGTTGGAGAAATTTGGTTGATTTTGAAAATGTAAAGGAATAGTTTGGTTAGATATATGTTTTCAAAATTGAATGTTGAACTTAAGTTTGAAAAAAATATAGTTAATTTGGATTAAATAAACATGTTTTAAGATTAAAATTTATAAGTAACTGATTAGTTACTATGGTATGCAAATGAAATGAAATTCAATATTAGATGATGCTTGATTTATATATGTAAAATAAGGTGCAGAATAAGATCAAATGGACTAAAAATAATTTATGTTTGGAAATAAAATTTATTGGTTGACAATGAATTTGTGAATGAATAAATGGATCAACTATTGAACTTATAAAGTAAAGTTGATATTAATAAGAAGGAATTGGAAATTTTAATCCGGGAATTAAAATTTAACTTAAGTGAATGAAATTGAAGAAAATATATTTGAATTTAACTTGAGATAGGTTAAATAAAATTGAAATTGAAATTGAATTAAATTGGATATAAAGTTGAAAGGTAAAATGATTATAATTGTGAAATGAAAATTTATACCTTAAGCTAGTAAGTGTTATATATATAATCTGAAATTGCGATTATTAGATGAAATGACTCAAATGAGCAATGAGCAACATAAGCTTTAAGTAAATAAATAAGTTTTGAACTCACATACATTGGAAAAAAAAAAATATAACCCCTAGTTAAAAGTAAAAGGTGAATACAATTGGTTGTAAATAGATGATGAAGTATGAATATTAAAAGGGAGTAGCTTATAAAATTTAAAAAGGGAATAAATAAGCCGGAATAAAAATATTGTATTCTGAGATAAAAATCCAAACTTGGGATATAAAATTAGATTGAACTCAAGGAAATCAAATAAAATGATTTTATAAAATGATTTTCAAGATAAATGAAAAAGAAAATCAAATATGGGATTATAATTGGAAGTGTTGTTGAATGGAAATTTGAATTGGATTAAAATAGATATGGTGTGAAATATAAACAAATTCCATTCAAGCATAAATTGAATGGCCTTATTATTAATCAATTCAACAATAAATAGTTAATGTAAATTAAAATTTAAAATGGATAAAAGAATAAACTAATCGAATAAATTAGTGAAATGGTTGGGAATTGATCAAAGGAAAATTAAATCAAAGATTGTGAATAGGTAATAGAGTTTGGAAATAAAGCTTGAGTTGTATGGAATTGGATTAAAATAGAAATGATTTGAGATGAAAATAAGTCCAATTCTAGTATGAATAAATTAAAAAAAAATGGGAATGAACTTAAGTTATGAAATGGCATTGAAATTGAAGTAAATTAACTTAAGTTTAAGGTTAATAGAAGCATGGGATGTTGTCGAGTATAATAAAATGGTTTGGAATCAAACTTTTTGGATATGAAAGAAATGCAGTGAAAGTTTGTGAATAAATTAAAATGGGTTGGGATTAAGTGTAAATTGAGTTGGAATCAATTTAAATGGTTATAAACCTTAAGTAATTATTTATTCACATGGTTATCGTAAATTGCATAGAATAAATTTTCGTTTGACGTAAACTGAAATAATTAAAATTTCTGAATTGATAGAAGTTAAATAGATTGATGTTGAGATCAATTGAATTAAATATAAGTTTGATTTGTTTAAAAATAAATGGAATGTAAGCATGTGAGTTGTTAACCTTTCGGATTAAGTAAAATGATGTGTGATTTGTTGTAAGCAATTAAAATTGGTAGCAAAATCTTGCATGTGGTTATGAAAATTGTATAGCATGCATTATTCATGGAATTCATGTTTTAGCTATGTAAGTAAAAGTGAAATGTTAATAAATTGCATTGTAACGTCAAGGGTTTTTCGACCATGAAGGTCGACATTAATACGTCCACTGTATCAACTATCGAACAATCGGAGGCCGGAAAACCGAACCGTTAGGGTTAAAGAAGAAGAGGTAGAAAAAGAAAGAAAGAAGAAGCAACAAAAACAATATCAGAATCTCACAATCACAGCGGAACAACATATAATATATCAATAAATAATCTTTAAAACAAAGAATCATATCAGTTATTACATCACATCAAATTACATTACATTATCAGAGTTTACAACAAACAAACAGCGGAAAAGAAATACTATGTACTAGTTGATACGCCATGCCATCCAGCTTGCTCCTGATCTCCACAGCAACTCCTGAATTCCAGAATGACCTGATAACCTGACTCTACACAGCCCGTGTGGAAATTGGTGGGCACCCAGAGTTTACGAAGGAAACAATAAACTCCAGGTCAGTCATGGGACTGGTGTGAGAACTTAAACAGTTTATCTTTTAAAAACAAATAAAGTAATATTTTAAGGTAGATCCGCAATGCTTTTAGAAAATGAAACTACCATAAGGCCTCCCGCACACACACAATGCAAACGCAGAATCGGAGGAGATTTCTCCTTATGATAGTCAAACATGTTTGATACGTAAATTTCTTTGATATTATTACTATAAGTGCAAAGTGTAGGAAAACATTTCGAAAGTACAGTATAAATCTTAGCCAACATAGACATTCCAAACTATGGCTGCTATAGCTACCATCTAAACAGTGGGGCGCCACCATAAGTAAATGGCAGGTTATACAACTAAAACCGTAAAGAGCTCATATTGGATGAATGGATTTCCAACAAATGGTCAGGCAAAGGAACTTCCCAAGTAAAATGGAACGCCTCTGGAGCGACGTCCCCGGATCCTAACCGGATCTTTGCTACACAAGGCCGGGTTACCCCTAACTGGGTAACAACTGACATGAGCATGTCATCCCCCGGTCGTTTGCGACCTTTGTCCGAGGATCCTCTCAACCAACAACCACAAATCAATAAATATGCAGCAACCACGAAGTAAATATCTGGGCTCCATAACATGATACCACTTATAATCTAGAAGGAAATGACATGCCTTTAGAGGGCGCTATCCTCAAATAACCTTGCTGCCACGATTCCTGTTTCGACCATAACCAGGTTGTGAGGTTTGATGAAATCACGTCCACAATGCTACACTTTTCACAAAAGCCACGCTTTGATCAACAAATGATAAGCAGCACTCAGCATGCCATACTACCAAATTGGGAGTACATCACTGATAACCTTCAACTACAAAACCTCTGAGCTCGTACGTCTTAGAGAAGGGTGTTAAGCTAAGAGAATAAATTCTCCGCCACCAACAGAAATGTATTTGAAAGAAATATGCTTTATATCTCAAGATGTAATGTCAAACATACAATCCATACAAGTCTGTTCTGGGTTCGAACAGAACCGAAGGCACTTCCAAAGAAGCCCTTGCAAATCCGGGTATTCACAATCCCGATCGGACTTCCCATCACTTAGGGAATTTCTATACCAGCGCGACTCAGTGCAGAGACAATCAACGAGTTATCCTCTCGTTCTCGAAAATACCCGGTCTTCACCACCGGTCTTCAATGCTATCCATATACGTCGTATCACTATTCGGAATGGGATTTATGACCCAAAAGTGCTCTCCCGGCTAAACCGAATAACGAGCGCATATTTTAAAATAAGTGTAGCATTCAAATTCAAGCAAATACAACAAATACCCATTTAAAGATAAATATTGATAGTCGGTTATTTAACTATCAATAGATTTGCACAACATCACCAGATTCCAAATAATTTCCCAAATTATTTATTTTCCAAAAATATCTTTACAAGATATTTTTTTTCCACGCTTCAAAAATAAATCAATATTTATTTTTAAATAAATTTCCCTTTCCTTTATAAATTCCATGGTGAATTTAAATTTCCAAATATCCACTGATATATGATTTTTAAATTGATTTCAATTATTCACTTTCAATTTATCTTTAAAAGATAAAGTCTCAAAACATTTCACTTCATATTGGAAAACATTTCCATACTTATTTAATAATAAGTAATTCACAAATTTATTTATTTCAACACTTGGAAAATATTCAATGTACTTAAATCACAATTAAGTATATATTTTATTCTTTAAGGAAGACATTCTCTTAAACACATTTATTTGAGTCAAAATGAATGTTGCGTAAAACATCGTTACGACAACGCAAAATCACTAGTATAGGGATTCGAAATTAAGATAGATATATAAATCCCAATACTACATAAAACATCTCCTTTCGAAAATCATTTACTATAACAAAAGTGTTATAGTCCACCATTTCCTTTTATTTCTCGAAAACGTCTATTTCAACAATGAATGTTGAAATCTATGGTTTCGATTCTTAATACATTTAAAACATCTTTAAATCGTTTTAATTCTATTTAAAATATCACTTCCCTAAAACATTTTTCTAATATATATATTATTCACCGTCCATAATCGTGAATATACTTCGTTAACCAAATTCAACATTTCTACACATTTTATTTAAAGGATTATCCACTGTCCAAAATCGTGGATATATCTCCTTTGATAAGCTTTCCTATTTACTTATCAAATTTAATTGGTTTTGGATTTATAAAACAACGTTTATAAATTCACATTCATATATATTTTATAAAAACTACAACTTATAAAATCCTTTAATTAACAATTTTTTTATCTCATTTAAATGCCAAAATCCAATTTATAAGTTAATTACTAATAAATCTTTTAATTTACAAAATCTATTCACTTTATAACTTCACAATTTATAAATCTATAAATTTCATTCACTTATGAAATCCATTTATACTTCATTCTAACACTTATAAAAACTCGTTTTATAATTGCAACATTTTTAATTTATAAATATCAATTTTTATAAATCTTTTATATAAACCGTTTATAAAAATTCAAAAATCCCAATTTAAACCATTTTACAAATTAATCAACTACTTATTTCAAAAATCACATTTCGGTTATATTTCACAAAAATCATAATTTTTATAACATAAAATTTTTAACGTTTATTTATTTAAAATGAATCAATTCCAAAATTAAATAAAATGTATACTTTCAAAAATCACTTGAAAATCCTTTTAAATTTGAAAATCATCACTTTAACACTTTTAATTTTCCAAAATAGGCCCAATGCTGCAACAGCACTAAATATAACAATCACGGCATCCAAAACATCATATATCATATGATAACCGAATATATCACAATATCTGTAAATAAATAAATACGGGTGAGGAATCCAGTTGGATCCCTCCAACCCGTTTCCCTGCATCCACAGATGTTAGCACAATACCAATCCCGTTTCAATACAGGATATCGCGGTGCATGGGTTTATATAAAATATTATCCGCTATTATGCGGCGCAATAGGGTCTCATCCGCTATATAATGCGGGAAAATCAACTCCAAGTACATATATAATACCAATTCCACTTCAAGATGGAATATCGTAGTATATGTGCTTAATAAATAACATCCGCTTAATGTACGTCGTATAGGGTCTATTTCAATACAACATATAACAATTTATCATTCAATCACACAATCAAGCAAATTTTAAATCTAACTATTTAAAATTTAAATCGAAACAATTTCGATTGAGTGAGAAGTTCTCACCTTGCTTCCAATAATAGTTGCAGTGTTTTATTTCAAATAAAATTAAACGCGTGTTTAATTTTACCCAAATTTACACTAGCTCCAATCAGCTCCAATCCAGCTCCATCGCGTAGTGTTCGTCCATACGAACCCAACGCAATTCGTTTTGTCAAATTCCAACCTCGTATGAACAAGTTATGATGTTTTAAACATTGAACGAATTTAAATATATATATATATATATATATATATATATATATATATATATATATATAATTTACAATCCTCTTAACCTACTAACCCTAAAATCAATCACGGCCCTTGATTTCTTTGCCTCACATCAGGCCGCACGCGCTCTTTCTTCCCCAACGTAAACACCCAGCTACAAAAGAACCCACGACCGCCACTATACACCCAATTTTCGCGACCACCACCATCACTTTTGCATCGATCAACTAGCGCCACATCGAAGCACCTCACATGAGCTACCTTCGACCGTGAGCATGTCAAGCTCGGCTGCCTCCTTGCCTCGAAAAACGTGCATGAAAGACGAACGAATGGAAGCAATTTGTCGTTGATCCACTCGACTAAAATCGATCATCACCGTATAGAATCGAAGCTCTCATCGTCCCCTTTAATTTGTTAGTTGAAGGTTCTTGCTAATTGTCTATGGATTTGGAGAGATTAAGAGAAGAAGGAACGAAAATATCGGCCATTAAAATGTTTTTGGCGGCTAGGGTTTATAGAATTAGGGTTTGAGTGTAAATTGTGAATATTGAGGTCCTTATATAGAAAATTTCCGTGCACTATTCACCCGAAATTTTTCCGAACTCCAAACGAAGCGTGCCACCTGGCGTTTATAATGTTTTACCCCCATTTCGAACGCAATGGAATATATATCGGGAGCCAATTCGATCAAATTTGAAATAAATCTTTTCGAATCTATTCACTTAAATTTAAAATTTACTCAAACCGATTTCTACGCGTTTTAGCTTGCCCCGGACAAACCGTAAGTTCGATTGACACGAAATTTAAAACCGTACAATAATTTAACATTACGGATCCGATGAAACTTGTTTCATTGAAATCCGAGACTGTTTGAAAAATGACTATTTTTACTCGTTAATTAAATATTAAAATATTCAATTTCTACAAATTAACTTTTAATTAAATTTTAAAAGTTCTATAACATCATTCTAACTCCAATATGATTTAATACAACTTTAAAAATCAATTTTAATCACATTAAACCTAATTTCCAATTATTTCTGTAATTTCATATATTAAATTATCGATTTAATTATCCAATTAAATGCAGATATTCGAAATAAAATTTATTCGACTTACAAATTTTACTTATCAATATTTAAAATCAATTAAATGTATGAATTTCAAATGACAGAAATTCTGGGTCGTTACACGCATATATCTAGTACTTACATGTTTAAATTGAGTAAGTACAGGTTACGGGTAGCCGTTTCGTTGGATTGGATCGTGCTAGATGCTAAAATAAATAAGCCGCTTGCTTAAAATGCTAAATAAAGGTACGCCTACGCAATAAAAATAGGAAATATGAACCGTTTTTGGTTTTTCCGACCGTGTGGGTCGATGTATATATATTTATATCTTTTGCCAAATTGCAAAAGCTCCTCCGTACAAAGGAGACTACCAATTTTTTTTAGAAATTTTGGGAGTTATAAAAGTTTTTGAAATTTTTTAGGAAATTTTTTTGTTAACGACAAAATGATTTCAAACTGGAAATTGAAATAAATTAGTGAATGAAACTAATTTAAAATAAGGATATGAATTAGTTATAAATGGAAAATAAAATTCAAATATTCAGAGATAAGAATAAATTGAATTCATATGGAAATGGAAGAATCAATTTGAATAGAAATAGATATAAACTAAAGTGGTAAGGTGAAAATAAATAAAGAAATATATAAAATGCTTATACTTAACTTAAGAAAGGAATGGATAATTCTTAATTGGAAATTGATATTACAAATATATTCTAAGTTAATATTTGGGATGAATAGATATTGACATTTTGTGAGGAAGTCGATAAAATATTTTTGGAAAGTTGTGATTGGATATTATTGCTAAGTGGAATATACATGTATTATGAAGGAAAAGAAAAAATGGGTTTTGATTTCAGAAGATAAATTTAAATTGCTCGACAAAAAGGTATGTGTTTAAATTTCTGTATGAAATTGATTGGGTTTTGATCGAGCCACTTGGCTTTTTGTTTTCTTTTGGAATTTGGGAGTCCATAGAGGCCTTTTGTAGTTGTACCGAGCTAGCCGCGCAAAGGAGACGCTGGCGAAATTTTTCGGAAATTTAGAGAGTTAGAAAATTTTTGAGAAAATTTTGATAATTCAAATTTTGGTTTTAAATTAAAACTTGAATAATTGAGCAAATAGTGTTGTTTGCAAATTATGGGGAAGTTTGGGGAGTTAGTAAAAATGATATTGGGTCTTCTAAAAAAAAGATAGTTGGTAAGATGTTGAATCGTTGGTTTTGGAAAAAGTAAACGGGTATTGGACCATTCTTCCTAATTAGTAATTTCAGGGACGAAATTCTTTTAAGGGGGGAGAAATGTGACGACCCAGAATTTTTAAACAAATGAAATCGAAATATTTAATTGATTTTAAATATTTAAGAGTTAAATAATTAAGGTATTTATAAGATATATATGTTGTAAAAATGGCGTCACAATCAGCTGGTTCGGATCTAGGAGGGGAGGATGCGGAGGTAGAGGGCTGGACTAAGGTGTCGGATCGGAGAAAGAAGCTGGCGGCTGGGCAAAAGGCGGATCGGTCAAAGGAGTTGGATCGGCCAAAGGTGATGAATCCTCATTTTTCTCGTGCGAAGATAATGAATCGGATGAAGGCGAATAGGACAACTGATGGATCGGGTGTGTTTGCTGTTAATTCTAAGGCCACACCTAAAAGTTGGTGCGATTTGGTTAAGGAAAAGAAACAAGGTGAAACCATGCAATTCTTTGATCCAGTTATTGTTAATGACAGGAAAACGGCAATAATTGGAGAGGAGGAACTGATATCTGCAGAGAAGATGTGGTCTAATTCAATTCTTATCTATTTGGTGGGGAAAAGACCGTATTATATGTTTTTTAAAGCATACATAAGGAGAACGTGGCTTCCAAAAGGTAAATTTGAAGTCTTTGCTAGAGACAATGGTTTCTATTTAGTTCAATTTGAATTAGCGGAAGATTGTAACAAAATACTAGAAGAAGGACCATGGATGATGGATGGGATGTTTATCATTATGAAAAAATGGAACAGTTCAATCAAATATGAGAAAGATCTATTGTTATCCATTCCTATTTGGGTGAGATTTTCGAATCTCAATTTTGCATATTGGAACCACATTTCATTGTGTAAAATTGCTAGCACTATTGGAAGACCTATTGCAATGGATGAACATACTAAAAATAGGAGCATAATAGCCTTTGCCAGAATGCTTATTGAAGTGGATGCGTCCTTTAAATTTGAAAAAGAAGTGCAAATTAAACTGCCTAAAGGTGATTGTGTTATGCAAAATGTTGAATATGAATTTATACCTCCAGTTTGTCATAACTGCGTATGTTTTGGTCATGTGGATAATGAGTGCCCTATATCATTTACGCAAAAATGGATACCAAAGTCTACATCTAATAATCATGAGACTAATAGCATGGGTAATATTTCAGAGGATAATATAAATCAGCAGACTTTTTATATTAATTCAGAGGGAGTGGTGCATCACAATGCAGAAGTTATTACAATTGATGAGTCCAATGTTCAAGATCATACAACATATGACAAAGCTTTCAGTAAACTAAATACTAATAATTCAAATAAAGGCAATGATGTTTCTCCATCAGATACGAATGCTCTGAATATTGAGACAGATCAGAAGTCTTCAAAGGAGCCTGTAGTTGCAATTGCAGCCTCACCATCAACTGTTGTAGAAGAATGTGTAGTATCTACTTTACCTCCACAAACCAGCATGGCTGCTACAATTGCAAAGGGACCCTCTGCTCACCTTTCTGATATGTCTCATATCCAAAACATTGAAGAAGGACCATCTATGAGTTCCATTACCCTGGATCCAACTGTTTTGACGTCATCGACAAAAGCCTTGGTCACTTTATCGTCATCAGAGAAATATTGCAACAGGGAGCTGTTAAATCATACTGAACCTGTCTTAAATAATTTAAATTCTCAAGTTTCTGATCTAACAACTGTAGCGTTTAATACTTTTCAGGTGCAGAAAGACATGAAAGACTCAAATGTGGATGAATCTTCTCAATCTCAATCATGTATCAAACCCATATACCCTTCAACTGATAATCCACCTAATAATATGCCTAAAAACATCACATCCATTAACCCTGAATTCAAAAAAGAAAATGCAGAAATGAAAGGCAAGAATTTTCAAGAAAAGAAAAAGAACAAAGTGATCCATGAAAGTGTGACTCCCACTATAAGGACCAGGAGTCAAGCAAGTTCATCCAAATAATGTCTATCTTGTGTTGGAATGTGCGGGGTCTAAACAAGGCAGCACATGTTTTGGAGGTAAAAAATATCGTGTTCTCACAAAAACCTTCTATGTTTTGCTTAGTTGAAAATAAATTGAGAAGCAATAAATTTCAACTATATATGGAATCTTGGGGAAGTAAATGGACATGCATAAATAACATTGAGTATCATCACAAGTGCAGAATTCTTATTATGATTAATTCAGATATTTGGAGCAGTTATGTAATTTCTATGAGCAAACAACACATTACTTGTATGCTAAATAACACTGCAGGGGCCCAATGCATTGTTACTGTCATTTACGCATTAAATCTTGAATCTGAAAGGAAAAGTTTATGAAAACAACTGGAAAAGGAAGCTAACACTTTTATTACACCTTGGTGCATCATAGGAGATTTTAACCGCGTTAGGTTTTTGAAGGAAAAAATGGGAGGTAAAAAGTTGACAGTCAGAAACATTCAGGAGCTTAACAATTTTATCAACTCTGCAGGGGTTAAAGAAATTAGTATTTCAGGGGTTAACAATTTTCTGCAACATTGAATGGATGAACATGTTCAAAAAATTCATGCAAAATATTTAGATCTATCAACAAGTGATCATGTACCTATTATGTTCCACTTTAATTGCATTCAAACATATGAAGGTCCAAAACCCTTTAAATTCATGAATCACCGGGTTATGTGCGAGGGGTATAAGGAAGCAGTTGAAAAATGTTTTGTTTTCCCTGAAGGAAATCAGTTATTCAACCTTATTCATATGCAGAAAAACATCAAAAAAGAAATCAAAACGTGGTGCAATGGAAAAAATGATTTATAGTCACAAATATTAAAATGCAAGTAAGAGGTCAACATTGCTCTACAGATATTAGAATCAGATCATAACTCCTTAAATGCACAAAATTTGCATGATGATCAAGTGAAACTGGCTAAAAGTATGGAGCTGTTAGCTATTGATAACAAACAAAAATCAAAATGTCAATGGATCAAGTGGGATGATAGTTGTTCTAAATATTTCTTTGCAAAACAAACAATCAGGAGATTTGTCAACAGCTGCCACAACATTGTAAAAGGAAATGGAGATGTAGTCAAAACACAAAAGGAAATGGAGGAAGAGGCTGTCAAATATTTTTCCAACATATACAATAGAGGCAACATGAGTAATCAGTTCCCTAACATTATACCAAAAAGGAAGGTAAATGAATGGGGAAAAATATTTCTTAATGCTGCATTTGATGAAAAAGAACTGAAAAAAGCCATTTTCAGTGTGCATAATGATATTGCCCCTGGCTATGATGGTTTTAATGCCAAATTCTACAAAAGACATTGGAATGAATAAAAAAACCACTTTTGGAAGCTATGCAAACTTCCTTTGACAATGGCAGAATAGTGAGAGAAATTAATCATACCATTGTCTCCTCAATCCCTAAAGTTAAAACCCCTGAATCTGTTTCAGATTTCAGACCCATAGCCTGTTGTTCCATGCTGTATAAAATCCTATCTAAAATGTTATGTGACATAATGAAGTTCGTGCTTCGAGAATTGATATCTGATAATCAAACAACCTACTTACCAAACAGGCAGATTAAAGATGGGATAATAATTGCACATGAGCAATAAGAAATTTTAACAAGCATGGTAGTAACAAAATGTGCATAAAGGTGGACCTTAAAAAGGCATATGATTCAATAAACAGACATTTCATTTCACACATGATGAGAAGCATGGATTTTCCAGCTAAATGGGTAAAAATTATTCAAGAAATGATAAGTACTCCTAGCTTTTCATTTTCTATCGAAGGATATCATAAGGGATATTTTACTGGCAGCAATGGTTTAAGACAAGGAGATCCCTTATCCCCTTATCTCTTTACTTTATGCATGGAATATTTCACTTTATTGATGGATGCTAAAGCTATTAAAGGAAAAGTGGAATCAGTTATCAAGAATAATTCTAACATAACACATCTAATTTATGCAGATGATCTATTAATTTTCATAAATGCAACTGTAATTGGAGCTAAATCTGTTAAGAATTGTTTCAAGAAATTAAAAAGAGTCACTGGCTTGGAAATGAACAATCTCAAGACTCAAGTTTTTTTCAATAAGTTTTGCAATAACAAGGATCAAGTGCTTAACATTCTGGATATTCAAGAAGGAGAATTACCTGTTAGATATCTTGGGTTACCCCTATCTGTGACATATATCAAACACTCAAATTGTAAACAACTGATTGACAGAGTGTTAAAAAAGATGCAAGGTTGGGAGTGCAAATTTCTCACAGTTCCAGGAAGAATTGAATTGATTAAGGCTGTAGTTTATCCTATGGTTAGTTTTTGGATGCAGTGTTTTATGCTTCCTAGCTTAACTATCCAAAAAATCAATCAGTTATGCAAACAATTTATCTGGAAGGGTAAAAAGAGTAATGTTCCATGGGAAACAGTTACAAGTGTTAAATCTGAAGGTGGAATGGGGCTGAAAAAACTGTCAGATATAAACATTACTTTGTGCATCAAAAGAATTTGGGAGACTCTTAATATGTCAACATACAGTGCCAAATGGCTGAATGTGAAATATGCTAATAATGAAACACTATGGGAATCTAATTTTAACAACAATTTCTCATGCACTTGGAAAAAATGCTATACCATAGAAAAGATGCACAAAAACTAATTGATAGAAAAATTGTGGATGGTAAATCTACAAGCTTGTGGTTTATACATGGATTAATGGTTCAACTTTATTGGAGAAACTGGGGCATGAAACTTTATCATACTCAAGAGGTCATAATCACAAGGTAGATCAAATTATATCTGGTAATATTTGGAGGCCTGAAAACATCTCATATCTTGGAAATATAAGTGAGATAATAAGGCAAGTACCCATTCATCTTGAAAAAACAGAAGACTATTGGTTTTGTAGAAGCAGTAAAAATGGCCTATTTTCTTTTCATGATGTATGGAATGATTTAAGAACCAAACTTCAGGACATCAATAACTACAAAATCATATGGAATAACATCTCACTCCCAAAAACGAACGTATGTCTATACAGAGATATTTTCAATTTCCTACCTACAAAGGACAAATTAAAAATGCAAGGTGTGACTGAAGATGATATTTGTGTTCTGTGCAAAAGAGAAGTGGAAACTTGCAATCATTTATTTTTTAACTGTTCCTTTTCTAAGCATGTGTGGTGTTGGATCAGAATCATGATGGGTGACCCTATAACACATAGAAACTTTCATACTTCTATCATAGATGCCATTGCCTACATAACTCAGAAATTTGCAGCTAACAACATTAAGAAGGATATCATAATAGCTGCGCTCAGCTCCTCTATCTGGTTCATTTGGAAAAGCAGGAATTCTATCATTTTTAATAATGAAAAGATAGATAAAATCACGGTTTGCAATATCATAAAATCCAATGTTCGCGACCTCATCATTAATAGATCCAAGTTTTTCAGTAATAGTATGAGTAATCCTAATGATATCATCGTAAAATGGGATATTTTACCTCTGCGAGTTGATAATAACCTTATCTTGACCCTGAACCCTAATTTCCCAAACACAGCATCATCCTCAAGATACATGATTGATGGAGAAGATGATGAAGCTAAGAGCTCTAGAATGTCCAGATGCACCGATAGTATTATCGCTATTGTTGAAAGAGAGGAAGACTTGCCTGGCAGAGAAAATGAGCCGCCATGAGAAGACAAGTTTTACGAAGTTTTTGCAGAGTGTTTAGGGAAATGGTTGTGGGTGTATGGGCCAAATATATGTTGATTTGTTTATTGTGTATATAGTGTTTGTAATGTTTTATCATTGTCAATAAAGTGTTTGATCTTTTTCAAAAAAAAAGAGTTAATTATTAACTTGAAATTCAAACATCACTATTTATTTGATAATTAAATTAGTGAATTAAATAAGTTGAAGTTGGGTAAAATGTTGAATCTGTAATTTTTAAGCCTGTTGAAAATAATTTGAAGGCTTATAAAATTTATATTGATAACATTGAAAATAATAGAAGTGTTAGAATTGAATCTAACAATGATTTGTTCAGTTTTGAAAATATACCATTTAAATTGAATGTAAAAATAGCCTTCCGAGACACAGTCTCAGAATTCGACGAAACTAGTTCCATTGGGTCCGAAATATTGAATTATTATCGGATTCCAAATTTCGTTTTGATCGGAATTGTTGTGCGAGCGTACAATATATATACACGTTGAAATTTATATTGGAAATTCAATATAATAACTGGCTCAAAAAGCTATCTTCCCCATACGATCGAATTAGGACTCGTAACCATTTCCAATGCGACCAGAATAGGCGTATAACATTATAAACGCCTAGCGGCATGCCTCGATAGGATATCACGATTTTAAACTACGAATTCAAGTCGATTAAAATTTAAATTTAAAAATAATTTATACTTTATGTGACCAGTCAAATAAATTTCACGTCAATGTTTTTTTCACCTCTTTAGAAATCACTATAGCCTGAAATTTAGCACGCCTGTTTCCTTTTACAAAACATCGTGTCCCCTTCTTTTTTTACAGCCGAGAATGAAGAAATATTCACCTTAGCTTTGAAAGGAAATAATGGCAAACCGAATTGATTTTTTTTTTCGTTTCTTCCCTCACCCATAACCTCTGCTCGATTTACTTAAATCCTCCAAAAACGAAGTAAGGCCTCAGTTTGAATTTTCGTTATCTATTCAAATCGAGGGAAGAGAAAAATGTTCCAGTCAGATTAAAAATCAACTCCATAATTCTTGTTCATCTCTCGCTTCGTTCCAATACTCGAATCAGAGTTTGAATCTATCGTTTGCAAGGTGGGGGGAAGTCGATTAAATCACTATGGAATCTCGGAGTGATTATGCATGTTGAGGCAAATCATCAGTACCCATCAAGGTCTTGACCTGGAAACGAGATCGAATCAGTTGAGGTTGCTAAGGCAGGACTTTCACGTGCGGCATGACAGGGAAATCGCGATAGGGGGTTCAGCGACATCGTCGTCGCGTGGGATCGGGGGCGCGCTCTCGCGTGGAGGTAGGGCATTCGCGATCGAAGTGGTGAAGGTCGGGGTGAGGTTCCTGTGTTTTTTTTACCTGAGTCTTTTTACCTAATCAAATTGTAGTTAAGAAAAAAAAGGGTAAAATTTTTAAACAGTAAGATCTAGTTTTATAAAATTATTCATATTCGTGTTTTAAACTTGTAAATTAATTGATTATTATTATTTTCTATAAAAAAAAATTGGTCAGCAAGTTATAAACAGTTTGTTAAATTTAACATAGTAAGATATTGGTTATTCTACCTTAATTTAATGTTTTAAATTTATGTTAACTAAAAGTTTAATTTGACTGGTTGTTTATTTAGATGATTAGAAATTTTCAGTAAAGAAAGGTTTACAGTAAGGAGGAATGGAAATTAAAAACAGAATACAATTTACTAATTTATTTTAGTGATAAATTTGTTTAGTTAACTTATGTAATTATTTGGTAATTAGAAAACATTTTATATAAAAGGAGTTAGCTTAAAATTAACTATTAGTTAAATTAAAGAAATAAATTGTTGATTAATTCAAAG